>OX422143.1:143910654-145110654 GCA_949129095.1 Volucella bombylans
ACCACCGCTGTTTTCCAATGCGCTGGATAATGTGCATTATTCATTGCATTATTAAACACGCTGGTATAAATGTTCACCCGCTTTTAAAGGGATTTCTTACTTCTAAGTGATTCGAAGATCGCTTGGAGATCCTCCTTCGAAATGAACGGGGGTAGGTCACCCTCCCTGGCAATGACATTATTTGCCATATTTTCGTCGCTAAACAGGGTGAAGCTAGAGCCGTCGGATCGCCAATTCTCTACTTCATTTCGAATGTAGCAGTTGTGTACCAAGACGCAATTGTCCAGGTCGTAATTAGGGCCAATGGTGTCAGTGGACTTGTATACTTCCTGGAAAGTCGCTCCTATAGCCTCTACCTTCTCCTGCGGATCCTCGATCACAAAGAAGTTGTCATCATCAACAGCCTCATTTGGATCGATGCCTGCTGCTATAAGTGTGTTCTCGTTGTCCGTCGTTCGGGCGATTTTAAGACACGGAAGGTCGTTTTGATCTTTTCTCCGAAATATTTTATTTATTTGCGGGAACATATTCGGGTTGCTGGTGTCTACAGCTCGAATTTTGTTCTTCCAATACAAACTAACAGATGCTCTGTAATTTTCTTTTATTAATACTTGGAGGTTTTTGATCGACGATTTCAGAGTCATGATCTCCGGGTTATGTCTGTCAATAAACTGTCTGTACAAGGTTTTTAGTCTTGACAGCAGCCTACTTTTATGTCGGTGCAGTGCGTCAATAGTTGCATTGCGGAATAAGTGTTCATCGTCAGTGTGTTGATACCGATGTATGGTTTTGTTCATTGTTCGCTTAATTGTCTCGTCCATTAGTTTTAGATACCTGTCAATCCCCTCGTTTGACAAATTTCTGTTGGACGGTGGGTAGAGCGAATTCGAGGAGAGTGCTCTCGTCAGTGTTCTGGTGAAGTGTGTCCAACGCACCCTACTATAATTGTAGGAATGCCTTTGGACAAACTAAGTTATTTCGGTGCTGAGAATGCAATGGTCACTGTCAAACACGAAAGTGCGTAGATAGTTTATAGTTTGTTGGTTAGTGCATGTCAGTTGTATTCGTGAGTCGAACAGCAGGAGATCCAAATAGTACCCGTGTCTGGGAAACGACGGACTATCCGTCGCTTTAAGCCCGAGTCGATACATTATACTGTGCTGACCCCACCAATTGAATAGTAGGCTCCCTCTAGTGTTGGGTGCATTATTTCCCCAATCACTATGTTTGGCGTTGAAATCTCCGCCGATAATATAATAGTTGTCTTCCAATTCCAGCCTCAGGAATCGAAAAAGTGTCTCGAGCTCTGAGATGAATAAAGTGGATTGAGTAGCCTTAGGTGCATAGACAGACACCATGTACAACCGCTTTCCACTACGGAGAGGGATATACACGATGCATGCTTCCAACATCTAGAACGACTGTATACTCTTTTAAACCGTACGCCTTTTCGTACGAAAATTGCAACGCCACCTCCCTGAATATATCTTGTATCTTCTGTGCCTCACTTTTTGTGTGTTTTGGTAAGCTTAGTTTCGCTAACCAAAAGCACATCGGGGGCTTGGTCTTTTAGCAACTTAAATAGTGCGGCTCGTCGTTCGAGCCTAATCAGTGAATTCACATTCACAGCAAGGACCTTCAGGGTTTGCTCCGCCACGTACGTACCCATTACGGCAAAAGGTGCGTTAGGCCAGGTAGCAGCGCGTATACTTGATCCATCCGCGCGGTCTGTTCAGTTAAATGATGTTGTAGCTGAGCCATCTGCCCCTGGATAGAGAGCAAGATAGCTAGCATGTCAGGTACTGGTTCCGGTGCTCTTGGCGGTGGCGCCTGAGAAGCAACCTTCGCTTGCTGTACCGTATTTCCCCTACCTGCCGCCATTTGGGCGTAGGTAACATGCGGAGTAACGGTTGGAGTTTGTGTATGCACGGGTGGACGTTTAACTTCCACTTTCTGCTGCCGAGCCAGATTTACTCTTTTGATGTACTGGAATTTGGGACAACCCCGATAATTTGCGGTGTGTCCCGTGTTCCTACATAAAGCACAAGAGATTTGGCTTTTTTCAGACGCATTGTAAAATGTTGTCGCTCCGCTTTATTTTTTCCTATGACACAATCTGGTAGTCCAGGACTTTGATGCTCCTTAGACCATCCAATTTGCTATTGGATCAGCTGAATCAGGAAGAATGGTAGCTTCCGCTTCTCCCTTTTGGCTCTAGCTGTGACGAATGGCTTAACCCCCACGAATTTGAGCTCGGCGCACTCCTTCTCTTTGAGCAGTGCGAGGAGTTCCTCCGGATCAGTAGACGGCTCTAATCTCCTCAGCAGCATAGTTTGCAGCTTTTCACCCTTCGGTGTGAAGGAGAAGAACTCCGTCGTCGTGTCCTTCAATAATAGTTTTATCTTATTATAGCGCTCCACTGAGTTGCAGTGAATCGCATGCCTATCTATACTTAATCTCGTAATAGAAAAATGATTGCCTATGGCCGACTTACATAACTGGATTGTGTCTTGCAGTTCCATCTTGAAGGTGTTGATTGGTGGCACCCTTTGTTTTTGTTTCTGTTGCTGTTCTTGGTGTTGTTGTTGCTGTTGTTTCTGCGGCTGTTGCTGCGTTTTTGTAGCTGTTTCTGCTGTTGTTGTTGTTGCAACTGAGGCTTAGGTTGCTGTTTTTGTTTCGGCAATCTTTGCGGCTTAATCAGCTGTAGTTGTTGTTGTTCCAAATTTTTTTTGGATTGCTCCATTTGCTCGTGTTGGTAGGGATTTTTCTGCTCTTTTTCGGCTTTTACGTCAATTACCTGTTGCTCTAGCATTTTGATGCTAGTAGAAGTGAACATCATTTCAAACAGTATGCCACGTTGTACTGTCGCGTATTCAGTTTTAATTTTCTGTCCTCAACTTGTTGAAATAGCAGCTGACATTGCTGCCAGGATCTTCAATGAGGGTGCAACTTCAATTTCATATTACATGAATGCAATGGAAATATCATTTCGGCCTAATGCCCACGCTTATATCGAGTAAGAGGATGCAGAGCGAGTCATGATCTCTGACTAGATAGCGCATGAGAGTATGCGAGAGGGATGAATGGCTCGTAGACTATATCAACTCGAGGTACTAGAAGTTTTGTTTTCGAAGTTGGTGATCAAGAATTTTAAAAAACGGCTCAAGTGATCGGTCTGAAATTTTAACACAACCTTCTCAGATATATTACTATATACAAATCATTAGTAACATTATAAACTTAGATGTTGCCACTAAATGTATCTACGAGGGGCGTTCAACATATTCTCGGTATCGGGGTGAAGCTGTGGTTGTATATATAAATTGACTTATTTATCAAGTAATGCTATTATTTTAGTGCATTCATGTAAGATTTCATATAAATGTGATTATTAATTCGCGTTTTATCTCTAGTTAAACAGAATCATAATGGCAACTGAGACGATGATGGTGAAAATTGAGCATCGCGCTGTAATTAAATTTCTCACTAAGCAAAGAAAAAGTCAAAAAACTATTCATGAATAGATGGTGGTTGTTTACCAGGGTTCCGCACCTTCATTATCAACTGTGCAAAAGTGGTCAAGTGAGTTCAAGAGAGGCAGAGAGAGCATTGAAGACGACCCCCGCTCCGGCGCCCCGGCTACTGCTTGTACGGGAGAAAGCATCAAAGAAGTCGAAAAACTTGTTCTTGAGGATGCCCGAATAAAGGTGAAAATGATTGCAGAGATCACCAAGCTTTCAATTGGTACCATTCACACCATTCTTCATGACCATCTTAACCTTTCAAAGGTCAGTGCAAGGTGGGTGCCACGAATGCTCACAGCGCCTCAGAAAAAAGTGAGAATCGCACGCTGTAGAGAGCTATTGGAGATGTGTAGTGAGAACGCGGACGGTGTTATGGATCGAATTGTTACTGGGGATGAAACATGGGTCCACCACTATGACCCTGAAAGCAAACAAGAGTCCATGCAGTGGCATAAAAAAGGAACAGACCCCCCGAAGAAGTTCAAAGTCACTCCGTCTGCCGGGAAGCTTATGACCACAGTTTTTTGGGACTCAAAGGGAATCTTACTCATTGAGTACAAAAAAAAAGGTGAAACCATCAACGCCACATCCTACGCTTCCACTTTGCATAATTTGCGGGAGGAAATTAAAAAGAAAAGACGGGGTAAACTCGCAGCGGGTGTGTTGCTTCTTCATGACAACGCTCCTGTTCACACGGCGCGAGTTTCCAAGGCTGCTGCGCGAGATTGTGGTTTCGAAGAAATCCAACACCCACCCTATAGTCCAGATCTTGCCCCTAGTGATTATTTCCTGTTTCCGGATTTGAAAAAATGTCTTTGTGGAAAAAGATTTTCGGATGATGAAGAACTCAAGTCGGCAATAAATGGGTATTTTGCAGAGAAAGAGGAAATTTATTTTTTGTTAGGGGAGATTATATTGAAAAATAAAAACAATTTAAATTGAATTCGCATTTTCCTTCATATCGATACCGAGAATATATTGAACGCCCCTCGTATACTTTTTGTTATTGTAAAAAAATATCTTTTCAGAAAAAAATCATAAAAAAAACGTCTTCTTTCGTCCTTGCAACTGCGTATAACCCCTTAATTCATCCCATTTATTTTTTATTCACGCAATCAAAGTATGAAACTCTCCACCAAATAATAATAAGACCTATTTCTAATGTCACACCCTTTAAAAGAAGGAAGTTCTCTTCCATTCGTTAGGTCTCTTATAAGTTTCTAAAACAGTCCGTCTTTCCTTTCGGGTGGTGTCTTTTCCTAAGTTTTAAATTCTTTTACTTGTTTGTTTATTTATTACTTAATGTTGAATTTTCATAAATCTAAATACTGTAAACGATCTAAATATTAATGTACCATAATAATTGTAATAAATTCCGAAACCGTTTTCTCCAGGGTAGACTTCGCCTTTCTATACTTTTGTAACGCGTATTCGTAAGTAATCAATTCTCCGACATGCACTGATCAAAAGTATTCCCCACCGATAGTCTCCAAATGTGGAAATCCTGATTAGATTTGATTGAGACTTAGCTTCATCTTAGATATTAATCTGCCTGAATATAATCTTTACCCCTTGGTAGCCTTTTTCTTGTTCCAAAACTCGCTCAACGATTAATATTGAAAATGTAAAAATCCCTTCATAGCCTTTGAATGTTTTATCATTTGTTCATACAATTTTTAAATTTATCGATTGACATAAAAAAGTCGAAAACCATTTGCACAACACTGCTTCATTAAGGTCGACAACATTTCTATATGAAATTTTATTTATTAATTTATTTGCAAATGCTTACGTCAATTCAAGTCATCGTTAAATATCTGCACTATGACCCCAAAAATCAGAAGCAAAAAAACAAAAAAACAAAAACACCGAAACTAACTAACGGTCTTTCTTTCTTTTTCTTCTTCGAACGTTATACAGTGGAAATTATTGCTTTGACCAGTGTTTGGTCTTTGGCTTTGCAAAAGACCAGTGTTAAGCAATACTCGTATCAACAAAGTTCATTAGTGGACAATTTATAGAGCAATCAAAACGCCAAAGGGCATCATTATGAAATTTATTGAATAGCACTTTAGGCCCTAGAACGATTAGAACACACCTTTATCCACATTTTTCCATTGTTGAGAGGATTAAATTACAAAATTTAATAATTCAATAATTCTTGACAAATAAGATTTTTTCTAACTTTGCTCGATGGTGACAGAAATTCGGTGATTTATGTCGGTAAGTCGGTAAGTTGTTTTGTTAATATTTTTTGTTGTTTAACATTTTTTTCTCTTTGGAATTCACGATAAGAATCAATAAAACTGGGGTAAAAATGCCATACGACTTCTGGAACCGCCAATATAGGGTTTTGGTTTGTGTGATGAACGAACAAACACCAACTTACCGGACACTGATAAATGTAAAAGGGCAATTAAAGTTTAAAGTTTCTAAAATTACGACAAAGTCTGCATAATCAAAATCATTATCGTTCAGAGAAAGCACTGAAAAGAGCACTAACAATCGATAAAATTATTAAAATACGAAAAATGTTCCTTCTCCGTGATTCTCATGCTTTTGAGTGAGATTTTGTTGGGTAAAATGGCCTAAATCTGTTTCTCATTTCAAAATTAATGATTCTAATCCATCTAATAATGGAAACTCACTTGTGGTTTTATTACAAGAGATACAGACACGGATCCACAGCAGCTAGTGCCCACATTCTATCTTAATCAACGAACATTGATTCCGATGCACATCACATTTAATGTGCTCCATAAAACTTTAAAAGTCAAACGACACAATTTGGTATGTATACTCGTACACACAAACGTGTGACAGGATAAATTGCGATGCAACTATACATAGAATACCCTCACTGTGGTCTTGAATTTCACGTCTAACCTCTACGAGTACATCCGTTCAGATAGTTTGACTCGCCATTAAACTTGAATAATTTTACACGCTTCAGACCTCGAAGCAATTGTATAAAGTCATCACTTATCCAGAGGCTCTTCACGAAGCATGGATACGAGTACATTCGTATGTATAGCTTCAATATTGTTGCTGAATGTCTTCAGTCTGTTGCAGCCTCAAAACGGAATAATTACTTCCTAATATGCAATGGCATTGGGGATTAGAACCAGGTTCAAATACAGGGGTACACACAGCTTGTTCTTGCAGTGCCAGAATTCCAGTTTTTAATTTTCACCTTTTGCAGAGTTTCAATGAAACCAGCTCGTGCTCGTTCAAATTTGTATGTAACTACAGCTTTAAGGATAACAATTTACGACATGGAAGGCTGTTCGGTCGGTTCGAGAAGACTAATGGTGGTCACACTTTAGTACGCAAATCTGTTGCACAAATTGTCGCCATTCTGACACTGGCACAGTCAGTTACTTAGCCGTACTCTAGTTGGACACGTATTCGGAATGCTGCCAGGTGGACATCAGTAAAAATGATGCGAAACATCCAAACTTGCAGTTGTTCGGTTTGGCTTATGGCATCATCTTAGATAAATGATCAACTATTAATCATCTATTATTGCGAGTAGCGCTTGAGGAGGTTGAATGTGGGGGAAAGATTCCTTTCAACGTGGACGCAAGATCTGCTAGATTTGACAAGTGGTATTTGCTGAGATAAATTCTATTTGTTGTTCAAGTTGCTCTCTTCTTCTAAGCAGAGTATATATGTATGTACATTGTACATATCTGAAAAACTGAAAAAGGAAGTCATCTTGAAATGAAATTAATTTATAGTGTTGATTCAATGGAGTGGAACAATTAACAACTGCTATTGATGGATGTTATGGTTTTGTGCAAATTAAGAACGTTTGGACGTTTGGAAAGAGCTCACTTTTAGCCACAAGCTGTGGACATTTTATTTAATTAAATGAACATGCATTAGATCTATGGATTAAACATGAAACAGACTTGTTTTAGCATGCGTGTAAGTCTGACATTTCTTTTTAAGAACAAATTGACAAATTACCAGGTTTTCATGTTGATTTGGAAGTTTAAATAGAGTTATTCACACTAGCACTGGCAGATACTTTGTTTCAATTAGGAGAATGCAGACTGCAGGCAATATAAATTGACTATTATAAATGAATGAATTCCGATTTGGATTTCTAGTTAATGTGACCGTTTTGATGGCTTCTATCTAATAAATGGGAACTGTAATTCATATTCTATGGAGGACTCCCTCCGATTATTTTATTTTATTTTACTGATTATATCCTAGTAATATTAAGAAATATTACCAAAAGTTATATAGAGAAGTGAAAGTCGAAATACCGCTTTGTAAAGATAAATATTTCAGAAATAAATTAGCAAGAAACCTTGGTACTAATTCTAAAGAAGAATGGCGAGTTGTTAATGAGATACTGAACAAAAATAAACAAGACAGTATTCAATCAGAAAGATTCTTCTTTGAACAGTTTTCCTCGCTTGACATCTATAAGGTTTTATTATCGCTTAAAACATCTAATTCGCCTTCTTCTGTATTATCTGTTTTTTCTAAAGTTATTGAAAAAGGTATCAAAACAAGAATGTTATCGTTATAGATAGGACTCACTTCCTAAGTGATTCTCAATTTGGGTTTAGAAGTGGTAGATCGACAGAAAGTGCTTTATTGACATTATCTGCAGAAATATATAGCAGCCTAAATACTTCTCAAATTCCGTCGACATTATTTATTGGCATAAACAAGGCTTTCGATATGGCAAACCAAACTTTGTCCCTCAATAATCTCTCTTTATCGGTATTCAGAGCCTTCATTTATAAATGGTTTTGCTCCTATTTTACAAATCGGATACAAGTGGTAAAGATAATATAGGTGTTCCTCAAGGATCAGTCTGGATCTGATACTATTTTTAATTTATATATAAACTCCTTATTTATATAACCTTTTGCATATATGATGAACTCCCTTTATATTATCACTCACCAGGTTGTAGTCGATTTGTTTTTGGAGATATGGTTTTGGTCAATCAAGTAAGTTGCAGTGAGAGAGTTATACTACACCAAAATCTTAGTTGGAAGGAACATACGACATATTTGAAACAATATCTGAATGGAGTTGTAAGGCAACCTTCCCACCTCAGTATGTACTGCAACCTACCTGCTTTAAAATTGGTTTATAATGGCTTACTAAAATCTAAAGTCCAATATTGAATTTCTTGTTGGAGTGGTTTTTATTCTAATAAAATAGAAGCTTTGTTGATAAAGCAGAAGCATGCAATAACAAATATTTCTAAAGCTAATCGTCTTTAATTCTAAATGTCTTGAATTCCTTCCTTTAAGGCATATTTACTGCTACAAAGTTTTAGAGATATTTTTTGTGAAATCTGTGTATTATGCAGCTAGAGCGCACGATAATTATAACTCGCGAATCAACACCAGACACTTCGTAAGTGTACCAAAAATTAAAAAAAATGGATTTTTCAGGTTTTTATCTCCTGGACACAAAAGGTGCCTTTAACAACGTCGACACATCCGCAATCACGACTAAGCTGTCAACTCCGCAAGTAGACGACTCACTCGGGGAGTTGATCAGTTTAATGCTAAAAAGCAGAATAATCAAACGTTTTTTTGTTTTTTTATAATCAGCGCGCGCTCAAGGGGTTTGAGTACCGTTAAAGTGATTGTACACAGCGCGGGCAAAGGAAATTTAGGGAGGAAGAAAAGAGAGGTACCGATGTACATTGTTTTTAAATGTTTGCAAGTTATAACGACCAGGAAATACAGAGATCGGCAGGGCATTCCATAGCGAGTTGTACGGCTTAGGAATGAATCACGATATTTTAGAGTACGTCCGAATGTGGGCTTGAGGGTATACTGATGAGCATTCATAGCGAGACGGGTGTTACGGTTGAAAGTTTGAATGGGCGGAATGCTACTGGCGATTTCAGTGGAGCAGTGGTGTGGAAATAACGATAAAACAGAGCGTGTCAATTGATTGACTGGTATTAGTATCATCAATAAGTTTTATCGCACGGTTTTGAATCCTATCTAGCACATGCAGAGATGTTTTAGGAGCACCTGACCAGATGTGGGCATTGTACTCCAATTTTGGGCGGATGAATGCCTTATATATTGAGGCCAGATCAGAGGGGATAAAATATATCTTACATCGCTTGAGGAAACCTAAACATTTCACAGCATTTTTGGCGATATCAAATATGTGGCCATTCCAACGTAATACACATACCGAGAATTGAAAGTTTTTTGGTTTCGACGATGCAAGTGCCATTCATAGATAATGGCTGGGTGTTTAAATTTCGCTTTAATGACAGCAGACAGCATTGTGTTTTGGAAGCATTAAATTCCACTCTGTTGATAGTTCCCCAATTGGTTATGCTGTTGATATCGGAATTTAATGAGCTTAGCATACGCTGCCGTTCTCGTTCTACAGCCGAAGAGCAGGGCCGTGAGTCCGGAAACGAATATGAAAATCAGAGAACTGAACTGTCATCAGCAATGGAATATATTGGAATAGAAGTAGCAGACAAGAGATCATTAATGAAAATTAAAAAGAGTGTCGGAGACAGAACGGAGCCCTGAGGCACACCAGCATTTATTTTGTGAATATCAGACTTGAAACCGTCCAAGACAACTTGAATTGAACGTTTCGAAAGGTAATTTCTAATCCATTGAAGAAGAGAGTCGTCGATCCCAAATGCACGCATTTTCGACAAAAGAGCCTGATGCCAAACTCTGTCAAATGCCTTAGAAATATCAAGTGCAACTATCTTGCTTTCGCCAGATTGATGTACGCTTTGGTTCCACTTTTCGGTGAGACATGCCATCAAATCACCAGTGGACCTGTTGCTAGTAAAACCGTACTGCCGGTCATTGAGAAGTTTTCGTGTTTCGAGATATTTCATTTATCAGTGTTTCCATGACCTTGGAAAGAAGGGACGTAAGTGCAATGGGTCTGTAGGAGGAGAGAGAAGATGATTCGCCTTTTTTAGGGACGGGCTGGACAAATGCTGTTTTCCATTTGCTCGGGAAGAGTCCTAAAGTGTAGGCTTGATGAAAAAGCTTACGCAGTGGTTTTGCCAGCGAGGAAGAACACCTCTTCAGAAGAAGGGGAGATATACCATCTGGACCAGCGGATTTATGTATGTTGAGATCTTTAAGTACTCTTGCTACTACACGAGTGCGAAAGTAGATTCGTCCCATTGAAGATTCGACGCACTCAAGTGTAGGCGGAGACAAAGCACAATCTGGGAGTGTTGAGCTGGCCGCAAAGTGTGCAGCAAGCAGATTGGCCTTATCCAAAGAGCTGACAGCTGGAATGTCATTGTAAATGAGCGTCAGGATGGAGGTTGAGGCGGAATTTCTAATGTTTTTGACGAACGACCAACAATTTTTACTGCCTTTGGAACATTGCAGTATTTTTTGCCTCAGTTTTTGGTCGTATTGGAATCTTACGCTTAAGAAAGGCGTTGCAGTCACTCCTGTGTCGTTTGAACTTTTTTCGGTTTTCCTCTGTCGGGTTGGTCTTGAAGGCCCAAAAAAATATTTCTCTAACCCTGACGGCCTCTTTACAGCTCGAGTTGTACCATGTCTTTTCTTTTGGTTTGATACTTTTTATCCGATGAGGAATAAAGGACTTCATCCCAAAGAGAATGGTGTCTGTAATCATATCAGCAGCGGAATCCAAGTCGTTATCGAGGAAACATAATGACCAGTTAAAATTCCTAAAGAAGCTGTTAAGTCCGCTCCAGTTGGCTTTCTCGTATTGCCATACGGTTCTTTTAGGAATCTTTTCTCTAACTGTGTGGTCAGTATACGAGAAATTAGCTAATATAACACAGTGGTCCGACGAGCCTAGAGGGGAGAGCACATGTATCAGGTGTATTTATCAGGGTGAGAAGTTAAAAACAAGTCCAGGGTGTTGCCGGTATGACTATCAACGTCTGGTATTCGAGTGGACTCATTTACAAGCTGCGTTAAGTTATTCTCCGCAGCGAAGTTCTCAGCACACCGTCCTTCGGGTGTTGTCTGTCCAGAATGTCGAAGCCACCCAGAATTGTGTATATAGAAGTCGCCCGTAATAACGGTTTCAGTATGAGGATACAGGGATACAATTCTTTGAATGAAGTCAGACAGCGCATCAAACTCGTTAAAAGTCGAATTGCTGTCCAGTTTGGGGCTTCTGTAAATAAAGGTATAGTGTATAATTTGCTTACGGAGATGGAATTTTAACCACATGAAGTTGAATTCCGGATTGGAACATGGATCACATTGTCGTGGAGTTTGGTAAACTACGAGTACATCACTACGCACGTAAATGGCGAGACCGCGGTGAGAGAAGAATAATGGCACTAGTTCGTAGCCAGGTAGCTTCAGATCAGAATGATCTGAGAGGTGTGGGCGGGGATCTACCTTTGTTTCACTAAGTGCCAAAAGAGCTGGTCTGTACTTACAGACGTGGACGTACGCAGAAAAGTGATTACTTTTTAGCCCGCGTATATTGGCTACGTCCACCCTGAATTCCCTAGTCATAATCACAGACAAACACAGAAAACACAAACACCGACGATACTAAGCAAGGCTGCGAAGTGAAAATTCTAACATTGATTTACCGGATCAAATTGTTGTAGGTGTTATGCCCTTACAACAATATGAAACAGTGCACCAACAAAATTTTCACTCACAACCCGCTATCCATCAGTTGTTACATACACTAAGCCACTGCTCGTACCGTATGGTAAATACAGTAATGTCAGTGATTGAGTGCAAGCAACAGTACTTCGACCAGGAGCGAGAGAGGTGGGATACCCGCACTGTGTGATTTTTTTTTCCGCTGCACTGCAGTTTTTTTTGTTATTATTATTTTTTTTTTGCACAGCACACGATAATTAGCGAGTGCACTAGTTCACTTGTGCACTCGTCGGCGGTCAACTCGGTACTGTGTGGGGCTACTGCTAAAAGATGTGTTAGCAGAGGCAAACCGCAAGGCGGTGTCTTTCCACCCCATCTCTGAACCCTAGTGTTTATTGAACAGCTGATATACCTGGAAGCGGGTGATAGCATGGTGATTGCCTATGCTGATGACGTTGCTATAGCCGCCTCAGGTAAGCATCTTAATACCATTATAGAACTCCTTCAACTAAATTTCAACAGATTAACACGTTGGGCAGATCGCTGTGGATTGGGAGTAAACTGTTCGCGTCCTCTTTTCCAGGAAATACAAAATTCCAATTATAGACCCTCCCTCGATAAACTGTACCAGTTTAGTCCTCTCCGATACAGGGAAATATCTGGATCTCAGTTTTGAAGGAAACTCAAATGGAAACCTAACATTCAAGAAAGACTCAGGAAAGTTACAGTAGCTTTATTCTCTTGCAAGAAAGCCATTAGGAATGAATGGGACCTTCAACATCGCATACGTCTTGGTTATGAGACCTATACTCACCTACGGGGTGGTTGTCTGGTGGACGGCCTTAAGCAATTCAGTCAACTGCAGCAAATTAAGGTGAGCACAAAGAATGCCTATACGTAAGCGGAGTCCTCCTGGATATTCTATTTCACTTGATACTCCTCGATATCTTCAGCAGGCAAGTAACTGCGACCGCAGCTATTCGCCTTAAAGCGACTACACAGTAGACAAATTATTTATTTGGCCACGCTAATATTCTTAACATACTAGAAATCCTTCCAGAGAACATCGATTACACAATAATTCAACACTAGTTTGACAAGGACTTTTATGTAAGCATCATGATGATTTCACAGATGACAAGTCAATCCACTTCTATACAGATGGCTTAATCAAGTCCCTTGACTAAGTCTCAATAAATTCTAAAACCGCAATTGAATGTCGATCATCTCTTATGGAGATGGCAGAGCAGTTCACCTTTGCTGGGTGCCGGGCCACAGAGACATTCCAGGGAACTGTAGGGCCAATGAACTCGCCAAAATTGGAACCACTCTACTAATTCAACCGGAAAATGGTATCATAGGTATACCAATCGCTATGTACAAATTAATATGAAAGCTGGATGCCAATAAAAGAATACACCTTAGGTGGATTGTTGGACCAACATATCTAGCGGCTGATGCTTAATTAAGACCAATGCTGCAATTTATATTTTCGAATTAGTACAATATAATTGAATATTTTGCTGCCATATTCTAGCGTTTGTAATCCCATCAATAGTTTTAATAGTTTAAGTTGGATTAAATTATATAATTGTTAAGTACCTTTGCATAAGACAATAGATTGTACTCAGCTATTTCTTTCAAAAACGTTAAAGCTTATTTATAATTTGATAAAACTTACTATGTATTAAATATAATAGAAAAAAAAATTTTGAACATTAGGCCACCTGGATTTATTTTATATTTTTCATTTCATATTTTATTTCTTAAGAATTGAATTGAAACATTTTTTATTTCACATACTTTAAGTATTGAAATAGTATCAAATGCCACTTCAGTAGGCTTTTATAACTTATATATTTTATATATATATATATATTATATATTTTAGAAAAAGAAGAGGAAAGGAAAACATTGCGCCAAGAAAAAAGAAAAGCTTAGGTTACAGCAGAATATCAGAGAGAGAGTGAATCCTAAATTTGTATAATTTAGAGCTAAAAGCGACCGTTTTACACATGCTAGGAACAAGTAAGAGTTGCGAAAGGCAGTTGTGCGAGATATTGGTATAAAAACAACATTCAATAAGTTCGTCCAGATACTTAACTTTCCTAAAAAATTGCAGAACTAAAAGCGAATGTTCCACCCCAACGGGTGGAAATGAAGTTTTGAATGGAAGATACTATAGCAAACAGTTTTTTGTAATTTCCTTGCATATACTTTTTTCAGGTAGAAAAAGTGGCGGAGAGTGTTGGGAAATTATTCCCTTAAAGATTCCATATAATTTTTGAAGCTCATTCTGCAATCAGTAGTAAGCCTCAAGTACTTAAATTTGTCCATATTATCTACCGGAAAACATTTGTCATTGTAACTAAAAGTTTGACAAAAAGTTGGAAAAGATGAAGCAAATATGTTTTATAGCTGATGTTCGGCAGATCAGGTACTAAGTTCAAAGCACTATCGCACATCTGCGAACGCACTAAGCAAGTTTAAAAAGAGAAATAAATATTAAGAAATTAGGAAGAGAATATGTCCTAAATCAGACCCTTGGGGCACTCCTAAATAAATGTGCCTTCGAGTCAGCTTAATTACGAAGTTGTCCACTCGTATTAGGTTCAGCCTATTGTAAAGGACCTCATTAGGATAAAATTTCTTGTACTCCGACTCTGGTGTTCTGTACAAGCGAAGACAAGCCCTAAGGCAAGCCCTCTCAAACACCCGAATCTTTTCCATTAAGCTTGCTCGTACATTGAACCACACGGGACAACGAAATACCAGCATGGGCCTGATAAGGGCCATGTAGCAGATTACCTTTACCCTCGCATCGAGTTGGCTGCTATAAAACAGTCTCTTTGTAAGGGCAAAAGCGCCTTTAACTCTGGCCAGAGCAGCATCTACATTTTTGCCAGAATACAGAAACTGATCTAGCCAGATTCCAAGGTATCTGACTACATTTCGACAGGCAAGAGGCTGCCCGTGTTGTCCAGTGAACGAGAAACTTCGCCAATTTTTTCCGGTATCCCTTGAGGCTCCAGACAACGGCGTCCTAAAGAGAATGGTTTCCGACTTCTGAAAGTTGATTTTCAACTTCCAGTCATCGCAAAATCGTCTTATCTTATCGAAGTCACGCTGCAAGAGAGTATTAATGACCTCGATTTTAGGACCTGTTCTGTACGCTACCAAATCGTCTGCGTACGCAATAGTATGGGGAAGTGAACCTATCAAGTCGCTTGTATAAATGTTAAATAGAATCGGCGAATTGACCGCGCCTTGCTGAAGACCATTTTTAATTTGAAATACGAGTATTCCAACAGAAGTCACATCGCCATTCTTCACGATGAACTGTCTGTTAGTTAGCATATTATAAAGAATGTACAAGAGTGGTTTACTGCTGCGCAGCCCAGTCAGCTTATAGAAAAGACCCTCTAACCATACGGTGTCGAAGGCCTTCTCCAAGTCAACAAGGCAGGCACCAGTGCACTGTTTCTTGCCTTTGTTCCATTGGGTATCAGAAACCAGTTTAGACGCGGCATGTGAGATATCATGTCCCGCCTTATCCGGAACTATATGTTTGTCCTCAACCCACCTAGTCAGAGCTCTATTGATTACTTTTTCAAAAACTTTACTGATATTCGGAAGGAGACTTATCGACCGGAGATTCGCCGGATTGGATATATCCTTCCCCTTTTTGGGGATAGGTTGAACCACCGCCGTTTTCCAATGCGTTAGATAATGTGCATTATTCATTGTATTATTAAACAGGGTGGTGTAAATTTCCACCGCTTCTAGAGGAAGATGTCGAAGCACGATGTTCGGAATACCATCGGTTTCCACCGATTTCTTAGCCCTGATTGTGTCGAAGATCTCATGGAGTCCTTCCTTCGAAATGAACGGGGGTGCAGAAGTCGTGCACCAAGACGCGATTGTCCAGGTCGTAATTAGGGCCAATGTTATCAATGGCCTTGTACGAGTATACTTCCTGGAAAGTCGCCCCTATGGCCTCAACCTTCTCCTGTGGATCCTCGATCACAAAAAAGTCGTCATCATCAGCGGCTTCATTTGGATCAATACCAGCTATTGTCAGTTACCGTTCGTTGTCTGCTGTCCGGGATATTTTAAGACACTGAAGGTCGTTTTGATTTTTTTCTCCAAACTAGTTTATTTATTTGCGGAAACATATTCGGGTTGCTGGTGTTTACAGCCCGAACCTTGTTGTTCCAATACAAACTTACAGAAATTCTGTAATTTTCTTTTATTAACGTTTGCACATTTTTAGTCGACGACTTCAGTGTCTTAATCTGCGGGTCTTGCCGGTCAGTTAACTGCCTGTACAAGTTTTTAAGTCTTGTCAGAAGTCTACTTTTCTGTCGGTGCAGTGCGTCAATAGTAGGATTGCGAAACAGGTCTACGTTAGTTGTACGTCGATACCGCGGTATTGTAGTGTCCATAGTTTGTTTAATTGTCTCGTCCATTTGTTTTAGGTAATTGGCGATCTCCTCATTTGACAAATTCCTATTGGACGGTGGGTGGAGCGTCTTCGAGTAGAGCGCTCTTGTCAAGGTTGCAGAGAAGCGTGTTCATCGGGTTTTACTGTAGTTGTAAGAATATCTTTGGACAAACTCCTCCAAATCCGCAATTTCGTTGGGAACTGTTATTTCGGTGCTAAAACCGCAATGGTCGCTGTCATACACGAATGTGCGCAGACAGTTTAATGTTTGTAAATTCGTACCTGTCAGTCGTATACGTTCGTCGTACAGCAGTAGATCCAAATAAGACCCGCCTCTGGGAAACGACGGGTTATCCGTCGCTTTAAGACCGAATCTGTACATGACATCGTGCTGACCCCACCAATCGAGTAGTAGGTTCCCTCTAGTATTTGGCAAATTATTTCCCCAATCTCTGTGTTTAGCATTGAAATTATAAAATAATTCTCCCCCGATTCCAGCCTCAGAAGTCGAAAAAGCGTGTCGAGCTCTGTAATGATTAGAGTGGATTGTGAAGCCTCAGGTGCATAAACAGAGGCCAAGTACAGACGCTTTCCACTGCGGAGCTGGATGTAAACGACGACTGCCTCCAACACCCGGAACCTGCGCAACACGCCCTTGTACACTTTGTGAAATTTTATACCTTCTTTAATGAAGATCGCGACTCCGCCTCCACGTTTGGATCTGGGCCGGTTTCTTCTTCTAACAATATAAATATTGTATTCCAGTTTGTGCTTATCGGTTAGCTTGGTTTCGCTAGCGAAAAGCACATCAGGAGTTTGGTCTTGTAGCAATTTAAACATCGCGGCTCAATCCTAATCAGTGAATTCACATTCACCGCAAGGACCTTTAAAGTTTGCTCCACCATGTGCCTACCCATTACGGCATGTGTTGCGTTAGGCCCGGCAGCAACGCGTAGATCTGGTCCACCCGCTTGGCCTGTTCTTGAACCTGCTTTTGCAGCTGAGCCATCTGCTCTTGGATTGCGAGCAAGATGGCTAGCATGTTGGGTGCAGCTTCCGTTGTTCTCGGCATTGGCGCCGGAGAAGCAACAGTCGCTTGCTGTACCGTTGCCCCCCTACCTGACGCAATTTGGGCGTAGGAAATGTGGGGCGTGACGGCTGGTATTTATAACCTCACAGGTGAACGTTTGACCTCCACCTTCTGCTGCCGCGCCAATTTTGCTTTTTTAATGTCGGTGAACTTAGGACAACCCCGATAGTTTGCGGTGTGTCCCACGTTCCCACATAACACGCACGAGAGCTGCGTCCTATCGGATGCTCCGTCCCTACCCAGAGCACACTCCTCGGAACTGTGGTTCTTTGCGCACTTCACGCATCGAGGCTGCATTTGGCAGTTCGACGCGGCGTGCCCGAACCTCTGGCAGCGAACGCATTGTATAACGCCTTCGCTCCGTTTTAATTTTTCCCAGTGAACCACCTGGTAGTCTAGGACATTGATACTCCTTAGACTATCCAGACGGCTTTCGGGACTGAGCTGCACCAAGAAGAACGGCAGACTCTGTTTCTCCCGCCTAGCTCTAGCTGTGGTTAATGGCTTTACCCCCACAAACTTGAGTCCTTCGCACTCCTTCTCTTTGAGCAGTGTTAGGATCTCCTCAGGATCAGAAGACGGTTCCAACCCCTTCAGCAGCATCGATTGCCGCTTTTCACACTTCGGTGTGTATGAGTAGTGCTCCGCCGTCGTTTCTTTTAGGAGCTCTTTAACTTTCGCGTAGCCCTCCACTGTATTACAGTGGATGGCATGGCGATCGTTCCCCAATCGCTTAATATTAAAATTATTACCAATGACCAGCCTACACAGGTTCTTGGTAGCATTTACCTCTAATCTATAGGTGTTGATAGGAGGCACCTTCTCCTTCTGCTTCTTCTGCTGCTGCTGTTGCTGTTGTTGCTTTTGTTGTTGCTGCTGCTGTTTTTTCAGCTGCAGTGGTTTCTTATGTTGTTGTTTTTGCAGATGTTGCTGTTTCTGCTGCTGCTGTTGTTTCTGCTGCTGCTGGTGGTGATTTTGTTGTTTTTGTTCTTGGTGGGAGCTTTCTACTTCTAGTTGCTCTGTCTGCCTGCGTGCATCTTGACTTTGCTTAATAGCAAGCACTTTTTCATTCAGCTTTTGTATGCTGCTGGTAAGGTCTTTTAACTCTTCATCCTCATCTTCAGATTCAGATGCCGCTAGTGAGGCAAAGTTGTTGCTGCCTACCTTATAATACACCTCATCAGAGATGTACATCGACGCATCTTCTGATTGTTTTTTGGTTTGTTGACGTGTTCTTACTGTCTCAGCTGTTAAAGCAGCACTCATTTTCATTTTTGTTAAACTACTCGTAGGAGTAGTTTTTAATATCCTCCGCCTTTTAATGGCTTTCGCCACGGCACCGGCAACACTATTGTTGTTTTGGCAACTACCGTTATGGGAAGAGCGGAGCGCTCCCTACCATCCATCACGTGGTTTCCTTATCACTTTTTTATTTGCTCATATATGTTAAGAAAAAAAAAGAAAAAAAAAAGAAAAACAAACAAAATTCCAAGTTCCGGGATCGAGAACCCGTATCCCAGGATTTGCTTATCGACGCCGCTAACCGCTTGGCTATCGAGTCAGACAATAAAATTTCAACCAATTAGTTTTATTAGGATAACTGTATCACTATTATTTTATGTTATTATTGTTTTTTTTACACTCAAGGAAAAGCCGAACACATTTACACATCTGCGAACGACTGTGACAGAACTGATTGGGTCGCCATTAAGATGTCCCTCCGCTTGATATTCATACAATGGGCTGCACTCTCAAAGCCCAAAGATCCTTGTCTGGGTCCCAGGTCACAATGGGATCACGGGATATGAAATCACCGATGAACATGCCATGCAAGGTTCAGGGGAGAGTTTGTCTGGAGCCGAACGTATTTTGGGTCTGCTATGAGCACAACCACAGATGGTATAACTCCCCAGGCAGACAAAACATTTGGTTCCCGACGTCTCTAGGAAGTCAGGTGTCTTTCTGCTGTCCTTCAGCAGGAAAGTCTGCAGGTTGCTTATTGGCATCGTGACAGTGCATTACAGTTTTGCTCAGTACTTAAATGTGCTAGACATAAGTGACATACGAGTAACATCCTGCGATGCTTGCTGTTAAAAGGATGACGACACTGTGGAGCACAATCTATGTGAATATCCAGCGGTCACGTGGTGGTTGCTGGTAATGTAGGCATATTATTACTGAATCGCCTACTCATCGTAAGACTGAGAGGAACTTACAAAGAGTTCTATGGACTAGTTCTTTAGCTCAGTGCTCTGTTTCAACAAGAAAAAAACAACGTGATAGTTGGTGGCAGTTGATGGAAGCCTTCTTCAAGATGTTATTGACTATCTGCCTTTCATTTCTTAGGTTTCCCATCGCGACAGATGGGAATATCTTTTTTGAGTTGATATCATCCTGTTAGGATGCTTCATACAAATGTTGCTAAGTATAATTTTACTCCTAACCTTGTTAAAGAGTGGCCTCCTTATCCAAGGCATAAGTCTTTTGGTAGAATCGATCAAGCGCATGGTGAAATTTTGAATAGGATGCAGAAACACCACTTTCCAAATGTACAACCTCCAAATGTATGAGGTTGGAATGAATCCGAGTCGATTATCTGTTAAAAACTTGCTTGCGATGGAAATAAAATGAAGTTGCAGGTTCGTCGAAAGGAATCTACAGCATTATCAGTGATAAGGCCTCCTTTTGTCACTATATGGTTGCATGGGCTTTAATTGTTTGTTTGCGCTCAGGGAAAGGAAGCTATGGTTAACTTTGAATTACAGGTGTTCATGACTAATATAATGTTCACATGAACCAGCCTATACTTACCAGCATCAGCTGATCCTTCAACACATCAATGAAAAATGTGTTGAGACAGTGCTATTATTTTGGTCCTTTCATTATTTCGACTCTTCGGTTTTTCAATAACCTACTTACAAGCTTCACGATCTCTAGAAACCTTAGTGTTCTTGTCGTTTTTATAAGTTTGAATACTGGATTTGACACATTTTGGTCGGCATGATGTGTCTGAGAGTCTGACAAGTAGAAGTTTAAGTTGCTTCTAAACTTAGTGATCTTTTGTGTATGTTCTTGCTATTTTTTGTCAGTTTTTTCATTCTGCTTTTGTCTGTTCGTGTTTAGTTATCTAAAAAATTCAGCAAAAATGGACACAAAAAGATAATTTAATCTGTAGGTCGTTGGGTACCTGAAATCTGTATTGTGGGGCATGTAAAGTACGCTGTTCTCCCTTGGACTAGGGAAGATCTAGAGTGTGGAATGGTGTTTTTGGCTTCTGCATTCTTGTATTAACTAGTGTTTAGAGAGCCTTTAATTTCACAAGCAAGGAAGTGACGGTGGCTACCAAAATGTCCTCTTTTTCAAAACCCGAAACCAAACCGGCCTATGCCAATACTCATTTATATTCAAATTATGCCTCTGATTAACAGGATTAGGCGACTTAGTGTTTCGAAACCACCACACATGTGCAGAGGTAGAAACGATGGAAAAGTGTTTTTCGAGTCTCGCCTTCATATGCAAATCAAAGTCAAACTCTAGAGTTTCTCACGTTATACGGATGCACAGACTAAGAAAGTTGATAATCGTTATTGTCAAAATGATGTCATCGCAGAAGCTAAAGGAAAGGGCAAAATAATTTACGATTCCCAGAAAAGTAAAAGTTCGACATGAAAACTTCACGCCTTTTGAGACAAAATCACTCTTTTTCATCACATCCTATCTGCTTTTCTGTTTTATTCTCATTTACCATGCAACAGCTAAAGCAAAAAGTAATATTTTAAAAATGTTTTCCTCCTTATATCTAGATCTCTCGAATTTGTAAACGTGAACCAATCGGATTCTCTTCACTTCTTAGAGTCTGGGTAGATTTTTTCCAAAACTTATGAAATCACCTCATTATGGGGATAAATAATTTAGTTCATCGCTTCGGAAAACAAAGCCCAAAGCGATATTCTCAAAAAGAAAGACACCGCACCAGCAAAAAGAAAAAAGAAGAAATGGTCAGGAAAGATCAACGCAAAGAGCAAAATTTGGAAGTTCTACGGATAATTAATTTCAACCCGTTCATTGGCCTTCGTTTGGGAAGATTTTTTTATTTTTAAAGATTTTTTTTTATCTCTTATTTTTAAGGCAAGACTTAATTTGACAAGGCTTGAGTTATGTTTCGGATGTCCTTGAACCAAATTTAGAGCGTTTCTGGAGTTGGATGAGAGAATCGAAATTGGAATCGGAAGTATGTACGATTAATGGGAAGAAGTTGAATATCAAATTGTGAATGGTGACACTAATGACCTTTCACATCTGCATAATGTGTCGGAATTATTTAGAACTAACCATGCTTAGCACTTAACATGAGATGGGTTTGTAAAATTGAGGACATGAGCTTTTGTAGAGAAGTCGTTTATCAAAAGGCGAAAGTGTGTGACTAAGTAGTAAGGGAATGAGGACAGAAGGAGGGATTGAACCTACTCTCCGTGCTTTGGGACTATTGAAATTCTCAGACCCTTCGTGTATTTTTTTCATTGCTGGGAAAATAGGACGGCTCTACCACTTCCTGATGAATATTCAAATTTGTGGGAGCGGAGACAGAATAGATAGCCCTTATCTACAATATATGAACGACAATCTAGTTCACTTAAAATTTCTCTGCTATATGATGATCACTTCTACACATTTTCCACCACATCCTGGGCAAAGGAATCCATTTACGATACATTCAGTTGAGCCTCAGGCGAAAAATTTGTATGATACTATTACTTTCTAGTTAAATACCGCGACGAGCCTATACCTGAGAGTGTCTAATCTTCAATGGCATGGGTCTACTTTCATATTCATGCAGATTGCATTATATGTCTCAACGAAAAGTGGAACCAAAGCTAACACCAATATGGCAAGACCCTGATTGTTACAAGTACACTATATACTTCAAAGTTATTTGACAGAGTTTGGGAACGGGTTCCTTTGTCAAAAATGGGCATTTGGAATCGACAAATCTCTCAGTTTAACTTACAAATATTGCTGATGTGCCTCAGGGCTCCATTCTTTCTCCTAAACTCTCTTTAATTTTCATTTATGATCTCTTGCTGATTATAGTATTCTCCGTTTTCCCGGACTTACATCCCTGCTCTTCAGCTTTAAACCGGAAGTTGTAGAGTATGTTAGACTCATTAAACCTTGATATAAACATCATATTATAAAAAGCTACGCTGCATCGAAGGACGAGAGCTGCCTGTGGCATGGTTGAGAAAATTGAGAGTCGTTACTGCAAAAATGATGTCCGAAAGTTTTATCAGAACATGAAACGAACATGCCAGGGCTGCAAAAACCATAATGGAATCATTTAGATGCGAACATTGACAATTAGTAGAACAGTCGCAGCCGGCGCTGAGAATATGGAAATATATACGAGTACTACTGCTTTACGAGTATAATGGTGATGATGTTTAAAATACCGCCATCAGCCAGAATGAACTATTTATCATGGACGAAGGCTACAGGGAATTCCGTCCTCCTGACCTAGTCGAATTTAAGTAGCAATATCGAAGCCTAAGGATATTAAAACTGCACAGAGCTTTTTAAAGCAGAAAATGCACCAGTTCATCGGTTAGACAGAGGAAGCATATTCGATACATGGAATTTCAGCATGAGACTCTTTTGGCAGCACCACCTGTAGAGGTATACGTTTTCTTAAAAAATCGCCTTAAAGGTCTTTTCTGCCGTATTATGTGAGCGTATGAAACTGTTCGGTCAAATATTCACACTACAACAGACCTTGGAAAGGGAATTTCAGATCGACACTCACCACCTGTTTGTCGACTTTAAAGCTACATGCGAGTTTGATAGTAAGCATAGGACGAGATATACAACGCCATGTCTAGTTTTGATATCATTGCTATACTCCTCAGGCAGTCCAGGATGACTATGGAGCATTCTCGCTGCTTTATCGAGGTCAATAAAGAAGTGATCGAGACCTGCAATGCCAAGAAGTGTCTTAGAGAAGGAAACTCGCTTATATTATTTTCTATCGCTATAGAAAGAATCGCTGAAAACTCATTGGCCGACAAAAGAAACACGGACGCCGTCAAAATGGTCTGACTGTAAACCGGGGCCACACAGAGTCCATGTAGACATTTGATAAGGAGGCATACCATCGGCGATGGCAGTTAAGGATTTCGTCTATTTTGGTCCCGCAGTAACAAGTAGCAACGACATCAGCGCAGAATTCGAACAAAGAATTATTGTTGGAAATCGCCGAGCCTCCGCCCAATTATCAATGCCCCCGCCCATCAATGATAAGCGGGGGCAGTAAAGTACTGGTCTTATCGTAAACATCTTCAGATGACGCTACCGAAGGTTGCTACGATTTGATCAGTTACAAGTTGCCGGTCATAGATCTTGTTGGCGACAGGACCACCGGTAGTCCGTACCAGGACTTAAATCACGGTACCAAGGGCGTCAGGAGCCCACCGGATTTCGGTCCGGGCCTGACTTGTTGAGGTTGGCCCCCTTGCGGGAGCGTCGTTGTGGCTTTGGTTTAAACCCAAAGTCGTGGGAAAGGTCTTCCTGTTGTAACGCGTATCCTTGCCCCCATGAATGTATGGGCATCTCGTAAACATAAGTCTACACGACAGGTGGTTTACGTTAAAAAAGCAGAGACTATGTTGCCAACCGCTGTTTCTTTTGACAATCAGGATGTCCTCTACAAGACCCTTATCATCCGGCCGTACTCCATAGCACAGAGGCTTGGACCTTGTCAAAAGTGGATGAACTAACAGTTCGCCTTTTCGAGAGAAAGATACTGCCTGTGATTTTGGATCCTGTTTGTATTGACTGAGAATGGAGGAGGAGATTCAACCGCAAACTGCCCAGGCTATACAATATGGACATCGGTGTCTACGGATCCAACGTCAACGTTTGAGATGCATGGACCATAGTGAACTATACCTAAGCTCCGGCTCAAAAATTCTTTGATTTTAATCTAAAGAGGTGACGGAGCAGGGTACGATGGATAGACGCCCAGTCTATTCCACTTGATGTTGTTTGTCTTGTTATTTTTTGAGCAGTGAGGGTTCTATGATTTTTTTCGATTCCGAGTGGCTGAAGAGTGAACGTCTTTTATTTAAGCAAAATTTTCCATTTTTGGAAGTTTGTCAAGGTATATTTTGGCTAGGAGGGCTTGGCAGCTTCACGAAACACCACGTCTCAAAGTTTCATGAGATTAATCTAGCAACCAAGATAGAGCATGAAATTTATCAATTTTGACGCACAAGTCAGTGGATTAGCCACTGTATGGCGGTGTATTAAATTTGTCAAACTTTTCGTCAAAAGTCTGGATTTGATTGCTAATGCTTCCACAGAAAAGCAAAAAAAAATAATTTCCGACCTCACCACTCTTTCGGCATGCAAAGCAAAACAAGCAAATGTGCAAGATCTTTGCCTAGAAACCAGTTCAGTTATTTACATGCCATTTGAAGTGGGCAGAAAACCGTAATTCCTCCTCTCTCTTCGCAACATAGTTACTAGTCCTTGATTCCGATTGTTGCGGCATCAATTTTTGTTTTTAAGCCAGCTGTTTTGAATGTAGTAGTATACGTGCAATGAGTGAAAAAAGGGGCATACAGAAGGAAACTGGGACAATAAACTACAACAGTGAGGGAAAATTACGAGGCCGGAAGTAGAGAAGAAAGCGAAACCTGCCACCAGTTTGAAGAAATCTAAACATCAGCTTCAGAAATAAAGTAGTTTGTATAAGAAAACCAAATAGCTGGCCAACGGCTTTAAGTTCAGATAACAAGGTCTTGGCTGCATAAACTAGAACATTGATCTTACATTGAATTTCATGCATTTTCAGCAAGTCCTTAGTAAACATGAAATCGGGAGGGAAGAGAACACTGGAATTAAGTGGCAGAAAAACAGAAAGATCTTCCGCACTGATGGCTTACACATGAAGTTAATCAATTGAGCATGCGGATATGGTAGCATGGCTGATGAGTGGAACCCCTATATCTTCTAAAGAAGAGCGGTTGTATGTTTTGCGGAAGATACCGCGGTAAATCTAAATATCGAGTATAAATTCCCATACAGGGCACTTCATACGAGTAAATGCAATATCTAGTGGCTAGTACGTTTGTTAATATGAATAGTGATATCTTCTTCTTTCCTTGCACAGCTTTACAATTAAAAAATTAAACCTGCAGCCAGAGCAGAGCTAATTCGACAGCAAATTAGCTATCTATCAAATTTTGGGCAAAATTTCACTATTACCAGCTATAGGTTCGAATGCTTAAAGAGCTCACGTATCTCAGAGTGGAACCTGACAGAGTATCTCAGTGGAACCTGACAAAGAATGACTTTAGCAAACCCTATCAATCACCAACATTGGGCTCTGCGTAATTCTGGCCTAAGCAGAAAGGCAGTGCTGGTATTCGGGTCATTCATTTTTCTTTTGTTTTCGTTGAGTTCTCTTTTGACAGTTCAGATAAATAAAGTTCAGATATCAGAATACGAAAGGAATCATGTTTCGTTCTCATTTTCTTTGAGAAACATTTTTACTGGTCCTTCGAGCTGGATGCATTCTGTAATCCAAAATTATGATCTTTAACAACATCACAACGGAAATGCTGATTACAAAGCAAACAGATGTATGAAGCCACTGAAGGAAGCCTTCATCAACCTCAAAAAGGAAGGAGAACGTTTTGCAAGAGGACAAGCCCAAACCCGCATTGAACTGCTGCAGTTCATTTCAGAATAGCAGTTGTGCATCAATTGTCTGGGCTCATATTGAAGGCGTGACTGTCGATCAGAAAAGAAATGCACTTTTTGACACAGACGACATCACACACTACTGCACAAGGTCCAAAGCTAGATTGGTTTATACTCATCTTTCATACGTCAACGATGGTGGTGGCATCGCACTTTTGTCAAACACCGCTCTTAATGCCGTCGCTCATCAACCCTGTCACAGGCTTCTTACCACTGCCATCGTCGTCGCCTCATCAGAATATCATAATCGATCTTCATCCTTCGAGCCGGATCATGTTCATCTAATACTAGACCATTTGAATCACGTGGTAGATTACCGTCGGTCTCCAGACTGCAATGCAGATTGGATTACGACCTTTCATAGCAGTTGGAACGGTTTTGGAGGCTGGAAAAGGTAATACGTCGATTTCCTGGTCGTTATAACTTGCAAACATTTAAAAACAATGTGCATCGCTACCTCTCTTTTCTTCCTCCCTAAATTTCCTTTGCCCGCGCTGTGTACAATCACCTTAGGGGTACTCAAAAAAAAAAAAAAAAAAAACTTACAGGTGAGGAAGCTGTATGCTAGGAGCATTTATCTTCGACGCAAAAGCAAGCGTGTGGACGAAGTATTTTGAGGTCATTGTTTAAGAAAAGTATTCGCCAGTTCGGACACTCGAAACAATCTGCGCTTTATATACTCCGTCGTTCATAAAATCGATTCAAGTCGCAGTCGGAATGTCCGTACATCTACGATTAACTCGGCCATATGACACCTACACCATACTCCACCGAATAACTGTATTGGTTGAGTTCTGGTTGAGTATTTAAAACCAGAAGCAAAGAGTCGAAATTACGAGTGGTATTCAACGGAGCAATAAAATTTCAAATTTCGTGGTTACTCAATCCACGATTGACTTCATGTTGGGCCGAGGCTGCAGACTGACATTTTTAGTGTTATTTTCTGTTGGCACATACATCGCTACGGCTTTTTCAGCCGACACCGAGTTTTGGGTAACATACGTTCAGAAGATGCACTTTCCGGAACTACAGAGACAATAATCATAGACTAGTCTTAGTGGTCTCATCCCAGTTGGGGGTATTATGGGAGCTTACGTATTAACGGTCGTTTACGACATACAGTCCTCCATCTTGATGAGAACCATTCGACAATACTTCCTCGCCAGTCCTTAATGAAACTGTTTACAACTGACGTTGTATTATTTGTGACAACTGGTCAAGTCTTCCATATTCAAGTGTCTGGAATAAATTGGAGATCTACCCTTCAGGTGAGTTGAATGGTATCCGCCGTTTCTTCATTCAGAAATCGACTTTGCTGGCCCCATCAATCCTACGCATCCTCTTCGAACAAGCAAGTTAACAGAGGAAGTCCACACTTGGACAGATTTGGGAGGCGGTCCTACAAATTTTATCCTAAGCGTATTACGGCAGAGACGCTGCTAATATTTGAGGTGAGGTCCACACTCCTTACCCAGATGGAACCGTGCCTTAGCTCAAGGTCCTTGCAACCACTCTTGGACGATCCATTGGACCTCTCGACTCTGTGCACTTGCACTTTCACATAGGGACACCCACCCTTACGATACCCAAACCATTGGGGTTTAAAATAAAAACATCTCGACTATCACGTTGGTGGTTACTAGAACAGATGTATGAGCACATCTGGAGTAGATAATCGTCAGAATAGTAAGTCCTACTTCAACGCCAAACTTCTAGATTCATACAATTCTCTATTTCGTTGTCATTATAACTTGCAAACATTTAAAAACAATGTACATCGGTACCTCTCTTTTCATCCTCCCTAAAAAATGTACAAACATTTTAAGGATACACAAATCCATTGTGAGCGCGCTCATAAACACCACTCGCGAATATGAAATTATGTTCGTTCTTAACCCTAATGCACACCCATGGTGTGAAAGCATTAGCGTCTATTGCAATACTATAGAATTCGCTGTAGAAAAAGGACCAAACGACAATTGGGTGAATTCAAGGGAGGAAAGACTGTTCAGATGGTAGGAGCATTTTGCAGCAACCATTTACCATTTAGGCAATATTTTTAGCACAACAACCAAGCAGAGACTATTCTGAACAAACTTGGAAACAGTAGTACCTTCTGGATATTCTGGATTAACATTCCCAAAATGTTGAGGCCAGAAGATGCCAAACCGTATATCGAACGACCACGTAGAAACGATAAAGAGGCAATAACGAGTAAAATACAAGGCAGAAAGTAGCAGTGAATTTTTCGCGCCATACGACGTAAAGACAGAAGTGTCGAAGTGTGCCATGCAATGAAATTCACTAACCCAGTCAGGTCGACAAATTGGACGCCCTAGGCAACCATATCATAGACGAGAAAAGTCAAGAAGGAATCCAAATCTTTTGGGATGACTTGGACGGAGCTCAAGCAGGATAAGGTACGCAAAACTATGGCGGACTTCTAAGACTCTTTAAGCAAAAGCCTGACTTGAAGAGTCATCCAACTTTTTTTTACATATTTTGCATCCAAGAGCACAGCCTTCAAGAAATCTCTGTGAAACTCAAGATTAAAAGCTGCTCTGCTCAGTTCAAGCAGATCTTAACTTAGATTAGAGAAGATAGTATCCTATGGTGAGGCACGATATACGAGTACATATATATATATATATATATATTTTTTTTTTTTTGTGTTTGCTAGGTCTCGTATGTCCCACTGGTTTCGAGAAGACTGCTCTTAGGTAACGAACATGTTCGAAAACAATCCACACTTGAACACACGCCAATGGAAATTGCCAAGTAGCGATGGTCCTTTCCATATTAATCTACAAACGCGCGAGTGCGAAAAAGTTATTATATCGACACGCTCCCTGTAGTCCATCTGGGCAATTCCCAATGCAAGTACTTATACCAACACCGTCTAGGTCCCCATCAGTGCATGGTTTAACAGTTTAATTTGTAAACGCCACATTCCTCGCACGACGTCCAACGACAACGATGGCGACTCTGATGACGACGACCAACAACGAATCCAAGCAATACTCGTACACCATCTCAATCAGATATTCCAGAGAACACTCCTCAATCAATCGTTTGTCCAAAACTACTGAAACCAGGAATTCCTTGGTTGGCTTATCACGAAATTGTGTTCTTAAAGTCTTACCAGTCTTACGACTAACCATTGGGCAGTAGTTTCAGCCTGTCATGGCCTAATTTTGTATTCCGCACTCAGATAGCCCGAACCAGAATTTATGAAGTTCAGAAATATGTGTTGCCCATGTGAAGCCCCCGTCACGAAGAAGTCAACGGCGACAACAACGACCAAACGACGCGACGCAACCAAGAAGCCAGAGTCAATTGTCGAAATTAGCATTTTCTGGTTTCTTGACGACAACAAAAAAAAAAAAAAAAAAACCTTGGCTTCGACTCTCTCGATGGCCTGATCTTTGATTCTTCAGGATGAATACGAAATTGCTTAAGAATATGTTGTTGGTTGAATATTCTTATTTTTGTTGTTGTTGTTGTTGCTGTTGTTATTTCGAGTGCCTTACGTGATCCGCACTTCGATTAATTCACCATGCGGGAGTAAGGGTTAACGTTTTTCTGGCCGATCTTTTACTACATATCCGTACCACTGACTTGGTAGTGCTATTACAAAATTAAACCGGACTCTGGTGGCTCATGAACTTTGGAAGGAAAAAATTCCGTATGTGTGCGGACCTGACATATGAGAACAAATACAACAACAATCCGCGAATGTGAGATAAATAATTGCTGGAGCTGATGATTCGGAACATGATGGCGAGGATAAAGAAATGCAGTAAGTTAAACTCAGCGCGACACAAGCGAATTGCAGAATATTTGTACATGAGAACGTCCAATGCATTGTGGTGATATAAAAACGACTTAAAAATATTGAGTGCCAGAGTTGGAATTATAGAGCACGTGTTGCCAGAAATCTTTAAGAAAAAATGGTAACAAACCGAAAGGAGAAAGAAGGGAAGACGGGAAGTTTCCGGAAGTTAAGTTTTCCCTTGATGATGTAGGAAAGTCAATTTGCAATAGATTGTGATTGATGTAAGGCCCTTACCATACTGAATATGTTAGGCGGCAATCATCGATTCGCTCCAAAAGCTGAAGTTCTTTTTAAAGGCATTGCTGGGAATAAAGAGGTGAAATAACCTGTGGCTATTAGTAGTAAATGTGAGGTCATTAGACACACCTAAGAGTCTGCCAATGAAGTGTCTTTTCTTTGAAGTCTCCAAAAACCCTTAAGCAAAGAACTGTGGTTGTATTATAGTTTTCTACCCTCTGGTTTAATGCACAATGCGCTCAAGTCAATGAGGACAGAGTATACGTCTCTGCAGTGAGAATAGCTGAACGGGTCCATCAACGTTGACTAACCATCTTGCATGGCAAGAGCATCATTCAAAACTTGCGGAATCAGGAAGATTTTAATTTGGTCGTACATGACTATTGAATAAATTTTAGCTTATTAAGATGGCGTTGCAACTTGAAGTGGAACTGTCCTCTTTAGTTGATGCGGACTTTGGCCACCTACCTCCAGTTGCGAATCCTAAGACTGATGTCTCCCTTCGTCCGGCTGGGAATTGTAGACTGTTGGCAGAGGTGGTAGTATTCATTCGTTTTTTCTATTGTAACAAATGTTACATCTGTGAACGCAGCTCAGGTGTGTTTAATGCCCACAAACCGAACTGTCAGGTAACTGTCAGATTGTGAGCTATCATAGAGAGAAGTAGAAGGGAATTTAATGAAGAGTTTTAAGTTACTTGCGAATTTTGTTTCTTCCACTCCTCAAAAATCCGCTTAGTAATTAGCATTACATTGATGTCAGAAGTGGGATTACCAAGACGATATGGTTAATGAAGAATTATTACTAAAAATGAAACAGATCTTCACAACCCTAACTTCATTTGGACGAATGTGTTGTTCGCCACAATGCGGAATCACGATATCACAATCAGAAGTGAACAACAACGTGAGCACGATGTGTTCTACCACATTTGCCCAATAAATATTTCAGTGCTCTACACCGGATGTTGGAGAAAGAAAAAACACTGAACAACACCGTAGATGAATCACCAAAGTCTTCCCTTGCATCTGAACATGCCCCGACAGCAATTTCGGTGATCAGCACCTCTAAATTCCGAGTCGACCCCCAATGATAGCGAAACCACCGATATACAAGGTGGAGCAAAAGAAATGTCATAATGTGAATTGGCTATTGTTTTGTCAAAAAAGAAATAAATTGGACCCAGTTTTCACAAAATGGTCAAATGACCACCTCCCGAGTTAATGCACGTTTGTGCTCGTTTTACTGCATTTTGAATTGTTGTTCGCAAAATATCTGGCTCCAAATTGGTGATTTCTTCTTCTGGCTTTCAAGGCTTGCAAGGTTTCTGGTTTGTTGTGGTAGTACTATGGATTACCGGTTGGGTACTAAATGAGTACCGAATGCAATTCGATATTGTTGCGGAAGCCAATGAGTGGAATGAAAAGCAAATACTTGCATCTTTACTGCGCAGAGAAGCTCTGTCCGTCTTAGGAAAGCTTAGTGGATTACTTATAACTGATATCGGCTTTGCAATTGAGATTTATATCCAAAAAGAAATACACCTCTCATGTTTCATTTCGTTCTAGGCAACAACCACAGCGAGAAGATCTTGGATGTTTTGGAAATGACATTCAACTGCTAACCCGAATTGGGTATGGCGATTATCCAAGAGTAGCTCAGGAGCGTATTTTAGTGATGCAGTTTGTTAAATTAAGGACGTCGTTCAAATAGCGGATCCAAAATCTATGGTGGAGGCAGTCAGTGAAGCCAGCTCTGGTGAAACTGCTTATAGCCCAAACAAGTTATTTGGCTCGGTATATTGAAACTTCCGAAAACACAACCACAATCTAGCTTCCGCCAAAATCAACGATCACGAAAACCTCAAAGAACTATGCTAGCGAAGAATTATCGAAATGGCTCCAAAGCTAACATGCCTCCTGTTATTGCGGCCCTTTGCCAGCTGCTTCTAGTTACACACACCAAAGCTAAGGTTGTTTTTCACTTGTACGCTACACCTAAGATGAGGTCATCCTCTACTGCGTTGTACTACTGGGTTGAAGTCGAATACCATCCGGACCGGGCACTGATATCCATGTGATCAAGGTGGCCTACCCATCTAACACGCATTATCTGAGCTTTTCTGACTTAGGTTAGCTGTAGATTCCTTCTAGTTCGCGGTTAAAACTCACCTCCACTCTTTGCGTCAAAACGGGACCGAAAATTGCCCGAAGACTCGAAGACTCTCGAAGCGCCCGACACAATATCCATCCGCTTCGGTCAGTGTCCAAGTTTCTGTGCGGTAAACAGACTGGGATGTTCAATGTCTTTTATACAGTATCTTTGGTTGCTCGTGAAAGTGCTGTACTATACAATTTTCTTATAAATCCAAAGAAACAGCGATTAGCAAGAGTGATTCCTTGCATGATTTTTACGATAGTATCGCTGTCAGAGTTGATAGCGGAGCAGAAGTAGATAGCGTCCCTTTCAACCTCAAAGTTGTAGTTGCCTATAGTGACATTTTGCCTTAGGAGGCGTTGTTGTGTGTCCCTCCTTATTGACAGCATACACTTTTTTATCCCCTTCAATAACCCCTAGGAACATCTTTTTCACTTCTGGTTCAATATTCTCAAATGCCCCATTGACAGTTCGCTGTGTTTTTGCTATGTTTCCCAACAATGTGGGGACATTAAAATATTCATGGTTTCATCACAGTAAAATGAACTTGGCAGTAGTGCCAAAACTAGACACGACCCTGCATGGTTCGGCTCTATAGACGGTGTGATATGCGGCTTCAAAATCGACAGAGGTGGTGTGCAGAAGAAGAAATTCCAAGGTCTGCCGATCTATGGTGAACTTCACTATAGAATGTTGGAAAAGGGTCCCAGACCTTCACGTATATTCCGCCCCGCAAACGGGATTTTATATGCGATGTTGAGGAAACTTATTCCCCTATAGTTGGCGCAGCTCAGAGGAGCACAGAGGGTCTTCATTCTTAAGGATCGGATAAACAATGCTGGGTTTCCATTCGTCGGGCACTCGTTGAAGTTACACCTGTTTATTGTGACATTTTGATCGAGTCGTCAATGTTGTTGAAAGGATACCTTTTTTGATGAATGCATGCATTCCGTTTTAAGTTTTGTATTGCCAGTGTTTTGCCGATATTTCCGTATCATTTTGTGAGTTCGAATGGTTTGCCAAACTGTGACCGTCTACAGTTGACAATTCCATTGAAAATCGCTTCATGGAATGGGGTCTACTGATTCTGTCAGGCAGAAGAACACTTGTGGCACAGAACATTAAAGAGGATTCGAGGAAGAGGGAGAGAAGTAGCAAGTAAATGATATCATGTTCCCAGTTTTCTTGGTCTGAAAGTACACATGTATATTATGAAATTTCGTGGGCGCTATCCAGCCACCTCTTAAGCTACTTAATTGATTACAGTCCTATTAAGTTAATCATTTTAAACCAAACCTTTTACAAATAAATTGTGTTTAATCCCAGTCACGTTGTCTAACATCTTATCTGTTGGAAGGTAATTTAGTTTAAATTCGGAGTTTTGAAGTTTTTCGCGGATAAACATAGCCTTGATGCCCACATGGCAAATCAGGGGACAACTCAGACCCTAAGCGCTTCAGTCAAGTACACTCGAGGATTGCTGCAAAGACAGATATTGCCTTAGATTCAGCTGATGATAATATTACAGCTCGTTGACGTTTTGTAGTCCAAGGTAGCGTTTCAAATTTAAAGGTAAATACGTATCCTGTCGTGGCACTTTTAGCGTACTAATAACCTGCCCAGTCTGCGTAACAGTATCCGACCATATCGCTCGCTTTCTTAGAATATACAGTGCTCTTGTCCATTATTCCCTCATCTCATCACATGTTTAATTACTACACAGTACCTTTTCTGGTTTTATACTAAATCTGCTGAGCAAATTAATGGCTGCGTCATGTAAATGTCTTGTTTTAGCACACCATTCAAGAATGCGCTAACAGGATTCATCTGTGTAGTAGATCGTGTCCGGCTGCAAGTTCAATTAGTAAACGTATTGATGTTTACCTCACGACAAGTGCAAATGTCTCATCGTAGTCGATCATGCCAAAAAATTGTAATCACCAACCCTGCTTTTCTTCCAAAACAAGAATTAATGGCTATGTTCTCAACCGGCAACGCAGACGGAATCCAGGTTTTGTTTGAACGGAGTGCATCAGACTCTTCATGCCTCGCTGTTCGCCGAAGGCGTTATACAATGTGTTCGCTGCCAGAGGTTCGGGCACGCCGCGTCGAACTGCCAAATGCAGCCTCGATGCGTGAAGAACCACAGTTCCGAGGAGTGTGCTCTGGGTGTTGACGGAGCATCCGATAGATCGAAGCTCTCGTGCGTGTTATGTGGAAACGTGGGACACACCGCAAACTATCGGGGTTCGCTAACATTAAGAAAGCAAAACTGGCTCGGCAGCAGAAGATGGAGGTCAAACGTTCACCTCTTAGATTTCAAACACCAGCCGTCACGTCCCAAATTTCCTACGCCCAAATGGCGTCAGGTAGGGGGGCTACGGTACAGCAAGCGACTGTTGCTTCTTCGGCGCCAATGCCGAGAACAACGGAAGCTGCACCCAACATGCTAGCCATCTTGCTCGCAATACAAGGGCAGATGGCTCAGCTGCAAAAGCAGGTGCAAGAACAGGCCAAGCGGGTGGACCAGATTTACGCGCTGCTGCCGGGCCTAACGCAACACATGTCGTAATGGGTACGCACATGGTGGAGCAAACTTTGAAGGTCCTTGCGGTGAATGTTAATTCACTGATTAGGATCGAACTAAGAGCCGCGATGTTTAAATTGCTACAAGACCAAACTCCTGATGTGCTTTTCGCTAGCGAAACCAAGCTAGCCGATAATCACAAACTGGAGTATAATAATTATATTGTTAGAAGAAGAAACCGGCCCAGATCCAAACGTGGAGGTGGTGTCGCGATCTTCATTACAGAAGGTATAAAATTTCACAGAGTGTACAAGGGAGTGTTGCGCAGGTTCCGGGTGTTGGAGGCAGTTGTCATTTACATTCCGCTCCGCAGTGGAAAGCGGCTGTACTTGGCTTCTGTTTATGCACCTGAGGCTTCACAATCCACCCTATTCATTACAGAGCTCGACACGCTTTTTCGACTTCTCAGGCTGGAATCGGGGGAGAATTATTTTATAATCGGCGGGGATTTCAACGCTAAACACAGAGATTGGGGAAATAATTTGCCAAATACTAGAGGGAACCTACTACTCGATTGGTGGGGTCAGCACGATGTCATGTACAGACTCGGTCTGAAAGCGACGGATCACCCGTCGTTTCCCAGAGGCGGGTCTTATTTGGATCTACTGCTGTACGACGAACGTATACGACTGACAGGTACGAATTTACAAACATTAAACCATCTGCGCACATTCGTGTATGACAGCGACCATTGCGGTTTTAGCACCGAAATTACGGCTCCCAACGAAATTGCGGAATTGGAGGAGTTTGTCCAAAGATATTCTTACAACTACAGTAATACCCGATGGACACGCTTCTTCGCAACCTTGACAAGAGAGCTCTCCTCGAAGACGCTCCACCCACCGTCCAATAGGAATTTGTCAAACGAGGAGATCGACAATTACCTAAAACAAATGGACGAGACAATTAAACAAACCATGGACACTACAATACCGCGGTATCGACGTACGACTAACGAAGACCTGTTCCGCAATCCTACTATTGACGCACTGCACCGACAGAAAAGTAGACTTCTGACAAGACTTAAAAACTTGTACAGGCAGTTAACTGACCGGCAAGACTCGCAGATTAAGACACTGAAGTCGTCGATTAAAAATGTGCAAACGTTAATCAAAGAAAATTACAGAATTTCTGTAAGTTTGTATTGGAACAACAAGGTTCGGGCTGTAAACACCAGCAACCCGAATATGTTTCCGCAAATAAATAAACTATTTCGGAGAAAAAATCAAAACGACCTTCAGTGTCTTAAAATAGCGCGGACAACAGACAACGAACGGTTACTGACAATAGCAGGTATTGATGCAAATGAAGCCGCTGACGATGACGACTTCTTTGTGATCGAGGATCCGCAGGAGAAAGTTGAGACCATAGGGGCGACTTTCCAGGAAGTATACAAGGCCATTGATATCATTGGCCCTAATTATGACCTGGACAGTCGCGTCTTGGGGCACGACCTCTGCATTCGAAATGAAATAGAGAACTGGCGATCCGAGGGCTCTGGTTTCACCCGGTTCAGCGACGAAAATATGGCAAATAATGTCATTACCAGAGAGGGTGACCTACCCGCGTTCATTTCGAAGGAAGAACTCCGTGAGATCTTCGACACAATCAGGGCTAAGAAATCAGTGGGGACCGATTGTATTCCGAACATCGTGCTTCGACATCTTCCTCTAGAAGCGGTGGACATTTACATCACCCTGTTTAATAATGCAATGAATAATGCACGTTATCCAGCGCATTGGAAAACGGCGGTGGTTCAACCTATCCCCAAAAAGGGAAAGGATATATCCAATCCGGCGAATCTCCGGTCGATAAGTCTCCTTCAGAATATCAGTAAGGTTTTTGAAAAAGTAATCAATAGAGCTCTGTCTAGGTGGGTTGAGGACAAACATATAGTTCCGGATAATCAATTCGAATTTAAGACGGGACATGATATCTCATATGCCGCGTCCAAACTGGTGTCCGATATCCAATGGAATAAAGGCAAAAAAAATGTACTCGTGCCTGCCTTGTTGATTTGGAGAAGGCCTTCGACACCGTATGGTTAGAAGGTCTTTTCTATAAGCTGACTAGGCTGGGGATCAATAAACCACTCTTGTACATTCTTTATAATATGCTAACTAACAGACAGTTCATAGTGAAGAATGGTGAGGTGACTTCTGTTGGAATATTTCAAATTAAAAATTCAGCAAGGCGCGGTCAATTCGCCGATCCTATTTAACATTTATACAAGTGACTTGATAGGTTCACTTCCCCATACTATTGGGTGCGCAGACGATTTATTAGCGTACAGAACAGGTCCAAAAATCGAGGTCATTAATACTCTCTTGCAGCGTGACTTCGATAAGATAAGACGATTTTGCGATGACTGGAAGTTGAAAATCAACTTTCAGAAGTCGGAAACCATTCTCTTTAGGACGCCGTTGTCTAGAGCCTCTAGGGATACCAGAAAAGAGGACAACCTCTTGCCTGTCTGTCGAAATGTACTCACATACCTTGAAATCTGGCTAGATCAGTTTCTGTATTTTGGCAAAAATGTAGATGCTGCTCTGGCCAGAGGTAAAGGTGCTTTTGCCCTTACAAAGAGACTGTTTTATAGCAGCCAACTCGATGCGAGGGTAAAGGTAATCTGCTACATGGCCTTTATCAGGCCCATGCTGGTATTTGGTTGTCCCGTGTGGTTCAATGTACGAGCAAGCTTAATGGAAAAGATTCGGGTGTTTGAGAGGGCTTGTCTTAGGATTTGTCTTCGCTTGTACAGAACACCAGAGTCGGAGTACAAGAAATTTTATCCTAATGAGGTCCTTTACAACAGGGCGAACCTAATACGAGTGGACAACTTCGTAATTAAGCTGACTCGAAGGCACATTGCAAGAGCAATGACCTCGACGAATAACCTGATATCTGGGGCTTATTACCCCAATCACCTTTACCACGAGAGTGTGCGCTCTGACGGCTTCGTTCCACCAGAAGCATTCCTCTACCTGGATCAGATAGGGTTGATCCAGGATAGATCAGCGGTTCCGTTAAGCACCCATGTCGCTCGCACAGCAGGGGACAAGCGACACAATTACGGCAGAGACGTCGCACACGGCAGTGTGGATCGTCTCAGGTTCAGTAGGGCGGTGCGGAATCGCGATAAGAGGGATGTCGTTCGGCAGCACTAGCATTTCTGGTGGTTGAATGATGGGGAAGATGTTAGTGATTAGAAAATAAAATGCGTTTAAAACTAAAACTAGCCTCGCTGTTCGCCATAAATGGACATCAGAAGCCGAGAGAGCTTCTTTAGGGTTGCATTTGACCTGTTGCAAACAAATTGTAATTCGGCCTGGGCATTGTCACAATTCGCTCAGAACGCCGCCATACTGTTTCTACCGGAACACAGATTGCATCGTCCACATCTTCGCAGTCTGAGTACTTCCTCATAGATTGTTTGGCTTCGTTTTTCAAAGTAATAGTTGGCGATTTTATCATCACTTCTTCCACTGAATTGACATTGCTCATCTTCATCACATGAGAAAACTATTGGTGACACAAAGAAATTAGTTCAATCGTTATTAGTATGGAGTGACCAGTTAGCAATGAAAGTTTTTCCAATTGTTATGTTTCAGCAGGTGTCAAAGTCACCCATGACATCAGCTGTCAAAATATTCAGCAAGGTTTGCCATTTCATCGTGCATCGTTTTACGCTTGCCGAGCGTGCGGAAATTAATAAAAGATATTTTTGAAATTCCGGCTAAGTTGTAAATACGCAACCTGAATTTCGTCGTGAGGTCGGTCGTCCTCATGGCTTCAGTGTGCAGACAATTCGTCGCACCGTGGAAAAGATTGACTGAGAGTACACTCTTTTAGATCTTAAGCTACCAACCAGACAGAGATTGGTGCGAAATGAAGAAAACATAGCAGCTGTAGCTGGGAAATGTCGATTGGGTGCCGATCAGCTGAATTGGACATCACCAGAGAGACGACCCGGTTTATTTTGCGGTTACATCCGTATAAGATTGGCAAGAAAAGCCGGACGACAATAGACAATGCTATGAGTTCACTATTTGGGTGCTGAAAATATTGGCAGTAGATCCGGAATTTGGCCAAAAAATCATCTTCTCGGACGAGACCCATTTTTGGCTCAGCGGCTATGTAAACAAGAAAAATTGCCATTACTGAAGCGAAGACAATCCACAAGTGTTCGGCCAAGCATCAATGCATCCACAAAGACTTACTGTTTCGTGTGGTTTATGGTATGGTATGGTTTGGCGGCATCATCGGACATTACATCAATGGTCCCAGGTATAGAGCGATGTTAACCGACTATCTGTGGTCAGAGCTCGACAACATCGATATATACGAGCTGTGGTTCCAACAAGACGGAGCTACATGCCATACAAGCGACGCAACATTCGAAGTTGGCACTGGGTCATCAATTGGCCGCCGCTTTGGACGAGCTCGAGGCCAACACTCGACACGCTATTACCGGAATAACGGCGCACATTTTGATGAGTGAGTCATAAAAAATTGGACAGACCGCTTGAAGTACTGCCAGCAAAACCGAGGCGGCCATTTGAATGATGTGAATCAAAATAAATTAATTTTATATCTCACACCGTTGGTGTTTTATTTAAATTTTATTTCCTATCGATCTTATCTCATCACCCTTTATTATTTTACAATAGTTACCTTCATTTTAGTCTCCATAAAGATGACACCTCGACTTGTTATGAGGGGTACATATTTATATCGAAGAAGGAGACATTTAACTGATTTGGCTTTTCCGCAGAGTTGCGTAGTGGTAGCTTGGTGGACTCTGGACCTGTTGTAAAAAGAGAAGAGTACCGCATAGTAGATTAGGAACAAATAAAGTGAGTTTATTTGAAACTCACATAAGGTGACATCACATGTACGAGCTCATGTTCAGAAATAGTTTCTCACTTTCAGCACTAACAAAAATGAAAGCCAATCAACTTTTGTAAAAGTTCTTCTTAATTTTCACCCCAAATTAATGAAATATGTCTCCAAGCTAAATTATGTCTCAGTAGTAACATCCATCCATGTTACTCTAACAATCGCCCGAGGCCAAATATGTGGCAATTGATCTTAATCTATAGATTCTGCGATAATCATTCACAACTTCATAACTGTCAAAACAAAAGCTAACAATTTATGCTCCAACAATAGATACTCTTTGATCATTTGTAATTCGATATACTGTTTTTGACACACTCAATCCCGACGTTGACACTTTTTTGGATCGATTTTTTAATTGGTAGGCATCGGTTAAAAAATTCAGAAATATAAAAACGGCAGAAGACCGCCAATCAAAAAAAAAAAAAAAAAACAACTCATTTAACCCCCATTTGTATTAGCACAAAACAACGCTTTTTCATTTACGCAATTAACACCTCCGTCGACCTTTGTCATGCTAAGCGCAATAATTCTACTTTAGTTGTCGCTCTTTTTGGTCATTCTTGATTCATTATATACAAATGCAAATGTGCCAGAAAGCCCAATTTGCTTGCACAATTTCTCTGCCAACCACCCGTCGAGTTTCTTCCCCAGAAAAGGCCGAAATCAAAAATACAAGAAATCCGAGCCTCAAACATCTCCCAAGACAACGTCCTCCAATCAAAATCTATTAAAAATTAATCAATTAACACCGCGTGATTTAAAAATGAAAATACATAGAAAAAAAAAATATTTATATGCATATGCATAGGCAAAACAATGGGCCAATAAATGCTCCCTCATTAATTTTCCCATCACGTTCGTATGCCGAGAAAATATGTCAAACACATAATTCGATTAGAATATCGAGGAGACAATAAAAGAACTGGACACCACCAGAAAACAAAAGAACCTAAAAACAAGCCTTTAGATACATAGAGCCCATAAAGATTAATAACATTTAAATTTACACAGTGCACAACGGAGCCCGAAGGGGTCGGCCCCCCTCACATTGGGGCCCTCAAGCTTGAGAGACGGGAAATTGAAACAAAAACAATTCCAATAAATTCTCACATTTATTGATTTGAAAATATCCAAAACACATTTGTTTCTGTTTGTATTTGTAAGGACGCACTTTTCAAAAATTGAAACTTTTAACTGCGGCCCTAATGAGAGTGCATAGGAACATATGTATATGGTAAATGGTTGTTTGGTTAGCCCTACTGACCCATTAGAAGGTATAGACAAGAACCTTGGATGAAGACCAGTCAGAATCCGAGGGTATCTGTTCCCATGAGTATCAAATAAACACATTTGTAACTAACTGAAATGATATATTCCTTCCAGACAAAAGGGCACTAATTTCCAAAAAGGGAAAAGTGACTACCTCATTTGCATTCTGACTCTGGTCGCAGGAATAGTTACGAGTATACTCGTATATATGTATGTAGGTCTTAAATGAATGACCATAGATATAAGGTAGAGGTAGAGAAAGGTTTTTTATTTTATTATTATTATTTTCCATTTGAACGTGTCAAGAGCGGTTTTTCTACTACAGATACAGTTTTAATTATTTAAATCATTAATTAAGATTTAGATTTTGGTTTCGTTATTAGGAAGACGTGCATACCAACGTACGAGTATTCACTCATGAATTTCATTTAAACCGGTGGGTGCAATGCTAATTGGTAGGCAAATTGCGTCATTTCGTCTGCTAAACGGTTGTAGGAGAATGACCATTTAAAATAGAAATACATGTTCTCATAGAATGTCTTCCAAGTCGTAACATCTTTTGGAACTGGGACTGGGAGAACAAGTGATTTTGGCTTGATTTACGAAGAGGATGCGAAATTGTTAAAACTACAATAAAAATACCGTAAAGGGGGATTCAACTTCAATTTTTTTTGGACGAATTTTCCTTAAGAATTTATACAAAAATATTTCTAAAAAAAATTTGCCTGCACTCGAAAACATGAGAATCACGAAGAAGGAACATTTGCATATTTATCCAATTTTAAGAAAATAATGTAAATAGTGGCTGAGTGTTGAAGATTAGTGTACTCGTAGGAACTGACCGACGATGTTAATTTGGCAATTCCCACATCAGCTGTGCCAACTTCACTTTGTCGTGGTAGTAAGCGGGAATTGCTCTCATCTACGATGATAAGGACTTGACTTGCTATGCTTACAACGCGGGTGTTGTACAAACAACTCTGTCGGAAATGTGAGGGGAAGACATAAGGAGGAACTTCCTCATTGTCAACCGCTCACAGCTACCGTGAGCTTATACGAGCTACTTCAATAGTGATTACTCAGCTGGCTGAAATATCCACAAACCCTGTTTTATTACGCACCGAATGAAAATAAAAACCCGGTTGCCGTTGTATTACAGCTTAACTTTAATCTTATCCCAGTTCCTTGTATTCATCAAAAACTCGTTTGTATTCTTCGTGAAACGACGGATTTGTTTGGAATTTCCTTTCTAATTGTAGAAACCTGACAAGAGCTGCCCTTTGAGATAAACCTAGCACGGGATACATTTCTTCTTTAAAAGGAAGTTGAACAACATATTTTCCATCCAACTGTCGTTGATGTGTGCGGCAATAATGTGTCTCACATTTTTCTTCCTCTGGAGATAGAAGCTTGCGACTCTGCACTTCCTCAAGTTCCCAAAACTTACTTAGCAGGCTGTCTAAGGTTTGAGTTTCTGTTTTAATATGAAGAGACGTTACTTGTGATTGGCTGCTGGTTGAAGTGCGTCCGGAAAGTACCCAACCTAGCTCCGTCCTTTGAGCCATAGGGGTACCCGGTTCTCCTTTTATTATACCTTCAAGGATAATGGATGGGTAAACATCGCTGCCCAATAAGACATCGATCTTGTTAGGTTTGTTGAACTTTGGATCAGCAAGCTCTATGTTTCTAAGATGATTCCAATCAGAAATAGGTACCTTGTCCGTGGGAAGCACGGCCGTAAGTTTATCCAGGACAAAAGCATTAAGCTGAAGCCTAAAGGTTTTGTTCACGTTAGATAAAACTGTGAAGGCAACTTTCCACTTTGAAATACTTGTTTTTGTTTCTCCAACGCCAATAATATTCACGCAGTTTCTTTGTTTTTTCAATTTAAGATTCAGTAATGAAAGAAGCTTCTGACCCAGGATCTAATAGCGCTCGCAGCAGTAACGGTTGACCAGCAGGTGTTAGAACCTTGATGAGGGCCGTAGCCAGAAGAACGGGTGCTTGAATGTTTTCGGCTACAAACGCGTTATATGCTGAAGTTGAGGTTGAGGGTTCAGAATTTTCTAACGACACCGATTTTGAGGTGTCGGCGGAAGAGAGAGTTGCGTTGTTTGGTTGTGGAGTCGGATTGTTGTCGCTACAACGCATTGCGTTAGCTCCTTCGTTCATATGCAGTAACGAATGATGTTTCTGGTGGCACGTAGAACACTTGAAAGTGCTTGTGCAATTTTGCGTAAAATGTGCAGTAGATAAACAGTTAAAACATAATTTGTTCTTTTTAACAAATTCATGTCTTTTTTTTATATTGAATGCCTTAAACTTAAAACAATTTCGAAGAGCGTGCAAGCCATGACATAGCGAACACTTATTTGTAATTATAGAGTTATGAACTCGAGCCGAACTGGAAGATTTTTTAGGTTTTTGGTGACTAAGACCTGATGAGGAATGTCCAATGATGTCCAATGTTCTTGACCTCATCAAAATAAAATCTTCTAAAACGCTATATTGAGGGTAGTCTACATGCGTAGAGATTTGTGATTCCCATTTTGTATTTTAACTAGGACCGAACTAGAAGCAGTGTAAAAGCGATACTTCCTCGTCGAACTTTTAAGGTCGTAAGTGTATGAAAAAATAGCGACCTACTAATGGCAATGCAACTGATAAATAAACACAAAATGTGGAATATTGTAGGGGCTTACAAATTGGCAGTGAGCAATGTAAAAAATAAATATATGGGTTTAACTTTGATGAGATTTTTAATACAATATCCAAAATTGAAAGTTCTTTCAACGAGCATTTCGAGCAATCTAACTACGAATATGAAGACTGGCATAGAGGAAACGATTTTGGAACAAGCAACTCAGGGACAACAGATATAAAGGGTTTTCCAATAGGGACTTGACAACTTTGAATTTAATTTGTGAACGCACTCTTTCACTCATCATCAAATTGTCACTGTCAATTTATTCAGTAAACTCAACATTTTCATCATGGTAAAGTACACGAATGAGCAACGTCTGCAAATTATAAAAATTTTCTACCGAAATTTGGAGTCGGTGATTGCAACTTTAAGAGCGTTAACTCCAATTCTCGGTCGTAATTCTTGCCCTAGTTGACAGGCAATAAGAAGTTTAGTGCAAAAATTTGAGTCTACATATTCGTTGTGTGATGTTGCCGTGTCAGTGAGACAATGGGTTGGTCGAAGTGTCGAAAATATCGCTGCCGTTCCGGCGTCCGTAGAAAACGATCCAAATCAGTCAATTCCACGGCGTTCTCAAGAATTGGGCATCGCTCAGATCACATTATGGCGTATTTTGCTTAAGGATCTTGGTTTACACCCATACAAGATCAAGCTGACTCAAGAATTGAAGCCGATGGACCATTTGAAGCGACGTACGTTCTCTGATTGGGTTATGGAGAAGATGCGCCAAGATGATGAATTTCATCGCAAAATCATCTTCAGTGACGATGCTCATTTTTGGCTGAATCGGTTCGTCAATAAGCAAAATATGCGTTATTGGTCGGGTGAAAATCCACATGTGCTTCATGAATCACCGCTTCATCCACAACAAATAACTGTTTGGTGCGGTTTGCATGCCGGCGGCGTTATTGGGCCATATTTTTTCGTCGACGATAACGATCGTCAGGTTCCTGTGAATGGTCAGCATTATCGCGCCATGATCACCGATTATTTTTGGCCCGAATCGGAAGATATGGACTTGGACGACATGTAGTTTCAACAGGATGATGCCACAAGCCACACAGCACACGCTACAATCGATTTATTGAAGAGTAAGTATGGTGAGCGTGTTATCTCAAGAAATGGGCCAGTCGATTGCCCGCTTCGTTCGTGCGATTTAACGCCGCTTGACTATTTTCTGTGGGGCTACGTTAAGTCATTGGTTTATACCAACACGCCGATGACGTTGGAAGAGCTCAGAGCTAACATTGAACGCGAAATAGCGGCCGTTTCGGCCAGAGTGTGGCCGAGTCGTTGAAAATTGGGTCCAGCGAATCGACCGCTGCAAACGTGCCCGCGGTAGCCATATGAACGAAGTAGAGATAATAAAGTTTTTGAAATATCTGAAATGGTTTGCGTTTTATTTAAAAAAAAACGTTGTCAAGTCCTTATTGGAAAACCCTATACTAAACACGGTACTACTATGTTTAATGAACCTTTTACCAAGCGTAGCACCTAACTACATACTGCACTGTGAGCGTTGCACTTAACTACATATGTACTGCCAGCATTGGGTACCAAATCCAGATAGATTACTATCTCCGCTGGAATAACACTAAACTTAAAGAAAATGATTGTAAATTGATTTTGGCTGAACCACTAGCGCTGGTCTACACAGCGTTTTGTTAACAGAAAAAGGAAAAAGGTCATCAACCTGGCCGCAACTAACAAGCCTCTCCAGTTAGCCCGGTCTTTACATATCTGCCTCCAGTTGCGCACCAAATAGATACGCACATATTACAAAATTTATATACACGAGCTATATAGAGCCATGTCTAGTCCGTTTATGCAGAATGACAATTGAGAACGCTTGCTGCAAGTATAGGTATATACACTCAAGAAGAAGGGACACACAACATCGATGTATCGGGCAGAACGTCACAGTCGACAGCTATAATTTCGAGGTAGTAAGGAGCTTTGTCCACCTCGGTTTTGCTATATATTCTGCCAATAACTCCTCAGTAGAAATAAAATGCAGAATTCCACTTGTTAATGTCTGTTTCTTTGGGCTGAGGAGGCAATTGAATAGTAAGGCCTTATCCCGAAAAACTAAGGAGACTTTATATGAGACGTTGATCATCCCAATTCTACTGTATGGCGCTGAAGCATGGACTCGGAAAGCATGGAAAGCGGATGAAGATATGAAGTCGTTTCGAGCGAAAAATTCTTCGAAAAATATACTGGATTCAAGGACGAACTATACGAGCTGTACATGGACATCGACCAAGTTCGAAAATTCCGCATCTGTTACATGAGACGGCTAAAACTTCTGGAGCGAATGGACACCAATGCTCCGGCCCACAGAGTCTTCGAATCCAACTCAGAAGAACAACGTAGTAGAGGAAGACCTCATCCTAGCTGGCGCGCACAAGTAGAAGGGGATCTTAACCGACTTGGAGTGCACAACTGGAGGTATTTCAGTTAGCGAAAGACCAGGCTAACTGGAGAGACTTGTTAGTAGAAGTCCATATTTACCCCGTATTGTAGTGCCGCCTAAGTACGTAAGTATCTGCCTAGGGATTGTATTCCTTTGCATGCTAAGGCAGGGCAGTTACAGATCCCACACACTTCAGTTCTTCTTGATTGTGTGGACTTAAGCTAAAGACCGAATATGGGCCTTATAAATCTGGATGTCTCTACGAGTATGAGTTTACCATGGTTTTCCATAGAGGGTGCTTGAAATTGTGCCATTTGTTTGGCGTAGGACATTGGTGGGCTGCCGTTGTAAATCTCCCAACTATGGCTAGATATTCCACACCCCTAGGAAGTCCGAATGTCCCAGAATCCAGAACTTGCCATTAACATATCTCATTGAAAGACGAGCAGAAGTTTCAACCACTCTCGAATGGGGTTGTGTGCGAAGTTAAGGATCCCACCGTATATGTATGCATATACGACGTGGATATTGGATTTAATCTGAACCAGGGCAGCGGCTGAAACGAAAAACTATATAGGTACTAGTATATTGAAGGATTTGTCTTAGAGACGCTTGTGAAGATTGAGGAAATTGAGTTGGCATACTGAGAAGAGGTTCAGATTACCCCCATTCGTTGCTTTTTTTAATCAATTGACTGAAGTTAGCATTGAAGTCATTTTCAGTTATGTGAAGCTTAGTTGATTAGCTCTTAACACGACGGGAAGCTCATCGCGTTCTTTCTAACTGCTAGTTTGTCTTTGCAATGTAGGCACTCAACCGGGTATGCTATAAGTGAGAATTACTCTCACGTTCGTGGTGTAGACCCTGCCTTGAACCTGTATCACTCTTTTATGAAAATCTTTTCTATATTTGGTTGTTTTTTTGTTTATAGTTTTCCGTCCAATATGAGGTCCAGATGCCTGCATCTATCTTGACTCTTCGAACAGATCCGAACAGAATTTGTGCTACAGCTACGTGTGCAAGAGAGAGCCATACTGAAAAATGTTAGAGGGGTGTTTGTCCGACACGTTAAGAGTAACGTCATTTGTGTTAACTAAGCTACCATACAACAAACTGCGTCCTCTAATTTGGGAAGTATCTCATTCAGTAATAGGTTCCACAGTGTGGTTTCTTTCTTACAGAGCTGCGGCCAAAGGTTGCATTTCTAAATCGAGCTGCAGACAGAGTTATTTGGGTCCAGCTGCTCAAGAGAGCTAATGTTCGAAGTGTTGTTAACGCAATTATTGTATATTCGTTGGAAGCAGTCAGCCAAAGCATGTTGGCAGTCTTCTCAGAATGAGACTGTACTTGATGTGCAGATGGAGCAATATTCCGACGGTCTTTGGCAGGAAGGATAAACGACTGATGGGTCTGAGATTCTTTGGGAGTATGTGGGAGGTTTTGCCTTAAAAAAATATGTATTTGGTTCTTCTTTTCAATCTTCGTATACTGCACGGATATTTACAAGATGGAAAATAAATTTAATAATTAGATCTTGTTTAACGTTTTTCTGCTCTTTACATAAACATTTTTCAACATCATTATACTGCCAGTCACCTGATAGTCAGCAACTCTTCTCCAACCATCATAGTTTTGATTAAAGAAAAATATTGTCCCATGCATATTCAATACTAAGTTTAGCCCGGTTTAACTATCTAATATACCAATTCTAAAAGCACAATAATTTAGTGGCAATTAAGAAAAAAACATTTCGTGTTTTAACTAAGTATCCAGAAGTAGAGATTGTTATTTATGCGGCAATTAATTTAAACGAGATGTTTTGATAAGGTAGCACTCTCTAAAGGCTGTCGACAACGCATTTCTCTACATCTCAACCCGACACATGATTTCCATTAAGTTAGCCAATCAATATTCGACGATGCCATCAAACAAGTCATTGTATCTCCTTTAGATTTTAAATTTTATTTAAATTCTTCCGGTTAGTGATGAATTGGATGTCACATAAACCACGGCACCAATAAATGTTATATTTTAATTGGCTAATAGATTTTTACTGTTATAAATGTAACAACTTGTAACAACAAGCAATTGATTAACAAAATTTTAAGTCTCAGATATATTCTAATGTTCCTGAAGTCGATATTGAATTATCTTTTAACTCAAAAATTGAAGTTAGCTTCTATGAACCGGAAGAATGTGGCTAAAAAATTGGCTAACTTGCAACAATAGCGGTCTCCATTGACTATACCCCACAGTAAGTCTGTTCGTATGCAATGGCTGATATAGGAACACTTTACTTGATCAAATGCGGAAATTTTAATTATGAACAAAGCCAAAATACGAGGCATATTTTTCGCTTAGTTGTTCGCTTATGGGGACGATTACGATGACCAAAAATTGGAATTGACGCAACGTAAAAAAATCGTAACCTTATAAAAATCTAGATCATTTGTAAATGGCAGACAACCTGGAACACAAATAGGAAATCTGCCAAAGTTGACGTGCGTGAGTTCAGAGAATCCGTTTTGGAAAATTGAAAACCGTTTATTTAAGACTGTTCTTCCGCAGTGCCTTTTAAAACCTTCGAAGTGGGCGAAAACACTTTAGTCTGAACATAAATAAATCCGCTGTACTGGATGGTACATCTCCCAATCTACACTATTAAAACCACCACGGGAGATTTTTTGCATTAATCCTAATCTCAAGGACTCTTTCCGACAGGAAAAATTTTGATTGAAGGTACGAATTTCTTAGCAATATGTCCACTGGTAGGCACATCTCACAGAAAAGTGGAAGTATAATCTACACAAATCCGGCTAAAGTAAGGTAGTTACTTACTTATTTAAGATGGCATTACAGTCCGGAGTGGACTTGGGCCTCAACCAACAAGCGTCTCCAGCCAGCTCGATCTTTAGCTAGGTGCCTCGAGTTTTACACACTGAGTCGCGATCTTCCTCTACTGCGTTGCCACTCGGGGGTGGAATCGAAAATTCGGACTGGAGCATTGTTATTCATCCGCCATACATGACCCAGCCATCTCAGTCGTTAGACCTTCGCTCTTCTGGTTTTGCTGTACAGCCCGTACAGATGTCTCTTGTGTTTAACGTAGGTACTTGCCGTGAGGGCTTAAGCTTACGGTGCGTCTTCGCACAAGATATCAAAACAATGCGTTGATAAGCGCCCATCGGGTAGTACAAGTACTATCACCAGTACTAGATTCGAAGTCGTGTGTAAGGCACGAACTTCCCCTTTGGTGAAGGGTCGAGGCCTATCTAATACCTCAGCCATTCTGTGGGTCATGGCACCCGGTTGTAATGCAACTCCACATCGAATAAACCAGTTGGTTCCATAGCAATCCCATGACCCAGCACAGGTCGTAGTACACTACAACATATGCTAAGCCATGAAATGTCCAAGATCCATTCGGTCCATTCTCCCCGCGATTTTGGGTATAAACCTACAGCCACCACGATACTCCCACAAGGGGGCCAACTCCTAGGTCAGGCCAGAACCAATAGTTCCGGGGGCTCCTGACCTCCCGTGGTACCAGAATATAGCTTCCGGTCGAGCTTCGCAACCGTGAGGTTACTTCCAGTTTGGCACCACACTGCCCAGGACTGGCGGCCTTGCAACAAAAGGAGATTCCTACAAACTTCCCGCTAGCTGCCTACTGCGCCTTCTATTAAATACTTCTTTTGCAAAACTACGGGTTCTTTCAAACCGTACGGTATCAGTGATAATTCCACTGACATCGTAGGTCTCACCGTTAAAGGTGATGCCCATAGCCTGCAAGTTCCTTATGTCCGCGTAATTGGGACACTCACATAGGACATGAAACCAGTCCTCATACGTTCAGGAAAGATACGCATGGTTAGCACATCCCTTAAGAAGCCATAAGTAACCCTGCCGTTTTCGCTAGCATCCCATCTAGATTGCCATCTAGATAGAACACATGCGTGTAGCAAGGTTTTACGCTGCCTCAGGGACAGGCCATCCACTTCTTCAGGGGAAACCCAATCGCGCTCATTCAGAGGGAGACCTTTTCTGATCTTGAAAGCAATAGCACGTCGCATCACTTCCAGATCCAGAGGTGGCACTCCAAGCAACACCTGCATTGCCTCTGTGGAGACAGTGTGGCACACCGGTAAACAGCCAAGCAAGGCGACTCTTTGACAAGTCAGGATCCGCCTTTGGCCATCAACAGTCATAACTCTGTCGTACCATACCGATGCTCCATATGTTGCACAGGCAACAAATAGGCCATCGTATATGATACGAACAGAACGCCTGTTGAGACCCCAGTCAGAGCGCAAAATGCGCCTTACCTGGCCTACGGCACTCAGCATACGTAGTCTAGTACGAACCAGGTGAGGCATGAAGTTCATGCACTCACCCATCGTTATGCCCAGATATGTGACCTCAGTCACACATCTAATGCTAACGCCGTTCAAGCGTATCTTAGGAGCCCGACGTCTTACGTTCAGCTTGCCCTTGAGCTTCATTAAGACGGTCTTATCCTGCGACACACTTACCCCTACGCTTTCTCCCCATTCAGCAACGACGGCTAGAGCTCTTTCTCCTCTTGCCTCGATTTCAGCCCTACGCTTTTCTGTCAGACAGCCCGTATAGTTCGTCGGTGCGTCTCCTCCTCCTCTCACCATCTATGCAGACGGGACCGAAAATCACCCGAACAATTTTTCGCTCAAAGCAGCCGCCAAGTGTACCCTCATACATTTTTAATAAAGTCCATGCCTTTGCGCCATAGAGCAGGACCGTGATTATTAAGATCTTATATAGGGCCATTTTTGTGTTGTAGCCCAAAAAAACAGAGATTGAAAAGAGTTATTCTTCGTTTGATCTCAGGGCTGGTGTTGTTGCCTGAATTAATAGCTTAGCCTAGGTAAACAAAGTCCTTAACCACAATACCTCAAAGTTATACAAGGTGGCGCAAAAGTAATCACCCTATCGGAAGATGATATAATTTTGCAAATGGCGTCGTGCGTCAACCATATTTGAATTTGAGCCGCAGTGTCGGTGTTTTTGGCCAATAATCGGTGATGTTAGCGCAGCGTGAATTTTGACGTCGATTTCCTAATCGTGTCGCGCCAACTTGGTAAACATTCCGGCGCTTATTTACTCGACTTGAGCAGAGTGGAACCACAGAAGACCATGCAGGGCGTGGCCATCACCGGACTGGTTGTTCGGCCGAGAATATCGCCACTGTGGCTGCCGATGTCGCTGAGAACGAAGAAACATCAACCAGATGACGGGCCACGCAATTGGTCATCACCAGACGGACTTTAGAGGGAATTGCACTGAAAGTCTTACAAGTGTTCCCGTACAAAGTGCAAACAGTGCATCAGTTAATGCCTCCTGACCGTCGCGTCGGTCGCGTGTGAATTATTGCAAAGCCCTCCTCAATCTCAACAACGAAGAGGACGATTTTGTGTCGAAAATCATCATGAGCGACGAGGCGCATTTCCACTTAAGCGATTACCTCAATAAGCAAAATCTTCGTTTCGAAGAGCCATTACATCCACTCAAAGCCACTGCGTGGGGTGGCGGTCACACGGGAAGAGTGATTGGGCCGTATTTTTTTGAGGACGCCATCGGCAATACGGTTACTGTTACTGGCGAACGCTACAGGACCATGATAAACGACTTCTTACTGCCGGAATAGGAGGATGAGCGGGGATTGGTGAACATGTGGTTTCAACAAGACAGTGCAACCGAACACACAGCACGAACCACAATGGATATTGTGAAGAAAGCGTTTCCTGGTCGCGCAATCTCCCGTTTTGGCCATTTGGTATAGCCAGCAAGATCGGACGATTTAAGCATAACATATTTCTTTCTTTGGGGCTACATGAAGTAGCGGGTTTATGCCAACAAACCTCAGACAATCGCAGCCCTTAAGGAGAATATTAGACTGGAATGCGAACAGTTATCACCGGAAATCTTGCCGAAAGTCATGGAAAATGCGATAAAATGTATCAACACTGGCGGCTGCCACTTGGCAGATATCACCTTTTCCACTTGACAGAAACAATTGTAAAGGTCCGAATAATTCAAAAACAAAATTGTATGAAGGAATGGATGGAATGTATCACCCTTTTTCGAGTCGAAGAGGGAAGTATACCGAGGTTGCCTCCTAAGTCCACTAAGTCCACTAAGTCCCTTCTCACTCTCAAGTAAACAAAGTCCTCAACTACCTCAAAGTTATATCTGTCGTGGGTGATATGCAGTCCGAGACCTCAGTGTTGGGTGCCTTCCTGGTTGACAGCTTATACTTGGCCTTGGCGTCATTGGCCGTTAAGCCCATCTTCGCCGCTTTCGTCTCAATACTGGAGAAATAGACACTGATTTCACGCTGCTTTCTTCCGATTATGTCGATATCATCGGCGGATGCCAGTAATTGGATGAATTTTGAAAGATTGTGCCTATTGTGTTGGGCTGTGGACTATTATTTTAATTATTCTTTTAAGAATGATGTTAATGAAATTGTATGACAGCGCGGTCTTTACCGAGACCTTGATGGAGCAGCGTGCATTCTCCATCGTCATCCTGCAAAAACGGATGAGTTTGGTAGAAGTGCCAAAACTAGATATTACTCCGCTATCTCGCCTCTATAGATGCTATTATAGCGGGATTTTTCCAAGATCTGCGTAGTGTGAATATTTGGCCGATGGTGGACTTTCCTGGCTTGAAGCCACACTGATATGGACCAATCAGGTTGTTGACGAACGGCTTAAGGCGTTCACTCAATATGGCAGATCTTGTATGCGATGTTAAAAAGACTGATACCACTGTAGTTGGCGCAATTCAGAGGGTCTTCTTTCTTGACGATCGTACAAACGATGCTGAGATTCCACTCATTGGTCATACTTTCGTCTGACCATATTTTACAGATGAGTTGGTGTACGAGTATGTTCCTTACTAAGTCATCGCCTGCCGCTTTGCAGAGCTCGGCAGTTAGACCGTCTGCTTTGTTGGACTTAAGCTTAGATATGACTATCTTCACTTCATCCAGGTCGGGTTGACGGAATTGTTGGTCTACATCAAATGGACATTAAATCACCAGTGGACCTGTTGCTACGAAACCCGTACTGCCGGCCATTGAGAAGTTTTTGTGTTTCGAGATATTTCATGAGTTGCACGGTTTATTAGCATTTCCATGACCTTTGAAAGAAGGGACGTAAGTCTAATGGGTCTGTTGGAGGAGAAAGAAGATAATTCGCCTTTTTTAGAGACGGGCTGGATAAATGTCCATCTGCTCGGAAAAAGTCCTAAAGAGTAGGATTTATGGAGATCCGGACGTTGATGTCCTTAGTCGCATCACAGTGTCAGGAATGTTTATAGCCGTAACTGAAAATAGGAAATATCATTGGCTAAGTAGGCAGCATACGTTTTTTTAAGGGAATAAAAAGCAAGGCAGAATCCAAGTCTAACGTAACGTTGCATACATTTGGCCAACAACCACATTAACATGGATTATTTTATGTCAGCGTCAGTTATGAGTCACATTTCGTTTTAGAAACGTTTAGAATTAGCTCATTCTTATCTGAGCATGTGGATATCTTCTCCATATTAATGATAATCGCATTTTTCCATTCTGCGATCATACCTATTGGGAACAGCAGGACATCGTCTGCATACATGTGAATAGCAGAGACATTTTTAAAGAAACATCGCTGACATACTTGTACAGTGACAAAAGTAGAGGACTTTGTATATAACCTTGTGGAACACCTTGTGGAAGACCCACTGATATACGAGTATCTTGCTATGTGTTCTTATGATATTACTACAGCAGGGTAATTGCAAAATTCGGAAAACCGAGATGAGTTGACGGTTTATTACAGTTTATAGAAAATTTTATGATTGATAATCAAGGCTTTTAAAAAATCCAAAATAATTAAAAATTGCTGATTTTAACAATAATGAATCACAACTTTAACAATAACGATGCGCTGATGATAATAACAGAGGAAAAACGAGTCCATCCAAAGGAATCGGGTTCGTGCGAGACAGTTTGTATGTTAAGTTCATTATTCAGTTAGCATCTTCATTTCACGTGGCTAACCAAGCTCAGTAACCATGCTTGATATATTTATTTCAATTTATTTGCGAAATAGTTGGTAAATAAATCACAAATATTATGATTAAGGAAATCGATTTAGTAATAGGAAGATTATATGAATAATCTCTGGTTAATGCGTCCTTATAATTACAGCTCAAATTTTGAAAGTTAAAAATAACAGTTTTGCTTAGAGAAGTTGGATGCAGATAACTGGTCATTGAAAAGAGCATTGGCATAACTGACAAATAAATGTAAATGTACACATCTCATCGTTAGTATGCGTGTCGTTTGTGATATTGGCAACGGCAATGGTCTTGGAATACTAAATCGAAATCAATTCCAGCAGATTGAAGATGAGAGAAGGATGAATGGACTCGATAAAATCACACGTTGGGACTTCAGTTTTACAAAGATGTAGTCGCAGTATGGTGCTATTCTATATCCTCGAAAAGTCCCTACCCATTTGCTTTATAAATATAATCACGAACGCATGTATTGAACTAGAATGCAGAGAAGGAAACAAGATCAACCTAATAATCTTCAAAATACGTGAGCTCCGATCATTCTCAACACCTTTAGCTCCAAATTTTACACTACCTTGATTAAAGAAGTCAACACGTAATACGTCAACATTTAAGGTAACTTTGACCACTTAACACATTCATTTGCCCTATAATGAAATAATTCGCTGACCATTGGCTCAGGTCAAATTATCCTTGCCTTGAGACTGCACATTTGAACCTGGCACGCTGTTCCTACATCTCAACATCCATAAAGAGACTAGGCTATCCCGCGACCAATCAATCGGAAAGCAGATTGATCACATTGCAATCAACGCCAGGAGCTCCACCAACATTCCAGACGTCCGAACTTCGGAAGAGCCAGCACTGACTAGGATCATTACCTTGTTGAAGTTAGGGTATAAAAAGCACAACGGAGTTAAGTAAGACCACCACAGTTAGACGGTGAAAAGTTCCAAACGCAAGATACTGCTAAAATCGATGTCAAACACAAGAAGAGCACAATTTTCTCGGAAACAAAATGAAGGACTGAGAAATGCACGGTTAAAGAAATGGAAAGATGTTACTGCAAGAATGGAATTGAATACCACGACAACAAGGTAAAAATCGTAACTTGCCAAGAAGAACATATACAACTAGGAGGAGAGTCACAGTCGGTGCTGAGCATTTGCAAAGACTGCTTTGTCACGCAGAATGAATCATTCACCCTGGTATGAATGAAAGCATGCCGGAAGCATGGAATCTCAGCATCATTTGTCCAATCTACAAGAAAGGAGATTCTTCTGACTGCGCAAGCTATACAGGAATAAGTCTCCTAAGCATCTTCTATACGATCTTTTCTGGCGTATTATGTGAGTGTCTGAAACCAGGTTTTAGGCAATAGGAACCAGCAATCGATCACATATTTACACTGCGGCAGATCTTGGAAAATTCTAGGGAATTTCGTATCGACACTCATCATCTATTTTTCAATTTCAAAGCCGCATATTATAGCGTGAAGAGGGACAAGCAATACAGTGTCATGCCTAGCTTTGACATCTACGAGTATGTCATGCTCGTCAGTTTCTGCAGGAAAATGGAAAATTCTCGCTGTTTGGAACCTTCAATGTCAAGAAAGTTTTTAGGCCAGACGACACAATGTTATATGATTTTTTTAACATCGCTCTGGAAAGAATCATGTAGAATACTCACCGGCCAACAAAGGAGTCACGATCTTTTATGTCCGCCTTGGGTACGCAGATAACATTGATGTGATTCATTGAACACAGCGAAGCAGAAATGGAGCTTTTGTATTTGACGATGCACGAGGGCAAAACATAGTACAAGTTGTCATTATAAAAGAACGCACACCACAAACGGCTTGGCCAGAACGTCATCATTGGCAGTTATAATCTCAAGGTAGTTAAGGACTTTGTCTATCTTGGCTCCGCTTCATGACATCAGCGCAATTACTTGCTGTTTCTTTGGGCTGAGGAGAAAATTGAGTAACAGAGTCTTATCACATAAGATTTTCTCACTTTGTCGAAAGTTGATGAAGAAGCATTTGGCCGTTTCAAGAGAAATATGCTGCGTGTGATTTTCGGTCAATGGCTGGGCCATGGCGAGCGAATGGTTAACACAACTCTAGCTCAAAGAGTCTTCGATTTAACCCCGAGGCAGGTTGCAGCAGAGGACGACGGCATCTAGGGTGGGGCACGTTAATGGAGTTGTACTTCAACCAATTTAAAGTGCGACACTGGAGGCACCTGGCGAGCGATCGAGCTAACTGGAGAGGCCGGTTGTTTGGGCCCTGATTCACGGTGGACTCTAGAGTCACCTTGGTGCATAAGAAAGTGAAGCTGGCCGTTATGCTTTGCATAAGTAGTAGTGTGGTGGTTTTTGCAGTAAACTTCTTCTGTATTAACCTATTTTTGGCAGTACAGGAGTATCTTTAACTTAACCTTGAAGTAAACAACCCTCTATCCCACTTAGTTACACACAACATATAAAAGATTTAAAAAATCAAATCCAAATTCACAGCTTCTTAAATTGAAAACTAAAACAAAAAAAATAATTTATCCAAAAACAAATCCGAAAAAACCTCAAAACAAGACTGACCGCACGACGATTGATCTCTGCCAGTAATACTCGTACCCCAAAATCAAGTGTTTTTTTTTTTTTTTTTTAAATGCTGATGCATGATACTAACAACACGCGCCAGCGTGAATGTGAACTCCAAAACGGATAAAAAAAAACACCCTTCACTTCAGTTTTCAGTCAAAATACAATGGCCAGCTAATTCCTGGAAATCAACTGTATTTGAAAAGCGAAAACCGGTTGAGTAGGCTTCTTTACTTCCAGACAAACTAAAAAATGTAAAAAAAAAGTGGGGAAAAAGATTAACAGAACGAACGCATCCATCCTTTGATGATGCAAGCCAATCGCTTTTTTTGTTGTCTCTTCTTAGCCTGGTCATGTAAGAAAAGGGGGCTGAGTTGGAGACTTCAAGAATAAATGGGATGTAAGCAATCCTGCTGCCACGACCACGATCTACAATCAAAGTCAAGAATAATGGGGCCAAAAATCAGAAAATCTCCGAGTCTCCTTTAATTTTTTAACTCCCTCCTTATATACGAGTACGTCGGTTATAGGGCAAGTATTGTGATTGTGAAAGAGGTTGAAATCCAATATTTAAAAACTTCCAAAATGTCGGAAGCCGGACTACTGACTTCTTTAAAATGGCATAACGGGTATTTCAATTGATGATAGAGAAATGCGTTTTAGACATGTTTAGTACTCGTTTAGTACATATTATGATTTGGCTCGAAAACAACCCTGCTGCTTTTACAAACAACCTTGTGCAGAAGTCACATTTCATTAGTACATTCAGTGGCATCAGTAGAACTACTCGTAGTTCTTATTACAACGATTCGAGGACGCACTTTTGTATAACGAAGCAACTAATTGCGACCAAGTCGTGCCTTTTCCTCTCGTTAGTCTTTCCCTTTCAACCCAGTCTGTGTGTGTTTCTTTCTCAATATTCAGAGATACATTATCCGCCAACTAAATGAATGGGCGAGATGAGATTTTCGTGTTACGCGCCAAATGTATCCGCAGACAATTGATGGGGCCCTTCAAATTGGACACGATTTGAGAGTTTTTTTTTTTCCCCCTCTCCAAAACTTGTTCGGGTATTTTTCTTCTTCTTTTTTCTGTCGAGCCCGCAGAGTCCTTTTTTTCACGTGTTTCCGTCTTACTCTTTCTGTTGGAGACTTTGGTTAATTTAAGCTTACTGGTTTGAGAACAGAGAATTTTTTGAATCGATGGTGATTTAGAGCTGTAGGGCAATCGGGCGACTTCTTGTGCAGGACACTCTTAAATGATGCACATTCCTTGCAGAAAGTGGAAGTGGATGAAAATGAGGATGTTTGCATGTTTTTTTTTTTGTATGTGTGTATTGCTAAAGCCTTCGAGTACTTTGGTGTGGTGGTTTGTTTTAATTTTTTTGTTTGGTGGTAATTTTTGGGAGAAGATGTTATGTGGTTTTAGCTGATTGTGGGCTGGATCGTTTGAGAGAAGGTGTATTATTTGGATAATTGGACAACATGTGAGTATTTAGTTGCATTCAGGTGAAATTACAAGAATTTTAACATTCTGGTTGGCAATTTTAAATTGCAGGTGCACTGCTGTTCTGTCTAACAATTACAGAGATATGAACATGTGTAGTGAAGATTTTTGCGCTAAACTGTCCTCAAGGTGTGTTTCGTCAATCGAAATGGTTGCAATTTTTTCTTATACAGTGCACGCCGGTTAATATAATCACGGTTAATGTTATCAAGCGCTTAATGTTATCGCTTTCGTATGGTCCCGTCCGCTCATATAATAATGTATACAAATATAAGTTGGTTAATGTAATCAACACATCGGTTATTATTATCATTTTTTCCAAACAAAGCATACATGTGTGCGATATGTTTTACTCTTTTGTCGCCGACATTAACGGTAAAATGTCTGCGAAATGTGAAAACCAGTCGAATTTATGTTTTTTTTTATCTAAAGATGGCCATAGATGCCGTATTAAATGCGTGGATCTGTAGGTGTTTGATAGATTTCCAACTCAAAATTGGTTCAGTGCCGATTTTGATTTTGTCGATGGTACATACCTTGGCACCTTGTCATAATTTATTTTTCGTGTAATTAATTTTGTGTGATGGAGGAATTAAAAAAAAAACGAAACGATTTAACAATTATAGAAAAACTCGACATTTTAATGCGGTTTGACAAACTTCCAAAAATGAGCCAGCGTAATGCAGCAATTCATCTAAACATATCACAACCCTTGCTATGCAAGTTTTTAAAAAATAGACAACTTTTTGAAAAATCCACCAGGGAAAATGAAAACATCAAAACTAAACGTAATAGGAGTGGAAAAGACAGTCAGGTGGAATTAGCTTTAAAGCGTTGGTTTACTGATGTCCGGGCAAAGGATGCTCGTGTCGATGGACCACTTATGCATCAGAAAGCAGAAGATTTAGCTACCAAAATGGGAAGGCACGGCTTTGTTGCAACAGAAGGATGGTTTCATCGCTGGAAAAAACGTGAAAACATTTGTTACAAACGCACTTATGGAGAGCAGAAAAGTGCAGATGTCTTAGGAGCTGACACCTGGATTCACAATGAGTGGCCGAAAATTCTTAATGAGTTTTTGCCTTCTAACATTTACAATGGGGATGAAACAGGGCTTTATTTTCGCGCTTTACCCGAACATACTTATTTGTTTAAAAGTGACAATTCAAAGGGATGTAAGATTTCAAAAGAGCGAGTAACAGTTTTATGTTGTGCTAATATGGTAGGTAGAAAAAAAAGACTTTTGGTAATTGGGAAAAGTCAGAGTCCAAGATGCTTTAAAAACGTTAAAACACTTCCAGTGGATTATTATGCTAACTCTAATGCTTGGATGACAGCTTCAATTTTTAATGAATGGTTGGTTAACTGGGACATCGAACTCAACAAAAAAATTGCTGTCCTTGTTGATAACTGTACAGCACAAAAAGTCAACTGTTCTTTAAAGAATATAAAAATCGTATTTTTACCTGCAAATACTACATCAATCATACAGCCATGTGACCACGGAATCATCCGAACCTTAAAGGCTTACTACCGAGGAGAAATGCGAGCAAGAGTTTTGGAGAATATTGAAGATGCGAAGCTTTTGAGTGCGAATGAATTGGCCAAAAAAACCAATCTTTTGGAAGCAGTTCACCTCATAGCCTCTTCTTGGAATCGTGTGTCAGATGTCACAATTAAAAATTGTTTCAAACATGCGGGTTTCAAAAATGTGAACGATAATGAACAAGCTGAAGAATTTTCATATGAAGACCTTATTCCAACAGATATGAGTGAAACTGAATTTGAAACTTGGATGGGGATTGATGAATGTGTATGTTCAAGTAAGTTTAGTTTTCCTTTAAAGGAAGAATTTTATTAAAGCAGGAATTTTGTGTTTTTTTTAGGTGCTGCGTTGACCGAGGAAGAAATATGTGAACCGGTTTCACTCCATCAATAGAGATTGATCCAGTTCCAGCCAGTTCTGATGAAACGAAACCATCAAACAATGAAATGAGACGTGCTTTGGAAGTCCTTCGCCGAGGAGTTTACCTTAGTTCAACCGAATTCGAAAAACAATATGAGTATGAAACCTTTATCAACGATTTACTACGAAAAAATTTTAGACAAACGCTAATTAAAGAGTTTTATTAAATTATGAAATTATGAATTTTAGTGTGTAATATGTATACATTTCTTTTATAGGTACAATGAAGAGAGTGCTATGTAATCAGTTTGCTTTATTATTTATTCTTCCAATGTTGGTATGAATTAATTTTTTTCAAATAAATTTTTGATAAAAACTGTATATGTAACTTCTCTTTTAAACTTCCTCAATCGAAAAATAGCATCTCGGCTATTGTTATCATTCGGTTATTGTTATCAATTTGGTCTGGCCCCAAAGTGATTATAATAAGCGGCGTGCACTGTATTTCAAATTCATATTGGTTATCTATTTATGAGAATGTTTTGTCAGTATCCCTTCTATTATGCAAATAAATGCTTAAGGAGGTCGGCTGAATTGAAGATATTCTGTGCGTAGCTAGATACAGATTTTCGTTATCAATTGGTGATTATCTTTCGGAGATAGACGTCTGGAGGCTTGAAGATTTATGGCCTTTTTATCCCAAAGTTGTGTTATGTGGTCACTTTAATCTTGAATAAGAATAAATAAAGTAGAAACAAAAATAAGCAATTTGTTGACACAGTAAATTCACTGGGCTTGCAATTGGTTAATGACGTTAACCCTACTCATTTTCAACCTGCAACCAAAAATAATCGCGGTCCCCAAATCATGCTGATTACGGGCCAATTACTATCCTTCCTTCCCTCAGCAAAGTGTTTGCGAAAATCGTTGGCCAAGAAGTGAAGATCTTCCTCGCAGAAAATAATTTAATAACGAAGCAGCAATCTGATTTTAGATCTAAACACAACTGCACCACGGTCTCGTTGAAAATTACTAAGAATATACCCTCTACCGTCGATGAAGAATTGATTCAGTAAATCATCACATTCTTCTGTATAAGTTAGGAAATCAGTTTGCTTTTGATGGTCATGCGTCTCTACTTGTGACATCATATCTTAACAATCGAAGCTGTGAATCACGGTGACAAAAACTCATTGAGTCAGCCAGTAACTTCTGGTGTGCCCCAAGGATCTGTTCTAGGCCCTCTTTTGTTTTCATTGTTTATAACTAAAAGAATAATTTACTGCGATTATCATATTTATGCGGATGATGTTTAACTATTTAAAAAAAAAAAAAAAAAAACACAAGAGTTTCGCAATAGTGCACCTTTAAAAGGCAAATGCAGCGAACCAAAATCCTAAATGACTGACAGCAATATTATAAGCCATGATCCTATCACTTCCTCCACCCCTAGCAGCAGCAAGTTTGTGGCAGGCCATGTTCTTCCAGCTGCTACAAAACTCCTCTCCTCCTCTCAAAACTCTCCCTCAAAATCAAACGAATCAAAGGCTCAACCGATGAAGATGAGCTCTTGGGCTTGTGTTTAGCATCAGAGGACTCGAACAACACCGTGGTGGAGGCTTCTCCAGTAGATTGTAGCAATGATGCTGAGATTTCTTCAGATTAACCTCCTTAACTGCAAAAACGCCTTGGCCACACTCATTCTGCGTCTTTCCAAAAACGCACAAGACATCATATTAATCCAGGAAGCATGAACTGTGGAAAACTTGGCTCATAGACTTGGGACACTGTATATTCTTCGCTCTATACAATAGTCAAATCTAGGATTAGAACTTATATATTACTGAAACATAGAATTAATCCATTGTTACTCCCTGACCTCAGCAACCCCGACATAATCGTTGCCAAACTAGAGACTACCAAGGGCACCTCTAACTGATTGGCATCGGCATATCTTTTCAACGACCATGTAGGAACCCTGGTGACAACCTAGAAATTCTGATATTGGAAGCTGGAAGGCTAACGCACATCACTATCGCCAAAGCGATATCAACTCTGAAGGTAGATGACTCACTAGGGAAGTTAATCAGTGTTATGCTAAATAGCATCAACTCAGAACTTTTACACCGAAATCTTAACAGATTAATCTTTTCTAGGAAATCCCAATCGTAGGCCCTCCCTCAATCAACAGTACCAGTTTAGTCTTCTCCGATACAGAAATATATCTGGGTCTAATTTTCGATAGGAAACTAAACTTGAAACCTCATATTCAGGAAAGAGTAAAGAGAGCTACAATAGCTCTATTCTCTTGCAAAAAAAGTCATTCGGAACTAATGTGACCTTCAACCTCGCATTACCCACGGGCTATACGTCTCGGTTATAATGTCAACTGCAGCAAATGAAGTAAAATTCAAAGTGCCGCAAGTCTGCATAAGCGAAGCAGTGGATGTTGTATTTCACTTGACACCCCTCGATAGTTTGACAAAGACTTTCATGTAAGCACTCCCTCTAGATCCTTCTGGAGGAAGATGCTTTCACGGACGACAAGTCTATCCACTTATATACGGATGGATCAAAGACTGATAGCGGGGTTGGTGGCGGTGATCAGTTAAGCTTAATCTAAGCCTCTCATTCTGCTTCAAAATCACTTTAGCGTGTTCCAGGTGGAAATTTTGGCGATGAAAGAATGTCCTGGCTTAAGAAAAACGTGCTATTTGCAAGGGATATTCGCATCTTTTCGGATAGTCAGGCTGTAATCAAGTCCCTTTCACTTACTTTGGGAGCCGGGGCACAGTCGCATTCCAGAGAATTATATGGCCAGCGAACTTGCCAAGATTGGAACTACTCTACTTATGCTACCCGAAAAAGTAACATCGGTATACTAACCGCTACATGCAAACTATTATTAAAGGTGGATGCTAATAGAAGAACATACCTTAGATGGACTTTTGGATCAACCTGTCTAGCGACCAAACAAATCTGGCAAAGCTGAATCTGAACTGCTCTAAGAGTTTGATCTTTCAAAATATCGAAACAATATAGAAGTTAACAGAAGCTCAATATAGTGCCAAGAGTAGGAGATCATGCTATAGATCCACGTGGCATCATAATGGGCCAATAGGCATAAGTGGGTTGGTTTCTTCAACAGCCATATTGGATTGATATTGGAAATTTTGAATTTGCAGCCTTAAGTTAATCATGATCCAGTTGAATTTGTACGAGTAACTAAAACTAAAAGTCTAGGAATCCATTCCAACCTACATCTTAACTGGATCGATCACAAAAACAACATTGTCTCTAAGGTATGTGGACTAAGCTTGTTCGCCAGCAAAGTAAAAATGAAACTAATCAAGGCTCTTGTTCTGCCTATCATACTGTATAGATGTGAAGTCTCTGGATGTTTAGATTCATTGTCCTCAAGAAAATCAAATGTTGCATTTAGCAACTATGCAAGATAAATATTTGATCTAAGACGGTATGACGGCATATCAGCTTTCACCAACCAATTAGCTGGATGCACTCTTGAAATATAGAACTGTTCTCTCATTATACAAGATTGTTTACTCTAAAATAAATTCGTTCGCTCTCAAAGGACCTTAAAAATAATTCGTCGCAGGCACAAATTCCTGATGAGCAGTCGCCAATTTTTCGTACATGCAATTCGAAACTTTTCAACTATTATGCAAGTTGCAAATAGCGATGTGATGATCTATTTGAGTAATTTTTTTATTATCAATAATATCAATGCTTTCCTATTTCTATTTCTTATACTCGTATCTTTTACATTTCTGTTACCTGTTCTTCTATCTTTATCTTTTTTACTTTATTCTTTATCAGAATTCTGTTATTTCCTTTATATTTCAAGCGTGGGAATTGTTAATTTAAATTTTGTAAATTTTATACCTGCTGTGAGTTAATTAAATAAATTAAATGGTCACGCTTTATTTTAGCACACCATCTGATATGAGATCGCTCTCATCTTCAGGGTGTATTCGTGCTTAAGTCTGGCTTCTTGTCTAGGTGTCAGTTTTTTTGGGCCTAGCTATCGATTGAAAGTGCTAAAAGTTTTCTGGAAAGTAAGGCCTCTCTTTGATTCTAAAGGCTCAACCATAATCAACATGGAGAAGCATAAGCTGATGTAATAACCGAACGAAATGCTTTCCTGTGTTTTAAAAAATCCTACTAATAACAATAACGCTTTTGCCTGGGTGGGTATCTGTTAAATAAATCAAAAAATTATGAATCTCCCATTCTAGGTGTTTGTAGAAATTTAAAACTCTTGCTGACTATAATGGAAGGATTGTGTTTATTAAGAAATATTGAAGATAACATATAAATAAAAAGAAAAAAACGGTCGTGAAGTGTGCGCAAAATAAATCGTGGCGCGGCAAAACATGCACCACAACACCAAACTCTATTCGTTATTTTTTATATAATAATTAAAACCCTGTAGTTTTAATAAATTTTAATGTTTTTATAAGAATAATTTTTTTTGTTTTGAGCTCGCCCTGTGCTCACTCCGCCTTTTGCTGATCTTTTGCTTCAATAGGCAAGTCCTTCATCAAGGGGAGAAGAGTTCGCAGATATTACGCGTCATCATCGTCGTCAGTCGTAACTCTGTGCTAAACTCTGACGGACGGTGCTAAACTGCTGATCCGTCAAGCCCAATTTTCCGTCTTTTCGCGGCAGTTGACTATGCTGGAAAATCTTCAGCTGTGTCCTCAACTGCATTGCCGTCAATTGCTGAGCTGGAGGTGTCTTCAGCTTCCATCGATTTGTTACATCGAGTTCTGATTTAAAAAAAAAAACAGACAAAACAAATAAAAAAAAAAATATCTCGCTATATTGTGTGCATAATACATTGTGCATTGTGTTTACAGTGCATTAGCACTCTGTAACATTTTTAGCATCCCTTACAACCATCCCCCCCCTATTCGGCTCCCGAATAGAAGGCAACATTAACTTTAGTGTTACTTCTGAAAATGAGATATCTTTCCTTTCTACTTTCACCCAACACTTCTACATTCACTGCCGAAATAATTGCAATCTTAAAAACAGTCCAATATATCAAAAACTTCAACAAAAACTTTACTATCCGTTCCGACCCCTTTCCACTTTTGATGCTATTACCAATACCGGCAACCTTTGCTTAATATGTAATCTTATCTACATCTCGTTGCACATATTGTAATCAATCCTTAAAAAGTGTCCAACAAATCCTGTTCGAATGTTCCGCCTTCCACATTCTAAGAAATAGATTCCTTTTCCAAAACAACCCTGAACAACTACGAGTATTATCTAATCCCAACGAACAAAACATGAAATAAATATTCATTTGTTCATTTATGAACAAAACATAAAACATAAAAGTTGCTTACCGACGAGGCTTCATCGAATTCCTTAGGAAGCTCAACTCCTCGAACAACTCGCAGTCAATTTTCGCTACCAGGAAACATATTCTGCTTCCTCAACTCCAGGGAAAATCTTTCCCTTTCAGCACGAGTGACCAGATAGCAATGAAAGTTTTTCCAATTGTTATGTTTCAGCAGCTGTCAAAGTTACCAACGACATCCAGCTGTCAAAATACGAGTACTCAATAAGGTTTGCCATTTCATCGTGCATCGTTTTACGCTTGCTGAAATTGTTAAAAGATACAATGTTATCGAAATTCCGGCTCATTTGTAAATACGCAATGTGAATTTCGTCGTGAGGTCGGTCGTCATCATGGCTTCGTCGCACGAAAAATGGAAAGGTTTGAGCGTGAGTACACTCTTTTGGAAGAGACAGAGATTGGTGCGAAATGACGATTCGGTGCCGATCATCTGAATTGGGCATCGCCACAGAGTGAACTCGGTTTATTTTACGGTTAGATTTGGGCCTACATTCGTATAAGGATGTGCTGACGCAAGAATTGAAGCCGGACGACCATGGACAACGAAGTGAGTTCCCTAATTGAGCGCTGGAAAAGTTGGCCGGAGATCCGGATTTTGGGCAAATAATCATCTTCTCGGACTAGGTCCGAGCGCCTATGGCAACAAGCAAAATTGCTGTTATTGGAGCCGGATGGTTTTGTTCGGCCAAACATCAATTCATCCAAAAAGATTGACTGTTTGGTGGAGATTATGGCATTATAACTTTCTGTGGTCAGAGCTCAACAACATCGATATAACCGAACTGTAGTTCCAGCAAGATGGCGCTACATGCCATACAAGCGACGCAACACTCGACGTTGTGAAGGAGAAATTTGGCAACTGCGTCATCTCACGACGAGCGTTCATCAGCTGGCCTCCGCGATCAGGCGATATCATCACTCATCACTCGATTATTTTCTTTGAGGCTACGTCAAGTTCTTAGTCTACGCTAGAAAACGAAAGCTAGATACTCGTATCTTCATTCGCTTCTGCACCATAAAGTAGGATTGAGATGATCAAGGCTAATGGTCTTCGGTACTTGATGCTGGCGGCATAGGTGTTGTTGAAAGATTTCGAGATACGCGTTCGGCGAACATTTTGATAGTCTCTTGCGATTGCATTTTTTTTACGTTATATCTTTTCACAGTAGTTCTTCTTTTTTGTGGCGCTTGGGAGATCCACATTCGAACCTTGACTGTAAAAAAGTGGGGATACGATTCAATGTTGACTGCCCGGAATGTTCGGACTTCCAGAATACTTTAGGCATGCCTTACGTCTATCGCAAAATGATCAATTTGATTTAGAGTTTGCCTGCTATAGTGTTGCCAGACGTGTTGTCGTGTAGGTTATGTTTACCAATTATTCCACCAAATATGTCCTCCTTTCCTATCTTAGCGTCATACCTCGGACCTTGCTCTTATGTGTTGTCGAGGAGCTCGTAAAAACATTTTATGGTGGCGTCATCCTTATCCTTGGGCGCATATCAGGCTTATGTTAGCGAATTTACCTTTGATACGGATTGTCATACGAAGTTCGCTCATGTGTCGGTAGCTCAGGAGTTCTTGCCTAAGTCTGGTGTACATGGAAAATTCGCATGCGAATAATCACTTTTTTCTTTTGCGTGTAGTTATCAGCACATACCACAGTTTTGCATCCTCCATATGTAAAGGGTGTTTTTTTTAAAGAGGTATACAAATTCAATATGAAATAAAATACTTGAAGCTAATGTTAATGTCCATGATATTAGCTTTGTTTAATAGATAATTTTATGCCATTAGTGTATAAATATGAAATAGGGCATATGTGTGCCATGGCTAACTCGAATGAAGCGTAATCGTGAAGTTCAATTTTCGACAACTTTATCGAGCAACTGGGGCCGTATATCAGCAATAACACAGCGAATGTTGACTTCCAAATCGTCCAACGTCTCTGGTGCATCAGCATAGACTAGTAACTTCACATAATACCCCCAAAGAAAGTAATCTAAAGGTATGAGATCACAGGATCGTGGAGACCAGTTGACAAGTCCATTAAGCGAAATTATGCGCTCAGCAAATGTTTTTCGCAATAAATTGATGGTGTCGGCCGCCGTGTGGCATGTTGCGCCATTGTGTTGCAAGCAAAGCTCTGTCACGTCAATGCCATTCAACTAAGAAACGAAGAAGTCAGAAATCATTTTTCTATAGCGCTCTCCATTGGCGGTAACATTCTGGCCGGCATCTTCCTTAAAGAAATATTGGTCGATGATTCCAAGAGCCAGTAAAGCACACCAAACAGTGAGTTTTAATGGGTGTAAGGGCGTCTCGACAAAGGCTTCCGCGTTTTCTCCACTCCAAATTCGGCAATTTTGCTTGTTTACATATTCATTTAACCAAAACTGGGCCTCATCCGAGAACAAAATTTTGCGTTGAAAATCAGGATCAAGCTGAATCATGTTTTCGGCCCATTAACTTAACCTACTACGCGTATAATGGTCACGCGGTCTACACAAGCTGAATCTTATAAGCTTTTAAGCCAAGATCTTTCCGTAAAACTCCAATTGCTGTGCACGAGGACGAATCAACTCATTCGGATTCTCCACTACACTGCGCTCCACAACGGCAATAACTTCTTCTGTTCGCACTGTTTGTCGTCTTCGGGAATGCGTATTATTAAACTAGAGTGTACGTGGTGCGAAAATTATTCATTGTGTTCCGAATAACTTGCTCAGATGGATGATAAGTTTGGCGAACCGAACCATGGTTTTCAAAATAAGTTTGCACAATTTGTAGAAACAGTGTTACCACTTTAAAAACCAAACCTCTAAAAAAAAGCACCCTTTAGGAGCCATCCCATCGCACATCTTGAATGGGGGTGATATCTGCGTGATAGCAGTCAAGGCACTCTCTCAAGGCTCTGCTAATAGTTCGTCTGCACGTGGCCAGTTAAGGTTCCAAACTTTCCACCTGCAAATTCGAAGGTCGCTGTCCTTTAAACTTTTGCCGAGGCCATTAGTTGGTTCGTCACGTACTCGTATTTTAATCTCTCCCGTATAGAGTTGTGAGCTCCGTGGCGGCGTAGACTAGTATAATGTCATTGGCCGGTGATGCCCGTTCGCTGCGAACTGGATTGTTGCGCTGCTTGCTCAATCCAAGTTATAGGACACTCGTCAGTTTCCGCCTTGCAGTCTTCAACCCTTAAAGCAGAGGGCTTTTTGGGCATAGCTGGTTTATTTATTATGCTATTAACTATTTGCAATTCACTTTTTAAATGTCCGTTGTTGTAACCTGTAATGTTTGTCGCAATAAATCGAAATCTCCTTCCATACAAAATTTCTTGTACGAGTAGGTATTTACTCCATAATCCCAAATCGTTGTATTAGATGTAATTATACACCTTCCAACGATATATATAGCGAAAATCTTCTAAAATGTTGACAAGATTACAGGAATCTTAAGGCCTATAGTTTAGCATTGAATTGCAAGCATAATTATTGGAGAATATTAGGAATTTCATTAGAAATCCATATTTTCTGGATTGCCAGCATGTACATATAAAACAAATTCAAACCTTTCAAAATTCTATGACAGAAGCCATTGGCAATCTGCATTTCGAAAGTTATCCTAGTGAAAAAGCAGCCCTAAACCAACCGAGTGACTTTCAAAATCTGGTTCGACGACCTCCTTCATTCAGTCTATGTGAAACAACAAAATAAAAAGCGACTTAGTTGCCGCAAAATGGAATCAATATTAGCAACTGTGGCTTAATTAAGTATTCATTATTCATAATCTCTTTATAATTAAAGTGACCAATAAAGACCTAAACCAAATGTGGAATAAAAAAATGCCATTCTCTCATTTAATTTGTCGATGAAACTCGACACATCTTCGCACCATTTGATATAGTTCGATATTTCAAACCAAAAAAAAAAGAGAACAAAATTAGACAAAATCGATAAAGTCCCCTTCATAAATATTTGCTTCGAAATTAATTTAAATATCATATTCCAGAGTTAATTAAACGATCACAAATAAAAAAGATAGATGAGGGCCATGTTATAATATACGAGTATTAATGCAACCGATTTAAGATACCACTTATTGTATTCTCCTCTTAATATCGTCTAAAGGTGATATCTTAATCTAAATATTTGGTGGAAAAAAATACCCAAAATTCCGGTCCCTATTCACTAAGATTATTAGAATGTCAAGTTTTAGTAAAATATGTAAAATATGACACAAGACATTCTAACATATTTGCAAGATAATAGAGTTCTCTTTTCTTGTTCGCTTCGGTTTTTGTTTTGTTATCGGCAGTGCGCTCCATTTGCCATTCTTTTCCTGATCATCTGTCGATGGTACGAGTATTTTATGAATAATATTAGAACCAATGAAGTTAGTTAAATTTCCATTTTCACTAGAGTCAGGGGACAGCTGGGATATCTGAAATATCGGATACACCATCAACAGTCCATTTAGCTCATGATGTATTCGTCAAATGAATAAATCTAGGGGTACTATTGTAGTAGTTAAGCACTCCCAAAACAATGCAACTACATACGTTACAGACTTACAAACCTTTCGGAATAATATTGAAAATTCTGAAAAATGACAAACAAGACAAATCGAAAGCAAAATAAATAAACAAACGCGCGCCGCGCCCATCAATTGAGAGAGATAACCCTTAGATATATTTAAATGTAATTCAGTTAAGCATAAAAATGGGAGCGCTATTAATAAAGTTTTAACATAAATACCATTTAGCACATCACTAAGTAGGCGATTTGTATGAATAATACCGAAAACTGCTTGAATTCGGAGTCGCTCTTTTGTCTCTGAATTGTTGCAAACAACTGATAAATGGATAGCTAATCGAATAACTGTGTATCTATTAATCATTTAATCCGAATTCCTCGGATTCTTAGATATGTACCAGTGAAATGTGGAATTTTAACGATTTGTCGGTGTATGTTCGAGAAGAGACTTTTTTGTGGTAGAGAAATTAAAACAAAAACAAAAGAGTTGAGGTGCGAACTAGATTTTCGTGATTTCTTTTCTGTTTGGCTGAGTTGATGTTAATTGTATGTGGATGGCGACTCGTTGGCTAGAGTGACTCGAACTAAGCTCAACTGAGAATAGAATACGGAATGGATTGATTGTGATGTATTGGATTTTGTTAGGGGTTGAGTTATTGGATTAAGGAGTACACAATTTAGGAGGACAACAGATATTTTCTTTTTATACGAGTATGGTGTCCAATTTGTTGGTGCATAATTGAATATGGTGGAAAGTAGATAAGCAGCAAGTATGTAAGTAAACCCGAAGACTCGATTTATTTCAGATCGAAGCAATAGGTAGATAAGAAGCTAATTCGGAACTTAGAGAGTGTCCTATAAAATCGAAACAAATCTGACAGACTTGACAAACGCCGCTTAGAAGATCTGATGACGCCAAAAATAAGTCTCTGTCTTATGCTTAAGACTTGTCTCCTAGATATTTACAACAGAATCTGCTCACAACCAGCTCCAATTACTGAAGGAAGCTGCAGGTGTAACACAACCCGCTGTAGCTAATATCTTTTATCGATTGTGGTGACCCAAGAAGTCAACAAATATGCATTTGTGTCGTTTAATGGCCTTAATATGACCAATGTCATATACTCATTTACACTACAAAACCCTATAGACCAACTGTTGGCGACTCTGAAAAGAATATTCACCGCTGGGTTGGTATACCAACTGGCGTATGGCGAACAATGTTATATATAAAATTAAAGACAGACTCAACAAGAAGGGGTACGAGTTTGGGAATTTTATTCGACATCGAGGATGGTTTCGAGAACGCAACGATTGACTGCATATATGGTGGCGTAGACGAATAACAAATTTTGTGGATAAGAGCAATTCTACTGAATTGTATACTGATTGCGGATGCTGACTGCGGCCAATATGTGATAGTAGTGGTAAGCTGGGCGGCGTCCAGTATCTATTGCTATCATGGATGATGATCGAATCACTGCTTAACGCAGATGTAGCTGTACTTTCTGTTAGGTTATGTCCAGCGACTATCTGTTTTACAACGGAGCCAGGCTTGGATCTGATCGACGCTTACTGAACTAGAAATGGGCTTTCGGTCAATCCTCCCAACACTGTCTGACTTGTCTGATGCTTAATTACATCATTATCCATTTCTCCAATGAAGATTAGCAACTGGGTGTCATCATGAATAACGAACTTCTTTGAACTAAACACGTTGCGTCGAAAGCCTCCAATGTCAATGTCGCCCCTCTGACAGTGTAAATGAGCTTTCGACAATTGTCTGGTGAAACAAGCTTTCAGAAAAATACGTCTCTACATTTTTAAGACGTCATCGGGTTTTCTGTATCCCGCAGGAAGAAAAGGTAGAAACTACATATTGCCATCGTAATGGGGCACTTAAGTATGCCAGCCATAAGTGACACAATATGCTATGGCGCTTGCTATGAGAGTGATAACAGCATCGCATATTACTATTTTGTGAGTGTTCGCACTGTAGGCGATTTATCACTTTCTCAAATCACATTCAAGGAGTGCAGTAGACTAGGTTTTTGCTGAATGTGTTCCGTTTCTACAGAAAAAAAAATTATTCATTTGCTTCTACCAACCACTTTCAAGGCAAGATAGACCATATTTTCTTTCAAGCCCGAACATTTTCCGTGTCGATTTAGCCTTTCTACGATGGAAAAAGCCCTCACCTGCAAAGGCTAGGGATCCGATCGTCGTTTTATTGAACAAAATCAGGAGCAATTAAAACGCCAAGTTGTGGCGATACTATAATAGTATGTGATCCGGTTCGACTGCACGTTCCGGTTCATTCCGCATTTCTGTTTTTTTAAGATGCGCTAATTTACTTTCGATTGATGCCGGTTTTCTTAGGTTTTCATTTGGTTTCATAACGAAAAATTCTATCAGCAAAAGTAGGTATAGACTTGCCAGTGATTCGCCCAAGATCACTTTTACTCATAGTTTCGTTGTATTTCACATTTTAATGGTAATCTATCCGGCTTTAAGTGTCGCTCTGGAGTAAAAAATATAACATTTAGTACAGCTGTGGACTGTGTGGTTTGCATGAGATATGACGGGCTGAAAGACAAAAGAAACCGAGTATCTTAAAATTCCACAACACTATAACCTAATCAGATATGAAGCAAATAAAGGGGGAAGCTATACAGTTGTGTTAACCATACAGAATAATTTGAGAACCTACTGCAGTCTAGTGCACTACTGTTTGGACCAGATCTGGGCTTCAACCAATAAACCTCTGCAGAATTGAGCCGGAGGATTAATATCCATTCACGAATCGATATCGCTGTACAACGCACAGAGTTGCTTCATCAATATTAATAATTGCAAATGTAACCAAAAATCACACAAAGAATCTTAAGTTCAAAACTACCATGGATTTCTTCATCCATCTTTACCAGCATCCAAGTTTCTGTGCCATAGAATCTGGGTGTCGGTGAGAATGCTAGTTATCTTTTGAACTATCTTAAAAGAGTGGAAGAGATGGTAAAATAAACTCCTGTACGAGTATATGTCATTCATACTGTTATGTGAGTTTAAAAAAAAAATTTTAAACAAAATCCAAATCTTATGACTTTATTCTTCACGGTTCCACAAACCAGACTGATTAATTCCTTTCTAAATCATGACTTATCCGATCTTTTGGATTCGCCGGAATTGTTGACTCATCAACGTAGTTCATCTGTTCATGTGAATGACCGTCGCGAGGTTTTTGCTATGCAAATCACCAAGCAAGCGGTTTTGCTCTTGATTGAATTTTATATGTAATCTGGAGTTCATTGTCAACAGGAAGTTTTTTTTATCATCATTTCCTGTTGTGTACCTTTAGTAGCTGGCATATGGAAGTCCTCCCCGCTTTAAGTTAGAAGTCTATGGCTTCATGTTATTGATTGTGTTAATCTTTTGCTTTTTTGATATACAATGGCCGATGACCATTTTACTTGCTTTCTTTCTTTCCATCGCCATGATGTCTTCATGTCACCTATCCCGTCGCTTAGAGCACCTAAGTTTTCGGGGAAAAAGAAAGAAGGAACCATCTTCTTAAACAGTAGTTTGCTGATTTGCCACTTCAAGAAAAGAAAGCCATGAATTTTTAGTTTAAATGGAATCCCTCATGACCTTCTTTATATCCGGATCTACGAAAATTCCATCTTTTAGTTTAACTTCGCTCAATGTAGGAGCCAAAGTTCTCAAATACAGAAAACCTTCTTCAGTTCTATCCATGGCTTTAATGAAGTTTTTCATTCGGTATTCAAGAGGTATTCAGAAATATTTGTTTGACCAGCAATGAAATTGCTCCTCATTGGCCATCGCTAAGATCTGCACACATTTTCCAACAATGACGATTGTACTGAATTTTCTTGAGCCGGTTTTTTATATTAGCATATGTTTCTTTTATATGGATGCCATGTGCTGGAGGTACAGATGAAAGATCATTGTCATTATGCATTAAGAACGCATTCAAACTAAATTTTGAAGAATCAATGAATAGTTTCCATTGATCTGGTGAATAGTCATAGCCCAATTTATTCATAGTAAAACCACTCTCTTCTTTCAAAAAATCTACACATTCAACATCGCGTTGTCGATACACTGAAACTTGTTTACTTTGATGAAGTAAATTCCATTGCTAAAGTCTGGCATCCAAGAGTTCAGCTTAAGGTTTAGACAAATTGAGGTCTCTAACTAAATCATTTAGTTCACCTTGACATATTAAATGTGGTCTATTGTTATTTACAACAAAATCTTGTGACTAGAGGTGGTTTGTGTTGAAGATTCTGATTCGATGTCGCTTACGATGTCATTCCTTTTTCCTTCATTGATAGTTGCTGTGGTGTGCTGCGAGTGTGAGGAAGCAGTTTGCTTACAGATTCCACATCAGGATATACAATTTTACCTCTTGTGTTATAAGGATGTCCCTTCAGTTTCGTTAAACAGAAAAAGCAGTCATTCATATGATATTTTCGGTCCCCCCCAAGGGCATTGATGGGTGGGTATCTTTAAACCATCCTCTTAAATAACGCACACATCTTAAGAAAAACAAACTTGGTGTCCGTAAACCTTTCTTAAAAACAATTGTTAATGTTGTAAATACAAATTGTAAATGTTACTAAGTAACGGCGTAGGCCGCTTTCGATTGTAACTTGAAATAAACTCCCTACAAACAAAAACAACAGAGATCCAGTGAATTTGAGCATTTTCGATTCATATTATAAACTATTTAGAAACTTCTTCAAAACTAAAATTAAATGAAAATTAATAAAAAAAAAACTTTTCACAATTAACAATACCGCTGTGGTCTGCGACTTCAGAAAACCCGACAAGAAAACATCTAACGGGGTCAAATCGCACGGTCTCGGTGGCCAGTTCACACCACCTCCACGAGAGATGACCATGCCCTCGAATCGCTCGTGCAGAATTTCCAATGTGGCGTGAGCTGTGTGGCACGTAGCGCCATACTGTTTAAACCACATGTCGTTGGTGTCCATATCATCCAATTTAGGCCAAAAGAAGTTAGTAATCATCGACCTGTCGCGCTCGCCGTTGACGGTGTCAAAGCCAACCTCGTTGTCAAAGAAATATGGACCACCCAAAATCCACAGCAAACAGTGACTTTTTCGGGATGCATTGGACGCTCTAGGATCTTCATAAAGAAATGGGCCTCATGGCTGTTTCCAACTGCTTCAGAGCCCATTCAGCGAACACACGTCATTGACAATGGTCGTTTACCTTCAACTCCTGGGTCAGTTCAGTTGTACGGGTGCAGGCCCAAGTCACAACGCAAAATTCGCCACATTATGGTCTGCGAAAGGCCGAGTTCTTGTGAGCGAAGCGAAATCAACTGCCTCAGATTCTCCTGCACATTCTCACGGACAGCGGCGATGTTTTCGACAGATCTTGCGATCATCGACGTACGGGCGTTGGTTTATCGTTTACTGAACCAATGGACTCAAATTTATCCACCACACTGCGAATAGTCCTCTCGGTAGGACGATTATGGCAACTGGCGAAGCGCGCGGAACGTTGCCCGAACAGAACACCCATTTTGATAAAACAATTTTATCATTTGCCCATGTTGTTGAACGCTATGTCTGTCCGTGGTGATTTGGCAAAATCGACTGAATAAATGACAGATAGAGTTTCAACAATATGGCCGCCATCAACTGTCAAAGTTTGGTAGTCCCTGTTGGAATACCCTGTATAATGGGTGATTTTTTAAGCGTTTGGTTTTTAATTGTCAAACAAAGCACAGGAAAATTACAAAAATGCGTGGCATTTTTATTTGACTTGATAAATCAGTGCTTGCCATTTAGTTTTTAAAGGTTATTTCATGTAAATGTTGACAATGACTACGTTTTAAGTGGTCCACACAGAGGAGAGTCCAATTTTGAATCACTTGTTCGAGCATATTGGCTGGTATCTCGCTAATAACACGTGTAATGTTGTCTTCTAAGGCTGTAATTAACGCTGGTTTATCGGCATGGACGAGTGATTTGACGTATCTCTATAAAAGATAGTCTTAAGGCGTCAAATCGGACGATCTAGCCGGCCAATTCACCGGTCCAAAACGAGCGATAAATTGCTCACCGAACTCATTTCTTAATTGGTCCATAGATTCACGTGCTGTGTGGCATGTAGCGCCATCTTGCTGGAACCATATATCAACCGGGTTCAGCTCGTGCATTTTGGGCAAAAAAAAGTTCGAAATCATTGAACGATAGCGGGCGTCTTTAACGGTAACGTTGTTCTCACGGTTATCTTTGAAAAAATAAGGGTCAACGATTCCGCCGGACCATAAACTGCTCCAAACAGTGCATTTTTCCGAGTACCTTGGCGGCTTTTATATTGCCTGTGGTTTTGCTTATTAAGATCCTCTTTCAACCAGAAATGAGCTTCGTCGCTGAAGACAATTTTTCGATATAAAGGCGGATCTTCCTCCAGCCGTTCTAAGGCCCACTCACGAAAATTCGACGCTGTGGCATATGTGTAAAATATTCCACGTAGTTGACTGTCTTCATTAACACTGGCGGCTACAGCAGCAATATTTTCCTCTATACGCACTCTACGCATTTTTATAGGTGGCTTGATGTCCAATATTCTGAAATTGGTGCGAAATTTGGTCACAATGGCTTGAATTGCTTACTCAGTAGGTTGATTATGATAATTGGTAGAAGTGCGCGAAATAAATTCTTCAAAGAGCACAAATTTTGGTAACAAAATTCAATAATTTCTAAGCGTTGTTCGGGTGTAAGTCTTTCCATGACGAAACGACAATGCTAACTGAGCATGTTTGACTTTGACACCTGTCACGAATCACGCGTGAGCTGTCAAAAATAGAATACTGAAAACCCAAACCAAACCAAGCAAAAAAAACAGTCTTTACTTGAGGTTGTTTTTTTTTCTGCTCTTTATGCTTTTATACTTAGTTAGACTTCCCCAAAAAGTACCTAAATTGCAGTTTGTGGCACAATTTTGTATACAAAATCGAATTATTTCCGTTTTAGGTTGGGTTTTATTTTCAATTAATGACTTTTGCAGTTCGGTTCTATATCGTCCCTAACACGATTTAAAAGAACTAAGTCCTAAACAGATCAATAAACGTATAATTGTGAAAAAAAATGGTTTGTCCGGAAACTTATGTACTTTATTATTTTTCTGTTCATATTTATACAGGAGAGATACCCAATAAGTATAAATGGATTAACGGCAAAAAGTCGTGTAACACTGATCGGTGTTATTATTATCGTAAGGCATACACATACTCGTGCTTTTATTTTTATTTTTGTGGTACTGCAGTTCCTTAATTTGCGTTAAATTTTCTACATTACTCAATATAACTTCACAAAATTTGGATAGTAGTAGTTGATTGTTTTCCAGCACCCATCTATTTCGTGTACCCAAATCAACCTTCAACATTCCAAGTTGGGTACTGCATCCCTATTTAGGAGGCTTTCCGAGTTGAATACCAAACCCCACATAATATCTCTACAGGAACCATGTTTAAGGGGTTTCACACCGCTTCATGACGAGCATCACCTTCAAACTAACATGTGAGATGACTGTCAACAATGTTAACTCTCAGCCAACTTTTGTTACTAGAGTAGGTCAGCAAGTAATCTACTTAACTCTATCTAACAGGTATGCTAAGGATATTAATGACTGGAAAGTACTATCGGAGACCATAGATAGATCGAGTTCAGAATCGGATACGATGACTTGATCTTATTGAAGAGGAGGAATACGCATAAAACCAACTCGACAAGTACAACAATACTCCCCCTAAGCTCAGAATAAAACAAAATCCTGAGGAAGCTATTCAGAACATGAACCGCACCCTTATAGTCTAAGAGCCCGCAGCAATATTTAGGTGTGAGAGGTAACCAAAAAATAACCAGATGAGTTGAAAGCTGGTGTAAGCATTATGTTAAAAACAAAAGTCTTGCAGGAAATGGTCGCGGCTTTAGTGAGTAATAGTGTGCTGAAAACTCATTTTTTTCCAAAATTGAGATAATTGATATAACCAGTGAATGCTAATTTCATTGTATGGTGTATATCTGTTTGATCACAGAAATGTTGGTCCAAGACGTTTCGAGTGTGTTGCCAGATCGTTTTAAAATTTAAAAAAAAATGTTTTCTTAATATATGACATAACCAAGTATTAATCGATACTAAAGGTAGGAAAGCAATGCCTCATAAAAGATATGAAGGTCCAAGACCATTTGAACGTGGCATACACTCTGCCAGACTGTTTCGAAATTCTTAAAATATCAATTTTCGAAATAGTTGTTATAACCAAAATTGGAGTATACCATAACAATAATAATACTCCCCTGATTACAAATTGGTGGGTCCAAGACCATTTGAACGTGGCATACGCTCTCCCAGATCATTTTAAGATTCTGAAAAAAATTGGTTTTCGAAATACGTACAACCAATCTTTATATTATCATTTTAGAAATAACGCGACCATAATACAAAATAAAAAATACACCAAAATATAGGCTAACGACACCTAAATGCGTATCGGTAAGTCAAAGATGATTCGGACCGGCTTTCCCAACAATAGACCAGCCTAAAAGTTTCCAACCAAAAAAAAAGAACTATTTGTTATCTACAATACGAAAAGTCCGTATAATAGGAAACACTAAATAATTGGGAAATGGGCTGCTCACAGAAACTTTATCAGCAAACCGGAAGGAAATGTAACTATATCAAAACCGAGGCAGCGAAGGGAAGGTTGTATTAAAATGCATATTTATGACTACAATCGAAGACAAATATCAGCTACGGCGAATTGTGTTACTCTGTTCACTCGCTTCCGTGATAGCAGCTGGTAATGAGCTTGCTTTGATCGGGTTACCTGGGAAGTGATTCTCAAAAGACAGTCCTGCTTTAGACTCAGTAGACCATATTTGCCGTCAGATCTTCTAAGTGCTTGCCTCTTTTGCGAAGTCTAACGAGCCAACTGGCTTTATCCAGTATTTCGATCTTGTCGCAAAAGTATGAATAGCAATTCTAAGATGCGGATAGGGACCTCGATTTAGTGATCTCGATAAAAGCTTTGTGTACGCCCATAGCAACCAGTCCTTGTTTGCACGATTCTCCCCGTGAGAGAAGATTTTCGACTTTTCACGCGTGTGGGTATTATAAAATACTCGTTGTGTCAGCAGAATACGTACTGAATCACTTCATCTTTTCCGAGGAAGATAGACCGTAATTTTAAGCAGATTTTGGAAGTTAAGCATGATTTCCGAAAAGTGTAAAGTGTGACTTTTATCGTAAAGCAAGAACCAGTAGTCCTTGCGTTGCAATTCAGGGCGCACACGCCATATCCATCTATATATACCTATAATTATAGGTATGTTAGTATAAGTTATCACTTTCATCAGAAGAATCACAAGATGTACAAGTAAGCAGATCTCCCTCACTTTCAACAAGGCCGTCGTCATTATTGACCAGCATTTGCTGCAGTGTATCCGGTGCTTCTTTGCCATCAAACAATGTAACTTGGAATAAATTTACTTACATGTTCCATAAGATCCTCTTACAGCTTTCGGGACAGCTGCGAAATTACTATAGCAGCCGGTTAAAGCATCCACAGCATTTGGTAGAGCAATATCACTACATTTAAACCCACAGATTTTTCTAGTATTTATTATTTCAACACATTTTTCTAAAGTTTTTCTGTGAAACATATCACTTTACCACTGTGTTTTGGGTTACCACTATAGCCAAGAATGCACTTTGCACTTAAATTTGAAGCACTCATTATTACACAGAGAAAACGAAAGTGTAACTAAGGAAACATCAGAATAAATTATGGACTTACTTACATACTTGTCTACTTGTGATTTCATTAACTCATAACGGCAAGAACAGTAAAACGTATTTTTTTTATATTTTGTTTGTGACGTGGGCTAATGTTGTCTACGTGTTTGGGAGTTTGGATTGATAAGAAAAATCAAAGACACATTTTTCGAGAAGATGTAAATTTAAGATCAATCTCTCCCTGATAAGTTGGTCACAGTTGATTAATCTTATTATAATTATTATTATTATTTATTTCCATTCATGACTTCGTGAAAGATACGGATACTATTATACGGACTTTTCGTATTGTAGATAACAAATAGTTTTTTTTTTTTTTTGGTTGGAAACTTTTAGGCTGGTCTGTTGTTGGGAAAGCCGGTCCGAATCATCTTTGACTTACCGATACGCATTTAGGTGTCGTTAGCCTATATTTTGGTGTATTTTTTATTTTGTATTATGGTCGCGTTATTTCAAAAATGATAATATAAAGATTGGTTGTACGTATTTCGAAAACCAATTTTTTTCAGAATCTTAAAATGATCTAGGAGAGAGTATGCCACGTTCAAATGGTCTTGGACCCACCAATTTGTAATTGGGGGAGTATTATTAATGTTATGGTATACTCCAACTTTGGTTATAACAATTATTTCAAAAATTGATATTTTTAGAATTTAGAAACAGTCTGGCAGAGTGTATGCCACGTTCAAATGGTCTTGGACCTTCATATCTTTTATGGGGCATTGCTTTCCTACCTTTAGTATCGATTAATACTTGGTTATGTCATATATTAAGAAAGCTTTTTTTTTTTAATTTTAAAACGATCTGGCAACAGCGTTGCCACACTCGAAACGTCTTGGACCAACATTTCTGTGATCAAACAGCTTTCAACTCATCTGGTTATTTTTTGGTTACCTCTCACACCTAAAAATTGCTGCGGGCTCTTGGTCTATTACAAAATGTTTCGAAATGGCATGTCCAGTCAGTAAGCAGTACTGCAGATCACCCGTTCCTTGGTGGAACGCAGACCTGCAGCGTATCCAAAAAACTTCTAAACAGGTCACTTAAGACTAATTTTGAGGAAGGTTGAAATCTTTTTACAGATCAAAGCAAAAAGATTTTAAGAAGCTTACTCGGATTTCGAAGAGCACCTCTTACCAAACTTTTTGCGAAAAGATCCAAACCAGTAGGCTGGTCAAAGTCCTCAAAAGGCTAAGATCAACTAGGCTGGAACCACTCAGAAAATCTGACCGTACCTATAATGAGTCGAAAGCAGAGACTCTTCGTCTTATGCTTCAGTCTCACTTCCCAGGTAACCTAATCGGAACCAGCTCACAACAGGTTGCTTACTTTGATGATTTCAAGTCGCTTGGAACCGACGGCATTTACCCAGTTATGTCACAAGATGGTATAGGTCAGCTGCTGGCAACTCTGAAAAGAATTTTCACTGCTAGCCTGGTACTGACATACATACCGAATCCCAGGCGAACAGTGAGAGTGACCTTTATACCGGAAATCGGAAAGGAGGACTACCCGCTCGCCAAGAGTTTCAGACCTATAAGTCTGACTTTCTTCATGATGACAAAGCATCGAGAGAATGGTGGAGATCCATGTGCGCAAAACCGCCTCGCGATACGCCTATCAACGCGGAAGATCCTACGAGAGTGCGCTCCAGAATCTGGTAGGCAGAATTGAAGGCGCAATCGACAAGAAGGAATACGCCTTGGGCATTTTCATGAACGTTGAAGGTACTTTCGATAACGCAACTTTTAACGGCATGTGTAACTCTGCCAGATAACACGACGTAGACGAATCAGTAATTTTGTGGATGAAAGCAATTCTGATGAATAGGATATTGATTGCGGATGCTGACCGCGGTCAATATGTGGTGGCGGGTGTGAACTGGCTCGCCATGTGTAGTTCTATCTATGGTGCATATTAGTCGATCCACTGCCCAACTCGCTCAGCAGTTCTGACATCTATGCACAAGTATAGGCGAATTATGGAACTGTACTAACTGTTGGATCGTGTCTAGTGACTCTCTGCTCTAAAACGCAGGCAGTCCAAGACGTGATGAGCTTGTTCTTTTTACGAAAAGGAAGAAGCTGACTGGTCTGACTCATCTCAACCGATATAGGATGTGGCGCTGGTATATTTCTGAAGGGCAACAACGTTAGATTTCACTACCCGTTATTAAAAGTTGTATCTGTCTACCAAGAGGAGATAAACGCAATCACGATGGCAACGAACTATATTGTGAAGAACCGGGCGAAAAATTTGCATCTGTGCCGACAACCAAGCTGCGCTTAGAGCCTTGCTGAACCCACTTACGACCCACTTACGACTTTGAAGATGCAAGACATCTCTGAACACAGTCGGAAGGTTGAATTCACTGAATCTTGTCTGGGTCCCAGGTTACAATGGGATTACGGGAAATGAAATCGCCGATGAACTTGCCAAGCAGAACAAACGAAGTCAGCAGCCTTTCTGCTGTCCCTCAGCAGGTTGCTTCTGGCGTCGTGACAGGGCATTACACTTTTGCAAAGCTCTTAAATGTGGTGGGCATAAGAGACATACAAGTAACATCCTGCGATGCTTGCTGTGAAAGTGATGACGCCACCACGGCGCACTATCTCTGTTAATGTACGGCTTTCGCTCGCATCAGGCTGCAGGTACTCGGCGCTGACGTGGTGGGTGCTGGCACTGAAGCGCTTACTCATCTTTCTACGTAAGACTGAAAGATTTCATTAAATTAAACTTAGAAAGAGTACAATGGACTAGTTCTTTGTCTGAGTATTCTGTTCCTACAGAAACAAAAAAAAAAATGTTTCGAATAACCAGTTTTGAACTTTGCCTACCACATTTAATAAACCGCTTTTTTGCCTACTTGATTTACTTACGGTTCTGAGTTTAGTTTTTACTAATTTAGTTTCTGAATAAAGAGCAACTGAATTTTTTAATTTTAAGTGTATTCCGTTTAATGATCTAAAACTTTCATTAGATCGATTTATCGTATGCTTGTATCGGGTTTTCCATTAAGGAATATATATTTTAATTTTGTTAATCAATTTTAATAATTTGTAAACGTTGTTCATTAGAGTATTGAACCATGACTAAATGGTAGGCAAAAGACAGGCAAAATAGTGATTAAGGGTGCGTTCACACAAAATGTATAGTTCGTATTGCTTATATATCGGGTTTTCGATGAAGGTCTATACATTACTAACAGCATCAGTAAACTTTTAAGATAATCTTAGCGGACTTAAGTGCTGAGCGACAAGCGATTTTCGGAAAGTAGAAAATGGGAGTAAGGTCTATTACTCTGTACTAACACGAGTACATGGCATTCCTTGTAAAAATCAGAACAGTTTCTTAACACCAAAAGGTTATAGCACACTGAAACCTGAGTTTGCCCTTGCTTCTCCAATTGTTCGCCTCTGTAGAATCTTAAACAAAATGTTTTCAATGAATCGGTCTGAATCATTTTCCTCAAGTGAAAGAAGAAATTAACATACTGAGTCATTTGGAAATACCGGCAGTGTAAGTAAGTAAGTAAGTAAGTAATCCATTCATTTATTTACAATTTTTAACATACATTTACATTAACTATTTATGAATATAAACGCTTTGGCATTGCCGTCAGCTCGACTAACAACTTTAATTTCTTCAATTGATTTTAAATATACTTTATTATTTTAATTTTCAGTTTTCATTTAATATTTTTGTTTATTATTTTTTTTTTTATCGTAGATCAATCATATTCAGTCATGATTAGTTTCCTAAATCTGCAAGTTTCCTTTAGATAATTGACAAGTTTTACCCAATCTGGTCCATCCAATATTTGTATTGTGTCCTGCATTGAGAGAGAGAATTTTCCAAAATACGCAAATCTCTCTTGTCGAAAAATTGGACAGATACTTATAAAGTGGAAGCAGTCTTCTTTGGATCTTGTGTTGCATAGTGTGCAAAACTGGTTGTAAATCCCATTGTAAGGTCTTCCGTTGAGGCATAATAATTCGAATCTTGCTTTAAATATTAGAGAAATATCTTTGGGACTTAGAGAATTTTGAAAATAATTATTGTTACACAGATTAAATTTCAACTGACTGTATAATATTTGGCTTTCAGATTCAGTAGCTGTTTCTACAAGCAGATTTCGAACCGTGTCTTCATTCAGCTGAATAATTCTATAAAGCTTTTCCTTTACACCAAGAATGTTGTTTGGATCAATTTCTATATCTTCGCCAAAAGAAGTGGCGATCTGTTGCCATTTATTAAACCACCAGTCTTTGTTCCTAACTTCGTATAGCAGCATCTTTTTACTCAGACGTTCATCTCGAAAACCTAAGACTTTAAGTAGATAATCAGCTTGTAGTTTCAGGGTGCTGGTAAATATCTTTGGCAAGCCGGTTTCTAAATAAATCGCATAATTCGGTGTGTTGATTGGTAGATTGAAAATTTTTCTGATGAAGTTCCTCTGAAGTTTCTCAGTTACCTCATACTCTTCCATTCCCCAAACTTGAGCTGCATAGCACAGAGTTGACTTCACAACTGAATTGAAGATTTGATATTTGGTAGACAAATGTATACGGCTGTTTGTAAAAATCTTTCTCCATGTTAAGTTTATAAGACTTTGAGAGGCCTTGACTTTTTCGGCAAGGTGCTTACTAAAATTTAGCCTTGGGTTAAGGTTCACCCCAAGATACCTATATTCATTTGTCACTTCCAAATGCCTTCCATTGTACACCCAATTGCTTCCGACTTCAGTTCGATTGGAACGCGAGAAAATCATAATTTTTGATTTTTCAGTGTTGATTTCAAGTCCCCACTTTTCACAGTATGTAGTAGACAGCCGGTTTATCATCAATTGTAAATTGACTTTCGATTCTGATAATATAACCAAGTCGTCAGCATATAGCAACACATTGATTTGGATTCCTGCCATTCTAATTCCTCCAGGAAGGTGGTTTACAATGTCGTTTATAAAAAGTGCAAATAAAAGTGCGCTAAGCGGACATCCCTGTTTGACACCTGAATCAGTTCTAAACCATTCAGAGAAACGTGAACCATCCCACACGCTGGCTTCTGTGTCATTGTACATATTTTTGATAACATGTAGAAACCTGGTTGAGACACCTAGCTGTGAAAGTTTGTATATTAGCGCATTCCGATTTACCAAATCAAACTCTGCTTTGAAATCGACAAAGAAGGCGTACACCTTTTTATTTCTAGCATGATATGCTTTGACAATCGATGTCAGAGAGAAGATTTGGTCAACTGTGGAATAGTTTTTCCTAAATCCAGCCTGGAAATCGGATAGTATATTTTTTTCTTCTACCCAGTTTTCCAATCGGCTAACAAGAACTCCACAGAGTACCTTAGCTATGATATTCATAAAAGATATACCTCTGTAGTTGGCAACGTCATTCATGGCACCTTTTTTATGTATTGGGAATATAACAGCTTTTTTGAACGAGGATGGAACTTCCGCATTCATAAGAATTTTGTTAAAAAGCGTAGCCAGTTGAATACTAAAACTTTGAGAAGCATTCTTAAAAAATTCATAAGGTACACCATCTTCACCCGGAGCTTTTCTATTTTTAGCTTTCAGAAGCACTGCTTTTATCTCAAAAATAGATATCTCGGTGTCAAGTATATCATCGGTGAAGAAAGGTTCAGCATAAGCAAAAGTTAAGTTGGAATTCGTTTGAAGCATTTTCGAGAAATGAATAGAAAGATCATCGGCGGATACATTTGTGCCTATTATGTGATGAGAACCATTAATATCCTTCGCCAGCTTCCAAAATTCTTTTGTGTTCTTTGTTTCACCAAGTGATTGGGCTTGTTTATTTTCAAAATTAAGTTTCTTTGCAAAACACAGACTTTTATATTGGGAATTTGATTGAACGTACCATTTTCGTAATCCTTCATTGTTGGAATTACGGAATGCATTTAAAAGAGCAAATGATTTTTTTCTTGCACTCATACACTCTTTATCAAACCATTTTTGATTGAATGCTTTTGCTACATTAGAGCTAAACCTGTTTGCCGAATTTCTCATGCATGTTATTATTTCATTTGAAAGAATATCAGTAGACTCAATGCCAGCAGGAATTCTTGAGAGCCAAACGTCTAGTTTGTGTTGAAAGGTTTTAGCTTCTTCATCCCTCCATTTAAGTCTAGGTAACAACTGAAGATTTGATTGTGACGAGTCAGGTTCGGTTTTCCATTCTACTGCGATTGGCATATGATCAGAGAAATGTTTGCATAGCACCTCAAACTTATTTATGAGGTCTAGCCAATCATTGTTCACCATACAGTAATCAATCACTGACTTACCTTGTCCTCCAATAAAGCTATATTGACCATCCATGTCTCCTTCGGTACAGCCATTCAAAAGAATAAAATCATACAATTGCAGCGTTTCAAGAAGTGCAGCACCATTACTATTGCATATTATGTCTTTGGATGTTCTAGAGTTAACGTTTAAACAAACATTGTTAATGTTTCTGACTGTAGTGACTTGATCGTTACTAGTTCTGGCGTTGAAGTCCCCAATCATTAGTACGCTCTTGCTGGCAAAAACAGATAAATTATTGTTGAGTTGTTCTAAATCCTCGGTCCACTTATTGCAGTTTAAATAAAGAGGCATTATATACATATCGTTTCTTTTTAAGAGTTTAATTACAGTTGTTTCTTGTATCTCTGCAAAGTCGTACAATTTAATATGTGATGTTCTTATTCCATACAAACAACCTCCGCTTGCTCGTCCCTTGCTACATGTTTTGGTAGCATGAATCCAGTGAAGTTTATATCCGCTAAAATATTTTATGAATTTAATCGAATTTTCTAAAGTAATATGTGTTTCAAAAAGGAAAAAAAGATCAAAAGTTTTAACAAAATTGAAAAAATCTACATAAAATAATTTATTATTCAGACCAGATATATTATATGCTAATACTTTACAAAAACTATTACTTAATGAGCTGACGGCATTTAATTTTCAATTTCTTGGTTTAATACTACTACTTTGTTGTTTTTGATGAAGAGGCATCCCTGGTTGCCCAGAAATAAGTGCTGATCTATTACTTTCGTTGTGACGCCTATTTGACAGCATCGTGTTTGTGACACTTCCGAAGTCCAATTGTCCAAACATTTGTTGTAGCTCTTTTTCACCATTATTATTATTAATTTTAAGATTGTTATTTTTGTTCAAATAAAATAGTGTTCAAAAGAAGAGTGTTGTTTTTTATTAGTACCGAAGCGTTTGGTGCATTAAGTTTAATTATTTTCCTATATTGCAGCAAGATTCTTCATTTTAACTGCATTTGTTTAGTAAGATCCTTTTGGATGTAAACACCTGTGTTCTTTAGCCTAGAAGAGTTTTTAAGCATTTTCATTGCAGTTTCCTTACAGCCAGTGTTTAATTTCATTTTGATTAAGTTGTTGTTTTTGCTTATTTGAATGGGTTTTGACATCCCTTGTATATCTGCATTATCCAACAGCAGCCGAGTCATACATCGTACGTTTTCTTCTGGATCAACGTTTTCAGACGGAATACAAAAAATAATATTTTTGCCTTTTAGTTCACGGCTTTGCGCTTCAAGTTCTTCTTCCAATAAACTGCATCTAGCTTCAAATTGATGAACTTTTTGCGCTAAGTCTTCATTTTGTTTTTTCAAGAAGGTTATTTCTGTATTTAGCGTAATGAGGTCTTCCTTCGATGCTAAATTCGCTGTTGCCTTTTCGAGTTCAGTATGGAGAGAATCAACAATAATCATTTTAATTTTTTGCAAATCAGCATCAGATATGGACATTGTTGAATTATTTTTAAAATTTTTAGACGATCTGTTGTTAATATCGGTGTTTTGATGGTTGCCGTCGGGAGAAGTTTGACAACTCTTACGTTTGTTATAACTCATGAGATTCAGATCTCTGGTTTCTAGGCAATTTTAAGCGATTTTACAATTATTACCTGTTATAAAAATCGTTGGACAAATTTTTCAGATAATAAAGAGTAAATTGATTAGAAAAAAAAAACAATTATTCTTGAAAAGACTTGATATTAAACTGAATTTAAAAAATAAAAAAACGGGAGAGAATTAATGTGTACAACTTTTCACTTTCACAGCAGTGTTTTTACCGGCAGTGTAACGATAAAAACCCAACGAGATAGGCTACGAAATAAAATTACAATGTACAATAGAAACACAACATCGGCAATATAGGCCAATTTCTAGACGGATAATTGAAGAATGGATAATCATCACTCACATTCTGGTGGTCGAACATTCCATTTACTCATCATCTTTAAACCATAAGACTGTTTAGCAAAAACTAAATTCTTAATAAAGTCTTTGCTCTTCACCTTTAATCTTGTTGTACAAATGACAAACTGAAGTTGTTTCATAATGACTTACGAGTAAGTAACCTTAGAGGTTAAAAGTTTAGTTACGACCAAAAGATTCACTCACACACATTCGACAGAATTGTTTATCTCCATGACATCTCGTATCCATGTGTGGTCAATGCACTGCAGTTAAATATTGCAAAAACCACAGAAAAGGAAATTATATCCGTATCTCTGGCTCTGTGTATAAAACAAGATTTTATGATACACTGACAGTTGGGTTGGTACATGGTTTGCTCTGTTGGTCTGTTGGTGAATCAGTCGTTCCTCCTGGTCTTTGACCGAATTCAATTTAAATTGCTTTTGTACCAGATTATGTTTGTTAATTTAATTAAATTTAAAATGTCTAATTAAATAGTTTTGCATTGATTAAGCAAAATGTGTCAATGGGTAGATATGTTTTCTAGAGAAGAGAGAGACGGTATCCTATGAGCTGCGGAACGATGCAGACTATCTTGTGATTGCATGAAATTGCTGATTAGGTTTATTCCATTTTGGAATGTTGTCTTTCAGTTTTTATTCAAATCAGGAAAATGAATGTGACAATAATTTCGAATGTATTTAAATTTTAAATTCGATTTGCAATCAGGAGCGAAGCAGAAACCTAGGAAACCAGGAGAGGGTATCATGATTTTAACGACAAGCAACAGTTTGGATATTGGATTTCAGTTGATTATCAGTACTCGTATATGAAAAACAAATTTTAATATGTCTGACACATAATCTGTGCCAAATTAATTAATTCAGTCTAATTCAACTTGTTTGGCATAACCTAGTTGCACCTGTCCGAGCCGTAATGTCGAACATACATATATACGAATATTTCCCAATGGATATGAATCGACAATGTGGAATTAAAACATAAACTATACGAGTACAACCACTCATGAAAATTCATTTGAATCAGACGTTCCCTCTTCGTGATTCTCATGATTTTGTGTACTCGTAAATGCGCGCTAATTACACATAATATGTTGTGCTGAGGTTTAAATCCAGAAGGAATACAAGAAGGGTACGTATTAATATAATGAAGAGGCAATATATTTATTATATTATAGATGGAATCATCCTCTCAAATACGTTAAAGTAGATTGAACTTATTCCAAGAGACTTAGAAAATAAATATCCAGTTTATGTGGCATAATTGCATTGCTGTTCATCGAAACGTAGAGAGAAGCGGCAAACATAAAACATCTAAGAATATAATATAATATCAGCAGTTAACTGGAATTGAATAGAATGAGTTACAGCAAAATTGCACGCATGTCTATCTATGGAATCACCGTACGATACCGTGATTATGAGTACCTTCTAGAGATATCCTGGAAAGTTACTGAATTGTTATGTGAAATATGTTCAATATGTTTAGTGTGACAGTGCAACAGGTACATATTATTAATTTTCCTCTTACTAACCGTTGAAGTACGAGTATGTATGCTACATATTCGTTCTATGTGTCTGTATCGCTGCATTTTTCTATAAGAAAGTACTGCAGAGTTTTCGTATTAAGCATTTAAGCTACCCACGCTATCTTTAAGTGCGACACCGTCATTGCAATTTCTTTGGTATTTAATCCCATGGCCTAAGAATCTAAATTATTCTGACCGCATGACTGCATACAATGACTCCTTCTAAATAGACTCGGATGTCGGGAATCTAGCGCCTTTATCCAGTTATAAAGAGTTTTCTGAAGAGCTTATATCGCTTTTATGTATATCACATCATCGGCCTTTAAACGCTACCTTGGGGTATTCCAAATTAATCTTCGCTGTGAATTTAAATGTCGTTTTAACATTAACGTCTATAGAACATTTTAAGATATTAGCGCCGTCCATATAAGATCTTTGGAAATGGTATCGAACGATTTTTCCAAATCGATGGAGAAGACGTGATATTTCTCCATCACTATCCATAAAATTTGGATCGCGTCATATATGAACATGCCTCCCACAAAGTCGCATTGATCACCATGGAGTTATCAAATATTGTGTGGTCGACTGTCTAAAATACTCTCGTTTATTTTTACGTAGTATGCAACATTAGTTGCAACGATCGGAGCCGTTGCAATTTTTCGTGTCGCCTTTGCCTTTATATGTACATCCATACATACACATATGATGTATTGATTGATACCCATATACGATCCAGAATTGATCCACGACTTTTGTCTACGGCTCGACATGCCTACTTTTAAGAAAAGTTGGTGAAAACGGTTCTACACATATTGTCTAGCCACGTCTAACGTTACTGGAGATTTAAGGTGCCTTTAACAACGGTAGGTATGGAGGTACTCCTCAAGGCAGAGTAAGTTCAATCCCTTCAGTGGAAATTAGTGGTCAATGAAATGCTTGTATAACTGGAAGCAGATGGTAGCAAGGTAGTTGCCTATGCAGATGCCATTGTTATAGCGTCTCAGGAAAACATCTCAATACCACTAAATAACTGTTACATCAAAATCTTAACAGATGAACCCGTTGGGCGGATCGCCGAGGGCTGGGAGTGAACCCCTATAAAACTCATCTTATCCTCTTTTCCACGAAATATAAAGTCCAATGAAAGACCCTCTTCCAATCAACGGTACCAGCTTAGTCTTTTTCGATACAGCGAAATATCTGGGTCTTATTTTTGACACGAAACTAAACTGGAAACGTAATATTCAACAAAGAGCAAAGAAAGTCAGATTAATTTTATTCGCTTGCAAAAAAGGCCTTCTGAATACATGGAGCTCTGAACTTAGTATTGCCCACTAGCTATACGTGTCGGTGGACGGCCTTAGACAATGAAGTCAACTGCAGCAAACTAAGCAAAGTCCCAAGGGCAGCAAGTATAGTATGTGCATATGCGGAGCCTTACGTCTCACTTGACACCCATTGATATTTTCAGCAGGGAGATAGTTACTACCGCAGCTATTCGTCTTATGGCGGCTACACACAGTAGATAAGCAAACTCTTAGGCCCCGTTAATATTGTGAATACACTTGGTACACTTGGAGTACTTCCAGAGAACATCGACAGCATTATGCACCAACACTGGTTTGATAAAGATTTTCATGTAAGTATTTAATATAGATCCTTCTGGGAGGAAAATGCTTGCATGGGTCTAAGATTGATGGCGGGGTTGGTGTCGTTGTTTTCCCAGATAAGCTTAATCTAAGCCTATCCTTCCGTCTTCCAAATCACTGTGGCGTGTTCCAGGCGGAAATTTTCCTGGCTGAAGAAAAACGTAATGGCTACAAGGGATATCCGCATCTTTTCGTATAGTCGGACCACTATCTCACTCAGTATCACTAAATTCTAGAAACGCTCTTGACTGCCGATCATCTCATAAGGAGATGGTAGAGAAGTTTAACGTTCACCTGTGTTGGGTGGTGGGCCAAAATTGGAATCACTCTACCTATCCAACTTGAAAAAAGTCATTATCGGTATATCTACATTTCAGTATATATATTCTATAGAAGACTATGTGGGCTGTTGGGTTAAAATGTCTAGCGACAAAACAAATCTGAACAACACTGGATCTGAATCGCTCTAAGAATTTCTCTCTAAATAAGAAGCATCTTAGCGCTATTATTGGACCTCCTACTTTGTACATGCCCGGCTCTCTTCCAAAGAAGAAAATGTAAACACCCTAGACGGTAGCAGTCTCCTACGCTTCGTTAAAAACTCAAATTCGTTCCATGAGTAGGAGGATCATAGACCCACGTGGCATCAAAATATGATATTAGGCCTAAGCGTTGGTTCTTCCAATGGCCCCTGTTACCTAACCTAACCTAACCTTGCTTTTATATAACAGAAAAAAGCTCTTCCTCCACTAGTTAGGCATTTGAACGCCTCTCATTACTTTATGGGGTACTTAAATCAAAGATTGTTGATTGTCGCTCACACTTCGCTTCGATGATTGTAAGACATACCGTTGGCCCATCGACGATAGCCGAAGGAATGGTACTGAGCATGAATTCTTCGCTCTAAATTAATCTTTCCATCTTTTGCACATTTCTTGTTTCTATAGACAGGTGTCCCTACTTATCAGTGGTGCCGCTATCTTAGATACTCGTAAATGATTGGGGTTGGTTCCTTTTGGAATCCGTTATTTTGATAGTGACAGCTCTTATGCGCTCAAAATATTAATAGAAACTCAGTATTATATTTTCGAGGTACGAAATGAATCAATATAGGCTTATTCAACGTTGGCAAATATTGCAAAGCTACTTCCACTACTGTGTTGTCGAAAACAGTGCGAATTTTGAAAAGGAATTTAGTTCGAAATAGTGCACCAACTGCAACTGATGTACGTGAGTTGGCTGATTGATAAGCGAACATAGTCCCATGTTCGTCCTATGCGCTCAACGGGAGACATTGCAGCTGTTTATGCCGAAAGTGTGCGCATAAACAGCAGAACCTCAACGCTCAAAAGATCTCAGCAACTGAACATCAGTGACACTAGAATGAGGAGAATTTCGAATCTCAGATCTCTTACAAAGTCCAGTTGACACAGGAGTTGAAGTAAAATGAACACCCGCTCCGTTATCGCATCTCTGTTTTGGTTTTAGAGCAGCTCGAAAACTCATCCTTTCAGATGAGGTGCATTTCCATCTAAGTGGCTACTTAAACAAGCGAAATTGACGAATTTGGGGTTCGGAAAATTTACACATAGTCATAGAGAAACCAGTGCATCCTGAACGTGTGACTGTTTGGTGTGGTTTTTGTTGTAGGGGCATTATTGGCTCATTTTTCTTTCAAGACGACAATGGAAGAAACGCTACAGACAGTGGAAAGCACTATCGTGGCATGATAACTAATTTTTTATGGTCAGAGATTGAGAATTTGGACTTGGGTGAGCTATGGTTCCAGCAATATTGGCCTACGAACTACACAAGCCGTCCAATAATTGATGCATTTTACTACGAATTCAATAATCGTGTAATCAGTCGTTTTGCTTGGTAGCAACAGAACTGCGATTTGACGCCGTTCGACTTGTTTTTGTGGGATGCCATTACAGATCGATGCTTTGCGAATAATTCGGAGTCGATTCATGCACTCAACAACAATATTGGTAAAGCTATTCATGAAATAGGGCCCGAAACCATCGAAAATGTATTGAAAAATAGGGTTGACCTGATGGCCTACTACCAAGCCAGCCGTGGTAGTCATTTGAATAAAATAATATTTCTTAATTAATCGGAAGGCTTACTCTTTTCAAAAAAGTACCATTCGTCGAAAAATATTGAACAGTGTTTGAAATACCGGGCAGAGTCATTGCACTGCTCTTACATTTAGTTGGTACGCATACCTTCCTCTGGTTTTATGAGATTCTGGATTCATTTGTACGAATTCAACACACAGATCTGGCGTCTATCCTTATTTAAGTTTTGGTAGTGAATTTTATTATATTTTATTTTCCTCCCTTTTTGTACCTTCTTCTGCCAGCAAAGGAGGCCGTTCTTTGCACGCTAGTTTGGTATCTTTTACTCGCCGTTTTGTGTTCGGCGTTCACCCCTGCAGTATATAATCAAGTGCCGTTTTGGCTGAGTAAATAGTTTATTTAACATAGGTAGACTGCGTGATAGTCATGACTCATGAGTTTAGTATACTTTCTCCCGCTGAGATTCTTGTCTTGAAACCGTTTTCTTGGCAGCTTTCATATTTATACCACCTTGATCACCTCTTTGCTTACTGTCTGGCCTTCTGGCAAAATTTCATGATGAACTACATCGTTGTAATCCATGAAAACCGTGAGCATTGCCTTCTTTTTTGACTGAAAACGACCTGTTTTTTTTTGGTCTCGGCTCATTTGGTGAACTCCATTCACTTGCCTGATGTCTGGATTGCATCTCGTACTCATAAACCCACGTCTCGTCTTCAGTAATGATACTTTCGATAAATATGGGATCGGATTCAGCCTCGCAAATCATCTCTTTTGCGATGTCAACAAGGAATCTTTTTTGCATGAAGTTGAGGTCTTTTGACGCCAACTTTGCTGCTACACGACGGAAACCCAAATCATTAACCAAAATATCTTGGACGGAACCATAGGTAATGTTCAATTCCTCTGATGGTTAATTTGCGGTTATTGACCAACATTTCTTTTACTCCATAAATGTTTTCGTCAGTTTTCGATGTCGACGGTCTGCCACGGTGTTCATCATCTTCGATTGACTCACGACCACTTTTGAACCGCTCGTGCCACAGGTAAACGACCGTTTTCTTTAGAGAATCGTTGCCGAAACACTTTTCCAACATTTCCAACGTTTGCGCACCATTAAATCCGTTTTTTACGCAAAATTTAATACAAGTGCGTTGTTGCAAATTGAAATCTATTTCTAAAATTGTAAAAAATCGCCAACACACACAGAGATAGATGTATTCTTGGTCTTTTTGAATGCCAACAACAGATTTACCAACTTAACAAAAAAAAAAAAAAAAAAACAGAGCACAAATCGGAACAATGGGAGCAGCACACGGTGCTTATTCCGGGAACTTTTTGATCAAGGTGGTAGTTCGGTTTTCTGACGTGTCCATTTAAATCTGCGCCAAAAAATAAGGAGTACCCTTGATGTACCATTTAAAAGCTTATCTGATTGCTCATTATTATTTGTTCCGTTCTAAAAAAAAAAAAAACAAACATATTGTTTATATTTGTAATTGTATTTAAATTAAAATTACATCAGTACTACAAGATAATATATCTTTTAAAAGCACAGTTTTCCAGACGATAAAAAATTTTACGTTAAATTAACAATTAGGGTAGTCAAAATAATCATAATAAATAAAAAATTAGAATTATAATAAATAAAAATTAAACATAGATTGAGTCATATCTAAGTTATGATGCGGTTATCAGACAGATAAAGGAAAAGTCTTTTCTGAAAGACGGCATATGAGTTGATAACCTGCAATTCATGTGGAAGATAGTTCCAGACACGAATTGCAGATACAAGAAAGGATCGCTCTCCAATGCAATGTGTGAATTTTTTTTTTTTTTTACCAGGTTTTAGGACGTTGGGACAACGCGTTGTCCATCAAGTGGCCCTTGTGAAGCAGCCGGTAATTTTAATACCGCAACTAAGTAGAACTTATCAAGCAGTTTTTATTTCATAAGTTAATCACGATTGGTAGGACACTTTCCAATGGAAGACCCTACATATTCCGCTTTCTTAATGCGGTTTCAATTTATCGCGCAAGGTCCAACGGTTTAGTTCGTTGAAGACGGCGTAGTATGTTTCGTTCGTCCAAGATTTCTAGGACTGTATTGTTGATATGGCCGCTTAACCGGACTTTATGTTTTCGTGCGCAGTTCCTGACTTCATCTTCCACGAAAGGAACTCCGAGGTCTCGATGCAGGTCATTATTTTTTATAAACCATGGGGCACGCACAAATTGTCGTAGCACTTTATTTTCAAAAGTTTGTATTATATTTATATTTGATTTCTTAGTACAACCCCAGAGTTGTATACCATAGGTCCACACCGGCTTTAGCACTTGCTTATAAAGAAGCAGCTTGTTTTCTAAGCTTAGCTTGGAATATTTACCAAGTAGCCAGTACATTTCTTTGTATTTGGCCTCTAGTTCTTTTCGTTTCTTTTTAACATGCGTTTTCCATTTAAGCTTCGCGTCAAGTGTCATTCCCAAATACTTAGCTTCGTTTGCAAAGGGGATACACACCGAGTTTATAGAAATGGGCAAGTGATTTATCTTTCTGTAGGTGAAGTCAACATGTACAGATTTTGTCTCATTAAGGGTAATTCGCCAGATCTTTGTCCACTCGTAGACTTTATTTAAAGCAGTCTGAAGTTTCGCCGTTGAGTCTTCTATTGATTCTCCAACCGCTAAGATAGCGGTGTCGTCAGCAAAAGTAGCGAGAACAGTATCCTCGACGTGTGGTATATCTCTTGTATATAAAAGGTACAAAAGTGGGCCCAGTACGCTTCCCTGCGGTACTCCGGCTAGGATATCTTTAAATTTCGAAACATCATTTCCGTATCGAACGCGAAAAATTCTATTTTCAAAATGTCAAATTTCAAAAATTCTATTTGCAATGTGTGAATGAAGGAACAATAAGTTTTTTACCCCTATTAGATTTTGCAAAATGTAGCATTTCAAAAAGATAACTAGGAGACTTACTTGTATAATTTTAAATAGTTTTAATATATTGCGGAAGTTAAAATACAGATTTAGATTCAGACTGTAAATTGACGATGCAAATCGGGATACACTACTGGATCTAGGGATATTATAAATAAAACGGACACAGTCATTAAACGCAACATTAAGCCGATGCTTACAAACACTGTCAAGATAGGGAAATACGGAACAATTAAACAAAAAGTATGGCATTACAAACGTTTCGATTAATCGTATTTTCACCAGGTGATGCAAGTAGTTCGCGGAGTATCGTAATCTTCACAGTCCACAATAGACTTTTTTCAGGGTGTCCCTTATGCCATCGCAGCAGGTAAGTGAAGAGTTTATATGAAAGCCAAGGTATTGACAATAGTAATGGGGTTGGCATCAAGGACAACAGGTGAAAAATTATTTGGACACACCTTATTATTTGAAAAAACAATACAAACCAATTGGATATATTATCAAGATCTTCATTCACCCTAGCAACACAGTCTTCTACGAGACCAATAGGACGCGAGAAATATATAATCACATCATCAGCGTACATGTGAATTTTGCAATTCTTAACAATACTTGGGATTTCATTGGTAAAAAGAGAGAACAGAAGTGGTCCAAGTACTGAGCCTTGCGGAACGCCTGCGTGGATGGTTTTAGAATTTGAATAACCAAGTTCTGTAACGACCGACTGTACTCTATCTCTAAGATAACAGCTTAGAAGCTTGGTGGATGAGTCGGAAAAACCAAATCCATTTGTAATCTTTGTAAGTAACAAAGAGTGATCAATGCAGTCGAAGGCTTTAGAAAAGTCTAGAAGAACTGCTACACAGATATTGTTACAATCTAAAGCGGATCGAATGTCAGTAGTAACTTTTAGAACAGCAGATTCACAACTGTGTTTACTTCGAAAACCGGATTGCCATTTGGAAAGTTTATTATTATTATCTAAGAATTTTTTCATTTGAAGATATAATACCTTTTCAAAAGCCTTTGACAAAAAACTCAAGACGCTAATTGGTCTGAAGTCAGCAGGACAGTTAGGGTTAGACTTTTTGGCAATAGGAATAATTTTGGCAATTTTCCAATTATCCGGGAACTGAGAGCTGTAAATACAGTAATTAAATATATGATGTATGTGACAAATGATATGGGGTAGTATTAACTTGAGAAATCGAGGCGAAATACCATCCGGTCCTGTGGCATTGGATTTTACTGAGTTAATAGCTTTGAATACACTGAAAACAGAAATTTGGAAACAATTCAGAATCACTCGGATCAAGGTTAAGAGATAACGGTTGAGCAGGATCCGGGGAAAAAAACGCACTCATTTCATTTGGAGATATCGAACACTTGAACATTTTTCTATCAGTTACTACACCCAGACCTTTAAGATTCTTCCACAATTGCTTAGATCCTAATTTAGGATCAAGCTTTTTTAAAAAGTAAGATCTTTTGGAGTTCCGGATAAGGGTAGTAACTTCGTTACGTAAAATGCAGTAGTTTAATCTATTTTCCGGTGTGTTATGACGTTTGAATTTCTTATAAAGGCGCTCACGCTCAGTAATTTTGCGTTGAATTTCGTTACTGTACCAGGGACAAGAACAAGACCTAACACGCTTACTTACAACGGGGACAAAACTATTAAACAGGGAATTGACTAGATTATTAAAGATTTCAACCTTGTGGTTAATATTGGGAGTTAGGTATATATCATGCCAATTTAAACTGTAAAGTGCATGTGTGACTTCTATTAGATTGATGTCTTTGAATGATCTAAAGCTGAAAGTGTTATCACAGTTGGATCTATCTATATTAAATATAAAAGAACAAAAAATCATTTCATGGATGAATTCGCTGGTCATTTTAACTCGGTAAAAACATAATACACTCGAAGCACAATTAGTTAGAAACATGTCAAGTAACGAGGGGTTGTTCGTAGATTTAAAACAGGTGGGATAACGGGAATTAACTACAGACAACCCTAATTTATCACAGAAGTAATTAAATTGACTAGAAATATTATTACACATTAAAATGTTGACGTTAAAATCACCACCCACCAAAATTTTATTGTATTTAAGTTGCAATTTTAATAATGTTTCTTGCAGTTCCACTAAATTTTCTTCTATAAAACAGTGAGGAGGCGAATACACTACAACAACAAGCATTTTTTCATGTACAGAACTGACTTCTAAACAATAAAACTGTATGATAGACTTAGAGGACGAATACACAAATTTCGGTTTAACACAGTTATTGGCATAAATACACACACCACCACCCACCCTATTTTTACGGTCATTTCTAAGCAATCTAAAATTAGGAATTTTCACCATTTCTGTCAATATATCACAGTTAAGCCAAGATTCAGGAACCATTAAAATGTCAATCTTGGAAGTGCTAAATATTTGGTGTAAGACCGTGTATTTAGCTTTTACACTTTCAGCATTTATGTGACAAATTTTGATACCCTGGTTTGATTCATAAATTACATTGAGAACGGTCCTTATGCTATCAGGATGGTTCAAACTCATAGTATAAGGATATATAAATATAAAATATACCGCCTTCAGAAAGCAACAATGAAAACAACATCATAAATAGACATGACGGAAAATTTCGGCTTTCGTACACACGAATAAAGCTACGACTGACAAAGCCCAGGTCATGAAGGGATAGGGGACGGGGGTTCCCTTTGTTGTAAGTGGCGAAACTTTTAAGGAAACACACTTTACTCTCTTCTAGTGGGAGTTTAATGATCACAGCACTTGCTTTAGCGTTGTTTTTCGGTACGGCACGAGTGATGGAAGTAGGAGTAATATAAGTTGCGTTGATTTTTGAGCAGAGCAACTTGTACAGGGTACTGAGATCTTCATTTTCGGCAACAGGAACTCCGTGTAAAACAACATCTCCCGCAATACGCTTGCGAAAGAGAAAATCCACCTGTTCTTTCAGCGTTTTATTTACGTCCTGCAGCGACTTTATTGAAGAGAGAAGAGCATTACATTTGTTGTTATAACTATCTTGCACTTTTTGAAGTTTGAAATCAAATTCACTTTTAAGCGATGTTAACTGGTCAACCAAACGCTTCTCCATTGACTTAATTTCGGATTTAAGGTCATTGTTAATCACTGAACAAACAGAGTTTAATAAGTCTGATTTTAATGAGTCAAAGCGACTGTTAATTAGATATAGAACATCTGCAGAACCAAAGGTTTTAAGAGAAGAGACAGATTTATTAACGGAGCGTAGCGATCTTTGATGAGAGTCTGCAGAATTTGGTGTACCGGCCATTATAAACGAACAATTGATTTTATTTTTACTTTTTGGCTTTTTAATTCACTAATAACGTCGGATAAAAAGAACCGGCACGGGACGGATAGGCAACTGTTAACAGTATCTTCAATTTATGTAGATGATTGACGGAAGAAACTTGTTGTGGTTACAATCTTTTTTACATTAAATTAGATGAGCGTAGTAAACGCGTCTGAAGTGGGTGCGAGGTACTTACTTAGGTAGGTTTTCGTTCAAGTAGCAGACCTCGTTTTCGACATTTTGCCACTTTCGTTTGACTTAATACATATTTTAGTTCGAAATCATATCTCGTTATTGTGCTGACGTTTCAGTTTGCACTACGAAATTAACATTTACATATTATCATATTATTCGTGTGTTTTAAAAAAAGGAAAAGGTTGACGTTAAATTAGCTTAAATTATGATCTCAGGAAGCTTAATGTAGAGTTCTCAGTGACAGATTGATATATGTTATATACATCGGCAGGCTAGTTGAAAACATGAGAAAATTCCAAGTCTATTTTATTTCCGTATAAATAATTTATATCTTAACTGCTGGCTTTTCACTAGATCCAGTTGTGTTACCTTTCTCTTATAATGTGATTTTTTGATTTTAAATATTGTGATGTAGCAACGGCTATTAGCATACGAGTTTTGCTACAGAGTTTTCCCGGGAAAGAACGACTTCATGGAAATTTTTTTTTCAAATGCAACAACCCGAAGTCTTAATATTTGACTGCCTAACGAGACGAAGTTTCAAAGGTCCGAAAAAAAGCTAAGTTAGTCATTTAATGAAATGACAAAGATATCAAGCCAATTGAATAAGTATGGACGACAACTGAATGTATATAGTGTGTGTGGTGTTCGCAATAGCCGCAGATCAATCCCGGCTGCGGTCAGTCAGCGTTAAGTCCTCTACGTACTAGAAGTATGAATAGTAGTTCAACTAAGTAAAAAGCCTTTAAGTCAATTGTAATAAAGACAAATTTAATAAAGACAAAAATCACTGCTATTTTGTATGCTAGTTAAAGAATACAAGACCTCTCTAAGTACAGTCGGAGGTTATAAAGGGATCATAGAAAATAATACTGCCGATGAATTGCTATGACAGTATGACAGCAGAGTATTACTCAGGACCTTCTTCTTCTTCTTACTTATTTATTTTGGTGGCGTAACAGTTCGGGGTGAATCTGGGCCTCAACTAAAAAGCCTCTCCAGTTGATCCGGCCTTTAGCTAACTGCCTCCAGTTGCGTATTCCACGTCGGTTGAGGTCCCCTTTTACTTGTGCGTGCCACCTAAGGCGATGTCTCCCTCTACTGCGTTGTTCTTCCGTGTTAGATTTGAAGACTCTGCGGGGCGGAACACTGGTGTGCATTCGCTCTATATGTCGTAGCCATTTCAAGCGACTGATGTGCAGTTTTCTGACTAGGTTGATGTCGCTATACAGCTTGTATAGTTCGTCGTTGAATCTTTTCCTCCAAAGCTCATCTACGTAAACGAGACTGATTCTCGAAGGATTTTTCTCTCGAAACGGCTATGGATATCTTTATCCGCTTTCGACAGAGTCTATGCTTCAGCGCCGTAAAGTAGGACTGATGAAGGTCTTATACAGAATTTCTTGAGATTTTAGGATAGGGCCTTATTACTAAATTGCTATCTTAGATCAGGGAAACAGCGACAGGTAAGAGTGACACTTCTTTTTATGTGGCCCTTAAATCGGTGAAAAGATAGTAGGTATCGATTTGGACTTCTTGAGTATTTTCCAGGATCTGCCAGGATGTGAACTTTTTTTCGATTGCGAACGTTTCTGGTCTAAACGCCACTGAGAGCGGCCAATGATGTTGTTGAGGATATTTACGAGTATATATGCGATGTTGAGGAGACTTATACCTCTATAGTTTACGCAGTTAAGGAGGTCTCGTTTTCTGTGGATCGGCCATACGGTGCTGACACTCCAATCATCAGGCACACACTCTTCTGACCAGATCTGAGATAGAGGTTTTTATATACTCTCCACAATGTCATTTTCAGCAGCTTTGAATACTTCGGCCTGTATGCCGTCAGCCGTAAGGAAGTCTTAGCTTTCATCGTCTAATTTGAATGGTCTATTCTGCCTGTCGGCGGGATATTTGGCTTCTTCGTCGTTATACTGTCTGCAGAAAAGGTTTTTCCATATTCTTAGCACCGACTATGACTCTGCAATAAGGTTTCCTTCTTCATCTCTATAGACTTCTGTACAAGTCCAGTCTATTGGTGAAACTTCCGTATGTTAGTTATGGGGTAGAATCTCTCAATATATTCGACAGCGCGCTTCTTGCACTCTTTTTTTTTCTTCTGGAGAAGCCGATGTTCCTCCAGTCTCTTCTGCTCGGAGAGCTCACGAGCGATTCTGGTCCCTCGTCTCAGCGCCGCTTTGCACAGCTGCATGTGCTTGCCGGCACTCGTTATCAAACCAAGGATTTCTTGGTGGGGGTCGGGTGAACCGAAGCACATCTGTTGCGGCGTTTCTGATGACACGTTTGCAGCATTTCTACCGGTCTTCGGTTCTTGATGCTGGTAGCATAGGAGTTGTTGAAAGGTTTCGGGATACGTGTTTGGCGTAGATTCTGGCGGTCTCTTAAGATTGCAGCTTTTCTACTCTATACACATCTTCTCATTTGTTGTTATTTTTTGTTGCGAAATCCGTATTCGCATTTTTCCTGCAACAAGGCGCTAATTCGAATCAACGTCCAGAATATTGGAGGCATACCTTGCGTCTCTCGCAATGTGATCAATTTGATTTAGCGGTTGATGGTCCGGAGACCGCCATATCCCTTTGTTTTTATTGATATGAGTAAACCGTGCGCTTTGAATAGATATTTCGTTCCGGTGGAAAGTCAATAAGCCTAAGTCGTGTAGGCTATGGTTGGCAACTGTTTTAACAAAGATGTGCGACTTTCCTATTTCATACCTCGGACATTGCTCATATATCTTGTCGAAGAGCTCATAGAAACATTATTTGTTGGCGTCGTATCGTCTTCCGTAGGGGCATGGGCGCATATTAGGCTTGTGTTAGAGAATTTTTTCACGTGTCGGAATCCCAAGACTTCTTGTTTCAGTCTGCCCGATATGGCAATTTCTTATCCTATTTTAATTTCTTCCGAATACTTTAATTTCTTAGTGAGGGTTGACTCATGCAGTTACCGGGGACCACCATTGGGTGGTAAGGCCAGCACTTCGCTATGAACCTGGGTCTTGCACTGCTGACGCAATCTATGTTATAGAACAGCAGTTTACCGATAAATGGTCGCACAGGCCCATGGTCAGGGTTCTATTAGCAATTGTGTGGCATAAGGCATGCCTTTCTAGGATATAGGCAGGTCAGACGAATACTTTCAGAAAGATTTGCTAAATATCAGTAAAGTTCTCGACGGCATGAAGCAAAATACTGTGAAGTGATTACTCGAGCTTTAACGTAGCACCTTGCAGATTTCTCGTTAACATTGTAAGTAATATCCTGCCTCCGGTATTGCATCAACGATGCTTGGTTTCTATCTGCGCGGTAATTTTACGAACTACCAACTAATTACACCATCGGATACCTTGGGGACATTCCAGAAAGTCCAGATTGATATTTTCCACTTCTTTATACCTCTCTATACCAAGAGCTATTCGAAGTCATGTCTGGTTTTAACCCTGCCGAGCTCTACAGATGTGAGCTATTACTGGTGCGTTTACAAGTATTAAAGCGGAAGCAATATAACCGATCAGATTCAGAAAAAGTAAGTGTATTGAGACAAAAATTTGTTTTTCAGCGAATGAGGGAAAATCAAGTAAAGGATGTTTTATTTCTTGACCCATAGATCTTCCAATAGAAATTCCTTTCAAAAATTTCTGTCATTTTTGACAGCTCTTTGACATTTATGTTCAGTATTGTTTCGACAATTATCATGAATAGACTTACACTAGAAGAATGCCTTGGCTCAATGAGTTTATAAGACCGGCGCTCGCGTTGCAGCCATTGGCCAATGTGACTAGAGAAATATTACGGGAATATGGATGCCATTGATCCGGATGATATGTGGTTCGAGCAAGATGTTGCAAGGTGCCATTCTTCCCATGTCAGTGAGAAGAATCATTAACTTACTGAAGACCTGAATGAATAAACAACAGCATTCATACGGCGAAACAGACCAGTGACTTGTTCCCCGAGAGCGGCCGGTTTGAGGCTACGTGATTATTTGTTTTGGGGCTACACGAGTATAAATTCTGAAATTCCGAAGCACATTTCGAACCACTTCATGTTTCCATCTATGATTCCACATTAAAACAATTTTCATTCTATAGGAACATGGAATAGTCAAGGGATACAGTAGATATCGTCAGGATAAGGTTCTTTTGCCATGTTGTCTGTAGTCCTAGTCTTAAAACTCTAGACTATGGTTCTTGGTGATAGCAAGATAGAAAATAATTTTGTGTGAGGCAGAAATGAGTCATTGTCAAGGCCGCGCGCCATCTCCAGGCAATGACTGAAAGTGGTGAAAAAATAAAAACGTGAGAGTGCAATGTTTTTTTACATTGTAGTTCGATCAGTGCTGTAACTTGTAACACCTTTTGCTAGCATTTTGCGATTACCTAACCTCACACATTAACAGCGCGCCATGCGTTCGCACCGGAATCAGAATTGAAAATGAAAGACCACAAAAATCCAGTCGCGATGCTAGTCACGAAATAAAAAGTTATTTACTTGCGATTTCGCTCAGCCCCAAAGAATCTCACTAAGAGAACCGTTTCCTTCACAAATACACGTGCAGATATTTGTACGAGTTACGAGATTCTCAGAAACAGCACTTTCTTGCGAGCCGCCAAAAAGCTTTTCTTGCTATTAGAGCCGGCACTGGTTCTCTTAACCGAACAAACACATCGAAGTAATCCACCTGTTGAGCTTTTCTTGTATCTTTTTTTTCGGTTCGCTTTCTTCTCTTTTTTTTCGGGTGCTGATGTGAAAGAGAATCCGTTTACCGATAGGCTAGTGTTTTATAGTTCCTGGATGACTTGACTGTGTTAGTGTGTTACTCAACAGTATAACGCAACACACGTACGCTTGCTATTGCCATTGCCGTTTGGGCTGCACAACACAACCTCCATCCGACAATGGCAATGACCTTTCTCCACACGAACACATGCAGAGAGAGGATTGCGCGATTCCATTTTGTCGGCTTATTCGTGTGGTTGTCGTTTCGTAGATTCTTTTCAAACCTGAAACGATCTTTGGCAAAGACGGAGACAATCCAGTATAAGAAGACGACGAAGATGAGGATGGTTATGAACAATAAACAGATGAAGGTGGTGGTAAAGGTAAAGAAGGGTTGCCTTCTGGAATAGCAAAACAAATCAAATGGCTAATCAGCCAACCAGATCTGATGATGGTAGGTTGGTTGTGCGAAGTATTAAACGTTTTGGGTTGGCCATCTCTCGGACGGATGATGAAGATGCCGCTATTGGTATTGCCCCTTCCAGTTTTTATTTTCAATTTTGTTGTGTTTTTCGCTTTTCGTTTTTCGGTTTCTGTTTTGACGGCAGGTTTATTAATTTAAATAAATTATTATTGTTGTTAACTATTAGCAGGTAGCGTGATGGCCAATTTGACGATGGGATTTCGCCTTTCCTTCTGTTGATGGGTTTGCTCTTTGTGGTACTCTCTTTTCATCCTTTTATCCGTATGTTTTGGCTTTTGCTCGGAACGGGAGATGAAAATAATACTGGGACAGACAGACATACCGGGATACTTCAAGTTGTTATACAAAATGATTGACTGAAGGTGATTCCATGAGGTATGATGAAACCGGTGGTGGAGTGACATGCAGTGGCGCCTGTAGGCGCTGATCAAAGACCCTAATTGAATTCGAAAATTACGAGATAGACCGTATTGGAGAAAACTCGTAAAGTAAGAGTGGTAAATGGATGTTGGAAGTAAATAATGAAACATAGATGGTAGAAATTGATCACTGTCTGCCGTTTTCTACTTTCTTCTCCGCGATCAGGCCCCTTACATAGGATATATGTATTTGTAAACGTTTTTTGAAGTTCTTCGTAATGGCTGATAAGAAACGAAGTATGACTGCTTATCATTTACGGCTCTCCATCTTGTTCTAGGCATCAGCATAAAAATTATCAAGGTAGAAATAGCGGTTATGTTCACGACTTTAAAATGAACTACTTTATCGTCATTTAACAGCGGCGACTGGGGCCTACAAAAAAGTTGTGATGCTTAAGGTCAGAGACTGTGAATTGAGATTGAAAACTAAGCTTCCCAATGTATGAAAAAAAGTATAAATAGTCAGCGTGGTTAAATTCCCTGGCTACTATGGCAGAGGTGTGGGGTTCAATTCCCTGGCAATATCCCGAAAAATGGGCAGATACCACAATTTTGGCATCCAGTGGCAAATTTTTGAAAGTGCAACCTTTTGCGAAAGAAAAAATCTATCAAGCACTTATCTTTAGGAGACTAAAACATCGAAATCACGTCTCAATGGTACGTTGAGATCAAAACCGGAAGAACTGAACGATTGCAAGGCTGGGGTTTCCAAAATACGTACGACCAAGACCAACATCAAAACCTAAGTTTTCAATGCAAGATCAAGATCAAAAACCAGCTAGAGAATCGGAATTATTTTTGTAATGTTACATTTTATCAAAAGAACTGAAAACTCGGCTTTGCATGCCTGGTGAACCTCACATGCGCTAAGTTGCTTTGTGAATGCATCATCTGTTCAAGATGCAACATGCCTATTAACGGAGAAGATGCTGCGAAACTGTATGCGCTGGACACTTTTATCGACACTGCGGGTGCAAGTTTCGGAAACGCAAGTTTTGACGGCATGTTTTCTTGTATTTCGACTAGTTTTCTGGATAAGCAGGAATTGCTTTTTTTTAAAAGGGATTAAGGTTTTTGGAAAATAAGATAGAAAGAGAAAGAAAGATGTTTGTGCTCAGTGGTTATTTCGCTCCATGGGTGACATTCAACATCCAACAGCTATGATATATGTTGGTCGACTTACTGATTGACGGCCTCTATGGTTCAAATGTCCACTCGTAGAGTATAGGAGTATAGTTAAAGAATGTCTGATCAGAAGCGCAGGCAAACCTGGATATAATCGACCATTGGTGTACTAAAAAGAGCTTTCAGTCAATCCTCTTAAAACTAAGGAGGAAGCTGTCTGGTCTCATTTACCTAATGTTTAAAGGGACTTGTCACCCTAATGGGTGCTTTGGATATACACGGCTATGAAACGACAAATAATATCCGATGCGCAGATCTTCTAGTGTAACAAGCTTTTTCGAAAATAATGCTAGACTTTCCAGACTTCAACGGCCTGCCCCGGCTGCGTGCGGCGTTCTCTAGCACATCTGTCTCTGCTCTGATGAGTCTCCCTTCCTTTGTTATTCATACCATCGATTGCACTCTCAAAACTATATTCCGTTTTAAAAAAAGTGGTCTTTGGTACGAGTATAACACGCACTTAAATTTTGATGATATCACGCCGACTATCTTTTGACTCTTATGAATGGCAGTCTGTTGCAATAAAACCAGAACTTGTTGCGAACGTACAAAATCGACTTTCCTTCTGTCCAGTATTGGTTTCGGTCAGAATCTGAACTGGGAAAGGGATTTAGTCGGATATATTCAGGGATGGCTCCCAAACCGATTTAGGATGCGGTGCTGGTATTATTTTCGAAGGGTCTGTATTCCAAGCGGAGATATATACTCGTACAATCCGGATGACAATGAACTATATAGGTAAAAGCTGGTGGAGGCAGAGGAGTATTTGTATCAGTAGTCAAGCAGCACTTAAGGGATTGCTCAACCCCGTCACCCCGAACATGCACATAGGATGAGTAGCAATATGACGGAAGGCCGAACGAATATTTCCCCAGACTTCTCCAAATGATTGCAGGCTTAGTAGAACTACTGTTTTGCTAAACACTTAAGTGAGCTAGGCAGTGACACAACATGCGGCGCTTGCTGCAGGAGTGATGACGACACCATAGGAGCCTTTCTCCATGAGTATCGGGAGAAAGCATCAGACTGCACGTACTCATCACTAACGTGGTCAGTTCTGATAATGTTGGAATCTTATCAGTTTTCGACTCAAAACGGAGAGAAACAGACTCCATAAATAGAAAAGAAATACAACTTAGTGTAAGACGAAACAAGAGTAACTATTGTAGGTACATCAAAGCAATATATACCAAGGTTGAAGAAGCAGCAAATAGGTACGACTGCAACACTTTGATAGTATTACTATGGAACTCACTGATGGCCAAAGTTCCAAACTATTTACATTCAGTAATATACTGGACGGAAATCTACTGACGAATGAGGAACCGCTTGACAAATGACACGAATATTTTGAAGCGGTGTTAAACCAGATAAGCAACACCGATATAGGCCCAAGCTCAGGTGTGCCCTACGCAGCAACACATGCCTGTATTCGCACCTTCTCGCAGTAACACTGAAATTACGTCGGGCTCTGAAGAAAGCCTTAATAGACGGCATCTCGGCTGATCCAACACTTCTTCGAAAATCCTACGACGAACGTTGCGAAAACATCGGAAATTGGGAGTGAGGAAAGTTTTTTCAGCTGTCTAAGAAGAAAAACAAACTTGCAAAAGGAGAAGTTTACATTTGGGTTCTTCTGGCACTGGCCAAGCTAATAGATAGAATAATGCTGGATCGAGTGAAGTACACCTTGAATCAATGCTTGACATCGAACGGGCAGTCTTTCAAGCTTTGCGGATCTTCATCGAACAATGTGTTGAGTATAGATCTCATCTATAACACATTTATTGTTTATTGATTTCGACAAAGATTTCGACAGCTTAATTGAGATGCTATGTGGCAAGTCTTGGACAGCAGACGTATATTAGAAGAACTACTCTATAGGAACGACTACCTATACCTCAACTCGGAATCGAATGCTCAAAATGAAAGATTCCAAAGAAATTTTATTCGAGAGAACCTAGGCAAATGGAGGTATAAATTGCCATGAAACACTCGTTAACATGCAAGTCTTCCTCTTTTAGTCTGTCTGCAATGACAAATCTGAAAACAAATAAGCGCTGCTTTTGTTGTCGATAGCAATTGTTGTAGAAATTTCAATTCAGTTTCAATTTCAATTTATTTTTTAAAATTAAAATTATTATATATAAATACAAAGTTAATAATAGTAAATATAATGCATAAAAATGTTTAATAAATAAGGAAAAGAATAAAGTGAAGAAAAGGAAAATAGCGTTAGAAATATAAAGAAGAAGTGTAGAAGTGCGGACTCGTATTGTATCTCATGAGTGCAGTTTTAAAGTTTTTGACATTTGATAACATTTTAATGAGTGATGGTAAAGAGTTCCATAACCGGATAGCATGTATGAAAAAGAGACGAGATGAATTGAGATCAAGCTTGGAGTATAAGTATGATGGTGTTTGGGTTCTAATAATTTTGAGCATGACTATACTGCTGTCGTGTACATGTACAGCCTAGAAATTCATTCGAGTCTATAGACATTCGACCATAATTGCGAAGATGGTGAACATGCCTGACAGAAAAGAAAGCGAGTCAAGGCTGCTGTATACTACTTCAGGTTGTGATATTTTAGGCAAGATGAATGTTTGCACAAGCCTTCTATCTATCGCAAGCGGAGTGAAATAAGCTGAAATCTAGAGTTTGGGTAAGCATAGATAAATACAGCCAATTACGATATTGATGGGATTGTAGTGTCAACTAGTTTCATTTTAGTGCTTGACAGTAAGATATCTGGCTCAGAAGCTATTGTAGTTCAGGAGATCTGTTCGAGATAGCCCATTGATTAATCATGAGGGGATCCATGATTTGAACTTTGAAACAAACTCTCCCATCTTATTAGCAGGCTGCGATGAATAACATCATCAGCGTGGAGGTGGATACCTACATGATTGCAAAACCAAGGCAAGCCATTAAAGAACGAGCAGAATGGGCCTGAGGTACACCTTGCACCAGGGGTTTAAACTCAGAACTCAGAACTCGCCTACAGCTACCCTTTGCGACCATCACTCAAAAAAAAACTATGAGACATGTAGCTCTATCACTAAACTGCCGCAGTTTTTGACCTTGTCAAAGGCCCTTGTAAGGTCCAGACGGCAAGACAAGGCCACAAATCCATTATAATACTTAGTGCATTAAATTGACCATAGTGTACGCGCAGAAATGGCCTGATCTGAAGGCGGCTCAGCCCGGAATTTACGGACAGGTGATCCTGAATTTGCGTCGCCACTTTTCTTTCAAAAACCTTAGAGAGGCATGACAGAATGCTGATAGGCCTGTACGAATAATCATTGACATTACGTTTCCTATATGTAGGAATAATTCTTGCATGTTTCCAGACCAGGGGGAAGGTTCAAATCATTGTACATGCGTTCATTATATGTGTTATGATGACTTATGATTTGTGGCAAAATAATTTTCACAAAACAAAGTGGCACCCTATCCTTTAAAACAGCACCTGATAGTACTTACGATTTCTATCTCAGTAACAACAACAAAATCAGCCCAGTGAGCTAAACTGAATGGAGCTTGAAGGGAACATAAGTCTGTGGATGGTGAAGTCCTTATATTTGAAAGATGTTGGGGAAGTTGTACTAGCGAAAACGATATCTAATATGAAAAAAAAGAGATAGTCTTCAGAAATGCCTACTAAAGGAATTTTGTCGAACAGGAGAACAGACAGAGGGTCAGACACAATAACGAGATCAATCAGACTTAGGTAAGGTATTCGACTTAAAACAGGTGGGACTCGTACTATTAGCTATTGTGAGCTCACTAGACAATATAAAGTCATTAATTTGGCGAGCGAGTGAGTCTCTCAATAGAAGATTTATGTTAAAAGTCTCGACAAGTCACTACATTGTTATGCATAGTCGAGACTTCTCCTAGATATGAGAAAAACGGCTCAGGCAAGAACAATCCTATTTGGGTTATATCCACAAGCGATCAAACATTTAGCGCTGACATCGAAAATCTCTAAAATTATATATTCAACACACTTAATAGAAGAAGTTTTACCAATCGCCTTGCAGTTGAGGGAATCCTTGAATAGCAACACCACCTCCAGGAAGGCATGCCTGAAATGTATGAACTGAATTTTGTTAATAAAGGCTCCGTAATCTGGAAAAGTCCATATGGTTTCATAACTTAGCGTCCTAGATTCAACAATAAGAGTTCAATCACGAAAATCTGCGGTGTGTCGTGGTCACATCCACATCACTCAGAATCATCATAGGACTAGTGAAGTTAAGGAAGGAAAGACAAGAACTTTTCTCAAAGCCCGGAAGTCAGTCTTTTTGTAATTATTTTAGAGATTATATCAAGGACCGGTGTGCTAGAATTCGAAACGTATTTCAACTGTATATCCAGTTTCGGTATTGGGAATCGTTTTCGAATAAGTCGGTAAAGCAACTGAAACTTTGAAAAATAAGAAGGTCAAAGGTACTGATGGACTTCCTACGAATTGACTCAAAACTATTGGTAATGTTTTGGGGAAATGTGCTCAAGGTAATGTGCCATCTGCGACAGCTATGAAATTAAACTCCACGGCTTAGTAAATTCTAAGGTGATTTCGATCCAGTAATTCCTTGATATCGGGGTGTGTGTTAATTATTTTCAAAGCTTATTCAGATCTCCTTGTATATGTACTATCTTCCAACCGTTCGTCCAGGTGTTAGTCTATGCTGATCAAATTGATATCATTCATCAAAGCCAATCCGTCTTTGAGAGGGAATTTATACTAAATGGTGGCAAGACTAGAATCACCCACCATAGAATCATAGAATTACTACGACGTTACGCTGGTAATTTTTTTATAATCAGGATATGCGCCTTAACTCCTACAATGCTCCGCCAATCCATCCATGGAGAAGAAATCCAGACCCCAAAGCATCATATAAAGATCTACCAACTCACACCTGAGTCGATTAAAATTCTGAGTAATTAATTTCCGGCCACAAGTATTCATCCAGCATAACTAGTGAGTGATTGTCCGTTTGCCTGTCTTGAGCTGCCTTTCCATCTGTCTTCTACACTTGATGTTCCAATTTATCATTCATATTAATTATCACTTTGGAAAAAAAAGTGGTTTATTCTGCTCTAGACTTGACTGAGACTTTTTAGCTAGTCCATCCGTCTAATCAAAGGGGGGGGTTTAGAAATTTTTTTCAAAAAAATAATTGAACAAATCCAAACTTTTACTAAAGCAAAAATGTACCGTTGTGCACCGTTTGCTATGCGTACATTATCCTCGATTATTTGCGAATATAAATTCCATTTCCATACATTCTGACGCGTTGTATGCACCTCTTCGGACGGCCGTACAACCGTACGGCCTGATGTCAGATGTCCGTCTATACGTATGCATGTGCGCTTTTAATTAATAGAAAAGGTGTATTTAATTAATCGATGGTTTTATGGTGTAAATCCAATTAGGCAAGGTATTGCATGTAAATCATTCTAATTGTAATTTTAATTTGTCTTAAAAGAATAATTTGTCGGCTCTGATTAGTAAGGCTTTGATGGAAATGATCGTTCCAAGTCTTTATATACTTTAGGTGAGACGTATAAAACCGTAGACCTGAATATTGAACGAGTATAACTTAATAAAGTGGAACTCTTTTCTATTTTGGTGATGGAAAAATACATTCCTATCCGGAGGTTTTCATTGTTGAAACGAGTCGTTGCTCGAAACAAGGCGCCAATGATCGCAGTTGTCCAAAGCAGCACCACAATTAATTCACCCAAGATAGTGGAATGTTGCCAGATGTGTTCAAGACAAGTTCAACGTCCTATAATGAATTGGACTTAAACTTACAAGAACAGATTGGACAACATTTATCGATGAAACTACGCAATAGTTGCCTTGTTGTTACAAAAGCGATTTTTGGATATTCTGAACTACTTTCTATTTTTGTAGATAGCCGTCGCTGGGAACCATTATCAGATAGCTACCAACACTGAGCCAAGGGATTTGACTGAGAGCTTAGATGACCGAAGCTAATTATATCAGCTCTTTAGCTTTACCACATGTTATCTAAACGGGCACGACTGTAGATGAAAACGTTTCTGCTGTATTAACCTGGTAGCCTATTTTCCGTCTTCAAGGTTTATTTGTGAATGTATCGTGAAAGCTTCACTGTGGTTAGATATCTGCATTTGTAACGACATCCTAGTTGCCCTTAAAGTCTTACAAATCCCTCTGGTGACTTCCAAGCTATTGTCTTATATTGCTGTTCATTCTCCGAAGGCTGTATTCATTGATTCTTGTTTGGATCCCAGGTCACCATGGGATCACGGGAAATGTAATCGTCTATGAATTTTCTGTGCAAGGCGCAGAGATGAGATTTTCATGAACCGAACCTGTGCCAGTATGAGATCCAGCATTTGCTACTGCAGCAAAAAGAATTATGAGCAATAGCATCACAGCATATGATGAGTCTCACCTTGCTGAAATTACAGTATTCAATGAGTTCGGATACTGTCTTCCGTGGTGGTGGTAATAATGAATCATAGCTAAAATAAGCCGACGCAATGAGGAATTTGTGCAATTCTCTGTTCGTTTTGTAGCTTATGTCTGCAGCCACTAAATCTTGGTTGCAAAATTGGAAAAGCGTGGTGTGAAATCCCTTAAACATCCGAAGCCACAGATGCGTTTATTCCACACCCATGGTTCCTGTATTATGATATTATGTGAGGTTTTTTATTCTACACGGAAAGCCTCCTATATAGGGATGAAGTAGCAGAGTTGGACCATTGAAGGTTGATCTGAGTGCACAAAATAGATAAGTACTGGGGTGGTCGTCTCTTATCTGCCCTCATTTGAAAACAAAGTGGAAATTAAGCCCTTCAAGGTTCAGGTGGGGACATGAGTCATACCTAGACTTTCAATAGAGAAGGGCCGTCCTTGTTTTCCCGATACTTTCTCTTCATTTGAAAGCAGAATTTCCGCTTTTCAGTGTCGAGTCCAGGGTTTTGGGTATGAAGACGCATCAGCATATTTCCCGATTCCCCGAGCTTTCATGAAACCAAAAAGATGGCGCTTGTTAATTTCGGTGTACTGAAAACCTTTTCGGCACAGATTTGTTCAACTATTTAAAAGTTAGTTCCGTGGAGCACTTTATTCTAAGAGTTCCGTTTTCCATGCAAATATTCTCTGCTTTGCCTAGAACCCATAATTGATCGACACATTGATTGCTCTCAGTGTCGTTCAGACTATTTTCAATACCAACCTGCCAAATTCGGATCACCAGAGAGCTGATATGTCCACTGGACGTGGGTTTTCAGTCGTCATCCAAATTCCATTCACCCGAACTGCAACTTATGCTGGTTGCAGCACCAGTTTTAGGAGGATCTTGTATGCGGGAAAGCCCCCACCGAGTTATTTCTCAGCGGGGATATCACCGCATTAGCCGACTTCCGCAGACCAGAACTACAACCTGTGCTGGTAGTAACACCGGCTTTTTCCGGACATCATAAGCGGGCAAAAACAACTGGTGGTTTTGTTCTCGACGATCAGTTTAACCACTGCATGCGATTTCCGTCCAATGGAACTGAACTTCAACCGGGCATCGTACTCGAAAGAATCCATCGACAGAGGGAGTTCCATAAACTGCCTTCTTCTTGGCGCTATTCGGGATCGTCGACCTGTTTCTCTTCTCCGTCGCCTCTGTGGGAGTGAGACTTTTAGCTCTCGCACCGTGCGTTTGTCCCACGTCTCCGTTTTCTCTTCATTTTTCCCTTAGATGGTAGTCCTTCAGAGTTTTCCTCTACTGGAGTCCGTTTCCCGAGACAAGTCGTCAAAAATAATACTCTGACCACTGGTCTATTCTGATGGAATTCAAGCGTAACAGGCAGAGCCACTCCGATAATCTCTCCGTGGTGTCCAGCCTAATCCAGCTACTCCTAGCTCAGCGCATAAATTGGCGGGGGTTTTTGGTAATATGTCAAAAAGACCACGGGGGATTGTGGCTACTTCAAGTATCATCTTGGGGTAACCACCATACGAGGTGACCTCCTCCTCATATTTTAACAGTTTAACGTCTCAATTGGAATTCTTTGGCGCATAGTTCGACATATCGCCTGGGTTCTTTTCAGGACCGTATGTTCTTTCACTACTAGACCTTCCTGCCACGACAAGGCAGTCAAAGAGAAGGAAGGTCTACACTGCTTACTGGCGTTTGTACCCACCTTTCTACAAAAAACTGAGAAATTCCATTAAAAGGAACATGTAAGGAGCATAATGGACTAGTTCTTTGTCAGAATCCTTTATTTCTACTTTTTTATTACTGCTTTCAGAGCCTTAGGTTCTATCACCCTTCCCTAATTTTGTTACGTATTTGCTTATGGTAGCTCTATCATTGCTGTGAAAAAAGTCGGTCCCGGCTCATCGATGTGCTCCTTTAATAAGACAACAAAATACAATTTTGCGCGACATTAAGAAACGAAGGACTTTTAACACTTCCTTGACGTCCTTAACTCCAAATTCTTCGGTTCTACGTGCAGCGCGTTTTACTTTCGCTTTGATGTCATCTCACATAATGCGTAGCATTATCATGTAGGTATTACGTATTATTTTGGGATCTCAGCGTCGCTCGTTGCTCGTTGCTCGTCTCTTGGAACTCTTTCTCTTTCGTTATCCGTATGTCATCCGTATAGCTTCGTATGTCGATCTGCCTCTCACAAAACCGTATTGACTGCTATAGGGTTTGAGCATGTTGTGAGAGATTCACTGATCAGTAATTGTTACAACTTTGCGTGCCGCATTTGCTTTTATAGAGTGAAAAAATTAAGCTCTACCTTTACTATTTGGCCATTGGTGCGCTCTTCCTTTTATAGCTTCACTAGCTTCGTCTTTCGTAAGATCTGCTCTTCTTCTATTGCTTTAAAATGCACTTTCAATTTGTTGAAAATATCAGAGTCTTTCGCATGTAAACGTCTCTTTGAAGAGCTTTGAATTGAGGTTGAATCAAAAGTTGTTTTTATTATGAAGAATGGCTCTATTTCAAAAAATAACGCGCTGTATACATATAGACCTTCAAGGCCAATACAGCAATGACGGTGGTCCTGCTGCAATCGAAATCGAATAAGGTCCAGATCAACGACGTCTATATTTTCAAAGAATTGCTGTTAATTTTCGGATAACGTTAGTGATTGATTGCAAAAGGGAGCTTTGAAAAAATAAGGACCCATGATGCCACTAGCTTGAAGACCAGATCAAACAGTGTACTTGTGAATGTAGTTGAGAGAAATTGTAGTTTTGCATATTCACAAGCTCGTTGAGCCTAAAGTGAGCCGAGTCACTAAACACGTTGTTCCGTTAAAAATAAGGGTCGACTTAAAGCTGCTCAAGAGCCCAACCCACAAACTTTTCCGCCCTTATACTGTGGTAGGGTGAGATCTTTTCGTAAAAATTTTCCACAGTTCCGGATCTTTCATAAAAATTTCACTCATTACGGTTGCGCTTTCATATATGTTGTAAGTAAGTACATTGCGTTGACGCTTTGTTGGCTTTTCGTCATGTAGAGTGCACTCGAATCTGGTATGTAATTTATCGAAAACACAACGATAAGCAGTTGAAGCTGCGAAGCGAATTGAAGACCGATGAAGACGATGGATTGAAAGATTTTTCGCGCTGGAGTACTAGGGTCTAGAAAGAGGTCTTTCATCCGATTTTGAGAGTTTCATAGCCCCTGTGGCGTACAACGTGGTGAGGGTCTTCAAAGCGGCCTCTCTAAGGTCGTTTTTAACATAAAAAGGCTCGGTGATGTTTCTATCGACTCTCATAAAACAGTCGGATTTATCGTCAGCATCCCGCACAACCGAACGAACTTGACAGGGATGGGAACTCCAGATATGTCTCTTCGAAGCCCATCTCTACGGACTGTATCATAAGCAACTTTTAAGTCGATGAAGGAGGGGTGAGTACACAACTTGGTCATACTTAGTCGATGGGGGACGCCTTATCTAAAACTGCACTGATATGAACCAATCAGATTGTTGACGATCACTTTTAGACGGTGAAGCACTATACTTTGACACGACAACATGGATCTCATTAGGCATGAGTTCCTCTGAGTTCATGGAAGTCTGGGGCATGCTAATTACCAGATTTTTTCAGTTTAGAAAGGGTCTTAGGTCAGGCCGACGGGTAGCTTTGGATTTCCTCACTTCGTTTTGGTTAAATGGAAGAAAGCTTTTATGATCTCCTTGAAGGGCAAATGGTGTGTCCTGTCTTCTTTATCTTCGCCATTTAACAGCTTAAACAAGGTTTTTTTTCAGTGTTGTCCAGCACCGACTGCATCTTTATTACAAACATGGTGTGCCCATGTTTGCATTTGCAGACTTCCATTTTGGGTTTCGTTTGTTCCGGCAATAGCATATTTCTATTTTTCGACTAGCTCCCGTCCTCGGGTGCAATTTGGTATGATACGCCTCTTGTTTGCCTAAGAGTGCTGGTTAGCATTCATCGTCGACTCATGGCGGCTTTGTGAAACCCGGCACAACAAAGGTGGCATTTGTAATGTTCTCCTTGGATGATGCATGTTATTCAGTATTGTATGAGAAGTTTAGGGAGTCGTTCTCAGCAGAGGTTCTGGTAAGTTTTGGTGATTATAACCGTTTGACACCCAGCCTTTCACATCATTTTTCCGATGCTGCAGTCGTTTCATGGTCTACTAGGTTGTGGTCCAAGTCAATGTTGGCAGTTCAAAATGTGCGGACGTCTAGAATACTGGATATGTGCTTTCCATTTAAATCAACGTGATCAATCTGGCTTGTCATGTTTTGATCAAATGATCATGTGCCTTGTGCACGTTATAATGGGAAAAACGCGTATTTGTTACGACGAAGTTTCAACCACTTGCAAAGTGCATTGGCCTGTTTGAGTTTTCGGATATTATGCACAGCATGCTCACCGCGCTACAGAGGTGCGGTCGTTTCCTATTCTGGCATTAAAGTCGCCGAGGACAATTCTTAGTTCATATTTTGAGCATTGGTCACAGAAGTGACGAAAGCTTTCCTTGGTTGCGTCGTCTTTAACCTCTATTGAGACATCCATGTGTGCATATGTACCTGCTGTTAGCGAATATCGCTCTGATAATGGATTACCATTATCAGGCGTTCGTTTATATGTCTAAGATACACAATTTTGTCCTTAAGTCTGCTTCTGATGAGAAATTCGAATTTAAAAATGTGTCACCTTACTAGATGTCACAGTTTCTGTTCATCTGGTCTGTTAAGAGTCCTCACATTCCAGGTGCATACCCCAACGTCGTTATCCATATCACGTTTGCATAGATCGTTAAATCAATCCTCGCAATCGATTGATTGGCTTTGATCAAGTTTAGCGATATCTTTCTGCCACAACCTATAAAAGAATACCACAAAATCCACTGAAACTCCAAGCCCATTCATAAATTTTGAAAACTCAATTTATGATCCAAACCAAGAATGAGCTAATAACTCAAAAACAAACTATTTTTCGATGATTTAATAGTCCAATAAGTTAAATCGATTAAAATCAACAATTCAAAATATTTTAATAGGAACCATAAAACATATTCAAATATAAATCAGATTTGCATCTGCTTGGAAATATGTTACATCTCTCTTCCAGCTCAGGCCTTAACCAATTCACTAAATTTAAATCTCTGTATCTATCATCTTTTTTTAATGACAGTCTCGTGAATCATAATTTTCGGCCTGCAACTAATTTCCATTTCAATCGCACTTCACATTTCCTTCTTTCAAACTAGGCCATGCCGACAACGATATTTTAAGCTGCGGCGCTACCACTACCAAAAAGACTACCTCTATCAATTCCATCCATTACAAGGGACCTTAAGCCACCTGACTTTGTTACAGCACCGGCCGTGGCCCACGCAATCTTTGATTCGTACAAATCACATAGTTTTCTATTTTCCTCGATCTGTCGCCGAAGAATATGAAAACAGCGCTTAAGTAAATGCTAATCTCCTGTCATCACAGCGATTAATTAAGGTCCACTTCGGATTCAAAGAAAAGTCAGATTTGGATGAAAAAAAAAAAAGAAGTAAAAATAAAAATAAAAGAAAAAATGTGACCATAAAGCACAACATACTTTAATGGAAAATTAGCATTTCTTTGTTGAGAAACTTCCCTTCGAATGAAAGCCCTTAAACCGACCAAAACATTAATGTGCGCCCATGTTCGAGTTATTTTTCATTTTCCTCCTTTAGCTATCCGGTAAAGAAATCAAAAATCGGCATTCGTTAAGCGATTGATTTTGTTGAAATTTGTTGAAATCTACTGCGAGAAGATACAACAAAACACTAGAAGCCACTTAAGCACCACAGAGAATTCTAGCGTTTTATGGGGACCAGGGCCACTTGTCATACCGCCTTATCGGTCTCGACTCGTCGGGCAGCATTAAAGCGATATTTACAAAGACTCATCAATAGTCGGGATCTAGATTAAAATTGAATTTGTCTTTGCCGAGAAAAAGGCATATCTGCATCTGGATACTCGTTTGGAGTAATTTCAGTTGATTACACTACCCGCCGTGCTTAGGGCAGACACAAGTAGATCTAGATACTTGTATTCGTGCCTCAAGTGATGCACCCTTCTAGGGACAGATCGACTGATTTATTCTGCCGTTTAGTTGCTCTCTATTATGGAAACATTTATTCAGATAGCTCCGATTCTATCGCTATCGACTAACACATCAACATCATCAACATCATCAACATCACTACCAGGTCTACAACATCTGCAACAAGTTCAACCTCATCAGCAGCATCATCGTCGTTCTGGTTGTCGTAAAACACAAGAACGGGATGCTTGTTGTCTCTGTACCTCTGTGCAGGTGACATTCCGGATTGGAGTTGAAGTCATCTATGGACTTCTGTGCAACGACCGATGTTACGATGTTACCATTGAAGAGATGTGAAGTAAATTTGCATTTTCCGGTGTCAGGTTTCGATGAAGGGATTAAAGGGAAACTTACGGATATGTAAGGGGAAATTTGGACCTGGCGCTCTACTCATCGAGTCAGAAGCTACATGTCTCAAATTTCCGACTAGACCTGGTGACAAATAATAAATCACATCGACCCACGTACAAGCCAATGCTAGTGTAGAAGAGGTGATCGCTATGCATTTAGTGACACCTTGAAGAGGGAAATTCAAATGATTTATGTGAACTGTTGGACGTGTAGGTGGCTACCTGTAGAGGATCTAGTTACTTCTTAATAACATGGGATCTATAAGGATCTAATGAAATAATTCTGATGATGTTATAAACGTTTAATTAACACATAACTGGTTAGGTCTCTATAAAACAATGAGTTTCAAGTATAATAGTTCAACGATGAACGGAGGTAGTAAATAAGTTTAACTGTCTAGGGGATGTAAACTAATCCATTTTTTAGATGTACTCGTACGTAGTAATGTTAGTTGTTTGAGAACAACTTCGGAGGTATATTGATATCCATACACATGTAAAGAATGTATTCCAATTTATTTAAAGAAGGGGGTTCTTTCTTCCCTCTGACTTGCAACTCTACGACATAGATCAACATTCAACATCAGACACACCGGTATTCCTCTTTATGTGCAGGTGGTGAACAAAGTTGAGGTTCATTCTAAACAAGACTCAGGAATGGTATACGTAGATCGAGTGTTAACACGTAAGAAGCTATTAAGAAATCGATTCTGTTATCACAATTGCGATTAAAAGAAATCTAAAGAAAAAGAATAGATACGGGCCGATACTTTTTTTTTTTTTTTCATAATCAATGCGCGCTCACGGGGTTTGAGTACCCTTAAGGTGATTTTACACAGCGTGGGCAAAGGAAATTTAGGGAGGAAGAAAAGAGAGATACCGATGTACATTGTTTTTAAATGTTTGCAAGTTATAACGACCAGGAAATACAGAGATCGGCAGGGCATTCCATAAACGAGTTGTACGGCTTAGGAACGAATCACGATATTTTAGAGTACGTCCGAAAGTGGGCTTGAGGGTATACTGATGAGCATTCATAGCGAGACGGGTGTTACGGTTGAAAGTTTGAATGGGCGGAATGCTACTGGCGATTTCAGTGGAGCAGTGGTGGTGGAAATAACAATAAAACAAAGTGAGACAGGAGACATTACGTCGGTGTTCGAGCGTGTCAATTGATTGACTGGTATTAGTATCGTCAATAAGTTTTATCGCACGGTTTTGAATCCTATCTAGCAGATGCAGAGATGTTTTAGGAGCACCTGACCAGATGTGGGCGTTGTACTCCAGTTTTGGGCGGATGAATGCTTTATATATTGAGGCCAGATCAGAGGGGGTAAAATATTTCTTACATCAGTTGACGAAACCTAGACATTTCGCATCATTTTTGGCGACATCGAATGTATGGTCATTCCAATGTAAGATGTCATTGACACACATACCGAGAATGGAAAGTTTTTCGGTTTCGACGATGCAAGTGCCATTCATGGATAATGGCTGGGTGTTTAAATTTCGCTTTAACGACAGCAGACAGCATTGTGTTTTGAAAGCATTAAATTCCACTCTGTTGACAGTTCCCCAATTGGTTATGCTGTTGATATCGGAATTTAATGAGCTTAGTTCACGCTGCCGTTCTCGTTCTACAGCCGAAGAGCAGGGCCGTGAGTCCGGGAACGAATATGAAAATCAGAGAGTACTGTCATCAGTAAAGGAATATATTGGAATAGAAGTAGCAGACAAGAGATCATTAATGAAAATTAAAAAGAGTGTCGGAGACAGAACAGAGCCCTGGGGCACACCAGCATTTATTTTGTGAATATCAGACTTGAAACCGTCCAAGACAACTTGAATTGAACGTTCCGAAAGGTAATTTCTAATCCATTGAAGAAGGGAGTCGTCGGTCCCAAATGCACGCATTTTCGACAAAAGAGCTTGATGCCAAACTCTGTCAAATACCTTAGAAATATCAAGTGCAACTATCTTGCTTTCGCCAGATTGATGTACGCTTTGGTTCCACCTTTCGGTAAGGCATGCCATCAAATCACCAGTCATTGAGAAGTTTTCGTTTTTCGAGATAATTCATGAGCTGACGATTTATCAGTGGTTCCATGACCTTTGATACTACGTTGCTTAATCTGACCATTGCCAGCAAAAATGCAACTTCAAGTAAAGTAAATAGGCCGAGACAAGCTACCAGTCGATGCGAGATACCATTGACATGATCAGACACAATACGAAATAGTAGAAATAGAAATAGAAATTCGAAAATCGACATGGCTGATAGTGGGTTTACCCTAACAAGATAGAAGTAAACAGCCGATCCAATGAGCTCGAGACGTCAGCAAAAATTCTCATCAAAGAGCAGCAAAAAAAAATGCCCGAGGAATCGGCAAATGCCCTAAAAGGCCGGAAATTTCCAAATAAACGTCACGATGACTGGTCAAAAGTTGGTAGAAAGCGCCAAAAATAAAAAAAACTAAAGAAGAAGGCCTGATGCAAAATGTTTCAAGTGCCTTGAAAATTGCTACATCTCCAGGCACTACGGTAGAGAAGCCAAATTCACAGCAAGAAAATGACATACTGCTTAAAAGTGCACAGTTGAACCAAAATTTACCTTATGTTACTCGAAAATTGAAGGAAGAAATAACCACGGCGATTCACAAATGTACCACTTGCAAAAGCGCCATTCGCAAGATGGTCAAATAGATATGAAGTGAATCCAAATTAATCTTAGCAAATGCACAAGCGCACATGCTCTGCTTATTCATAAATCTGTACAATAAAAAACAGACGTAACCCTAACATGCGTTATCCTTCATGGGTAGATGACATGGAAAGCAGTGAGTCTATGGAATTCACGCAATATGGGGCGAACAAATGTGCAAAACACTAAACTTTGTCTACGCTAGTGTATTCAAATTTTTAGATGCTATGTTGGGATGGAGTTTTTGCAAATATTCTAAGCACTTGTCACTAAAATTCGTTGAAAAATACTGTCAGTACAAGAAGGCGATTTTAACGCATTTGACACTAGAATAGGGTAGTACGAGGAGCAACCACAAGTACGAGGCATTGCTTGAAGACTTTGATATTGAAATAAGGAAACCTTCAGTACGGCTGCATCATTGTTCTTAGTTTTACCCACGAGTCCGATGTGATAAAGACAAAATGGCATGTCTCCGACTTTATAGAAATAGCCATCAGATGGCCATCACTATCGAGATCACATAGAATTAAACCAGCAAAAATACAAAAGCTAGGCTTGAAAAGGAGTAGCTTACGTAGATGCCCGGTTACTGAAAGTGTAATACTCGGGCACAGTCGAAAATCAGGCCATACATATTATGGAACGAGTGCGTTTCTAAGCTGAGATCGGAGGGTGAAAGCCTCCTAAGCATTGAAACGAAACCTAGCTCGTGGAGAAGAGATTACAAAATCGCAATGAGAAAATAATACCAGCGAGCATAATAAAAAAACGGTTCCCTTAATGGACAGAATCCCAAACTTTGTGGTTGAGGAAGTGGAAAAAAAGCGATTCAAGAACCTTTATACAAGCTTTCTAGATGAAGGAAGATTCTCACAATAATGGTGAAGATATGGGCTTGTACTCATCGCATTACACATCCTCATACAGTAGGGAAAGTGTGTGAAAAATTAATTAACGAAAGACTGGACCAGTACAACGAGGGACACAATGGTCTCTCTAACTAAAGGTATGGCTTCAAGTAAGAACGAAACGCCACACACGCCATTGATTGCAAAAATTCTTTTGACACAGCCTGCACGTGGAATGTTTGGACCCTTAACAAGCCACGTTTGAGTGGCCACAAATGGGCATCAATTGCTCCGGCCCGCAGAGTCTTCAAATGTAATCCGGAGGAACAAAGCTGGAGAGTAGGTCCTCACCTTAACGAGCCAACAGCGGCTTGTGGAGAATCCAGTCATACCGAGTTGGGGTTAAGACGACGGGCTAACTTTTCGGCCGCATAAAATATTATGTGTTGTGAAACAATGAAACAGTAATTGATGACGCCGGTAAGTGAAGTAATCACAACCACTTCTGGTTAGCACAAGGAAAGTTCTAAGTATTTATCTTATACCTCCGAACAATTAGCGGAAACTCTAGATTGCCTAGATGCTCCAAAATTTGCACAAGGTTTGAATTTTGTGCCATTTGAGCAAAAAAAAAAAAAAACACAGCATGATAGCTGACAGTTCAGAGTTATTACAACTGGAGAGCTACACGAAAGAACAACGCGTTTTCATTGTTGCGCAAAGATTTAAAATTAATGAAGTTGCAGTTCGCAATTTTCATACAAAATATGGTCGGAATAGTGATTCCACTTTCTCAATTGTGAAGAGATTAATTAAAAAATCTAGGGAGACTGAATCAATTGATGACCTTAGACACTCTAGTCAGCCTTCAATAAGTCGTTCAACACAAAACATCGAGGCAGGAACATCAATTCGGCACCGATTTGTATCTTCATCCATACGAAGTGCAATTGTCTTAAGAACTCTAACCTACTGACCACGCATAGTGAAGGGAGCTCTTTGAATGGATTATGGAATAACAACAAGTGGATGCTGATTTCTCCAATCATCTTTTTGATGGGTTAGGTTAGGTTAGGTTAGGTTAGGTAAGAGTGGCTGTTGGAAATACCAACCCACTTAGGCCTATTGGCCCATTGTGATGCCACGTGGATCTATGATCTTCTTACTACTGGAACCAGTTTGAGCTTTTAATAAAGCGTAGGAGACTGTTAACGTCTATTTTTTCTAGATCGTTTAGGTGGTTGTAGAAGAAAGCTCCTAGGTGAAGCTTCCTTTTCTGAGAGAGAGCTGGGCATGTGCAGAGTAAGTGGGGGATTGTCTCCTCCTCTTCCTCGTCCATGCAGCTTCTACAGAAATCGTTAGTAAAAGCGCCAAGCCTTCTTGCGTGCTTGCCTATGAGGCAGTGTCCGGTAATGACACATATTATGGCACTGAGATGTTTCCTATCTAAAAGGATCAGACACTTAGATCGACTCAGATCCAGCTTTGGCCAGATCTGTTTGGTCGCTAGACATGTTTGTCCAGCAGTCCACCTAAGGTCCGTTCTTTTATTGGCATCTAGCTTTAGTGTTAGTTTGCACGTAGCGATTGGTATACCTATACTACCTTTGTCTGGTAGGATAGGTAGAGTGGTTCCAATTTTGGCGAGTTCATCGGCTCTGCAGTTCCCTGGAATGTCTCTGTGGCCCGGCACCCAACAGAGGTGAATGTTGAACTGCTCTGCCATCTCCATGAGAGATGATCGGCATTCAAGGGCAGTTTTAGAACACAATGAGACCGAGTCCAGGGACTTGATGGTGGCCTGACTATCCGAAAATATGCGGATATCCTTTGCAGATATCACGTTTTTCTTCAGCCAGGACAGAGCTTCTTTAATCGCCAAAATTTCCGCCTGGAACACGCTACAGTGATTTGGAAGGCGGAAAGAGAGGCTTAGATTTAGCTTATCTGAGAAAACAGCGCCACCAACTCCGCTGTCGGTTTTAGATCCATCTGTGTAGAGATGGATTGACTTGTCCTCCATGAAAGCATCCTCCTCCCAGAATGATCTAGAGGGGAAGCTTACATGGAAGTTTTTGTCAAACCAAAGTTCAGGTATGGTGTAATCGGTGTTCTCTGTGAGGATTCCTAATGTATTAAGAATGTTGGCGTGGCCAAATGAATTATTTGTCCACTGTTTAGTCGCTTTAAGGCGAATAGCTGCAGTCGCAGCTACTTGCTTGCTAAAAATGTCGAGTGGTGTCAAGTGAAGCAGAATATCTAATGCCGCAGAGGGGGTAGACCGCAAGGCTCCGCTTGTGCGGTTGACTGCATTTTCCAAGGCCGTCCACCAGACAACCACCCCGTAAGTAAGTATCGCTCTTATGACCGAGATGTATAGCCAGTGGGTTATGCGAGGTTGAAGGCCCCATTTGTTCCCAATGGCTTTCTTGCAAGAGAATAAAGCTATTGTAGCTTTATTGACTCTTTCTTGAATGTTAGGTTTCCAGTTTAGTTTCCTGTCAAAAATGAGACCCAGATATTTTGCTGTATCGGAGAAAGCTAAACTGGTACCGTTTATTGAAGGGGGGTCTATGATTGGAATTTTATATTTCCTAGAAAAGAGGACAAGATCAGTTTTATGGGGGTTTATTCCCAATCCACAGCGATCTGCCCAGCAGGTTAATCTGTTAAGATTTACTTGGAAGAGTTCTTTAATGGTATTTAGATGTTTTCCTGAGACGGCTATGGCAACGTCATCCGCATAGGCAATCACTCTGCTACCACCCGCTTCCAGGTATATCAGTAGTTCGTTAACCACTAAGTTCCAGAGAAGGGGGGAGAGGACACCGCCTTGCGGCGTACCCCTACTGACATATCTTTTAGCAGAAGTCTCACCCAGTGTGGAGTTGATTATCCTGCTTGTTAGCATTAGATTAATCAGCTCCCCAAGTGAACCGTCTACCTGCAGAGTTGACAGCGCAGTCGTGATTGCGGATGTGTTGACGTTGTTAAAAGCGCCCTCTATGTCTAGGAAAGCAACCATTGTGTACTCCTTATATTGTAGGGATCGTTCGATGTGGCTAGTCAGAGAGTGCAAAGCCGTTTCTACCGACTTTCCTTTACAGTAGGCATGTTGAGCCGAAGACAGAAGTCTTGGATCAACTTTAGCTCGAATATGGATATCAATCAGTCGTTCTAAAGTTTTCAGAAGGAATGATGATAGACTTATAGGTCTGAGGTCCTTTGGGACCACATGAGAACATTTTCCAGCTTTGGGAATGAATACTACATTGACTTCTCTCCATAACAGTGGAATGTGGATAAGTTCTACACAGCTCCTCATAATATTTTCCAACACTGGTAGAATAATATCTGAGGATCTCTGTAGCTCGGCAGGTATAATACCGTCCGGACCAGCAGACTTGTATGGTTTGAAGCTATGCAGCACCCAGAGCAGTTTGTCTCTCGTAATCAGACTATGAATTTTGGTCACGGTTGCAGTAGGCTTGTTTGGGCTGCTACTGGCCGCGAGATGGGAGCTACCTGGAAAGTGGGTGTCCAGAAGCAGGTTGAGTGATTCATCACTTGAGGTTGTCCAAGAGCCATCGGTTTTTTTCAAACAGCTGGGCATCATAGGATTTGTGGAGAGGATTTTTCTTAGCCGCGAAGCCTCAGAGGTTTCTGTGATTTTGTCGCAGAATGACCTCCAGGATTGTCGCTTTGCCTTCCTCAGTTCTTTTTTGTATAATTTGAGGGATTCTTTATATGAGTCCCAGTCGGTCACTTTTCTTGTGCTTTTTGCTGCGTTGAAAAGTTTTCTGCAGGTGTTTCTGAGCAGTATTAGTGCCGATGACCACCAATGTGGCTTTTTCTTGCCTCTTGGTTGAATAAGAGGGCAGGAAGCGGCCATAGCCTTATTGAGAGTCAGAGTAAATTCCCTGACTTTCATGTCGAGCTCAGTGGTGTCACGCGGGGGACTTGATAGTTTAGAGGATATCGTTTCCGACAGTATTCCTCTATATTTTGTCCAATCAGTTTTCCGGTAGTTCCGGAAAGCTGGTTGGCTGGGGGGAGCATCACTCAGACTGAATTGGATTTATCTATGGTCTGAAAAGGAGTGTTCAGACGATACCATCCAGTTTGTTAGCCTTTGGGTGATGCTTTTGATGGGTTTCTTATTCGTGAAAATATTCGAATTTGGGGTTTGGAAAATCCATGAGTGGTTGTTGAGAAAGAAATGCATCGATAATAACAGTTAATGGCCGCCTAGATCCCACGATTTAACGCCTTTGGACTTTTTTAAAGTCTGACACATTTATGCAAAACTGTCATGGTAAATTTCGACAAAAGAGTGCGTACGAGTATGCGTTGGTAAAGTTGCGTCAGCCATTTAGACGATATGCTATTTCATACTTAGCCCTATACTACATATGCTTACGTGTATGATTGTTTCTTAGGGACTAGTACATCTACCTACACTACCTAACCTAATCTACAAAGTGTTTGATATTTGGAGGCGATCTCTGTCTTCAGATTACTAGTATACTCGTAAGCAAAATGTTCAACTGAATCGAAAATGGTTTAACCAGAACATTCAAGCAAGGCCAGGAAATGTTGGTTCCATCTAGCTTTAGTAATTCAAAAGCCACTCAGAGAACCGATACTAAGCCAGTATGTCAAGGTTCCCATCCGACGGCGGCGGCGGTCCTACATTTGACCTCTTGTACTGTACTCTTTCCTATTTATGGGCGTTTCAAGGCTACACTGTTTGAGAAACTGAAAAGTCAAACAATGACACTGATGGCAATTAACTACAAAAAGTTTCCCCCAACATTGCGTCTTGCCTGCCAACAACGGCAACGACATCGACAATTATTGTACAACGAGATCGTCGACGATTATGACGACCTGTTACATAAATGGATAGTGTCACTGACAGTGTATGCCATTGTGAGTGGTGGCGGAGTAACAATGACAAATCGGTTAAAAAACCACAATTAAAAGCAACAACAACGACTATAGGAAGAGAAAAGCAAACCGACATTAATGATCTCCTTTAAGAGAGGGTCGGCTTGGACGCGATCCCCATCTCCGATCCGGACGAAACGTATGACAATAGCTATTGAGTTCTTTGGTCTTGGACTTGGCATTGGCAAACAAATGTGATCATTGCCCGCCACAACTAAACGGATAATGGGACATACTCGCAGACCAACCATAAAGGTAGTTGTAGCTGTGATGGTAGTACGATGGTAGCTTATTTATACTCGGTAGCTCCCTGGAATTAGGACAAGTCACGCATATTTAATTATGACATGCGTGACACAATTTGACGATTATGGTGTGTCAAAATGTTCTTGGAAGGGGACAAACGACCGATTGAATCTGAAATGCTTTGGTGATTTTTAATTGAGTTTTGGCAATCTCAAATCAAACCTTGACGAGGGAAGTTACGAGTTTAATTGAGTAGTCGCAACCGTTTACGGGGTTGACTTCTTCCTGTCTTTCTGTGGTCTTTTCGGTATGCATTGAGAAGTTTTGGTATTCCAATGAATTTTGTTCGTACGAGTTTGTGAGTATGTGAGGAACGGAGGGTTCTGGTGCTAATTTTCGATTCAATAGGCGTGGTTCAGACGATGATGAAAGTAATGGCTTTCGAGACTGTTTGAATGTGGGTAAGGTAGACCATAGATTTTGGGACGATACAGGTTGTTATGAGGATGGGTTTGTATGATGTAAGATTTCGCAGGAATTGATAGGATACGGCAGAATATTGGGTCACTGGGATTTATCTTTGTTTATGAGTCCCAGTCCAATCCTTTGATAGCTACGTCCAACTGAGAGTTACACTGTGTGCCGATGAGGACTCATTTACTCTAATACACTCTGAGTTTAAAATGAAACATCGCAGGAGGGATATTATTAGGATTCAGGCGGAATCTTGACCGGCATATAAGCGACCTTAGCACTATGCACTCTAAAACTAATGTCGAACTATTTGCAGGACGACTTAAGCCAGTTAGAAACAAAGATGAACGTATGTGATTTCAATTAGGGAAATTGGATGGAAATATGCGCGTTTGAAAGAACTGTTGAAGAAGTAGTTTACACTTCATTTCTGCCACCGACTAGTCAGATCTGTGAATCGTGTATATCTATCACCTGGGCTTGTAGTATATTTACAGGTTAACATATTGGTTGATCAAAATATTGTCGGCCACAAGAAAGAGGTGCCAAAGAATTGTAGGTTTGAAGTGATGAAGTTAATTTTGAAGAGATACAGAACATTGAACTAGCGACAGGAATGATAAATGCTAAACTGACTGCTTACTCTTACTTCGTTCTATGCCACTACAGAGTCAATTGATAAGTTTGCCTTTGATCAGCATTACTTCTAGAATATGTGAACAGAGCACTCAGACAAAGAACTAGTTCATTGTACTGCTTGCAAGTTTCTTTTAATGGATTCTTTCAGTCTTTCGAAGAAAGAGCAGTAAGCGTTTCAGTGATAAAGTGCCAACAGGACCAGCACCCACGACGTCAATGCCGAATACAGTCTGAAGCGAGCATAAGCCGATCATTCACAGAGGTAGTGCTCTGCGATGGCGTCATCGCTTTTACAACAAGAATCGCAGGATCTTAATCGTATGCCACTTATGTCCAGCACACGTAAGTGCTTTGCAAAAGTGTAATGCTCTGTCACGACGCCAGAAGCAACATGCAGTCTTTCCTGCTGAGTGGCAGCAGAAAGGCTGTTAATTTCGTTTGGGCTGCCTGGCAAGTTCATGGGCGATTTCATTTCCCGTGAACACATTGTATTCTGGGGCCAGACAAGACTCAGTAAATTCAGCCTTCCGACTGTTCAGCAATGCTCTAAGTGCAACCTGGCTGTCGATACAGATGCAAATACTTCGCCGCTCGCCCGGTTCTTCACAATATACGAGTAGTCCGTTGCCATCATGATTGCGTTTGAAAGACAGATGCAACTTTTAATAACGGGGAGTGAATTCTAAAGTTGTCGTCCTCCATAAGGGCTCTAGCGCCACATCCTGTGCCGGTTTTGGAGCCATCAATGAAGACCTGACTATTCCTTTCCTGGTTCGCATTCTGGTCGAAACCAGTGTTTTGCAAGACGATTCGTATTTTTGGTGCAGCAGGAGTCCTGTATCATTGCGTCAGATAGCATGTTCATAAGAATAGAGCTCCAGTGCGTGTTGTTCCAAAGACCACTTCTTTGAGAGTGCAGCCCATGATATGAACGTCTAGAGGGGGGAGATTCATCAATGCGTTTAGAGTCGATCCAAGCATGCTAGGGGAGGTTCCCATGCAGCGGAGACAGACTGTTCTTTGGAGTCTGATAAAAGCAGCAGTGACGTATTTTGGTGTGAGCTCGTTGGAACGATACAACCGACGCATAAGATATAATTGGCCTTATCATAAGTGTGTAGATCCAAAGGACCCATCTCGGTGACAGACCCCATGCCTCCTTTGCACTGCCAAAAGGCCGACAGTGTCTTAGAGGCCTGCCACGTAACATATTTAGTCCGTAAGAGTTTGCTATCCAGGATGACGCCCAAATACCTAGTTTCTTTAAAGAATTGGATGGTGATGCCTTTAAGAACTAGTCAGAGTCAGAGCAGACAGCTTCCTCCTTTTCGTAAAAAGAACAACCTCAGTTTTGAGAGGATTGACTGAAGGCTCATTTCTTGTGCAACAATAGTCGATCAAGTCTAAGACTTGACAATCCCTGTTTGGCGCCGCCATCACATATTGGCCACAGTCTGCATCCGTAATCAGTGTCAGTGTTTATCCACAAAACTAGCGATTCGTTGACGTCGTGTTGTCTGGGCGAGTTATCGGAAGCACCCTCAACTTCGATGAAAATGTCGAGTGCCCATTCAATTCTGCCTACTAGATTTTGAAACGCACTTTCGCCAAATCCTCTGCGTTGATACTAACTGTTCACTAGATGACAGCTAGCCGTGAAATTTTTTTTCAGCGTTGCCACCAGCTACTCTATGCCTTTTTGTAGGATATGTACTATCGGTCCAATGCTACTTGAAGCCATCATAAGAAGTAACAGCATGGTTAATGGGCTCATGGGCCACAACAACCAATCAGCTACGGTTTGTTGTGTTATTCACCTTCCTATTAACGAAGCTGGTTGTGAGCTGGTTCTGAACTAGTTCTGGTTAGGTCACCTCGGAAGTGAGCCTCAATCATGAGACGCAGAGCCGCTACTTATCATTACTCAATGTTGGTGTCATCAGATTTTCTGAGTGCTCCAGACTGGTTGATGTTGCCCTTTTGAGGACTTTGACTTGGCTTTTCGCAAAAGTCTTTACAAGAGGTGCTCTTCGAAATCCGGATAAGCTTCTTAGTTGGTAGTTGGTATAGCGAACTAGTATCTAGTGTCCATTCCAATCCACGCTACGCCAGATTGGTTATGATGTAAGACCTGTGTATGTCTATATTACTAAAATGTTCAACGTGCTGCATGGTTGCGAACAGGGTTTCAATGATTCTAAGATCAGCTGGAGCTTCTATGAAATCACAGATATTCTAGTACTTTCCGTTGTTAGTTCATCTACTCTGCAACTGCCAAGGATGAACAGTAACCTGAAATCTGTATATGGATATTTTGCGTCAGCAATTCGAGGCGTTACATGAACCCATTTCCCTTTGCAGCATGCATTGCAGGAGTTCCAAATGAGATTGCTATGAGAACTCTACATATAGTACTAGACTTCCCAGTGTTTTAAAAGGAAAAGAGCATAGAATAACTGTTTAGAACGTCTATAGAAATTGATTGAGAAGTACTTTCACATTTCGGTACAAGGACAGTACTGACCTTTTCCTGTTTTCAGTATCGAATGCAAAGATTTGACTTATATAAAGCGATGAACCAAGCGCTTGGAAAGTTTTAATCTTTACTTTACTCTATGCTGTTGAGTTCAAGAGAAATTCATCATTGTTAATTTTGATAGTACTGATGCCTGAGACAATGCGATGAACTGTGGGCAATGAGTGCGCATTGTAAACGCCACATAATAGATACGAGAATGTTCAGTTGCCATAAGTTTCGCTTTGACCTTACCTTTGAAAAGTGAGTGGAACTTGTGATTTTCGCCCTTGGTTTCGGTTTTCGGAGAGAGTGAGGCATATAAACTTCTTTTCTTCCGTCTCTTAAAGATTTTCAAGACACAATTCATTAAGCTTTTCTGCTGGTGGGCTCACAAGGTTCACTGCTAATCTACTAGGGATACCGATATACCACCTGTGCTTAGGTTGTCAGCTCTGATGGTCAGCAATTGTCAGTCAAATGATTCAAATTCAGTTCAGTTCTTGGAATCCAGTCTCCTTTGGGTATAGATCTATCTAGAACGGGACCATAAATTTACCACATGGAATCGTGGCTTTTGTAAAAGCACCGAAGAGCTGGTCACTTTAAGCAATCAACATGTTTTCCGGTTAATGCCGTTGGTGGCTATGTGTTTTCTGATACCCAATCACTTAAGCAGTTATTTTGTCAACCAGATGATTCTTCATTTCCTCATTTAATGATTTGGACTTCGCAATTGTAATTTCTTTCTCCATGGAGCACTCGACCATTATCCTAAAATATATGTTTTCTTGATTACGAACTAATTGAGGCGCCATCCTGAAACAGACTGAACGATTTTGTTTCACCGTCCTTCTACGATTTACCTGACTGTCTGGTTACTCCTGCTAATGAATTAAAAACATCGTCCGTTCAGCGTAAAGATTCATTGTCTTCCTGGGCCTCTTTCGAAGTCGTCTTAGAACGGATTTAGCTTAATTTGTTCCTTATGACCTCTTTCGTCTTTTCAGTTTTAGGGTCTATATTATGTCGATGCGCCATCGTGTGCGGTTTCTTGCAATATGTGGTAGATCTGCCCGAGTTTTTTTTTTTAAATTGCTGTGGGTCTTCGTCTACTGTTCTGAGCCATGTACGAGTACGAATATTTGTCCTAATTCTGGGCTAGCAGATTCCATGCCATTACGATGTTAGCAAATATTGACTTTTTGAAGTGAATGACAATTGAACTGCCAGTTCTATCGTTAGATGAGGTATGCCGATATATATCTGCGACATGCTCTGTTTGAGGTGTTCGTTAAAGGTGTCTCACTGTTGTTGAACGCTTGCAGCTATCAGGCGATGGTAGCAATCACTTTCAATTTAACGTCAACGCGTAATACAGTACATTCTTGTTGCTACCATCTGTGTCGGTCAGGTTTACAAGCAGAGAGTTTCCATTAAAGATCATTATCTCATATATACGAGAAGGCAGCTTCTTTCTTGTGTGTGTCTTTATCTATTATTGCTTGTTCTGTTTGATTCCACAAGTAAGCTGATAACACAGTCCAATCAGTACACCCGGTATTACTGCAATAAGTCACTTGTGCGGCTAGCATATCAAAACATTTGGAGCTCACTTATTTAGTTGACGCTACAGTTCGTGGTAGACCTCAAACCAACACGACCCTTCAACTAGCTCTTTCATACTTGCTTCCAATTTCCCACGCCTATCTATAGCGTCTCTTTTTACAAGGAGGAGACTTCTTTTACTGCACTTTCCCTTTGTGATGGATTCGGAAACTCCGATCTAGAACGTTGGCGGTTATCCATTACTCATGTCCTAGCCATGAATTCTGACTCTTAAAGCTTGTAGATGGGTTAATACAACTCGTAGGTCTACGTGAAATCTCTTTTCTTCGTCGATATAGATAGGGCCTTACATCACACCAAGCCTCTGTGTAATAGAGAATGAATGGAGCGATCAGTACTTTATGGATCGCTTGTTCGAGAAAGTGCTTTGCTACTCGATTGCTTTCTTTTTAAGTGATCTCTAAGAACAAAGTTCATAACTGTGGTGACTGGCATACTGTCTTTTGTGATCCTTTGTCTGAATCGTCGATGTTTTATGGACTTCCTCGATGACAGCTGCATTTAATATTTCCGTAGTTTACCAACAGACCCATCGTAAATGTCTCACAAATAGCTCGCTGTGTTCTGTTGATAATCTTTATGTCATCCGCATGTGTATTTAGTTATACAAATTTTTGAAAGATTATGAGGATTTTGTACAATTTTAAGTTCGATGTTAACAACATCTCATAGCAGTGGATCGCCTTGCCGCAAACTTTTTTGACATCAAAGGTCTAGGTAAAACCATTAATTACCCTCACGGAGCAGAGTGCTCCCTGCTCATCCCACATAGCCGGAGAAGTTTAGGGAAAATGTCAAGCTTGAAAATGGCTTCGCATAATTCTTCTCGGCCTTAACATTGACAAATAGCTAGTGAGTGTCGATTTACAATTCAGCTGAGAAAACCGTACGATTTTGAGGAGACTGTTGCCTCTATGGTACTTTGTCAACCTAGAATGTTTTTTAATTTCAATTTAATTTTAATTTTATTTATACGAGTAGGTCTTAATGTGTATGCAATTAAGATACAAAATTAATTAAAATTGCGTCAAGATAAAGGGTCCGCCATCTAACGTTTTTTTTTTCAACTAGTTCTTATTTCGTGAATGGTAACACTTAGCTCATGTCTGATTTGACAGATGATTAGTTTTATCCTTCCGCTGAACGAATATGGTTGCATGTACGCTTGAACAACGCTGGGAAATATTGCGACATTACTTTGAAAATCATGGTAATGTTGCAGAATGTGTGCGAAAATTGCGTACGGACTTTGGAAGAAGAGAAGCACCGTCAGCTCCGTATGTTCGTTATCTTGTGAAAAAAGTGAAAGAAACTGGCATCCTCATCGATAAACCAAAGCGTGAAAAGCCAAAAACAGTGCGTACACCCGAGAATATTGCTGCTGTGGCAGAAAGTGTACGTGAAGCGCCATCAACATCAATTCACCGTCGTCTCAACAATTGAACATTTCGGAGACATCATTGAGACGAATTTTGCATAAAGACCTTGGTATGACGCCATACAAAGTCCAATTGGTTCAGGAGTTGAAGCCAACTGACCATCCAATGCATTTTCGCTTCGCTAAGTGGGCCTGCGATCGACTTAGAGAAGATGCCGATTTTGCCAAAAAAATCATCTTTTCATATGCAGCTCATTTTGGTCTTGGCGGGTATGTAAGCAAGCAAAATTGTCACATTTGGGGCACAGAAAACCCGCACGCATACATTGAAAAGCCGATACACCCAAAACGAGTCACTGTTTGGTGCGGATTTTGGTCCAGAGGCATAATTGGGCCATTTTTCTTCGAAAATGAGCAAGGAGTGGCCGTTACAGTACATGGCGATCGTTATCGGGCCATGTTGAACGAATTTTTGTTCACAAAAATTGAAGAGGAGGATATTGGCAACATTTGGTTTCAACAGGACGGCGCTACTTGCCACACGGCCGAAGCTACACTCGATGTTTTGCGCCCTGTTTTTGAAGATCGCATTATCAGCCGCATTATCATTGTCGTTTGGCCACCTCGGAGCTGGGATTTGACACCGTTGGACTATTATTTGTGGGGTGCCGTAAAAGATAAGTGTTACGCCGACAAGCCAGAGACAATTGACGCTTTAAAGGACAAAATTCGTGAAGCCATTGGTGAAATACAGCTGCACACAATCGATAATGTGCTTAAAAATTGGGCCGATCGTGTAGGCTACTGCATGGCCAGCCGAGGCAGCCATTTGAATGAAATTATTTTCTATTATTAACCGGAAGGATTGTACTTTCAAATAAAAAAATAAATTTGAGAAAATGTTCAGTAGTTTTTTTTATAGCATTTTCAAAAAACAATTATTTGGCGGACCCATTACATGTGTAATTCAAGCTTTAGTGTAAGCGTATTTTTGGGGAAGAACAAGTAATTAATAAGTGATGAAAATGAAACAACGAATTAAATTTAATGATTAATTTAAGAGAAATAAAAAAGATTAAATGAATAAGAAAATGGAATATTAAATATTATTAAGTTCTACAATCATCTTCATCTTATGTAGATATAGGGTTTTCCAATAAGGACTTGTCAACTTTTTTTTTTTAAATAAAACGCAAACCATTTGAGATATTTCTAAAACTTTATTATCGGCTTGAACTCGACTTCGTTCATATGGCCACCGCGGGCACGTTTGCAGCGGTCGATTCGTTTGACCCAATTTTCAACGACTCGGCCACACATTTCGGTCGAAACGGTCGCTATTTCGCGTCCAATGTTGGCTCTGAGCTCTTCCAACATCGTTGGCGTGTTGGCATAAACCAATGAATTAACGTAGCCCCACAGAAAATAGTCAAGCGGCGTTAAATCGCACGAACGAGGCGGCCAATCGACTGGCCTATTTCTTGAGATAACACGCTCACCATACTTACTCTTCAATAAATCGATTGTAGCGTATGCTGTGTGGCTTGTGGCATCATCCTGTTGAAACTACATGTCGTCCAAGTCCATATCTTCCGATTCGGGCCAAAAATAATCGGTGATCATGGCGAGATAACGCTGACCATTCACAGTAACGCGACGATCGTTATCGTCGACGAAAAAATATGGCCCAATAACGCCGCAGGCATGCAAACCGCACCAAACAGTTATTTTTTTGTGGATGAAGCGGTGATTCATGAAGCACATGTGGATTTTCACCCGACCAATAACGCATATTTTGCTTATTGACAAACCCATTGAGCCAAAAATGAGCTTCGTCACTGAAGATGATTTTGCGATGAAATTGGTCATCTTGGCGCATCTTCTCCAGAACCCAATCGGAGAACGTACGTCGCTTCAAATGGTCCATCGGCTTCAATTCTTGAGTCAGCTTGATCTTGTATGGGTGTAAACCAAGATCCTGAGTTCACTGAATAAATTGACAGTGATTCAAAGTTGTCAAGTCCCTATTGGAAAACCCTTTATAACAACTAGATATAAGTTAATGTTGTTGCTATGGAGAAATTACATTAGCTCCGTTCGGTACCACGCACCGGTCACTTGAACATACCGTGGCAAAGAATTCCGCAAACGGATTGTATTAATGAGAAATTGTCGCTCCTAGGTACTCGTAAGACTAGATAGAATAACGCAGATGAATAAGATGACATGATCTAGTCGAGTCACTAAAGCGTAGCTTATTAAAAAGATAACTTGGCTGATTTTTTTGTCTGACATTACATAGAAGAATAAGAGTCCTGTGGCAAAGATGAATATCAAACGACATGTTATAAAGTGTTTTTCAGTAACTAGAGATTCTGTCAAAACGTCTTAGGCCTAAAACATAAAGCAATTTGATTTTAAAAGCGGCATTACAGTTGCAAAAAAGTTCGCATCCATAGGTAAGAACGAGGATGATAAGAGTTTTTGCTAGCCGCAATTTGCTATGTCAGAGTCCTATTGAATATTATGCCTAGATTTTTCACAGTTTCGACATTTTCAACCTTAGAGCCACAGACATAATGTGAGTGGAATGACAAAGGTCTAAAGGGTTGTTACTGATAACAATGCATTTGAGTTTTAGAGGGTTCAGGAAGAGGATATTTTTCTCATACCAATCGGAATGGATGGAATTTATGCAATCTTCTGTTAATCCAAGTGGACAGTTGCACTACGTTGCACATCATCAGCATACATTTGCACAGCGGAGGACGATGATATTAAGGAAGGAATTTCACTTGCATAAAGAGACAAAATGAAAAGTGGCCCCAAGATCGAACCCTGAGGAACACCTCTAGAAGTTTAAGTGGTTAAGAGTGGACGCAGCATTAGAGAGGTCTAGAAGCAACAGGAAGGTGACTTTGTCATCATCTAGGGATTCCCAAATGTCATCCACAACTTTCGTTATCGCCGTTATGCGACTGAGATTTTTTTCTGAAACCAGATTGAAATGGAGAAAGCATGTTATTAGAATGTACGAGTATGTATGCATTGATTTATCTTTGGAGTACTTTCTCAAATATTTTAGATAAATAGGGTAAGATGGTGATTGGAAGGTAGTCTCTACTATTCGGATATTTTTGTAGATTTCCATGGAGTTAGATAAATGCTATAAGTTAGTACATACCAGGTGGCGCAAAAGTTGTCACCCGATATTCTTTGGCTGTAATTTGGTTCTGGTTTTGGTTTATGTTTACTTGATGTCTTACATTTCTTTCCATTAAGTCAAGAAAAGGATATCGGCTAAGTGACCGCCGCCAGAACCATGATGACCATTCGGGCCCGATTTGTGGCATTTTCCATCACTCTTGTCAGAACATCCGGCGATAGGTAATCGCATTCTTGACAGATATTCTCGTTGAGGACTTCAAGAGTATGAGGCTTGTTGGTTGATACAGACTCTTGACTTCAAAAAACCCCACAAAAAGAAGTCTGGAATGGTTAAAGCCCAAAACTCCAAAACGAGAGATTAGGCAACCTGAAAATGCAGTTCTCAGAATTTCGGTTGTGGTTCGTGCAGTATGCGCCGTTGCTCCATCCTGTTAGGACTACGTCTTCTCCAGTCTCAATTCATTCGATTGGGGAAGGAGAAAGTCGTCCAATGACGCCTCCAGCGTAAACAGCACACCATGCAGTAACTTTGAGCTGGTGTAATGGCTCTTCATGGGTTATATGCGGATTTTTGGTGACCCAGAAGCGATAATTTTGCTTATTCACCTATCGACACAGATGGAAATGGGCCGAGTTGCTCATGATGATTTCCAATGAAAACTTGTCTCCCTCGTGGTCGAGATTCAGGATGGCTTGAGCGTAGGTTAACGAGCTTGGCGGTCAACAGCTAACAGCTAACAGCTGATGATCTGTCTGCACTTTGTAAGGGCACATCTTACAGTCTTTCACCAAAATTCAATGTAAAGACTGCCGATTGATGCCTAATTGCGTGGTACGTCGTCTGGTCGGTACTCTGGGGTCCTCTGCGACATCTTCAATCACATTTGCGATATTCTCAGCAGAATAGCTGCTCCGGAGCCGGCCAGAGCTGGCAGCATCCCGTATTGTCCCATAATCTTCTAGGCAAGATTAAACATCGTCGTGTTTTCTCAGTTGGGGTCGCACGACCGATAAATCTGCCCCGAAATTCACGCTGCGCCAATACCACCGACGAATTTTTCCGCGTTCTTTAGGAGTATAACGATTCATGTCTTGTTGACGTGTATTTTGTATCTGCTTACTTCACAAATGTCAAAATATAATTGACAATTGCCGCCGTTTGCAAAGATTATAGCATCTGCCGGTAGGGTGATGACGCTGATGCGCTACCTAGTATATGGTTAAATATGTGCACTAGAGCGAGTAAAATGGCAGGAGGAATAATTTTTACAAATTTTGGATGTACAACCAGTAGTATTTGATTTAAGGGACAAAAGACAATCAACAATTTCGACAAAATCAATGCAGGCAAACTCAAGAACCTTATTACGGCAAAAGACAAGGACACCTACAGGTACAGTGTCAAGGCGTGGGAAATGAAGTGATACAAAGCTCGAATTCAATTTCTCGAATCCAAGCTTGTCTTAATTAGCCGACATCTTTCCATCTCCTATTTGTCTGAGATTTCTCCATAGCTGCTTGCCCTTAAAGTGGGTTTATCTTATTCCTATAGAAATTTCGGTTTGTGGCTTTTATTGACTACTCGGTTTCCAGAGACCGATATAGTTGCTTATGGGGATCTAGTCTGTAACGCTTCCAGTACTTAAAGGCCTTATTTCTAATAAGTAGCCCAATGTCAGAGCTAAACCACGAGCACCGAACGTACTTTAAATGCTTTACCATGATAGAAACATGATTATTAAATAGGGCCTGTATGTTTTGGTTCAAAAACGAGCCGTTCTTGTCCTGTGTCGAAGCGCCGCTCAATATGTTTCCTGTTTCTCTCTATGCACCAGCTGGGTTTCATTGTCAAACCATTGATTTCAAAGTGGTGGTCCACCGAAACCTAGTACATCAAAGGCGGCATCACTGGCGGCTTGTTAGGGGATTTGTCAGTGGGTTTCGGGCTAGATGCTGGCGGCGAACGTAGAGCGAGGTAGAGGAACATTTTATCAGCAAAGGTTCTGGCTTTCTAATTGCAAACTGCCTGACAACATTTCTTCTGACTAGTGGTGTTACTTGTTAGGGATATTCAAATTGAAATTTGTACCTTGGCCGAAACAAGGTGGACCGAATTAATGTTGGCACCTTGAAATATTCAGACATCCAGAACACTGGATATGTGCCGTTTGTCGATTACAATATGATCGATCTAGTTGGTGGTAGATTGACCAGATGGTTTCCTGCATGGCAGCCTTATGAATGTTGAGATGTGGAAACCGCATGCTTGCTACAATGGCATTTCACCCCGAAGCGAAGCCGATAAGGCTGTCAAAATTGCATGACATTTAGAAGAATAGAAGCGGAGTTACTGCGCCTGAAGTGACAGTATGTTTGTGTCATCGGTACAAAAATGAGAATCAAGCAAAAATTGGTCAGAATTTAACAATCGAAGGAGATCATCAAGGAGGCTAAAAAGAGCAAAAACTTCCTTTACAACATTGAAACATTGATCCTGAAATCAACCGCTAAAGTGCCGAGAAGAAAGTGTCAGAGAAGCCAAAACTCAAAAAAATTTCGTTTGGAAAAGTCAGAAGTGAAGACTATGTTTAATTGCTTTTACGATTCCAAGGGTATTGTCCAAAGAGTTCATTCCACCGGGTCAAACAGTTAATGCACAGTTCTATCTTGGTGTTTTTAAACGTTTGGTGCATCATATTCGTTGTATTCGGTCAGAATATCGCGCTGAAGGAAGTTGGCTTTTGTTGCACGATAATGTGCCATCTCTTCGATCGACATTTGTGACCGACTTTTTTTGACTACAAATAACATTTTAACTGTCAACCATTCTCCGTATTCACCTGATTTGACACCGTGCGACATTTAACTTTTGGGAAAAATGCATTTGCTGATGAAAGGGAAGCGTTTTGTGGACGTAGAAGAATAGAGGAAATTCTTATTTTTAAGAAGTCCTGTTCAATTTCGAACGCACCTTGTAGGTTGATGTTGGCGAATTTAACTTTAATGAGGATTGTCACTAAGGTGCTTGTCCATTCTCCCGAAACTTTAGTTAATTTGCCTTAAATGACAAATTCGCATCCAAATAGGCGCTGATTGTTCTCACAGAACTAATCACCGTAGCAAGCATACGTGTATATCGCAGTTTTTCGTGTTAAACACGCTTCTTTGCTGCCCATGGTCTCCGCGAGTTGTTCAGCTGTTGCGTGTAAATGGAAATGATTGATCAGGCCAGACAGATCTCTTTAGGCTGGGTTAAGTGCCGAGGTTTACACTAGGCAAAAAGCACCGATTCTCTTTTAGCCACTTTTCTCAGTAGAATGAATAAATTTACACTCATTGTCGTTCTCCAAGAGACACTACGGTATTCCTCCGCAAGTCATTATGACATTAGCAGCTGTCAACCATTGTGACACTAGTAGATTTTGAAGGCAAAAACAAGAGGAACCAAATTTCACTCTCCATCAACTGACTGTCAATCAAAGAGCTTACCGCCAACACAAATTTGTTGAGCGTTATCTCGTTTTGTTTACAGTCAATTTGCATAACTCGGCCAAGTCACACTTTACAAACAAAAGGTGGAACATCTCTGGGCAGAGACAGATGAAACCGCGCGTGCCTGCAAAAATTTGCCTTTTGACCACAATGATTCTCAAATTAGCCATATGACCGTGTTTGCTTGAATTCAAGATTGAAATCTTCGTTCTGTGGAAGTTAACTCATCGCCAGAGTTTGTCGTCATCACGGTCATGCTTGGAAATGGTCACCTACCCTAAACGAGGAAATTAACGCCGACTTGTTTCATTGGCCAGCCCTGGTGGCCGAAATAAGCACACTCGGGTTGTTTACATTCCAAGAGGAGCTATTTCCTGGTTGCAGATCTTGGTGGCCATTTCGGGGAATGAAGGAGCTTTTACCATTTATGGCCTGTCTTGGTGCCATTCCTGACAACTTCTTGGTACGACATGACCCAAATTTGAATGCAGAGTTGTTTACAAACTTAAGGCACCCACACATTCGCTCGTTTTCAAAAACTGCGCATTAGTGAATCAGTTTTATTTGGGGTACAGATGCGTGAACAGTCGCTGGCATTTCAAATTCCATGCGTCGGATGTTCTTCTTTGCTTTTGGCGGTTTTTCTGTTTGTTTTCGCACTTTTTTTTCCTCGTCTCTCTGCGTGTTGTTCTTTCACTTTTTTCTGCGATTCTATTGCGCGTCTTGTTTTGCTTTCGCTGATGATGGCCGGTCGAGCGGGCGTATGACGGTTTCAGCCAGATGCATGGAAAAAAACGTTCACTTCTTGTATCGCACTTTATTCTACTGCTGTTGTTGGTGGTTGTAGGTAGGTACGCAAATTTTTTTTGTCTCCTCATTCTCGGTGCTTCTATGATATTTCAGTTTCATTTATCCGTTGTGTGTTATGTGAATTTAACGGTATATGACACGATTGGAGCTATTGCGTAGTAGAGCTGGGTTGTTTTGCGTCTCCATCGATTCTTTCTTTAACTAAGCCAATAAACGAGCATGAGGCATGTGTAACGACTAACGTACTGTCGTAATATTGTAGATCGAAATGAGTTTTACTTTTTAGGTGTTCCTTGCTGATTGGATATGTAAATTAAGGAGAAGCTGCCAAAAGGAATGTGGATTAATTTAGTGAGGTGCACAAATGTTGGCCTTGGGCCACTTGGACTCAGTGGAGAAGTGTCAATTGGTTGACGTTGTTACAAAGTCTGTTGCTGTTTCACATACATATGTATTTCTAGATGTCAATATGTAAGCAAATAATACTTCATTTGACACTTACTTAATTACTTAGGTGGCACTGCAGTCCGGGCTGAACAAGGTCCGATCTCTCTCCAGCTGCTTGCAGTGGCGCACTCTAAGTTTATTGAAATTCTACATACATGTGCCATTTTAGACGCACTCGTCCTCTGCTACGTCGTCCCACGGGGTTGGAATCGAAAATCCGTTCAACATGTCCCATCGATCTAAAGTTTGTGGTTGAATGTTCACTTCATTCCCCCAAAAACGACCAAAAATCACACGAAAATCCAAACGGCAAAGTTTTTCTTGGTCAAAAAGATACAGTCCTCTTTAGCATAGAGCAGGGCAGGCCCGCTGTGATTAAGATTTTGTAAGTTAGTTCTGTCTTACTCAATTGCTGCCTGAGCCCAAAGAAACGATTGGCAAGAGTAATTCTGCGTCTGATTTGATGGCGTTGCTGCTGTTACTGCGGCGTCAAAATAGACGAAGTCCTTAATTACCTCCTTTGTTGGCAAGTGAGTTTTGCACGAATCTTTCTAGAGCGATGTTAAAAGAGTCACACAACAGCGCTTCACCTTGTCTAAAACCCCTTTTGACATTGGAAGTTTAGGTTAATGGAGCAACTAGAGCTCTCCATAGTCGTCTGCGAAACCGGACGGGCTTGGCAGTGATGTCAAAACTAGATATCTCGTCAAGTAGCCCGTCCCTATACACAATGTCATATGGAATTTTTTCAAAATCTGCAGAAATTTGAATACTTGACTAATGGTGGACCTTAACAGCTTGATAGCAGTATTTTAACCATCATTGCCGTTATACAGTCTACAAAAGTAGGCCTTCCATAATCTCAATACCGCGTTCGAATCTACTACTAGCTGTCAATGTTCATCTTCGCAGGTTTCCATGCTAGCTCTTTAGCCCTGACATGCTCGTTTTATTATTTATATTTCTGATAACATCTCTCCGTTTCCTCGATTCCGGGCCTCATTTTCTTTCTGAGAAGCCTATATTCCTCCCTTTTCACTAGGATCTCTCGTTCTTCGATTCAGCGCTGCTTTATATGCTTCTTGTTTGGCTGCATGTTCCAGTCTACATTCGGAGCTTTTTGGTGGCGGCGTTTTAAAACCAATCACATCAGAAGCAGTTTCTCTGATGGATCGTTGTCAGCATTCCGATTGTTGTTTCATTGTTTGTGTCGCTAAGCTCTGCTTGCGACAATCTCTAAAGTTAAGGCACTATCTAACCTGAGAAGATTGTACTCGGATACTCCTGATCCAATTGCTATCTTGGCATTCACTCTCAACGTTCTCAATCACCTCTTCACATTCTCCGTATGCTTACTAAACGGAAGCCATGTTGTCGCGTAACGATTACTGATTCAGGAAGAAACAAGAAATAATAAACCGCATGCCATCAAATCACCCGTGGACCTATTGCTAAGAAAACCGTGCTGCCGGTCACTGAGTAGTTTTCGTGTTTCGAGATATTTCATGAGCTGACGATTTATCGTCGTTTCCATGACATTGGAAAGAAGGTACGTAAGTGCAATGGGTCTGTAGGAAGAGAAAGAAGAAAATTCGCCTTTGGGAGTCGAAGGGTAGGATTGATGAAAAAGCTTACGCAGTGATAGATACTCGTACAACATCTGGACCAGCGGATTTTTGTATGTTAAGTTCTTTAAGTACTCTTGATACTACACGAGTGCAAAAGTGGATTCGTCCTATTGAAGATTCGACGCATTCAAATGCAGACAGGGACAAAGCATGATCTGGAAGTGTTGAGCTGGCTGCAAAGTGTGCAGAAATCAGATTGACCTTGTCCAAGAAATGTTGTAGTAAATGAGCGTTGGGATGGACGATGCGGCAGGATTTCTAATGTTTTTGAGGAACCATCAAAAATTGTTACTACCTTACGGACATTGCAGTATTTTTTGCCTAAATTTGTGGTCATATGTATTGGAATTCCACACGCTTAAGAAAGACGTTGAAATCATTCCTGGCGCTTTTGAATTTTTTTCGCTTTTCCTCTGTCGGAAAAAGACCGAAAAAAATTTCTCTAACGCTGGCAGCCTCTTTACAGCACAAGTCGCACCAAGAATTATATTTTGGTTTGATACTCTTCATCCAATGAGGGATAAAGGGTCTCATTCCAAAGAGAATAGTATCTGTGATCATATCAGCAGCGGCATCCACATCGTTATCGAGGAAACATGAACGATTAGTTACGATTCCTAAAGAAGGTGCTAAATTCGGTCCAATTGGCTTTACCCTATTGCCATAGGGATCTTTTAGGAATCTTTTCACTAACTGTGTTATCAGTGTTGGACAAGGGTCTGACGAGCCTAGAGGGGAAAACAGATCAACGGTGTACTTATCTGGGTGAGTGGTTAAAAACTATGCCAGGTCTGGTGACATCTAGTTGGTGGTCCAATTGTTTTCCGCAGCAAAGATCGCCATACACCGTTCTTCGCGGGTTGTCTGTCCGGATTGTCGAAGCCATATATTCTGTATATTGACAATAAAGCAGTAGTGTATAATTTGCTTTCGGAGATGGAATTTTGACTACATGAAATTGAATCCGAACAGTGGTTATATTGTGGTGGAGTTTGGTAAACTACATCACTACTCAATTAAATGGCAAGACCGCGGTGAGAGAAGAATAATAGCACTTATTTGTAACCAGGTTGATTCAGACTGCGATCTACCTGTGTTACACCAAGTGCCAAAACAGCTGACCTGTATTTACAGACGTGGAAGTACGCAGAGAAGTGATTACTGCTTAACTCGAGTACATTTGATATGTCCACTCAAAATTCCCGAGCCTTTATAAAAAAAAAAAAACACCAACGATGCTAAACAAGGCTGCGAAATAAAAATTCGGATGTTTTCTTCTTTTTTCTCCTTCTTGATTCCAATAGATTCACGAATGGCCGTGGCTCAAGTGGTAGTGTATTGGCTTCCAAATGAGATGGTTTGGAGTTAATACCAGCCGCGCCCGATAGACATTCTTTTTTTCAGGCAACTAAATTCACCTTTCATCTTTTCATGATCCTCTTTATACTTGTTGGTAGGGCATTAGAAAGATCTTCAGTGGTTATGTTTTCGCTAACATTTATTAGCTTTTGTTTGTTGTTGAACGTCGAGCACACAGTTATTGATTTCCTTCGCCTTCCTCTTGATGATTTTGATGCACTTGGTAAATCATACGTTTCTTCTGTTCCTTCAGTATCGATATGAAGACAGTCTTTCAACCATTCCTTATTGTTTCTGAAATTCTTTCTCGATCTATAGGCTGCGACCCATTTTGATTGAAGTGATGTTAATTTCTGCTGACGAATTTTCATCGGACAGGTGGTTATAATTTTTTACGGCATACATGAACTCTTCTTCATTCGAGACGTTGATAAAAGTTTCTAATAAATTGTTGTGTGAAATATCCATTTTTATTTTTTAGCTGATATTTTCTAGTAATATAATAATAATAATAATATAAAATCTTTATTTCAATTAAAACTTAAGGCTAAGCATAGACTTTATAAGAAACACTTCAGTTAGAATAAATAAGAATATTCAAATACCAAAGGGACATGTGGTGAATATTCTATTAAATAAGATTACATTCGAATATATATATACTCGTACATTTATTAGTGGGGGAATAACAGAGAAAACAATCCAAAAATTATATAGCGTTTTCCAATAGGGACTTGACAACTTTGAATTTAATTTGTGAACACACTCTTTCACTAATCATCAAACTGTCACTGTCAATTTATTCAGTAAACTCAACATTTTCATTATGGTAAAGTACACGAACGAGCAACGTCTGCAAATTATAAAAATTTTCTACTGAAATTTGGAACTGGTGACTGCAACTTTAAGAGCGTTAACTCCAATTTTCGGTAGTAATTCTCGCTCTAGTTGACACGCAATAACAAGTTTAGTGCAAAAATTTGAGTCTACATATTCGTTGTATGATGTTGCCGTGTCAGTGAGACAACGGGTTGGTCGAAGTGTCGAAAATATCGCTGCCGTTCAGGCGTCCGTAGCAAACAATCCAAACCAGTCAATTCCACGGCGTTCTCAAGAATTGGGCATCGCTCAAACCACCTTATGGCATGTTTTGCGTAAGGATCTTGGTTTACACCCATACAAGAATTGAAGCCAATGGACCATTTCAAGCGATGGAAATAACGTCGCCAAAATACATTAAAGACTCCTACGGGCAATTACCAACAAACGAAAAGGACATCTGTGATAGGTGGCTTGAATATTGTAAGGACCTACTTAACAAACAGTTTCCACGTGATCACGTCCCTGCAGCTGATCCATTCGAAGAAGGAGTTGCTGACTTTTCAACAGAAGAAATACGTATAGCTATCGGAAAAATGAAACGCGGGAAAGCGGCGGGACCAGACAACATCCCATCAGAGTTTTGGTCGAAGATGGAATGTATCGGCAGTGAATGGCTGTCGAAACTCTTGAATAAAATAAAATGCGGACAAACTATGCCGAATCAATGGAGAAGTAGCTTTTTGGTTCCGTTATACAAAGGCAAAGGCGACACGCGAGAATGCAACAACTACCGCTCAATCAAGCTGATGTCACACACGATGAAAATCGCTGAAAGAGTTTTAAACGAACGTCTTCGCAAAATCATAAAGCTCGACGATAGCCAGTGTGGATTCGTGGAAGGAAGATCGACGGTGGACGCAATCCAAAGCTTGCGAATATTAATGGAAAAACATCGGGATTCGTCAAAAGATCTGCACATGGTATTTATTGATCTAGAAAAAGCATTCGATCGTGTGCCTAGAGATCTCATATGGACCGCGTTGAGGTCTCAAAAGTTACCGGAAACGTATATACGAATGATACAAGACATGTATCGAAACGTCAAAACTGCTGTTAAATGTACTGCCGGACTTACGAGAGAATTTCCGGTAAATGTCGGAGTGCATCAAGGAAGCGTTCTTAGCCCTTTCCTCTTTAACGTGGTTCTAGACTATCTTTTGAAAGATTGCATGCACGAAGCAAATGTAACATCGATTCTCTTCGCCGACGACGCAGTTATTCTAAGCGATAATGCCGTAGATTTACAAAACGTCCTAAGTAAATGGAAAGACGCGCTAGAGAAAAACGGGTTTAAAATAAGTCGCTCAAAGACGGAACATTTGACCTGCCCATTTTCGGATCCACTGCGACCTATTCCAGATATAATGTTGGACGGAATAGTTCTTCCGAAAACCACTAGATTCAAGTACTTAGGATCAATCGTTAACGTAGAAGCGAAATGTGACGACGACGTAAGGCACAGAGTAAGCGTGGGGTGGATGAAATGGCGAGAAAATTCGGGAATCTTCTGTGACCGAAAATTTCCACTTAAATTGAAGGGAAAACTTTACACCACGGTGGTTCGGCCAGCTCTTACATATGGTTCGCAGTGCTGGACAATATACGAAGCGTTTAAAAATAAAATGACGGCAGCAGAGATGAAAATGTTAAGGATGTCGACTGGAGTTACGAAACGCGACTGCATTAGATCTACGCACATTAGAGGATGTCTACACATAAAGAATTCGGTAATCGAACAACTTGAGTCGGATAGAATTAGCTGGTATTGCCACGTTCAAAGAAGATCTCTGGAAAATCCCGTTAAGAAGGCAATATCAACTACGGTCGCTCCTACTAAAAGAAAACTAGGTAGGAAAAAGAATTCCTGGATTGCTCAGATGGCAAATGCACAACAACGCCTGGGGCTAACCGCCGAAGCGATACAGGACCGAGTAGTATGCAGACGCGTTCTGCGATCTGCGACATTAGCCAACCCCATAAGCGGAGCAGTAGCGATGCAGTAAAAATGGGAAACTCGTTATGCATAAGCTCGTGTAGCGAGGAAAAAGGGCTAGTAAAAGGAAAAGAAGAAGAAGGACCATTTCAAGCGACGTACGTTCTCCGATTGGGTTCTGGAGAAGATGCGTTATTAGTCGGGTGAAAATCCACATGTGCTTCATGAATCACCAATTCATCCACAAAAACTAACTGTTTGGTGCGGTTTGCATGCCGGCGGCGTTATTGGGCCATATTTTTTCGTCGACGATAACGATCGTCACGTTACTGTGAATGGTCAGCGTTATCGTGCTATGGTCACCGAATATTTTTGGCCCAAATTGGAAGATACGGACTTGGACGACATGTGGTTTCAACAGGATGATGACACAAGCCACACATCACACGCTACAATCGATTTATTGAAGAGTAAGTTTGGTGAGCGTGCTATCTCAAGAAATGAGCCAGTCGATTGGCCGCTTCGTTCGTGCAATTTAACACCGCTTGACTATTTTCTGTGGGGCTACGTTAAGTCATTGGCTTATGCCAACACGCTGACGACGTTGGAAGAGCTCAGATCCAACATTGAACGCGAAATAGCGGCCGTTTCGGCCGAAATGTGTGGCTGAGTCGTTGAAAATTGGGTCCAACGAATCGACCGCTGCAAACGTGCTCGCGAGTTCCATTCATAAATATTTTGATTGTACTTCAAGCCGATAATAAAGTTTTTGAAATTTGAGATATTTGTTTTATGGTTTGCGTTTTATTTAAAAAAAAGTTGTCAAGCCCTTATTGGAAAACCCTATATAATTACAAGGTGAATAAAAAATAAGAACAAAATTAAACAATAAAAATACGTTTGCATGCAATATAATAGGTACAATATATGTGTGTTATATATTTTACAAGTTCCGGGACAGAATTAAGTTCCACGAGTAAGTAAGGAAAAAATTTGGCCCAATACCGAGCCTAGTGGTACACCAAGATTAATATATTTGTCACAGCTCACACAGTTTTTGATTTTGACTCGTCGCTTTCGGTTGCTTAGATATGAGACAAGCCACTTGTGCACAAATGGCAGCATTGAAACCAGCATTGAACAATTTTACAAGCAACAGTTCATGATCAAACATGTCGAACGTCTTAGTTATGCCAATAAATAAGGTGGCAGGGATATCTGAATCATTAAAACTATTATAAATTTCTCCACAGAGTTTTAGTAAGACTTCTTCAGTAGATCTGCTTTTTCTAAAACCAAATTGAGCATCACTAAACAATTGATGTTGTTTAGAAACCCCAATATCCTTGATTTCATTCCTTTTTCAAATATTTTAGAAAATCTGGATAAAAGTGGGATGGGACGGTAATTGCTCAAAACTGTTGTATCACCCTATTGCCGTTGTTAGGGCTTCAGGAAATACTCCCGGCTGAATTCTTAAATTTAAGATAAAACATAAAACATCCGATGGGTTGAAGGAAATATTCTTCAGCGGTATATTAGAAACCATATCAAGGCATAGGGAATTTGACCTTTCGAGCGAAAATATGCTTTTTTGGACTTTCAAAGAAGTAAAGAGCTGAAAGAAAAAACGTTTATTTTATCGGACATCCTTGGTAATAGTTCCCTCCAAATCACCGTATAACTGAAAATTATCTTCGCTAAAATCGAAATCCTTAGTTAATCTAATATTTGAAAAGAAGTTGTTAAATAAAGAGGCAACTTCGAAGGGCTCACAAACAGGAATATTATTGTTACTTAGAATTATACCAATTTTGTTTTTTTTTTCTATTGAAAATATCGTGAAGAAGCTCGCATTCTTTTCTTGTATTCCCAGCATTTTCATTTAATTTAGATTTGAAATAGGTATCCCTGAAAAGAGGAATTTCATATTTCAATTCTAAGCATAGTTTGTTATAGTATTTTTTAAGTCTCATGTTACCAGGATGCTTCAGAATTTTTGTACAGAGCTATTGTTTCTCTTACCTTACCTATAGCTTACCGAAAATATCAATGTTTATACTAATTACATCCATACATTCTCAACGTGTTTTTTCTATTCCGTGCGATATACCAATTTTATAAAAAACTGCAACTCCTCCGGCAGAATAATACAGCCGTTTGCTCCTTTGATTCACTTTAACTGATCATTTGAAAAAAAGCTCCATCTTTTCATACAGCGCAGTGAAAATTTATAAACCCAAACCCAAATTTTTGAATATATTTACAAATACATATGTAGAAATTAATTTTCTCTTAAGTTTAGGTCGGACCGTTTTTTTTTTAGCTGAAATTAAAGTCTAAAAAAATGCGTCGGAAATAGTGTTTTAAAAAACATTAAATTATATAGTTTTAAAAAAATCATAAAAAAAAATTGCGTCCAATTTTGATGGCACACACGAACAGGTATAAGTTAACACCAACAATCCACAATTGCAACTATCAACATGCGCATCACCCGTTCCCAGAGTGTCATCAAACACCTTACATGCGCATCATCTCAACAGCAGCAGTCAACGTTCCCAGAGTGTCATCAAACACCTTCTCAGAAACACATAGAGTTATGCACCGGACATGCTCCACCATCATGTTGCTGACACAGCACCTGAAACACCATTCGACACCAGGTTCATGCCGTACGTAGGAATTCCATAGGTTTCATTATAATTATAAGTTAAGCTTAAGTCCAGTTGTAATTTTGAATTCAATAAAGAAAGAGGTTCCAACCTCTAAAAAAATATTTTTTTAAAAAAACATTAATGTAATGTTTTAATTGGCGCCCGAGCAGGGACCCAGTTATTCTAACACATAAAAACTCAAAACGCCCTCAAGTAGTGCAGCGTAAAATACAGTCGCGAACCGTAAAAAAGTGTCGCGAGCCGCAAACGCCCTCAAGTAGTGCCGCGGTAGTGCTGTGTGAAGAAACTGTGGTCCAAACATAAAAACGGAAATAAAAAATAAAAAAAACCGTTTTGAACCCAAGTGCAGTGTTGAAACTGTAAGACGATCGTAAGAAAATCGCTTACAAGCCCCGAAAAGAGGAGAGAATCCGGAAAAGTGTACACTGAGGATCCTAAGTAGCAGCCGCAAAAAGGAGGAAATCCAAGTTACCGTCGGGGGACACGATGAAACTATTATTATTAGCGTAAGAAATTTTTACTTGTAACCAATTTCAAAATAGCTCTAAGAATTTTATAAAATCAGTTTTAGTTTAAGAAAGAAACTCTTTCCATACAAAAGCATTTACTTGTTAGAAACTCTTTTCATACAAAAGCATTTACTTGTTACTAATTATAATATAAGCCTAGTAGAGTTTTATAAAAGTGAAACACGTTAAAGTTATTTTTTAAGAGTTACATTTAAATAACATTAAGTTCTTATCTGTACATATTTCCATTTGAAAACAAGAAGCGTTCAAATTAAATTTTTAAAATGGCAAATCAAAATCCAACTCGACCATCCATCCTTAATCCCCAACAAAACCCTAATCAACAAGAGCCAAATGCCACACCGGCACTTCATACATTAATCGCATCTATCGTAACTGAGATATTAAATAATCAAGGCCCAAGATTAATACAAAACATTCTAAACCCTTACGCAGACCTTTCCCATGGCACTGATCAAACAATCGATGCTCATCACCGAGGCAACTTATCAGACCTCGATAAAATACCGGATGTTGTCCGCTGTCTCAGAGAATTCTCTGGACAGCCCGGTGAATTTAGCTCTTGGAAGAAGAGCGTTGATAGGATTTTACGCTTATATGAAAATTCGAAAGCGACTCCAAAATATTTCGGAATCCTTAGTGTCATACGAAACAAAATTGTCGGCATCGCCGACGTTGCACTCGAATCATACAATACCCCTCTAAGCTGGGAGAGCATTTCGCGCTGCCTAGAATTACACTATGCAGACAAATGCGATATGGGCACACTGGAATACCAGTTAACTTCCCTTATACAAGGCAACAATTCTATTCAAGAATTTTACCAGCAAGTATACTCTCATTTATCCTTAATCCTGAACAAAATATCGTGTATGAATGTTGGCCCTGAAGCACTTTCACTCTTGACGCAGACCTACAGGGATAAAGCCCTGGATACTTTCATACGAGGATTGAAAGGGGATCTGCCCAGATTGCTCGGCATACGTGAACCAGCCGACCTACCCCAAGCACTTTATCTATGCCATAGGCTAGAAAACCAAAATTACCGAACCAATTACGCGAACAACCAAGGTAAAAAAGTAAATCCGAACTACCCTCCACCTCTTCCTCCTCGTAGGGATAACCGATACCCTTCGATGCCCAGACAGCAAATGCCGTTTTATCCTCAAATCGCATACATTCCGCAACCCACTAGAAACTCAGGTTTTAATCAACAACTCAGGAATTATAACCAACAACTACCTAATTTTAATGTCCAACGTCAAAATTATAACCCGAACCAACCCAGATACCAAGTAAATCAGAATCACGGAAATTTTCCTCAACCACCACCAAGGCCACCGCATAAAGAAGAACCTATGGAAACATCTACCATGGGAGTAAACTACATGAACAGACCTCAAGGAAATGGACCAGTAGCACAAAAAAGGCCATACATACCATCTCAACAAAATATCCCACAAAAAATGCAAAGGAACTTCCATCTAGATACGTATTCCCAAAATTCGGGTGTTTGAGAGGGCTTGCCTTCGCTTGTACAGAACACCAGAGTCGGAGTACAAGAAATTTTATCCTAATGAGGTCCTTTACAATAGGGCGAACCTAATATGAGTGGACAACTTCGTAATTAAGCTGACTCGAAGGCACATTGCAAGAGCAATGACCTCGACGAATAACCTGATATCTGGGGGCTTACTACCCCAATTACCTTTACCACGAGAGTGTGCGCTCTGACGGCTTCGTTCCACCGGAAGCATTCCTCTACATCAGATAGGGTTGATCCAGGATAGATCAGCGGTGCCGTTAATCTTCCATGTCGCTCGGACAGCTGGGGACAGGCGACTCAACTACGGCAGAGACGTCGCACACGGTAGTGTGGATCGCCTCAGGTTCAGTAGGGCGGTGGGGAATCGTGATAAGAGGGATGTCGTTCGGCAGCACCAGCATTTCTGGTGGTTGAATGATGGGGAAGATGTTTCGTCGTCGTTTCCGTCAATTACGGACCAGCCTCACTAATGAGGTAGAGCTGACCAATTTATTTGCTCTGTGAATAGCGGTGGCCAGCTTACATAGGTTTAGGTTAGCATTTAAGAAACATATGCATATATCAGTGTATACAAAGGTGTATACAGATACTTCGGATGGGACTTGAGGAGGGTTCAAGTCCCATCCGAAGTTATACCACAATTAAGTGATATTCATTTTTTAGGTTAGCCGACTCGTCGCTTCCCTATTTCGAAGTCAAAAAGGGCGACGAAGTGTTAAAGATTCTTATTGACACAGGTTCCAATAAGAATTATATACAACCCTCACTGGTAAAAAATCCAATAACAAACCAAAAACCTTTTTATGCAAATTCAATAGGTGGAAACGTACGAGTTTCACACCACACATTCGTCAGTCTGTTTGGTCTGAACGACACAAAAATTAATTTTGTCTATTGCCTTGTCTCACTTCTTTTCATGGAATTCTAGGGAACGATAGCCTTAAGGAGCTATCGGCTGTAATCCACACGAAAGAAAATTTCATGTTAATCCAAAACAAAGTTAAAGTCCATATAAAACAACAAACCTCTCAAAGTGTCAATTCAATATCCATAAGAACTAATCACCTAAATCAAACACAAAAATTTGCTCTGAAATCAATAATAAGTAAGTTTCCTACTCTCTTTGCTGACCCCGATACAAAACTGACATACGCCACAAACGTCAGGGGCGAGATACGAACTACAACCGATGGCCCGGTTTATTCAAAATATTACCCTTACCCGATGTCGTTGAAGGACGAGGTTGATAGACAAATAAAAGAAATGCTCGACAATGGAATAATCAGACCATCAAAATCACCTTACAACTCCCCAATCTGGATAGTGCCAAAAAAATTGGATGCATCAGGCGAAAAAAAGTACAGAGTTGTCATTGATTACAGGAAGCTAAACCAGGTTACCATCCCTGACCGTTATCCCATACCGGAGATTAATGAGGTGCTTTCTCAACTCGGAAAAAGCAAGTGGTTTACTGTGTTAGACCTTAAAAGCGGATTTCATCAGATTCTTCTAAAAGAATCTGATACAGAAAAGACAGCCTTTTCCGTCAACAACGGAAAATACGAGTTTACACGCCTCCCATTTGGGCTGAAAAATTCACCATCTATCTTTCAAAGAACGTTAGATGATGTACTTCGGGAGCATATTGGTAAAATATGCTATGTATACATCGATGATATTGTAATATTTAGCGAAGACGAACAGACGCACCTCGAAAACATCCAAAAAGTTTTTCATACTCTTGAAAAAGCGAATATGAAGGTACAAATAGATAAATGTGAATTCTTACGGAATGAAGTTGAATTCCTTGGATTTGTCATTTCGTCGGAAGGCATAAAAACGAATCCAGAAAAAGTTCGAGCAATTGTTAATTTTCCACCTCCGAAAACCCTCAAAGATTTAAGATCTTTCCTTGGATTGTCCGGTTATTACCGACGATTTATAAAGGAATACGCAAAAATAGCGAAGCCACTAACATCTTTGTTGAGAGGAGAGGACGGGCGAATTTCGAAGAATCTTTCAAGCAAGAAAATCATCACCCTAGATGACGTAGCCATTGAGGCATTCTCGAAAATAAAGAATTCAGTAGTATCGAACGATATAATTCTAATGTACCCTAATTTCTACAAGGAGTTCCACCTTACTACAGACGCTTCCAATTATGCGATTGTCGCTGTATTAGAACAGGATGGAAAACCTATAACTTTTATCTCAAGGACGTTAAATAAAACCGAAGAAGGATATGCAGCAAATGAAAAAGAAATGATTGCGATAATTTGGTCACTCACTTCCTTGAGAAATTACCTTTACGGTTCCGCAAAAGTTACAATATTTACCGACCACCAACAGCTTACTTTCGCTCTTAGTCACAAAAACCACAATGGTAAGATGAAACGGTGGAAATCAATACTTGAGGAATACAACTACGAACTCAAGTATAAGCCCGGCAAAACGAACGTTGTCGCCGACGCGCTCTCAAGAATCCCTCAAGTAAACTCTATTTCAGCCTCCAACACAGTGACGATAGCTCATCCCATGGACTAATCCAATCCGTAGAAGCACCCATCAATGTTTTTAGGAATCAACTTATCCTTCTAGTTGGAGAAGAAATTCCCCATAGAATTGAGTACCCCTTTCCCAATATTCGCCGAATTTGTTTCAATCAACCCTACTATAGTAAAGAAAACATAATTTCTATATTCAAGCGTTTTCTTAACCCTTCACTGATAAACGGGCTTTTGACTAATGAAGAAACTCTAGGAAAAATTCAAGAATTGTATAAGCTTTATTTTTCAAACTACAAAGTTCGTCATACTCAAACTAAAATAGATGACCTTACTGACACATCAAAACAGGAATAAGTTATTTTAGATACCCATGCAAGAGCACATAGAAATCCCAAGGAAAACAAAGCCCAAATCTTACAAAAATTCTATTTCCCTCAAATGAGTTCTAAGATCAACAAACTTGTCAAACAATGTCGTGTATGTAAAGAGCACAAATACGATCGCCAGCCAAGTAAACCAGTGCTTAACGCTACTCCTATTCCACAATTCGCCGGACATATCATTCACCTGGACATATATTCCACTGAGAAGCATCTTGTGCTTACAGCCTTAGACAAATTCTCTAAATATGCTCAGACAAAACTTTTAAAATCTAAAGCTACTGAAGATGTCAAAGAACCACTAAAACAAATATTATTCTCTTTCGGTGTCCCAAAAATTGTTGTCTTTGACAATGAGAAATCATTCAACTCATCATCCATATGTTTCATGCTTCAAGACCAGTTAGGAATATAAATATTCAAAACACCCCCATATTCCTGTAGTGTGAATGGACAAGTAGAACGATTCCACTCCACACTATCAGAAATAATGTGTTGTCTAAAAACAAATCGCACCCACAATTCGTTCCTAGAACTCTTGGATCGATCTGTATACGAGTACAACTACTACTCGACGACTGGAAAAAGACCTATTGAGGTATTTTTCGGAAGAAACGTTAGTACCGATTCCGAACAGTACGAAAAAGCACGACAGGACAACATTAAAAGATTACAGGAAAAGCAAAATAATGACTTAAAGTACCACAATCAAAAGAGGCATCCAATAAACGATTATTCTCCCGGTGAAATTATTTGTGTAAAAATAAATAAAAGATTAGGCATAAAATTATCACCTCGCTTTAAACAAGAAACAGTAAAAGAAAATAAAAATAAAGTCGTTCTTACTGAATCCGGCAAAACGGTGCACAAAAGTTTAATTAAAAATTAAAATGATTTTCTTCCCAACAGGTTTATTGTGCCCTTGTGCATCGCAAATATCCAAATACTAGATTATTCAAAATCCCAACTAATTAAAATCAAAACTGGCCAAGCCAAACTGCAAGATGGATCATTCAAAATAATCCACATAATCGATCTTGAATCCTATGACGAAATCCTAAGGAAGTTAGAAGAAGCATCAAACGATATCCCATCCGACAATCCTATCCAACCCATTATATCCTTTGAAATACTCCACATAAAAAATTACCTACTTAAATTAAAAATTATTAAACGACCGAAACGCTCTCTTGATTTCATAGGTAGTGCGTGGAAATGGATCGCGGGAAATCCCGATCACCACGACTACGAAATATTAACAAATAAAATAAACAATGTGTTATCCAATAATAATAATCAGTTAATCATAAATAAATTAAGTTTAGATAAGATAAGTGAAATAACTAATGTTACTAATAAGATTTTAAAGTCAGTAAAAGAAAATACAAATTTAGAAAGTGAACTTATTATGAAAATTAAATATAAACTAGAAATTCTAAAAGAAGAAATTGTTAATTTGTCAAATGCTATTCATTGGGCCAAGACCAATATAATTAACTCATTTATACTTTCAAGTAATGAAATTAACGAAACTGAACAAATATTAAAAAACGAAAAAATACCATATGTTAACTTAGATGAGGCATTAGAGTTTGCAAATGTCAGAATTGCAACAGATTCAAAGAATTTAATTTACATTATAGATTTACCTACAACTAAAAGAGAAATATGCAACGTTTATTTATTAAGAGCTGTTAAATTAAATGATAAGATTAACAAAATCCCATTTGTTTCATTTTTGAATTGTAATGAAAAAATATTTGGTATTTCTAAGCCGTGTGAAACCTATAATAAATTTTCTGTATGTAGACTTAAGAATGTCATAGATATTAGCAACACCACCTGCATCCCGAAGCTTCTAAAAAGTCGTGAACCTACGTGTACGATCGCAAACAATCAACACATCCAGCCTATAGAAGAGATAACAACAGACATATTACTGCTTAATCAATTCGAGGGACCAGTCACAATTGATAATGAAACAGTAGTCCTTAAAGGCACTTACATCATCAGACACTCGAACATAACAATCGAAATTGGTGACAGAAAAATCAGGTAACAGATCACCAGCTGATGCCTGCAATCCTACAACCATCATCCTTAATGAGCAGAACGGAAGAAGTACTATCTCTCGAAATGTTAAAACAATTAAACACTAATAGTACTACAAAAATAGAGCTTTTAGAAACAAAAAACAAAGTTAACTCGATTATTAACATATGCCTATCTTTTTCGATAACTGGCGTACTCATAGCATTCATAGCTAGGACTGCAATACAGAAACAGTTAAAACTTCCACACCATTTCCGGCTCAAAGGACTCGAAATCAAGCTATAATTGGCATTGAAGATATTCCAGAACTGCTCTCTAACAAAACTGCAAACGAGGACGTCTGCACTTAAGGGGGGAGGAGTTAACACCAACAATCCACAATTGCAAATATCAACATGCGCATCACCCGTTCCCAGAGTGTCATCAAACACCTTACATGCGCATCATTTAAACAACAACAGTCAATGTTCCCAGAGTGTCATCAAACACCTTGCATGCGCATCATCTAAACAGCAGCAGTCAACGTTCCCAGAGTGTCATCAAACACCTTCTCAGAAACACATAGAGTTATGCACCGGACATGCTCCACCATCATGTTGCTGACACAGCACCTGAAACACCATTCGACACCAGGTTCATGCCGTACGTAGGAATTCCATAGGTTTCATTATAATTATAAGTTAAGCTTAAGTCCAGTTGTAATTTTGAATTCAATAAAGAAAGAGGTTCCAACCTCTAAAAAAATATTTTTTAAAAAAAACATTAATGTAATGTTTTAATTTATATCACACGAAACGAAAAAGAAATGATTTTTTGGAACGCTTTGTCAAGTTTTTACACTCAAACGTCAATTTTTACGTGACCTTAAAAATTACTCAAATTTCACTGGGTCTACTAGCATAACTTCTGATCCAAAAGAAATAGTTTTTTTTTGATTACCAGAGCTCCAAACATCTGTTAATCCAGTGAATTTAACAATTTTGCATTATAGACAGACCTGTGAAAATTGAAAATTAAAAACTATTCCCTAAATGAGTCAATGTGCATTCGTCATTCTACACATAAATTACAACAAATTTTCTTCTAATCAATGCGATGACATCTAGGCTTTTCCACCATGCCAGCATTTAACAAATTACTTTGAATGAAACCTCCTAAATTCTTCCCCCAAAATGACCCCTAACCTCCAACAACGGAAGACAATAAAGCTTAAACTCCACGAACCAGAATCAGCAATCCTAATGAACCTGTCACCTAGCTACATCAAGTCCAGCAATCACCTCTCGAGTATTAATTTGGAATACCCAAAAAACCCTACTTGAGGCGGTCTCATGCATATTCATGTGGCCAATGTACGCATGAACAAAGCCAATTTAACAAGCTATATATATAAATGAGATTTAATGATTTCGTGAGAATCCGAACAACGGTTCTATGCGGCTGATTTGCTAAAAAATTGTAGACATGTCGCCTCACAAAAATAAAAAAAACAAATTCTCCAGACAAATTGATTTAAAGTAATGTCTCGCACTAGGTAATCTGCACGCTCGGAGTTCTACCCCGAATAAGCATGAACCCCAGCCGATGAGCTCAAAACCATCTTCAGTCTGAATCAGTCATCAATCTGCATAGATTCATTCATCAATTCGCGGATGCAAACTTAATTGATTCCACTAACTGAAAGTCATCGTTTCTATTGCCTTTCTCCCTTCCAATTGATTGAATAATTTCCCCATAAAACTTGATACATAATAGTGCGCGCCAAATGTATCTACGAGTTGCAAAAACTGACAGAAATAGAACCACTCTGACAAAATAGTTTGGTACCATGAGTGGATTTTTATTAGATCCATCAATAGTCATTGGTTGATGACAGTTCACACAGAACACGGGCAAGGTTGTTAGCCTCGATTGCGTTGAACTCTAATTTGGGAAAATGTCACATCGCATTTCATCGACTGAAGAATCGGTTGAAATTATCACAAATTCACACTCTCAATACCGTTAGATGTCATAACTTTCCGGTTTAGCCAAAAACAATGATCCGATCAAACAAAAATAACGAAAAACTCGAATGAATGTCTCTCATCCGAGACGTACTCGTACATACAATACAATACAAACACAACGAACTTTGAATTGATCAACATGCCACACACATATACAATGTCACTCCGACAATCAGACGTTAATTGTCATGTGAGACCACGACTGACTACAACTACGACCATGACATGACGAATACGCCTAGCAGGTGCTCCTGGTATTCTAAAATCAAAAACAAAAGAACTCCTCTGTCGGTCGGTCTAAAACTAGAATTTTGCATCCTTCCGGTAAGTTAGGCCAAATGTGTTAGACCATTCTACTGAATCCAATTCGTGGTATTGTCATTATTATCCAAAGCCAATGGGTGCCGTACCATACTCCTACCCCAAGTGATTCCAATTCGTATTCACTTCATAATTCAATTTATATTTTGGCAGCCCCTATATGGTGCTACTGTCATTTGTGAATGCCGCCTCTTTGGGGATTTCCTCTGTGGCACCTGATTCGGGCTGTGGGGCACCCAAATGAGAATTCGGTTCTTCTATACTCAGCGCTGGCTTCCTGGTTACGCAGAGATTCAGTTTGGACTTGGCACCGATGACCGGCGGCGGCGTCCTCAATGTGTGTAATCAGACGTAGATACCGCAGCGCAATTAGTCGCCTGTCGGAGTTATGTACATGGCAAAGCATTTCTGGTTAATTAAGAGAATGCGACTTGAGTTGGTTAAAGGCTTAGGCGAGCGGTCGCTTGAACGGCTGGTGGCGGATTAGGGAAGAGAATTTGCAGAGATGCAGCACCAACATCACTTTTGCACGAATTTGTTTGCGTATCTTGTTAACAAGCAATTAGTTGAGGCGCGCGGGATTACTTTGGTCAATTTCGAGAACTCGGTTTCGAGAATAGCACTGAGATGTATTAGTGCTTGTTGGCGATAAGGGTTTTCAGTGTAATTTGCGATTAACAAGTGGCCGGTGTGTACTGGGTACGCATATTACTCGCAGATAGAGTAGTGATTTGGGAGAGCATTTAACTACGCAACTTGAGAAGCAACGATTTGGAAAGCAGCAGAACGAACAGTTATTCTCTACTTTTAACAATTATGTTGAATATTTAAAAATGTTTGCTAAAGATAGACACTATTTAAGCCCGGCAATGTATGGGGCTAATTTCGAGAATATAATTTTTTTTCTTGAAGACAATTTAAGGATTTGATTGCATATGGTATGATCAAGAGAATAGTGTTTTGATGTACTGAGATATTCGTAAGAAATGTGCTTTTTCCTAGACAAGGTCTTTATGAAGGAATTTAGATAAGAAATATAAAATTGCGTTGCTATGTTAACCCGTGATAAATATACAGCACCTGTCCTTGCACCAGCCGGCTTTCTACTTTTTTGGTAAAACAATATTCCTTTCTGCATTTGCGATTTTTTGCCGACTTCAAAAAAGAGTCAAGAGCAGCGCTCACAGGCCTATAGATTTTTGCCGTCAAGGGAAGCAGCTTGTTATGAGAGAGACACCAGCCTCGTATGCCAACGGATCCCCTCAGGTAGTATCACGACCCGGAACGTTCACGGATTACGAATTGAGAGTATGCGTCTGGAACCTACGCACACTATGCAATCTTGGTGCTGCTCAAAAACTTGAATTTGTCCTCACGCAGTACAAGGCAGATATTACCGTGATCTAGGAGATACGAGGGACAGGATCAAGATACAGCTATTATAAAAGACTGTACATATTGGGATGCGGATTCGTTGTGGGAAATCAGTACATTTTTGTGGATGTAATATGTATGTAGTGTCTGAAGCATCTTGTTTTGCGAATTGGTTTCACTCAAAATATACCTCAAACCACTCCAAAAATGACCCTCATTGTTGAACGCAATTTTGCCAAGAAATTCTGGATCATATTGCAGTTGGTTTTGAGCCTTTTCAGCCTTATCCCGTGATCCAACAGCTTCAGGTCTTATACCAATTATATCATGTGATTGATAAAGTCAAAATCCTTTCGCCAAATTTTCCAAGGTGTGGACGGACAAGGTCCAAGCTCCAGTGCACGTCTGCGAATTGTGAACTGACATATTCCGGTTTTCATTGGCATTGACATTGCACTGGCATTGACTTCAGAGACCCGTCACCTGTTAGATAAATATCCTCGAAGTAAGTGTTCATTTTAAGAATGCAGTATGTGATGTAAGGAAGCAGAACATACCATAAGGAGGTACGAATGCCATATTATCCACCAGGCCTTATTCAATTTTAATAGGAATCGATGATTCTGGTCCAAATTTTACAACGAATCATCTCCATTTGACTCCTGCTTACAAATACATTTAAATTCTAACAAATAAGTCGAATATTTGGTCCAGTACGCGAGAAGAGCGAATGGAGGAGAAGATACAACAGCAAAACTATGTGCTTTATCTAGATGTGGATGTAGTCCAAAAAGCTAAAGCAAAGTCGGCTACGTCGAGCGAATGGACAATAATGCTCCAGTAAATGGGTCCTTGAATCACTGCCCCATGGTTCGAGTCGACAAACAAGGAAGACAAAATATCCGTTTTAAGGACAAAGCCATATGCCGGATACCAGAGCGCTTGGTGTAGACAACTCTAAGAAGTGGGCACGGGAGCGAAGAGAGTGGAAGGCAGAGACTCTTCACGACTTGGGGCCCATTAATTAAGCAAGTAAGTCAAATGTGATGAAAAACCGTGCTGAGCATTCAGAAAAAAGCAAGCGAAATAGCTCGAGAGTTGAATCCAGAAGAAGGAAAAAAAAAACAGTCTTTGTTGAAAATGACATTTAAAAGGGCTATATAAAGTTAACAAAAGTAAAATGATATTGTTCGGAAACTAATTTGTAATACTGCGTTCATAAATGTATCAGTCAATAATATTTCATTGTTAAAACATCAGAAAAACATGACAACGACAGTCTTATTTTTAGACGAAAAGTGAAAGGGCGCTGAGGTACAAACCATTTTTCTGTTTTTCGGTATATGAATTAAGAATCAAACCCTGAGCTCTTAGCGTCATACTGACAATGAACTACACGTTTATTAAAAAACAAGGACCATTAAGACTAACTGGACGAAATACTAATTGGGAAGGATTCAGAAATTAGATTAATAATAACCTAGAACTAGACGTTTCACTTAAAGCAGCACTTGAACTCGAAATCGAAGTGAATTCTTTCGTTGAAATAGTCCAATGTGCTGCGTGGAACAATACACCTTGTCAACGAAAAAACCCGGCTAAACGTAACTTAAACTACCCGCCTGAGGTAAAAGATATGTTAAGAGAAAAAAGAAAAGCTCGCAAAAGATGGCAAACAACTCGAGCGCCGCAGGATAAAACACGCTTAAACAGGCTCTGTAATCTGCTCAAGGAGACTCTTAAAAGTTACAGAAATTCCGAAGTAAATACATATGTTCAAAACCTGACGGCAGGAAAAGAAACAAATTACTCGCTTTGGAAAGCTTTAAAATGCTTAAAAAGGCCCAAAATCCCCGCGCCACCAATCAAGGTCGGCAATAACGAATGGGCTAAGGGGGATAAGGAAAAAGCGGAGGTTTTTGCCGACTATCTTGAAGAAATTTTCAAGCCCTCCGACGGCCCAACACTGGTACCCGACACCAGTTCTTTAGAAATAGAATATAGTAATTTTGTAATGACAAATGCAACTCTTGCTGAAATTAAAACTGTAATAAGGAAATTAAAACCAAAGAAGGCTCCGGGGTATGACCTGAAAATGCTACCTCAAAAAGCACTTATAAAGCTCTTACACATTATTAACGCGGCTCTGAGGCTTGAATACGTGCCAAGTCAGTGGAAAGTTGCTGAAGTCATTATGGTACTAAAACCAGGAAAACCTCCAAACGATAAAAAATCATACAGACCCATTTCTCTTCTACCGATCCTGTCGAAAATCTTTGAGAGGATTTTGCTAAAACGTCTTCTCCCAATTATCGAAAACCAAAATCTTATTCTCAACCATCAATTTGGATTTCGGACTAAGCATTCAACAATTGATCAGGTGCATAGAACTACTGATGTAATTGAAAAATCCCTGGAAGAAAAAAAGATTTGTTCGAGCGTATTTCTTGACGTCTCACAAGCTTTTGACAAAGTATGGCATGAAGGTTTGAAGTTCAAACTGCGACGAATTTTGCCATTAAAGCTTTATAATATATTGACAAGCTATTTTGAAAATAGAATTTTTCGCGTTCGATACGGAAATGATGTTTCGAAATTTAAAGATATCCTAGCCGGCGTACCGCAGGGAAGCGTACTGGGCCCACTTTTGTACCTTTTATATAAAAGAGATATACCACACGTCGAGGATACTGTTCTCGCTACTTTTGCTGACGACACCGCTATCTTAGCGGTTGGAGAATCAATAGAAGACTCAACGGCAAAACTTCAGACTGCTTTAAATAAAGTCTACGAGTGGACAAAGTTCTGGCGAATTACCCTTAATGAGACAAAATCTGTACATGTTGACTTCACCTACAGAAAGATAAATCACTTGCCCATTTCTATAAACTCGGTGTGTATCCCCTTTGCAAACGAAGCTAAGTATTTGGGAATGACACTTGATGCGAAGCTTAAATGGAAAACGCATGTTAAAAAGAAACGAAAAGAACTAGAGGCCAAATACAAAGAAATGTACTGGCTACTTGGTAAATATTCCAAGCTAAGCTTAGAAAACAAGCTGCTTCTTTATAAGCAAGTGCTAAAGCCGGTGTGGACCTATGGTATACAACTCTGGGGTTGTACTAAGAAATCAAATATAAATATAATACAAGCTTTTGAAAATAAAGTGCTACGACAATAAGTGGTGTATAAGAAATAATGACCTGCATCGAGACCTCGGAGTTCCTTTCGTGGAAGATGAAGTCAGGAACTGCGCACGAAAACATAAAGTCCGGTTAAGCGGCCATATCAACAATACAGTCCTAGAAATCTTGGACGAACGAAACATACTACGCCGTCTTCAACGAACTGAACCGTTGGACCTTGCGCAATAAATTGAAACAGCATTAAGAAAGCGGAATATGTAGGGTCTTCCATTGGAAAGTGTCCTACCAAACGTGATTAACTTATGAAATAAAAACTGCTTGATAAGTTCTACTTAGTTGCGGTATTAAAATTAACAACGAAGGGAGGTGTTTTTAGTGAGTAAGAATCTCACACTACTATGAGCACGCGCTTCTGATCCTCATAGTGTCTTATGGAAGATTTTCACCTGCCCTCGCCGGGAAAAAAAAAAAAAATATGTGTGGGCCAAAAAATCGTTGGTAGTCGATTATCTACTATTGGCTCTCAAGGTTTCTGGAACCTACGTCTGGGCCTATGTGAACGATGATTCATTGTTGTATAGCACTTAACATTTCTCTAGCCTTTCATGAGGATTGACCACTCGTGAAATACCTTATTGGTCAGTACACTTTTGCACAACACCATGACGTGGTGGGTTTATGTGACACAAGTATCTATTTCTCGTGTGGAAAGGATGATGACCTAACTTTTTTTCTTAGTTCAGTTTCCTTTATCGTTTCGAACATGTTCATTCGCTGGATGTTGCCGAGTCAATGTGGTCCACGTGCATTGGTGTTCTTGATTACATCTCTATCTTGATACTGCTCATAGAGCTCACGTTTATATCACATCTATCATTCGTCCTCCTCGCAAATTGGTTGAAATAGGCGACGACAATTTTTCATTTGCTTTCGGCACCAAATAGTAGGATTAGCCGTAATCTGACTCGGAATAGTCCTGAGGAGATTTTCCAAACTGCATCGCGGGATTCTAAAGTTATGCAGCATAACTGGATTAACATTGACGAATATTGATTATGTAAAACTCAAGACGATGATTGCTATTATATTCGATTCGAGTCCATGAATATGTAGTGAGTTTCGAATTGAAATTCGGTTGTCTTTTCCAGGACTTTTCCACAATTAGAAGCTGTATTCATAGTCGATCTGTCGCACTATAAGAATAGTGCATTGTAATTTTAGTAGGAATACTTCTCTTACAAGATATAGAATAAGTTATTTTGTAGACTGGGCACAAGGAGTTTACCCATAATCTGCTTATATCTCGGTGCATGCTCTGTTGATTAACCATCATAGCCATTGGCCTTACTATTCTTCATTATTCTTCAGCTGTGCGAATTTGTTCGGCACTGTGAAGGGGAACGGTTTCTTCGTTGATTAAAAGTGAGGGCTCTTCTTGTCAAATCACTTTTTCAACATCATGTCTTTATAAAATTCTTCACAAAACTATGAATAAGTCTATTTTTCTGTTTAGACAGGGTTCGTACAGTTATTGAAGGCAGATTCAAGCAGCTGCGCGTCCAACAGTAAGACTATAACCTTTACAGATCGAAGTAAAAAGAATATAGCCAGAAATTGAATTGGATTTCGAAAGTGTCTTCTAGAATCGGAATACTCGGTGAAATAAGTAGGCTGGTCGTAGATTTTAAAAGGAGCCAGACTTGAAATACTCAGAACATTTGATGTCAGCAATACGGATTCGAAAGCAGAGACTTTCGGTCCCGTGCTTGAAACTCACTACCAAGGTAATTTGATGAGTAGTGGCTCACAACTATCTCTAGCGAAGTTGTATTTTAAGTGATCTGAGTAAGACAACAAGCTGATGCTAGTTCTGCCATCGGTTGTGGGGACGGATGAAGCCATCAAATATGCTTTTGCGTTCTCTGATGGCTTCAAGTTGTCTGATACCGATGGCAGCTGCTGAGAATTTCCACTGCTAGCCTGGCACTGGTATACATATAGAACCTCAGGCGCACAATAAGATTAGCTTTCATGCCGAAAATCGGAAAAGATAACTACACGTTTGCCAAAAGCTTCAAACCAATCAATCTGACTTCCTTCATGGAAATGATGATGGCGCTATATATGCGCAAAACTCCTTTGCAACAGCATCCTCTGTCTAAGATACAATATGCATACCAACGTAAAAGATCCTACGAGATTGCGTTTCGAAATCTGTTGTATTGAATTGAATGTCCATCCGACAAGAACGAGTAAGCGCACATGGTATACACAGCACGGGATTAGAGCAGTAATTTTGAACCAAGATTGTCCTCATTGCGGATGCTGACTGCAGAATTGCTCGTCCGCCGTCCTTTTCCGTAGTTCTAACAATAACGCTCAGTCATATGCAGATGATGAAGCCGTACTATCTGTTGGATAATGCCTAGAGACTATCTGCTCTATTGCGCATGTGATCGACGATTCCTGGGAGCTCATGCAACCCGCTCAAATATTACGTTATTCTCTTTACGGAAACCGGGAAGCTGACTGATCTGACTCATAGAATGCTTAAAGGTATCATTGTCCATCCCAAATATCTACCTTCTTTGAACTAAATATTTTACATCAGAAACCTCCAAGTTGCTATCGATTTTTTGGCAGAGTTTTCCGCAAGGCACGGGACATAAGTGGCTATGACAATATCAGCAGCATTCTATCGGTCACTTGTCTGGTGGAACAAAAATAAGTCAGTCCCACTTTTACCAGACCCCAGGGAATGGCATATCCCTATCATGGGCTACTCTCTCAAACTCGTCTACTGTTTAAAGAGAAATGGTGTGGTGATGACCTTGCTGACTGTCTTTTGATTTTGGTCTTATGGGCATGCCGTCTAATGCAATGACACCAGAGCTCCTCTCGCCGAAAAAATACGAAATCGACTTTTGCTTAGCAATGGTTTAGGCCAGAATCTGAGAGGAATATAGTCGGGACTTCATGGATGGCTTCTATGTAGGACGCGATGCTGGTGTCTTTTGGGAAGACGACAACTGTAGATTTCACTACTCGTTAGACAAACTTGCATCTGTCTTCCAAGTGGAAATATACACAATCGCGATAGCACTGAAATATTTTGTCGAGAATCGCTGATGCAGCAAAAGTCAAGCTGTGCTTTAAGCCTTGCCGGAGCCTCTCGCGACTTCCATTGTAGTTCGAGAATACGAGGCTTTTTTGAACATATTTGAAAGGCTGATTTCTCTTAGCCTTGTTTGAGTCCTAGATCATAGTAGGAGCACAAGTTTCTCAGGACCCGAACCTGCGTTAGGAATACCTGTGGTCACGGTTAGGGATTCCATTGACAGTTGGTTCTCGTCTCCGTCCTCTGAGATATTATTCCGGAAATGCAAATATTCTTACAAAATTGTCTATAGCTCAACAAAGCTTCATGGGTTCCATATATATAATAGAACGCAATTTATAGGAAGAACACATATCCGTACCCATACCTTATAATCGTACCATAAAACTCTAAGGCATAGAACAATTGAAAGAGCAATGACATGAGCTTAGTATCTGTATTTGTGTAGCTTTGCCTTCTCTTTGATGTTAATCGCGCATTTTGCTGAAATCATAAATCATCAGATTGACGTAATGCCATTTGTTATAATAACCATTATTGCCATCATTCCACCGCTGGCTGCCTCTAAATCATATGGATACGAAGACTAGTAGAGTATCTAAGCATCTAAGCCACAACAGATTGTTAATGAGATTCTTGCCGGGCCAGCAAAGCTAACATACAAAAGAACAGGAAAAGTACACACAAAAAAAAATTAAAAAAAACAACTTCAAAACAATAAAAACAAAAACAAAAGAGCAAAACAACTTTTCGTTGTTTAATTACTTTCATTGTGTGTGCAGCTCGTCAAGATAAGAATTTAAAACAATTACCGAGAGCGTACGAGAAGAAGAGATCTTTTACGATGGCAGGAATAACCGCCACTGCACAAAGCTAAGCAATTGGAATCTTCATGATGGTGGAGGAGTAGGTGAAGGAGAGGGCTTTTGGGGGCAAAATTGTGCGTTCAAAATGAGTGTACAGAGATGGTACTCAAGGTAGCACAACGAAGTAAGTCAATGGGAACGCAACTGAGGTAAGAGATTCCTAGAAGTGATAGAATTTATTTGTTTAAACAACCAGCGCCGCCGACACTTCTTTTTGGTTGTTTTTTTGTTTTTTTTTTTGTCGACAGAGGCATCATTAAACTTCTTTGTGATTACGAAGAAGTTTTACTCATTTCTTAGTAGATGGCAACTCAGTTTTGACTTGATATTCACTTGTTTGCCAACTCTTAAGTGATTCGTGGCTTATTTGTTAGAATTTAATAGTATTTGTAATCAGTAGCCATATGAGATCGATCAGAAGGGTTGATTCCTTGCATTGACTTAGCTTCGTTGGATAAACTTCTTATGGTATGTTCGTCCGTTCGTCCACACCTCAGTATCTACATCGTCATGTATAGACTCGGTTTGAAAGCAACGGACAGTCTCTCGTTTCCCAAATACAGCTCTTATTTGGATCTATTGCTGTACAATGTACGGATACAACTGACTGGGAGTAATCTACAAACGTTAAACTGTCTGACACGCTTCTCCAAAACGTTAAAAAGAGCACTATCCTCGAATTAGCTCTATACACCGTCTAATAGGAATCTGCCTAACGAGGAACTTGACAGGTACCTAAAACAAATGGACCAAACAATTAAACAAACGATGGAGAACGAAGACCTATTCCACAATGCTACCATCGTCGCACTGCAAAAACTCCAAACCTTGTACAGGCAGTTCAGACAGACAGAACGTAGAGGTTAGAACACTAAAGTCGTCAATTAAAAACCTCCAAATATTGTTAAGAGAGAATTGCAGAGCATCTGTAAGTTTGTACTGGAACAACAGAATTCGGACTGTAAATTCGAGCAACCTGAGTATGTTCCCGCAAATAAACAAAATATTTCGGAGAAAAAACCAAAACGACATACAGTGTCTTAAAATTCCTCGAACTACGGACAAAGAACGAATACTACTGCAGGCATAGATCCAAATTTTTTTTTTTTTTTTTTTCCCCGGCGAGGGCAAGTGAAAATCTTCCATCAGACACTATGAGGATCAGGAGCGCGTGCTCATAGTAGTGTGAGATTCTTACTCACTAAAAACACCTCCCTTCGTTGTTAATTTTAATACCGCAACTAAGTAGAACTTATCAAGCAGTTTTTATTTCATAAGTTAATCACGATTGGTAGGACACTTTCCAATGGAAAACCCTACATATTCCGCTTTCTTAATGCGGTTTCAATTTATCGCGCAAGGTCCAACGGTTTAGTTCGTTGAAGACGGCGTAGTATGTTTCGTTCGTCCAAGATTTCTAGGACTGTATTGTTGATATGGCCGCTTAACCGGACTTTATGTTTTCGTGCGCAGTTCCTGACTTCATCTTCCACGAAAGGAACTCCGAGGTCTCGATGCAGGTCATTATTTCTTATACACCACTTATTGTCGTAGCACTTTATTTTCAAAAGCTTGTATTATATTTATATTTGATTTCTTAGTACAACCCCAGAGTTGTATACCATAGGTCCACACCGGCTTTAGCACTTGCTTATAAAGAAGCAGCTTGTTTTCTAAGCTTAGCTTGGAATATTTACCAAGTAGCCAGTACATTTCTTTGTATTTGGCCTCTAGTTCTTTTCGTTTCTTTTTAACATGCGTTTTCCATTTAAGCTTCGCATCAAGTGTCATTCCCAAATACTTAGCTTCGTTTGCAAAGGGGATACACACCGAGTTTATAGAAATGGGCAAGTGATTTATCTTTCTGTAGGTGAAGTCAACATGTACAGATTTTGTCTCATTAAGGGTAATTCGCCAGAACTTTGTCCACTCGTAGACTTTATTTAAAGCAGTCTGAAGTTTTGCCGTTGAGTCTTCTATTGATTCTCCAACCGCTAAGATAGCGGTGTCGTCAGCAAAAGTAGCGAGAACAGTATCCTCGACGTGTGGTATATCTCTTTTATATAAAAGGTACAAAAGTGGGCCCAGTACGCTTCCCTGCGGTACGCCGGCTAGGATATCTTTAAATTTCGAAACATCATTTCCGTATCGAACGCGAAAAATTCTATTTTCAAAATAGCTTGTCAATATATTATAAAGCTTTAATGGCAAAATTCGTCGCAGTTTGAACTTCAAACCTTCATGCCATACTTTGTCAAAAGCTTGTGAGACGTCAAGAAATACGCTCGAACAAATCTTTTTTTCTTCCAGGGATTTTTCAATTACATCAGTAGTTCTATGCACCTGATCAATTGTTGAATGCTTAGTCCGAAATCCAAATTGATGGTTGAGAATAAGATTTTGGTTTTCGATAATTGGGAGAAGACGTTTTAGCAAAATCCTCTCAAAGATTTTCGACAGGATCGGTAGAAGAGAAATGGGTCTGTATGATTTTTTATCGTTTGGAGGTTTTCCTGGTTTTAGTACCATAATGACTTCAGCAACTTTCCACTGACTTGGCACGTATTCAAGCCTCAGAGCCGCGTTAATAATGTGTAAGAGCTTTATAAGTGCTTTTTGAGGTAGCATTTTCAGGTCATACCCCGGAGCCTTCTTTGGTTTTAATTTCCTTATTACAGTTTTAATTTCAGCAAGAGTTGCATTTGTCATTACAAAATTACTATATTCTATTTCTAAAGAACTGGTGTCGGGTACCAGTGTTGGGCCGTCGGAGGGCTTGAAAATTTCTTCAAGATAGTCGGCAAAAACCTCCGCTTTTTCCTTATCCCCCTTAGCCCATTCGTTATTGCCGACCTTGATTGGTGGCGCGGGGATTTTGGGCCTTTTTAAGCATTTTAAAGCTTTCCAAAGCGAGTAATTTGTTTCTTTTCCTGCCGTCAGGTTTTGAACATATGTATTTACTTCGGAATTTCTGTAACTTTTAAGAGTCTCCTTGAGCAGATTACAGAGCCTGTTTTAAGCGTGTTTTATCCTGCGGCGCTCGAGTTGTTTGCCATCTTTTGCGAGCTTTTCTTTTTTCTCTTATCATATCTTTTACCTCAGGCGGGTAGTTTAAGTTACGTTGAGCCGTGTTTTTTCGTTGACAAGGTGTATTGTTCCACGCAGCACATTTGACTATTTCAACGAAAGAATCCACTTCGATTTCGAGTTCAAGTGCTGCTTTAAGTGAAACGTCTAGTTCTAGGTTATTATTAATCTCATTTCTGAATCTTTCCCAATTAGTATTTCGTCCAGTTAGTCTTAATGGTCCTTGTTTTTTAATAAACGTGTCGTTCATTGTCAGTATGACTGGAGAATGATCGGAGGAAAGATCGAAGCTTTCATCAACGTTTATATCCGAGTTACGAATTCCTTTAACAACGAAGAAATCGACAAGATCGGGTATTTTCGTTGTATCTGTTGGCCAATAAGTCGGCTTGCCCGTTGAATAGAAGTCACAATTGTGTTCCATACATGCTTTATAGAGTATTTTACCCTTTTGGGAGACACATCTTGATCCCCAAAAAGTGTGTTTGGCATTGAAATCACCGCCAATCATAAAAGCCGATCCAAGAGAATTGAATATATTTTTAAATATATGTTTTGAAGACGTAAATCGTGGAGGACAGTAGATGGCTGAAATAGTAAAGGAGTTCCGTACCAATTTTACGCGCACCGCAATTAGTTGTACAGACTCGAACTCTACTTTTATATCTTCGTTGTGCTCAAGAGACTCTTTAATGTATACAGAGGATCCGCCTCTCGCGTTTCCCGAAGGGTGATACGCGTAGTAGTCTTTAAAACCTCTAATTTTTGCAGATGACCCATTTTTCAAGTGGGTTTCGGAAATCAAACAAACGTCAATGTCGTTTTTCCTTAGGAATAACTCAAGTTCATAAAGTTTTTCTAAGATTCCGTTTGCATTCCAGGTGAGTACGTTTAATTTTTCCCTTTTCATTTTTTAGGCGAAGGACGTTTTTTATTGAACCTATTTTCAAACTTCTTTAGCTTATCTAAAATAAGTTCATTGATTTTGTTTTGCTGCTCAAGCTGCGCGAGAATAACGGAAAATACTTGGGAAGCAGGATCTCCGGAATCTTTTGCCTTTAGCTTGGTAGCTTCAGCGTATGTAAGTTTTTCCGATGCTTTCTTTTCAACACTGGAATCAATCACTTTCGCCTTGGCGTTTTTAACGATATTTTGAGCAGATCCCGATGTTTTTTCTTTAGTTTTGGGATTCTCTTTTTGTGGCTTAAACAACTTGTCACGTCTATTTTGCAACTCCTCTGCTACTTCACAGCCACGGAAATTTGCTACGTGTTTACACAAGTCGGAGGGGTTTTTTTGCGTACGTTGCATTCTTTGGACAGGTGTTTACCTGCGCATTTTACGCACCGAGGCTCTTTTTGGCAGTAAGCTTGCGTATGGTTAAATTCCTGGCATCGCTTACACTGCGGGATCAGTTTCGAGTTTTTGCGTCGAGGCTCAATTTTAACAATAATGTTGAGGATTGACTTAATATCGTATATTTTTTGTGTATTTTCAGTGTTCTCAAAGGTTAGCATAAAGAGGGAAAGGCTACGTTTAACTGTCATATCCTTTCCTTCAATTTTTTGTTTCTCTCGCTTTTCGATGTTGACGACATCAATGATTTTAAAACCCTTGTTTTTTAAATCACTTACGATATCTTCTTTTGGGCAAGACGGATGCAGTCCTCTGGCGACGACACGAATAGGTCTTTCGCACTTGTTCTCGTATGTGAACCATTGGATTTTTTCGACTGTTTCGTAGATATTTTTAACAGATTCAATAGACATAACGTCGCTGTTTGACTTTTCCTTGGTTTTCAGTTTTTCCAGTTCTTTTTTAAGATCTTCGCATATCGCTTCCATTTTGGTTAGCCTAGTACGAAGTTCGGTATTTTCGTCTTTCATTCTATTTATTTTCGCTGAAGTCCATTCTTCGCAAGACGACGTTTTTGGTGTCGTTGGACTTCTTTTGTTATTTTCTTGTGTTGGAGATCTAGGTGGTGGAGATCTCGAAACCCGTGAACTTTTTCTGAACGGGTTGATAAGATGCAATAATTGGCTCGCTCCAGAATCCATCGAGCCGACCTCCGTAGAGGGTGGATTTTCCAGCATAGCTGGTCTGCCACCTGGGGTAATAATTCCATTTGTTTTACTCATTGCATAATTAGTATACACTTCGCGCTCGGTATACGGAGGGTGCATTTTAGTCGCCTCTTACGACAGGCATGCATACCTCGGGTATATTCTAACCCCTACCCGAAGGGGTAGATCCAAATGAAGCAGCAGATGATGATAATTTCTTTGTGATCAAGAGGAGAAAGTTGAGGTTATAGGAGTGACTTTTCAGGAAGTGTATAAAACCAATGATGTCATTGTTTCTAATCACGACCTGGAGAATCGAGTCCTTCTGCACAATTTCTAACTGCGAAATGACATACAGAACTGGCGATTCGAGTTCAGTGACGAGAATATGGCAAATAATGTCATCGCCAATGAAGAGGACCAACTCCCGTTCATTTCAAAGGAAGAACTCCATGAGATCTTTCACACAATAAGAAGTAAAAAATCAGTGGGAATCGATGGAATACCGAGCATTGTGCTTCGACATCTCCCTCTAGAAGTGCTAGAGTTTTACACCACCCTGTTTAACAATGCATTGGGTAATGTACATTATCCAGAGCATTAGAAATCTGCGGTGGTTTATCCCATCCACAAAAAGGGAAAAGATACATCTAATCCGGCGAATCTCCGGTCGATAAGTCTTCTTCCGAATATCAGTAAGGTGTTCGAGAAAGTAATTAATAGAGTCCTGACTAAGTGGGTTAAGGACAAAAACGGGATAATCAATTCGGTTTCAAGGCAGGGCATGATGTCATACATGCGGAGTCTAATCTGGTATCAGATATCCAATGGAATAAAAGCAAAAACCAGTGTACTGGAGCCTGCCTGATTGACTTGGAAAAGGCTTTCGACACCGTATGGTTAGAGGGGCTTTTCTACAGGCTGACCAGACTGGGCATTAGTAAACCACTTTTGTATATTCTTCATAATATGCTCATCAACAGACAGTTCATAGTGAAAAATGGCGATGCTACTTCTGTTGGGACATTTACCATTAAAAACGGTCTGCAAAAGTTGCGGTTAATTTGCGGATTTCACTCAAAATTTAAACAAGCATAGCGTACGCAGATAACTTTTGCGACGAGACTTTGAGCAAATTGGGCGATTTTACGATGACTGGAAGTTGAAAATGAACTTACAGAAGTTTGAAACCATTCTATTTAAAACGCCGTTGTCGGGTGCCTCTAGGGACACCAGAAAGAATTAGCGAAAATTCTCGATCATTGGACAACACGGTAAGCCACTTGCTTGTCGAAATATAGTCAGATACCTTGGGATTTGGTTAGAGCAATATCTATATTTTAACAAGAATGTAGATGCTGCTCTGGCCAAGGCCAAAGATGCTTTTGCCCTTGCAAAGAGACTGTTTTATAGCAGCCAACTCGATGCGAGGGTGAAAATTATCTGCTACGAACATATGGCGTTGAACATATTCTCGGGATCGGTGTGAAGCTGTGGTTGTATATATAAATTGACTTATTTATCAAGTAATACTATTATTTTAGTGCATTCATGTAAAATTTCATATAAATGTGATTATTAATTCGCGTTTTATCTCTAGTTAAACAGAATCATAATGGCAACTGAGACGATGATGGTGAAAATTGAGCATCGCGCTGTAATTAAATTTCTCACTAAGCAAGGAAAAAGTCAAAAAACTATTCATGAAGAGATGGTGGCTGTTTACCAGTGTTCCGCACCTTCATTATCAACTGTGCAAAAGTGGTCAAGTGAGTTCAAGAGAGGCAGAGAGAGCATTGAAGACGACCCCCGCTCCGGCGCCCCGGCTACTGCTTGTACGGGAGAAAGCATCAAAGAAGTCGAAAAACTTGTTCTTGAGGATGCCCGAATAAAGGTGAAAATGATGGCAGAGATCACCAAGCTTTCAATTGGTACCATTCACACCATTCTTCATGACCATCTTAACCTTTCAAAGGTCAGTGCAAGGTGGGTGCCACGAATGCTCACAGCGCCTCAGAAAAAAATGAGAATCGCATGCTGTAGAGAGCTTTTGGAGATGTGTAGTGAGAACGCGGACGGTGTTATGGATCGAATTGTTACTGGGGACGAAACATGGGTCCACCACTATGACCCTGAAAGCAAACAAGAGTCCATGCAGTGACATAAAAAAGGAACAGACCCCCCGAAGAAGTTCAAAGTCACTCCGTCTGCCGGGAAGCTTATGACCACAGTTTTTTGGGACTCAATATCATTGAGTACAAAAAAAAAGGTGAAACCACCAACGCCACATCCTACGCTTCCACTTTGCATAATTTGCGGGAGGAAATTAAAAAGAAAAGACGGGGTAAACTCGCAGCGGGTGTGTTGCTTCTTCATGACAACGCTCCTGTTCACACGGCGCGAGTTTCCAAGGCTGCTGCGCGAGATTGTGGTTTCGAAGAAATCCAACACCCACCCAATAGTCCAGACCTTGCCCCTAGTGATTATTTCCTGTTTCCGGATTTGAAAAAATGTCTTCGTGGAAAAAGATTTTCGGATGATGAAGAACTCAAGTCGGCAATAAATGGGTACTTTGCAGAGAAAGAGGAAGTTTATTTTTTTGAGGGTTTAAAAAAGCTTATCTCAAGATGTAACAAATGCATTGATGTTAGGAGAGATTATATTGAAAAACAACGACAATTTAAATTGAATTCGCATTTTCCTTCATATCGATACCGAGAATATATTGAACGCCCCTCGTACATGGCCTTCATCCGGCCCATGATGCTATATGTGTGTCCTGTGTGGTTCAACGTGAGAGCAAGCTTAATGGAAAAGATTCGGGTGTTTGAGAGGGTTTGACTTAGGGTTTGTCTTCACCTTTACAGAACACCAGAATCGGAGTACATAAAATTCTATCCCAATGAGGTCCTATACAACAGGGCGAATCCATTAAAAGTGGACAACTTCGCTATTAAGTTGACTCGAGGGCATATTGCAAGAGAAATGACCTCCTCCAATAACCTGATATCTGGGGCCTACAACCCCAACTACTTATATCAGGAGAATGTGCGCTGAAGCGTTCCTCTATTTTGAGTACTGAACGTCTCAGGTTTAGCAGGGCAGTTTCAAAACGCGATAAAAAAGATGTTGTTTTGCAACACCAAAACATTTGATGGTTGAGTGAAGAAGACCCGATTTCTTCATCGTTTCCTTCAAGTCCGGGTTAGCCTAGGTAGAAGGCAAAGTGGGCCATATTTTCCTTGCTATGTTTAGCAAATGGCCGACTTACATAGTTTAGGGTAGTTTTAAGGTATGATGATTTGCAACCTGGGGTTTGCCAGCAATTAGGTTAGCAACTTGAATTTTACTAACAATTAGGTTAAGTTAGATTGTATAGTTAGGCTAAGTAGTTTAAGGCTTGGTAAAAGTTCGCATAGGTAGTTAGTTTAAGTAGTTTAAGTTGGATGTTTAAGTTTTATATAAATACAAACAAAATGTTTATTTACTGAGTTTTTTTTAAATACTTAATATTTTCTTAGTTTAACTAGATGTTCAATGAATAATAATTATTTTTTTAAATGTTAATTTAGACGTCGAAATACATAGAATACGAATATAATTTAGCTTAGAGCGCCCGCTGACAGGGCCAGCTTTTAAGCATTTTTTCTGTTGGCATGTAGGTATAGTAACTTTATGAAGAGTAGAATAAAATGCATTAAAAATTAAAATTGTCCGTCCACACCTTGGAGAATGTGGCGAAAGGATTTTGACTTTATCAATTACATGATATAATTGGTACAAGAACTGAAGCCCGATCACGGGATGGGGCTGAAAAGGCTCAAAACTTACTGCAAAATGATGCAGAATTTCTTGGCAAATTGCGTTCAACAATGAGGTTTATTTTTGGCTTAATTGATAAATCAACAAGCTAAATTACCGTATTTGTAGTGAAACCAAGACGTTTCAGACACTACATTCATATTACATCCACAAAAATGTACTATATGATGCGATTTGTATGCTGATGCCCACCATCATCGGCCCTTATTTCTTTAAAAAAGTAAATAATAAAAGTTAATTTTAATAATAATGATCAATGAATCCTATCGAATGGGGCTTCAAGTCATACTGCAACCAATATTATTGATTGAATGAAATAAAAGTTTGGCAAGATCGGAGTATGTATGATGTTGTCTACCAAGTTCTTTAACGCTCCATTTAACGCTGCTCGATTATGTTCTGCGCGGAGACTTGAAATTCGATGTTTACGTGAATTAACCAACAACGATTGAAGCTTTGTATTGATTTGAGGCCAGGGTTAACCCCGATGGATTTATTACGCTCGAAAAAGTAGTAGGAAATCGGACAAAATATGCTTTGTAATTGCAAATCGCGGTACTCACATAACATATAACATAAAACATAACGAAGTCTTGAGTAAATGATAAATGACAAACAATTGTATTTCAAAAAAGCATTTCTAAGATCAAAAGAAAGTGTCATGGATTTTTATTTAAATTTATTTTCCGCAATTTATTGAAAAAACGATACCTTTTTGTTCGACTTCATATGTGGAGTTGAGGAGACGCATTTGAGAAATTTATCAAGAGTTTCTCGCCAAGCCACAATCTTCATCATCAGCCTTAGGTGTTCTTTAACTCATACTCGAAATAATTTTCGATAAATAAATCTACCAGCCAGTTGCTAAAAAAAAATGGTAGTACATAGTACAAGCAGTCCACAAAGCAGCGTTGCTATGTTTAGATGCTCCAAAATCAAAGTAAGTCGTAACGTGTAGATTGTAAATCGAGGTAATCATGCATTCGACATCTTGAATGCATACATATTCATAGGTATAAACGTTTATTCGTACTTTTAACTTACTACCAATTCAACAGTCCACCAAGAAGAACGACCCGGTGAGCGTCATATGCTTGGAAACAGCAGCATCATCTAGAAGGTTACCGAGATTAGTACAGACACCGGCCATACCTGACAAACATCCCAAGACTTTGAATGCATATAGCGGATGAAAATAAGCGAAGATTAATGACAGTCAGTAATGAGCACACAAAATTCTTTTGTAGAGAGAAGGGCGTAAGTAAGCTCTCATAAACTTCAACATGAAACTTTCCGGTTAATCATCACTGCTCTCTAATGCTGATGGATGATACTAGAGGTGGTATTACACAATCATTAACAATAGTCACTGAACCAAGAGAAAGCGAGAAAAAAAATCATGCGAAAAAGGAAAAATGAATTTATCGTCCCACCTGAGTCCTGAAATAAGGACAATATCAGCAGTTATAGAAATAATTATTTGATAAGTAAATTTAGGTCTGGAATCCAAGTTTTGTCTGGGTTTTCGGGAATCACCGATCCTCACATTTAAACAGAATTCCCATCAGCAGCTTCCTCTGGGTGTTGACGGAGCATCCGATAGGTCGCAGCTCTCGTGCGTGTTATGTGGAAACGTGGGACACACCGCAAACTATCGGGGTTGTCCTAAGTTCGCTGACATTAAGAAAGCAAAACTGGCTCGGCAGCAGAAGGTGGAGGTCAAACGTTCACCTATCAGGTTTCAAACACCAGCCGTCACGTCCCAAATTTCCTACGCCCAAATGGCGTCTGGTAGGGGGGCTACGGTACAGCAAGCGACTGTTGCTTCTCCGGCGCCAACGCCGAGAACAACGGAAGCTGCACCTAACATGCTAGCCATCTTGCTCGCAATCCAAGGGCAGATGGCTCAGCTGCAAAAGCAGGTTCAAGAACAGGCCAAGCGGGTGGACCAGATCTACACGCTGCTGCCGGGCCTAACGCAACACATGTCGTAATGGGTACGCACATGGTGGAGCAAACTTTGAAGGTCCTTGGTGAATGTTAATTCACTGATTAGGATTGAACGAAGAGCCGCAATGTTTAAATTGCTACAAGACCAAACTCCTGATGTGCTTTTCGCTAGCGAAACTAAGCTAACCGATAAGCACAAACTGGAGTACAATAATTATATCGTTAGAAGAAGAAACCGGCCCAGATCCAAACGTGGAGGTGGTGTCGCAATCTTCATTAAAGAAGGTATAAAATTTCACAGAGTGTACAAGGGCGTGTTGCGCAGGTTCCGGGTGTTGGAGGCAGTCGTCGTGTACATCCCGCTCCGCAGTGGAAAGCGGCTGTACTTGGCCTCTGTTTATGCACCTGATACTTCACAATCCACCCTATTCATTACAGAGCTCGACACGCTTTTTCGACTTCTGAGGCTGGAATCGGGGGAGAATTATTTTATAATCGGCGGGGATTTCAACGCTAGACACAGAGATTGGGGAAATAATTTGCCAAATACTAGAGGGAACCTACTACTCGATTGGTGGGGTCAGCACGACGTCATGTACAGACTCGGTCTTAAAGCGACGGATAACCCGTCGTTTCCCAGAGGCGGGTCTTATTTGGATCTACTGCTGTACGATGAACGCATACGACTGACAGGTACGAATTTACAAACGCTAAACTGTCTGCGCACATTCGTGTATGACAGCGACCATTGCGGTTTTAGCACCGAAATTACAGTTCCTAACGAAATTGCGGAATTGGAGGAGTTTGTCCAAAGATATTCTTACAACTACAGTAAGACTCGATGGACACGCTTCTCCGCAACCTTGACAAGAGCACTCTCCTCGAACACGCTCCACCCACCGTCCAATAGGAATTTGTCAAACGAGGAGATCGACAATTACCTAATAAAAATGGACGAGACAATTAAACAAACTATGGACACTACAATACCGCGGTATCGACGTACGACTAACGAAGACCTGTTCCGCAATTCTACTATTGACGCACTGCACCGACAGAAAAGTAGACTTCTGTCAAGACTCAAAAACTTGTACAGACAGTTAACTGACAGACAAGACCCGGAGATTAGGACACTGAAGTCGTCGATTAAAAATATTCAAACGCTAATAAAAGAGAATTACAGAACTTCTGTAAGTTTGTATTGGAACAACAAGGTTCGGGCTATAAACACCAGCAACCCGAACATGTTTCCGCAAATCAATAAACTATTTCGGAGAAAAAATCAAAACGACCTTCAGTGTCTTAAAATAGCCCGGACAACAGACAACGAACGGTTACTGACAATAGCAGGCATTGATCCAAATGAGGCCGCTGATGATGACGCCTTCTTTGTGATCGAGGATCCGCAGGAGAAGGTTGAGACCATAGGGGCGACTTTCCAGGAAGTATACAAGGCCATTGATATCATTGGCCCTAATTATGACCTGGACAGTCGCGTCTTGGGGCACGACTTCTGCATTCGAAATGAAATAGGGAACTGGCGATCCGAGGGCTCTGGTTTCACCCGGTTCAGCGACGAAAATATGGCAAATAATGTCATGACCAGAGAGGGTGACCTACCCCCGTTCATTTCGAAGGAAGAACTCCGTGAGATCTTCGACACAATCAGGGCTAAGAAATCAGTGGGGACCGATGGTATTCCGAACATTGTGCTTCGACATCTTCCTCTAGAAGCGGTGGACATTTACACCACCCTGTTTAATAATGCAATGAATAATGCACATTATCCAGCGAATTGGAAAACGGCGGTGGTTCAACCTATCCCCAAAAAGGGAAAGGATATATCCAATCCGGCGAATCTCCGGTCGATAAGTCTCCTTCCGAATATCAGTAAGGTTTTTGAAAAGGTAATCAATAGAGCTCTGTCTAGGTGGGTTGAAGACAAACATATAGTTCCGGATAATCAATTCGGTTTTAAGGCGGGACATGATATCTCGCATGCCGCGTCTAAACTGGTGTCCGATATCCAATGGAATAAAGGCAAAAAACAATGCACTGGTGCCTGCCTTGTTGACTTGGAGAAGGCCTTCGACACCGTATGGTTAGAGGGTCTTTTCTATAAGCTGACTAGGCTGGGGATCAGTAAACCACTCTTGTACATACTTTATAATATGCTAACCAACAGACAGTTCATCGTGAAAAATGGCGATGTGACTTCTGTTGGAATATTTCAAATTAAAAATGGTCTTCAGCAAGGCGCGGTAAATTCGCCGATCCTATTTAACATTTATACAAGCGACTTGATAGGTTCACTTCCCCATACTATTGCGTACGCAGACGATTTGGTAGCGTACAGAACAGGTCCAAAAATCGAGGTTATTAATACTCTCTTACAGCATGACTTCGATAAGATAAGACGATTTTGCGATGACTGGAAGTTGAAAATCAACTTTCAGAAGTCGGAAACCATTCTCTTTAGGACGCCGTTGTCTGGAGCCTCTAGGGATACCAGAAAAAATTGGCGAAAGTTCTCAATCATTGGACAGCACGGACAGCCTCTTGCCTGTCGAAATGTAGTCAGATACCTTGGAATCTGGCTAGATCAGTTTCTGTATTTTGGCAAAAATGTAGATGCTGCTCTGGCCAGAGCTAAAGGCGCTTTTGCCCTTACAAAGAGACTGTTTTATAGCAGCCAACTCGATGCGAGGGTAAAGGTAATCTGCTACATGGCCCTTATTAGGCCCATGCTGGTATTTGGTTGTCCCGTGTGGTTCAATGTACGAGCAAGCTTAATGGAAAAGATTCGGGTGTTTGAGAGGGCTTGCCTTAGGGCTTGTCTTCGCTTGTACAAAACACCAGAGTCGGAGTACAAGAAATTTTATCCTAATGAGGTCCTTTACAACAGGGCGAACCTAATACGAGTGGACAACTTCGTAATTAAGCTGACTCGAAGGCACATTGCAAGAGCAATGACCTCGACGAATAACCTGATATCTGGGGCTTACTACCCCAATTACCTTTACCACGAGAGTGTGCGCTCTGACGGTTTCGTTCCACCAGAAGCATTCCTCTACCTAGATCAGATAGGGTTGATCCAGGATAGATCAGCGGTGCCGTTAATCTTCCATGTCGCTCGGACAGCTGGGGACAGGCGACTCAACTACAACAGAGACGTCGCACACGGCAGTGTGGATCGCCTCAGGTTCAGTAGGGCGGTGGGGAATCGCGATAAGGGGGATGTCGTTCGGCAGCACCAGCATGTCTGGTGGTTGAATGACGGAGAAGATGTTTCGTCTTCGTTTCCGTCAATTACGGAACAGCCTCACTAATGAGGCAGAGCTGACCAATCTATTTGCTCAGTAAATAGCGATGGCCAGCTTACATAGGTTTAGGTTAGCATTTAAGAAACATATACATATATCAGTGTATACAAAGGTGTATACTGATGTATGTATATGATTGTGTATAATATCTATGTGTGTTTATGTGTGTATTGTGCATTTAGGTTAGGTAGGCTAAGGTTTATTTTAAGTTAGATACTAAGTTTTTATAAAAAATAAATGTCCATATGCTAAGTTTCTGTAAACAAATTTTTTCTTAGCCTTAAGTATAGAAAATAAGTATTTATAAATAAAATGTAAATGCAGTCGAAAGACATAGATATAAGTATTTAGAGTAGCTTAGAGTGCCTGTGTGTGGCCAGTAAGTTAGTATAAGATTGTTAAGTAATTGTAAGCTAGCATTTAAGCATTTTTTGTTAGAATGTAAGAGTTAGTGTTAAGAAAATAAAATGCATTTAAAACTAAACTAACCCATCAGCAGCTTAATAGACACGCAGATAAGGAATTATGCAATAATTGGGTGAGAGGAAAACCCAGTTCTAGTAAACACCCAACTTCCCACACCTTATGGCTGAGAAGAGATTGACGGGACAATTAAGGAGCTGAATAATTTGAATAACAAAACTACTGGTATGATGGGAGCATGCACAATCTTTTGATCGAGTACAGGAGCATGTCTGAAGGCCAGAGAATCATCTCTATACCGTTCGTTCGCAATAAAGCTCAGCCAATGTCTTAAAAGAAATTCTGACTTCAAATGCGGAAAAAAATAATCTTTTTGCTGTCCTGTGTGAACGTCTAAGACACCTTTGTGTCAACAACAATATGCTAATGGACCAATGAATTCCAAGTGGATACGCACTATCTTATCGAATATAAAGGCGAATATAAAGGGCGAAGTCTTGTTTCAGGATTCTGAAAAACTGATGAGGTTACACCGTGTATCTGGAAAACTCTTGGTGTGTTATGCATTTTGTTAATATTTCTGATCGACGTCAATTCGGGGTTAATATAGACGCTGTGGGGCAAAAGCATAAACAGCAAAAGCAACAAAAGCAACAAAAATCGCAGCGGCATAGTCAGCACCAACATCAGCAGAAGCAGCAAAAACAACAGAAGAAAACAACAAAGATACGGGTACCTCCAATCAACACATTCAAGATGGGGTTGAAAGACACAACAGTTTTATGTAAGTCGGCCATATACAACAATTTTTATATTAAAATACTTAGTTTAGATAGGCACTGCAATACAGTGGAGCGCTACCAAAAAATTAAAACTTTATTAAAGGATATGATGACTGAGTTCTTCTCCTACATCCCGAAGGGGGATAAGCTGCAAACAATGCTGCTGAGGGGGTTAGAGCCGTCGACGGATCCGGAGGAGCTCCTTGCACTGCTGCAAGAGAAGGATTGTGAAGGGATCAAATTCGTGGGGGTCAAGTCATTTGTCACGGCTAGAGCCAAAAGGGAGAAGCGGAAGCTACCGTTCTTCCTGATCCAGCTAAGTCCCATCATCACATTGGATGGTCTGAGGAATATAAAAGTCCTAGACTACCAGGATGTACATTGGGAAAAATTAAAGAGGAGCGAAAACATTTTACAATGTGTTCGCTGCCAAAGGTTGGGGCAGCCTCGATGCGTGAAGTTCAAAAAGAACCACAAATCCGATTAATGCGCTCTAGGTAAGGACGGAGTGTTATATAGGAACACGGGACACACCGCAAATTATCGGGGTTGTCCCAAATTCCAATACATCAAAAGTGAAGTAAATCTGGCTCGGCAGCAGAAAATGGAAGTTAAACGTCCACTCGTGCAGGCACAAATACCAGCCGTTGCTCCCCACGTTACCTACGCACAAATGGCGGCAGGTAGGGGATATACGGTATAACAAGCAAAGGTAGCATCTCAGGTTCCTGTGCTCTAGGCGCTGGCTGACATGCTGGCTATCTTGCTCTCTATTCAGTGGCAGATGGTTCAACTTCAGCGTCAAATACGGGAACAGGCTAAGCGGGTAGATCAAATATACGCGCTGCTGCCGGGCCTAACGCACCTCCAGTCGTAATGGATACGTACGAGTACATGGCGGAGCAAACCCTGAAGTTCCTTGCAGTGAATGCTAATTCACTGATTTGGTTCGATTGAAGACCCACTCTGTTTAAGTTACTTAAAGACCAAGCCCCTGATGTACTTTTGGTTAGCAAAACTAAGCTTACCAAAATACACAAAATGAGGCACAGAAGATAGAAAATAGTACGGAGAAACCGACCCAACGCGATCTTTGTAAGAAAAGGACTGCGTTTCAAAATAGTATACAGTCATGTAGTACGTAGGTTTCAGGTGCTTGAAGCATGATTCGTGTATATCCCTCTCCGTAGTCTGTTGTCTGTTTATGTTTATGTTTATGTACCTAAGGCTACTCAATCCACGTTATTCATCCTAGAGCTGAAGACACTTTTTCGATTCCTAAGACTCGAATTGGTGGAGAACTACTTTATTATCGGCGGTGATTTCAACGCCAAATATAGAGATTGGGGAATTAATACACCAAATACCAGAGAGAACCTACTATTCAATTGCTAGGGTCAGCACAATAAAATGTATCGACGCGGCCTCAAGGCGTATGTATCGTCTCGGCATAGTGTATACCTGACATGCACTAACCAACATTCCATAAACTGTCTTTGTGTATGACAGTTACCATTGCGGTCTCAGTACCGAAATAACCGTTCCGAACGAAGCTGCGGGATTGGACGAGTTTTTTCAAAGGCATTCCTACAACTATAGTAGGGTGCGTTGGACACACTTCTACAGAGCATTGACGAGAGCACTCTCCTCAAATTCGCTCTACCCACCGTCCAATAGAAATCTGTCAAACGAGGAGATTGACAGATACCTACAACTAATGGACGAGACAATTAAACGAACAATGAACAAAACGATACCTCCATACCAACACACTGACGACGAAGACTTATTCCGCAACGCAACTATTGACGCACTGCACCGACATAAAAGTAGGCTGCTGTCAAGACTAAAAACCTTGTACAGACAGTTTATTGACAGACATAACCCGGAGATCATGACTCTGAAATCGTCGATCAAAAACCTCCAAGTATTAATAAAAGAAAATTACAGAGCATCTGTAAGTTTGTATTGGAACAACAAAATTCGGGCTGTAAATACCAGCAACCCGAATATGGTCTCGCAAATAAATAAAATATTTCGGAGAAAAGATCAAAACGACCTTTCATGTCTTAAAATCGCCCGAACGACGGACAAAGAGCGCATACTTATAGCAGCAGGCATCGCTGCTCACTAACTATTCTAGCACTAGATTTAAGAAATCGCATGACAGTGCATCTCCTTCCTAAAATCCGGTACAGCTTAAGAATAGTTCAGAGGAACTGCTTCCAAATTACGCATTGCACTGCGTATTTTCCAAACTCACTCTCCAAGGCTGGAATTTTGCCGGGGTCTTGAATTCGGGCATCTTGCAGTGCTCAGGTCAATGATGTGATCGAACAGGTTCTACTCTGGGAAGAGAAACGGCTTTTTCATTGACTGGAAGCTGGTTTCATATTCAGCATGCCCTATTCGGTTTGGATGGCAGTTCAACCATCTGTAGTGTGTCAGATAGTATTCGAGTTGGTTGGAAGTTCGACCATCTGTAGTATGCCAAGTTGCTATGTATATGAATTTTGAGAACCTAGTGCTAGTTATCACCTAGCATACCTATACGGATTATCTATATTTCCAACTAATCGGTCGAAGATGATTTTCTTCCAAATTTTGCATTGAAGTGCTCGAGTCCAATTTTGACATTTTATACTGGACGGACCCAGCCATATAATTCGTCCTTGATTGAGTCTTCAGCTTCTTTAGTAGGAGGCATGTTTTGCCGGGCGTGCTAATGTTTTCAAATGCTCCCTTGATGCGGTTCATAGCCATTGAGCATAGCCGATTTCCCATGACGAATTCGCAGCCTACTCGTAATATGTGCTATCTTTTGTGACGGCTGCTTGCGTTTTTGTATATCTTACCCTACTGCTTTGTACCGCGAAAGAAGGATCTATCTGTACTTCATATACAAAAAAAAATCAATCCTATTACTGGAAGGAAAAAGCGAATGGCGTATCTGAGAAGATTTTGTGTGAATGTCTCAAACCCTTTTGCGGCATGTTCATTAGTACGCACCGTAGTGATGTGGAGGAGTAAACTCGGACGGACTTTTCTTGACCACTTCTTCTAAATTATTCTTACATACCGGGCTATCTATTATAATCTTGTATAATCCAAATGACCGTCAGAAAGCCTTCTGCTAATGTGTCCAGCACTCAACAGAATTCGTATTGCCTTGAAATACATGTACGAGTATCGAAAAGTCGTAATCAAAATCGAAATTTCTATACTAGTCCATACTAGTATATACAGCCGCCGCAAAGATCGAGTGATCTAAAAAAATTTATTACCTACGAAGGTAATAACTTTTAACGGTTCCACAATACGCCAAGGAAACCCAATAACCATAATAATAGAACCCACTGATGTAATCATCTCGAACAAATATTCCGAGCTTGATCATGTTTATTTACGCAAAAAATTAGGTCACATCCAATATCCATCCGCAGATTAGCTCTTGACTAAAGGTAACCAGATAAACAATTTTGCTAATTGCCTCCGAGTACGATTGCATATCACCCTGAATGGTGACTCGTATACTCGTATCTATAGATTCGTAGATAGCTGTGACAATTATCTCATCAAGTCAATAACAAAATATCAAAAAATCCCTGAATCTTGCAATGAATAAACGGATAAATATTTAGACGTACGACTGAACGGTCCAGCCCAGGTAAGTCGGAAGAGGAATATCCCAATGGTACGAAGAAATTCAGATACTTTCAGATTGATTCAAATACTACGAGGGAGCAGCGTAAGTGTAAATCGAATCGTAGCTACGAGTATCATGAGATTAGCACGATATGGTGACTTATGAAGAACCAACGATCTCTGGAGATGTTAATGGATACGTTCAATTAGCATGCTGACAGGGCAACACCGAATATTGTTGGTACATAAACGACGACGACTGAGACGGATGGTGTAACAAATTTTACGCTTGACGACTATGGATAAGATAAACAAACGAAGCCTGGCCACGGGTGCAAATATTTCAACAATAAAAGATACACAATGGAATGAAAAGGTTACTTTGAATCGGTGTTCGGGTGGTGGAGAGAGGAAAGTTCGAGTTTCCATTGAAATTGATTCGGACTTGGAATTGTTGAGATTGCAGGGTTATACGTATGTATATTGACTCAGTCTCGGCGGAGTTACAATTTTTTAGGTCAACATACGGACGATTTCTCGCAATAGTTCGAGAAATGACCATTAGTAGTTGTTTGTACTGGATGCGGGAGGATGTTGAATTAATACAATAATAACAGTTGAATGTCTTATTAATTGTAGCTCTGATCAAACCTATTATAGAGCGTGATCGTGTCGTGGTATATTTTAGGAAGATGTGATTAATCAGGAATTGGTTACTTTGATACGGTGTTCGATCGGCTGAGGGGGGAGTTCGAATTTCAATTGAAATTTACTTGGACTTGGAGTTGCTGAGATTGCAGGGTTATACGTATATTGACTTAGTCTCGGCGGAGTTATAATTTCTTAGGTCAATATGCGGACGATTTCTCGCAATAGTTCGAGAAATGACCATTAGTAGTTGTTTGTACTGGATGCGGGAGGATGTTGAATTAATACAATAATAACAGTTGAATGTCTTATTAATTGTAGCTCCGGTCTAACCTACTCGTATTATAGAACGTGATCGTGTCATTGTATATTTTAGGAAGATGTGAATAATCAGGAACACAAGCAGAGAGAGATTCCGTTTGTGAGTTAGTTAACCTCATTTCAAACACGTTTGGAATAATCAATTCATATCAATATCTATATCAATTTATAAAGTTTTGATAAATTTAGGAAATTGGGTCAAATTTATACCGGCTAACATCTGAAGGCTATTACTCGTACTATTCTGCGATGTCATGTGCGTAAATACAAGTTTGATGTAAGATTCGTGATCGATATGAGACAGCGCTGCATTGTCCCCCTGTCAACACGGCTGAATGAACGAACTGCAACTATACTTAACGTATTTATCCCAACCTCCGACGAATAAGTACTTAAAGAGGAATGTGTTCCTCGATCAGACTCACGAGCGGAGCATCTTTAGTACACGATTGAGAAATTCCATTCCAACTTTACGACCAGTCTTTCGACAGTGAAGTGATGTGAATAGCACTAGAATCGCGATGTTACAGATCCAACGAACATCTAAGCAGATAGATCTTGCCTTTAACGAGTGTCCCGGCCCTACGTTTAATCCAAGGAGCTGACGCTTACCATAGCATATGGAACACGATGCAGAGAAAGTTCGAAAATCCATAATCAAAGTGCTAAACCTAAATTTTCGCTTCTAGGCGCCTGGTTTTATATGAACAAGTACTTCTAATCTATGCGAACTGCTACTAAAGAGGTAAGTGAGCCTGAAATGCTCTCAGTGTATCCTAGTGCTACTGCAGCGTAAATCACAGTACGTATACCAAATTACCCCGTAGTCAGTTGCCGAACAGAAGTCAGAGTGTTTCCATAGTGGAACTGGTCCTCCAGGTTGGGGGTTATGCCGCCGTTGTAACTACCCAACCATGGATAAAATATGTAGTTTCGAAGCAACAACAAGCCTCGGATATCGATGGATCTATTGTTGACAATCCTTATAAACGAAGAAAGGACAACGAACTTTGGATCTGCACGTGCAAAGCTGTAAAGCAGATGATACCACCACTCAAGAAATGCGATGGGATGGGCGGGACAAAATGAGGATGAAATCTCAGAAATTTACTACGGCGATCGTTATAAACGGCAAAAGCAGCGCTTATTTGGATGCAAATTTGTTGTTAGCGGCAGACTTAGGCAAGAAGTCTTGAGTTTCCAGCAGGTGAATGAGCGCCCCGAAACAATCCGTATTAAAGATAAATTTGCCAACATTAGAACGCCCCACAGAGGGGAAAGATGACGACACTAAAGGTAGATCCTGCGAGCTATTGGGCAAGCCCTAGATATGAGGAAGTTCGACGTCGGACGGCTAAAATCGCAAGAGATCGCCAAATCCTTTTCCAATCGAGTCTCCCTTAATCTCCTAAGAGGTCTTATTCCGCCAGCATCAAGTATCGAAGACCAGTGGCAACATTGTCAAAAAGTCATCAGAGATGCTGCATCTGGGCAGCTGCATCTGGGCAGCATCTGTGCTGGGTTTCAGTCGGCCATCACAACAAAAGCCCCGATTTGACAATGAGTGCAGCTAAGCAAAATGTATAAAAAGCGGTACTGCACAGAAGGACTAGAGCCGCTCACGAGCTCTACGAGCAGAAGAGAAGCGACCAATACAGGCCTCTCAGCAGGAAAAAGACATAATATGAGAAACGCGCTGTCGAGGAAATTGAGAGATGCTACTCCCGGAATGAGATTCGCAAGTTTTTCCAAAAAGTAAAACAAACACAACGAACACAAGCCTCGAAACGAAGCCTGTAGAGATGATGGACTTGGAAATAGCATTTCTGTAGACAGTATGGGGGCAATGGTGAACCATATACCGCTCAGTGGAATGAACCTTTCAATTGAATTCAAAGTGAAGACAGCCATATCTAAGCTTAGGTTCTACAAAGTTGCTGGAGCGGACGGCCTGACTGCCGAGCTCTTCAAAGCGGCAGACGATGACTTGGTAAGACCCATACACCAACTTATTTGCAAAATATAGCCGAACGAAAGTATGCCCGTTGAATGAAACGTCAGCATCGTTTGCTTGATCCTCAAGAAAGGAGACCCTCTGAACTGCAGTAATTACAGAGGCATCAATCTTCTTAACATCGCCTATAATATGCCGCATTGTGTAAACGCCTGAAGCCGTTCGTCAACAACCTGATTAGTCGATATAAATGTGGATATAGGACAGGAAAGTCCGCCATCAACTAAATATTCATACTATGGGAGAAAGGAAAAAGAAAAGACTAATTAGCTACAAATCGATACACACCACCTATTCATCGATTCTAAGGCCGCGTATGACAGCATCTATAGAGACGAGCTATATAGATTACTGTCTAGTTTAGTCATTTCTGCCAAACTAGTCCGTTGGGTAGGATGAGAATGGAGAATGCACGCAGCTCCATCAAAGTCGGTGAAAAACTCACCGAGATTTTTATGTCAAAAATGGATTTAGACAAGGCGATGCGCTGTCAGGCTATTTCCTTAAAATAGTGATAACCATTTAAATGTGAGCAGCGTCATCTAGATTTATATAGCAGAAGTCTTCGATACTCGAAGAGCAGAAGATTTCGATACTTGAATAACAAAGACTCAAACATTGGTGAATGGAGAATGGAATCGAATTTTCTAGCAAAATGGAAATTCTATGGGATGCTGGATGGCGAGTATTGTTCTCGAAATATGTCATTCGAGTATAAATATCAGCATCCAAAAGGTATGCAAATGCGTTCATCAGTTGAATTTGAAGTGCAAATTAGGAAAAGTGATTAAGTGGTTTAAATAAAAGATAAGAGAAGTGTAACGGTTGAGAAATTGAATTGTATTGAGATAAACGATTAAATTGTGAATTCTAATTCAATACAGTTACAAAGCGATTTGGATTCAAAAGAATAAGTTCTATCATTTGTACCCACACAAACATTTTACATTGGTGTCAGAAGTGGGATAGGACTTATTGTGTGTAAAAAAATATATATATATATAACAATTTGTGACTGTTTGAAACAGCTAGAATGGGTCGAAAACTATTGTAGTTGACCCTCGTCCAACTCAAATCCAAGTTGAACAAGAGAAGCCTCAGCACCAGTGGAGGAAAAAGTGACTTGGTGCTCCGACTTCAGGAGACTTTGAACAACGAGGGACATGATCCTGATACATACTTCTTTAACATTGACGAGGATGAACAGATAAGTACTGGCAGTGACATGGCTGCTCGCGCTGTGTACAATCACTTTAAGGGTACTCAAACCCCTTGAGCGCGCGCTCATTATAAAAAAAAAAAAAAAAAAAAAAAAAACTCCTCTTGTTAAAAATGGACGAACATAAGAAAAATCTAGACGAACAGAAGAACTGCATTGAACAAGAGTTCGACGAACAAAATAATAGTGTAGAACAAAACCTGAAAGAACAAAATAACGTTCTGCACCAAAAGTTCGAAGAAATCGATAACAAATTTGAAAGAATAGAGAAGAATGTTGATGACAATGTTCTTTCAATTAGTCGCTCGAAGGTGGCCGGAGCGTTGCACAGTCCAAACGGCATAACTGCAAAACTGCCAAAGACCGCTTCCTGTAGTGAAGGCAGTTTTCTCACGATCCGTACAATTTATCTCTACCTGCCAGTAACCGCTCTTCAAGTCCAGAAAGCATATCCAAAGTGTCATCGTTTCTCAGAAGTGAGTAGCTGTCCTTTTTAGTGACATCGTTGAGATGTCGGTAGTCTACACAAAACCTAGTGCTGCCATCTTTCTTCTTCACGAGGACCACTGGAGATGCCCACGGAGCTTCTGATTCTTCAATCAGCCTCTCAGCTGTCATCTTCGACACCATTTCAGCAACTTTTGTTTGCTTTGCCGATGGAAGACGCCTTGCAGGTTGACGAATTGGTCGAGCGTCTCCGGTGTCAATGTGGTGTTGAACAATATGCGTACGTCCACATTCTCCGTCTTGTGTAGCAAATATATCAGCGTACTCACCGATTAGTTTTTCTGCCAGGATTTGTTGATCTTCGTCCAGATTACAGAGACTGAGAATTTTTTTCTTGATTTTTATGCTCTGAACTGTTGCGACCTGTGCTGCACCCTTTTTTCCATTGTGGTCGATATAGCTTCAAAAGGTACGCATTTTTCCACTACCTCCCCTTTTTTCACCTTTACACTGAATGTGTTTGGATTTAGAATCCTTACAGGGACCATGTTGTTATTTTGCTTCTCTAAGGTCTTTCCCACCATGAAGTCTCTTCTATTTTCTGGCTCCATCAAATAGAATCGGCGGCTACCAGGACCACCTTCCACTTTTTCCCAAACAATTGCTTCCGACGAAGGCTCTAGAATCTGATTTCTGCAGATGACGACGTTTAAGACGGAAGTATTGGCGTTTCCGTATATCGTTTGTATCTCCATGTTTCCGTACTTCAGGGTTTGTGCCCCAAAGTCCACTACTAGTCCATGTTCTTTCATGAAATCTGTACCAATGATACACTCGTCGTATATGTCAGCCACCAGAAAAATGTGAGAGAAAACTATTCCGGCCAGGTGAATTTTTATACGGACTTTACCATATCTACCTTACCTTAGCCGTTTCTCCCGTAGCTGTTCTCAAGCTGCAACTGTTGGTGTTATGCAACCAAGACTTCTGCACAACATCCCTCCTGATGATTGAGGCCGTGGCACCGGTGTCTATTGTTGCCATCTATTTCACCTTACCGCTGACTACTTCTACTAGAAGGCTTTCATTGCATCGTTTTACTTGAACTTGAATGAACTTGAATGAACTTGACTTGAATGATGGTCCTGGGGTGTCGACTCCTGCTACCAACTCCTGCCCCGCGAAGTTGGTGTTTAAGCATTTCCCGACTGATGGCTTTAGGAAGGTTGACCGGCTACTTGATAGCTGTTTCTGCCGGTTTCTTGCTCTATTTGCTTATCACCACAGTGAGGGCAGCCTTTTCGTCGCACCGGTTCTTTACACTGTCTTACGAGGAACTAATGTTCCTCGGTACTAATTCTTGCGCAGAAGCATTCAATAGATGCTACTTCCCTGACGAAATGTGTTCCCCTGGAAGCCTGATTGGCTATTTCCATCACCAGAGTGAACGCAAGTGCTTCAGCAAGGGTTCTTTTCCCGGCCATCCTTACTGCTGACTGTAGCTTTGAATCTGCGATTCCCCTGATAAATGCATTTTTTGTCATTTCGTCGATAATTTCCTGGCCTGCGGTGGGGTATGACAAATGTGTCAGTCTACTCACGTCTGCTTGGAGCTGCTGCAGTGTTACTTCTCATTGCTGCGTTCGGCTTTACAATTGGACCTTGTAAACTTCTTGCTTGTGGCTATCCCCACAACCGTTTCTCGATAGCCTGTACTAAAGTCACATAATCTTTATGCTTTTCGATGTCTACTGTTTGCAACAATTCTGCTGCAGAACCGTGCAAGGCCATTGTTAGGGCAAAGCACTTTTCCTCATTGTCCCAGTCGTTTGCACAGGCAGCCATTTCAAACTGCTTCTTATAAGTAGACCATGAGGTTGGCCATCGAATAAGAGAGGCTTCAACTCTTTTTTCCTTGGACCGTTTAAAGAACATTCTCGGAGTATCTGTTTTCGCATCGTGTCGAGCTCTTTTGCTAGATGCTGGACTTTGCTGTCCATTTGTTCGAATTTATCGTCAAGAACTGGGTGAGCAGATTTGGGGTTCCAATGGAACTACACTCTGATCAAGGGCGAAACTTTGAATCAAAAGTCTTCCAGGAAGTATGCCAATATTTGGGAATAAGGAAGACAAGGACAACGCCCCTACACCCTCAATCTGATGGAATGGTCGGACATTAAATGAGCATCTATCTAAGGTCGTCAGCAACTGCCAACGGGATAGGGATCGACACATATCCCTCTTCTTAATGACCTATCGAAATGCGGTCCATAGTTCAACAGGACACACACCATCCGAGATCTTATTTGGCCAAACAGTTCGGTTGCCAAGTGACGCAATATTCGGATTCCCACCTACAGAGACAAAGAGGTGAACGACTACGTGGCTGACTTGCGTAGCAGGATTCGTAAATTGCATGAACATACCAGAGAAAAGATGAAGCTAGCAAGCAGCCGCATGAAGACTAGGTACGACATCAAGGCGAAATCTTCCGGCTTCAATGAAGGAGATCTGGTCTGGTTGTATAATCCTCAGCGTAAGAAAGGTAAATCATCAAAATTGCAACAGGACTGGGAAGGTCCATACAAGGTGATAACCCGCATTAATAACGTTGTCTATTGGATCCTGCGTGATAGATAGATCTATTGGATAGAATGTGTCATTTCAACGGAATGATGAATGACGAAGCTGTTCGGGACGAACAACTGTAGGGAGGGAGCAGTGTGATAACCATTTAAATGTGAGCAGCGTCATCTAGATTTACATAGCAGAAGTCTTCGATACTCGAAGAGCAGAAGATTTCGATACTTGAATAACAAAGACTCAAACATTGGTGAATGAAGAATGGAATCGAATTTTCTAGCAAAATGGAAATTGTATGGGATGCTGGATGGCGAGTATTGTTCTCGAAATATGTCATTCGAGTATGAATATCAGCATCCAAAAGGTATGCAAATGCGTTCATCAGTTGAATTTGAAGTGCAAATTAGGAAAAGTGATTAAGTGGTTTAAATAAAAGATAAGAAAAGTGTAACGGTTGAGAAATTGAATTGTATTGGGATAAATGATTAAATTGTGAATTGTAACTGTATTGAATAAAGCGATTTGGATTGAAAAGAATAATTTCTCTCATTTGTACCCACACAAACATTTTACAATATGCTTTTTGTGCTTGTCTTTTTTTTTGACTCGGGAATTTGGAGTGGATATAGCCAATGTTCGCGGGCTTAAAGAGTAATCACTTTTCTGCGTACGTCCATGTCTGCAAATACAGACCAGCTGTTTTGGCACTTAGTGAAACATAGGTAGACCCCCGCCCACACCTTTCAGACCACTCTGATCTGAAGCTACCTGGCTACGACCTAGTGCCACAATGTAATCCCTGTTACAATCCGGAATTCAATTTCATGTTGTCAAAATTCCATCTCTGAAAGCAAGTTATCCACTACTGCTTTGTTTACAGAAACCCCAAACTGGACATCAATTCGACTTTTAGCGAGTTTGATGCGCTTTCTAACTCCGTGCAAAGAATTGTATCCCTGTATCCTCATACTGAAATCATTATGCACAATACTGCATTGCTTCGACAATCTGGACAGACTACACCCGAAGGACCGTGTGTCGAGATCTTGGTTGCGGAAAACAACTGGACCCGCTCACGCGAGTACCAGACATTGATAGTCTTACCGCGAACACCCTGGCCTTGCTTTTAACCTCTCAACCAGATAAGTACACCGTTGATATGCATTCACCTCTAGGCTTGTCGGACCTTTGTGTCATATCAGCTAATTTCTCGTACACTGATCACATAGTAAGAGAAAAGGTTTCTAAAAGAACCCTATGACATCAATACGTTAAAACCAATTGGAGCGAACTTAGTACCTCCTTTAGGAATTTTAATTGACCGCACAGTATATTTCCTCGATAACGATGTGGATGCCGCTGCTGATATGATAACAGATACTATTCTCTTTCGAATGAGATCCTTTATCCCTCATCGGATAAAGAGTATCAAACTAAAAGATGATTCTTGGTATGTTTTGTGCTGTAAAGAGGCTGTTAGGGTTAGGTTAGGGCTAGGGCTAGACACAAGAAAACATTACAAATTCTGCCGTATTCTCCATTCCAATGCTCATTTACAATAACATTCCAGCTGTCAGCTTCTTAGACCAGGCCAATGTGCTTGCTGCATACTTTGTGGTCAGCTTAACGCCTCCTGATTGCGCTCTGTCCGCGTCTACACTTGAAAGCGTCCAATCTTCTATGGGACGAATCCAATTTTGCACTCGTGTAGTTGCAAGAGTACTTAAAGATCTTAACACACAAAAATCCGCTGGTCCAGATGGTATATCTACCACTGCGTAAGCATTTTCATCAATCCTACTCTTTACAACTTTTTCCGAGCAGACGGAAAACGCCATTTGTCCAGTCCATCCCTTAAAAAGGAGAATTTTCTTCCCTCTCCTCCTACCGACCCATTGCACTTAGGCCCTTTCTATCCAAGGTCATGGAAACGATGTTAAACGGTCAGCTCATGAAATATTTCGAAACACGAAAACTTCCCAATGATCGGCAGTACGGTTTTCTTAGCAACAAACCCACGGTTGCTGTCTCATCGAAAAGTGGAACCAGAGTCGACACCAATCTGGCAAAAGCAAGATAGTTCCACGTGATAGTTCTAAGGCAGTTGACAAAGTTTGGTATCAGGCTATTTTGTCGAAAATGCGTGCTTTTTTAATCGATGATTCTCTTCTTCAATGGATTAGAAATTACCTTTCGGAGAGTTGAATTCAATTTGTCTTGGATGGCTTCAAGTCTGATATTCACAAAATAAATGCTGGTGTGCCCCAGGTCTCTGTTCTTCGGCTGCTGTAGAACGGGAATGGCAGCGTATGCTCATTCCGATATAAATATCATCACTAAGTGGGGAACCACCAACAGAGTGGAATGCTTCTAAAACACAATACTGTCTGTAGCTGATAAAGCGAAATTGAAATACCCAGCGAGTATCGAAGCCGAAAAACTTTACGTTCTCGGTACGTTTGTCGATGACATCCTACGTTGGAATGACCACATATTTGATATCGCCAAAAATGTCTAGTTTCCTCAAGCGATGTTAAAAATATGTCACACATCTGGCGGGGTCTGCTCAATCGTTGGATGATGTTTTTTGACGCTCTTAGTGAAGTTGAAGCTCCAGACTCAGTAATACGAGTTTGTTCTGGACTTTGTGCGTTCCCCATACCGCTTGATGTAAAATACATCGCATATGTGTTGAAATCGGGAGTCAATGAGTATTTAACGTCTGGACATGCGTTTAAAGCGCTGGATGTAAATTGGTCAGTACCAGAGCACTTATATGGGCTTACTAATTCGTCTGCTTCTACTGCTATCGGTGCCGCAGAAGTATATGGGTAGTTACTAATAGTCCTGCAAAACTATAACGTTTTTTGTTTTGCTTTCCACTTCCAAAAAAATATCTACTTTCTTGATTTTTAGTGCTCCTTAAAAGTCCATTGTCTTGGTGTACTTTTAGAAAAATTCCGAGTCCTCTACTGCTTGTCCGGAAACCCAAACTTTTAGACATCTGGTCTACGCATCTCTCAGATGTTTCCACTTAACTCTGGCTATATCATCTGTCGAGAGACACAACAAATAAAAATACCGTCCCTAACCGAAGAGTTATATAGGGTTTTCCAATAAGGACGTGACAACTTTGTTTTAAATAAAACGCAAACCATTTGAGATATTTCAAAAACTTATTTATCGGCTTGAAGCACAATCAAAACATTTATGAATGGAACTCGTTTATATGGCCACCGCGGGCACGTTTACAGCGATGGACCCAATTTTCAACGACTCGGCCACACATTTCGGCCGAAACGGCTGCTATTTCGCGTTCAATGTTGGCTTTGAGCTCTTCCAATGTCGTCGCCGTGTTGGCATAAACCAATGACTTAACATAGCCCCACAGAAAATAGTCAAGCGGCATTAAATCGCACGAACGAGGCGGCCAATCGACTAGCCCATTTCTTGAGATAACACGCTCACCATACTTACTCCTCAATAAGTCGATTGTAGCGTGCTCTGTGTGGGGCTGTGGCATCATCCTGTTGAAACCACATGTCGTCCAAGTCCATATCTTCCTATTCGGGCCAAAAATAATCGGTGATCATGGCGCGATAACGCTGACCATTCACAGTAACGTGACGAGCGTTATCGTCGACGAGAAAAAATATGGCCCAATAACAGTTATTTTTTGTGGATGAAGTGGTGATTCATGAAGCACATGTGGACTTTCACCCGACCAATAACGCATATTTTGCTTATTGACGAACCCATTGAGCCAAAAATGAGCTTCGTTACTGAAGATGATTTAGCGATGAAATTCATCATCTTGGCGCATCTTCTCCAGAACCCAATCGGAGAACGTACATCGCTTCATATGGTCCATCGGCTTCAATTCTTGAGTCAGCTTGATCTTGTATGGGTGTAAACCAAGATCCTTACGCAAAATACGCCATAATGTGGTTTGAGCGATGCCCAATTATTGAGAACGCCGTGGAATTGACTGATTTGGATCGTTTGCTACGGACGCCTGAACGGCAGCGATATTTTCGACACTTCGACCAACCCGTTGTCTCACTGACATGGCAACATCACACAAACTTGTTATTGCCCGTCTACTAGGGCGAGAATTACGACCGAAAATTTGAATTAACGCTCTTAAAGTTGCAGTCACCGACTCCAAATTTCGGTAGAAAATTTTTATAATTTGCAGAAATTGCTCGTTCGTGTACTTTATCATGATGAAAATGTTGAGTTTACTGAATAAATTGACAGTGACAGTTTGATGATTAGTGAAAGAGTGCGTTCACAAATTAAATTCAAAGTTGTCAAGTCCCTATTGGAAAACCCTTTACCAAAACTTACTCGATACAACATCATCTTCTATATTTTACCATATGATTGTATTTTGCTCAATATATAATATATTTATTTGTAAAGCGGATGTGATAAATTCATTTGTCAGCATTTGTCCAGCTCTAAAAATTATAAATTTCATTCTCTCTCCTCCTATAGACCCATTGCATTCACGTTCCTTCTTTCTAAAGTCAAGAAAAGTCGAGGATAAATCGTTAGCTCGTGAAATATCTCGAAACAACTAAACTTATGATGATGACCAACAGTACGGAATGATGGCTTCTCTAACCGAAAAGTAGACCCAAGTCTACACCAACCTGGCAAAGGCAATATACCAATATTTCCACGGCATTTGACCAAGTTCGGCATCTGGGTTTTTTTGCCAAAAATGTTTGCATGTGGTATCAATTTTCTTGGACGGTTTCAAGTCTGATATAAAAAAAAAGTGATGTTGACGTCCGTAACGTCCCTTACCTTATCTTATTATATCGTTCTAACACCAGTCCACCAGAGAAATTTCAATTAGCACTCGACTTCCTTATGCCTTCAGCCGCATTTATGAGTGCCCATCAGTTTAGTTTTCAGTCCATCTTGAAGCATCGGTATCGCTGTTTCTTTCCTCATTGATTCTCCTTAACCAGCGCCGTGTGCAAACATTCCAAGGGTGTTCATAATCTCTTCTAATTTTTTTGTTAGTATGACGCTATAATAATCACATTGTTTTGTTGAGAATATCCTAAAACTTGAAGACCGGAACATCTAGAACCTCTAAACGAAGTCCTTAATTAAACATTCCACTGTTTCCTGATCCATCTGAAGCATCTGCCTAGAGATGTTATCAAAAAAAAAAGAAGTCTGACGAAGCTTTTCCCGAAAAATGTTGCTATGCTGAGTACAGATATGAGTATGGTTGGCAATTTGGTGAATTGTTCTCATCTGGAACCGAATAGCAAACAACGTCACACAAAAAAAAAAATCGACTGAAGCATGAAACCATAAATCTTCCCCGATTGACGGTACTCTAAGTAGCTTTGTGAAAGTAGATAATTATGCGGGAGCACTGTTTACTTTTAACATTCTTCACAATTACCAGCATAAAGTCTAGCAGATTTCTTCGTGTATCTCAAGGACTAATTTGGAATTTACTTTAGCCAAGCTACGAGTATTAAATCAACACTTTGGGTACATTGTTGTCTTTTATTGTGAGAGTCTTCATTCAAGTTCAATTCACAAGTCGTTTCCGTTTACATAAAAACATCATTTACACTATCGCCCCATAGCCTACAACATCAACATTCACTAGTCAACAATCACATTATCCAAGTATCCATGTTGGCCATGTTGTTTGGCACCTTCTCTCCCACATTGCAGTGGAGCGTGCCTATTAAGCCTGACCCAATTGCAGCGTCAAATGCGAAAACATCACCAAGCGACTAAAAGATAACATCGACCACTGTCATGGGGTACCTCAATTCTTGCTATCGTCACCAGGGTGCCCCGAAGATACAAGTATCTATGAGTACCACATGGTTACCCCGTCATTGCCGCTGGCTGGCCACTAGCCTACTCGTACAATCGATTTGCAATTGAAATCTCGTGTTTGCCTGGAATGTTCTGAGTACCACTCTGTCACCTGCGGACGGCGTCCGACGTATGTCGCTTGTGGCATTTTGCCTGCCAAAACATGTGGATTAGTATTAGAGGGATACGTGTTGTATTCGTACTTGCACTCGTACTTGTACTCCTAGTCGTACGTGCGACCCTCTGGATCTATGTATGTACGAGTATCTATTTACAATTGGTAACTGCATTTTATGCATACGATACTATTGTGTATCTATGTACATATAAAGTAGGATTATTCATTGATTGGGAAGGAGGAGCAGAAGAGGATACTGAAGAAGCCTTTTGGCGACAAAGTGGGTGATTGAATGAGTGATTCTGTAGCTTGTCCAGTTCCATCCACTGTGACCACAGTTTGAATTGTCTTGAACCCTTCGTGCAACGTGAGCTTGCCAATGGTACGATATTCAAATAAAAACAAATAAAATTGCCAATTCGTAATTGCGAAATTGTGTACCCGAGAACGGATAAATTTGTTGAATTCGGAATTCTGGATATCGGAAGTATTGTTTGCCCCCAAAGAAATGGAGTAAGGTTTTGCGCAACCAATCGGGGGTGTTTAGAAATTTAGATTAAACTAGAGGCTGCTGAATTGTAGATTGTAGGTTGCGCTGTGCTTGTCATCTATGTAGTATCTCGAACTGATATTCATAGTTTGGACGGAAGTAGCACATGTCTTTAGTATGGTAAGTCGGGGAATGAGTGGAAAGACATGCAAGAAAACGTGGCATATTAATTAATTGATTCTACGTAGCTTGTTTGTCAAGTGTCAAAGTGTGGTATGTGGAGCAGGTGCTCAAAGATCTTATGGTTATTGTAACCGATGTCGTTAGCATGTGGGAATTTTGAAATTGATAAAAGCCCTTCGAGGCATTTGATTTGCATTTTCCAAATTCTTTATTCCAACAAAGAACCTTAATTTTATGAACGACACTTTGGACGAGATAATATTGAATTTGCCGCCGCTCTAGTTAAGAATAACACAACTGTCGTCTGGCATAATTAATTCTTGTAACCTATCGAGGAGTTGTTAAGTTTTTTCAGAGTTACAAAACATTTATTAGCTCTTTAGTCCCATGTTTCCCGGTTTCTCGGTTTCTACTATGCTATCCTTACACAAGTTGGGTCTGGACGATGTATTTGACAGAAAACACAGTTTATGTGAAGAAGTATAGAATGAGGTCTAAAGACTTTACTTCCTTAGAGTGGCTTGAGTGACTGGAGGGTGTACAGGGTTTTAGGTATTTTAATATTCCTTTTATTAGTAAAGGCAATGGTAATACCTCTTCCTGAAATAGATTACAGAAGACCACTTGAAATACTTTTATGAATCTGAATATCCTCTTATTCACATCAGGGTTCTTTAGAAGTTCAGAAACATATTTCAATGCCAACTCTGCGAAGATCCTTGTATAGCTTGGCGATTTAGGTGAACAAATTATATGCTATAGCTATAAAGATCTATACATTGATCGCGATTCAGCTTAGATTTGGCTATCGGGAGGTATTCGCTTGATATGCCAGTAATTTGAATAGTCACTCCATCTGCAGTTAGGCTCATATCAAAACCAACTGTCAACGGAAGTCTAAACGACGGTGAAGGTTCGGATCCTGAAAAACTCTCCTTTGAGCCTTGCCGATGCTCTTGGGATCGACGACTCTCTTCTTCAATGGATTAGCAATTAACTTTCTAAATTCTCAATTCTAGTTGTCTTGGATGGTTTCAAGTCTGATATCCATAAAATAAATGCTGGTGTGCCCCAGGGCTCCATTCTGTCTCCGACACTTGTTTTATTGTTCTTGTGGGCTATTTCTAATTCAATATATTCCTTTGATGACGACAGTGCCCTCTGATTTTCCAATTCGTACCCGGACTCACGTGTCTACTCTTCGTCCGTAGTATGGGAATGGCAGCGTATATTAAGCACATTAAATTCCGATATTAGCAACATAACTAATTGGGGAACTATCAACAAAGTGGAAACACAATGCTGTCTACTGTCGTTGACGCATAGCACTTGGATTGTCGAAACCGTAATACCATTCACGGTATGTGTGTCAATAACATCTTACATTGGAATGACCATACATTCGATGTCGCCAAAAATGATGCGAAATGTCTAGGTTTCGTCAAGTGATGTAAGAAATATTTCACTCCCTCTTAACTGGCCTCAATATATAACGCGTTTATCCACCCAAAATTGGAGTACAATGCTGATATCGGTCAGGTGTGCCTAAAACATGTCTGCACCTGCTAGATAGGATTCAAGACCATGCGATAAAACTCATAGTTGATGCTAATATCACTCAGACAGTGGACACGTTCTAACCCCGGCGTAATGTTTTCTACTAGTGCTTCATCGAAATTGTCAGTAGCATTCCACACATTCAGATCTTCAACCGTGACACCCGTCTCGCTATGAGTACATCCTCAAGCCCACTTTCGGACGTACTCTAAAATATCGTGATTCTCCCGTAAACCGTAAAACTGGCTCATGTATTGCCCTGTCGGGCTCTTTATTTCCTAGCCACTATAACATTTAAAACCAAGGCACATCGGTATCTCTCTTTTTTCCCTCCCTAAAATCCCTTCGCCCACGCTTAAGGGTACATAAAATGCCATAAAATATGGTATATAAAAAAAACAACAGATTTTTTCCATTTTAAAAATAAAAATTTCTTAATTACAATATATTTGATGTTTTTTCAAAGTACCTCGATATTTGGATAAATCAATTCTTTAGCATTTTTGGTCTGCCATGTTTACTGGTTTCGGCCAATCAAGACCATCCTCCAAGTAATGGAAGCACAGAACGAGCTATTCGAATTTCCAATTCTAACTTTAGATATTTTTTTTTTTTAATAGATAACTTACAGACGTCAACAAATAATGCAATTTCTATTTGCTTACCATAATACAACATTAACGATAACCAATAAAACACCAAACGAATTGCTTTTTGAATACAAAAATCGTACAATTCTAGATAGTTTATCAAATGTACGAATTAAGTTGAACACCGTTTAAGATGAAAATATAAGTAATTGTGATAATAAGAAACCTATTATAATTAAAAATAATCTCAAAGATTTTAATATTAAAAATATTAATAAAAATATGAAAACACTTTAAAAAAATCGTTAAAATAAAAAGTTATCTTAGTGGCGTAATATAAATTAAATTAAAATAGGAAACGAAAATTTTACTATTCTCAGTGTTTATCGCTTGTACGAGAACATTTTAAACAAAAGCGTATTTATAAATGAAGATACCCCTTCGGGTAGGGGTTAGAATATACCCGAGGTATGCATGCCTGTCGTAAGAGGCGACTAAAATGCACCCTCCGTATACCGAGCGCGAAGTGTATACCAAATATGCAATGAGTAAAACAAATGGAATTATTACCCCAGGTGGCAGACCAGCTATGCTGGAAAATCCACCCTCTACGGAGGTCGGCTCGATGGATTTTGGGGCGAGCCAATTATTGCATCTTATCAACCCGTTCGGAAAAAGTTCACGGGTTTCGAGATCGCCACCACCTAGATCTCCAAAACAAGAAAATAACAAGAGAAGTCCAACGACACCAAAAACGTCGTCTTGCGAAGAATGGACTTCAGCGAAAATAAATAGCCTGAAAGACGAAAATACCGAACTTCGTACTAGGCTAACCAAAATGGAAGCGATATGCGAAGATCTTAAAAAAGAACTGGAAAAACTGAAAACCAAGGAAAAGTCAAACAGCGACGTTATGTCTATTGAATCTGTTAAAAATATCTACGAAACAGATGAAGAAGAGCTAGGTCGAGAAACCGACTGGATCTTGCAAAAACGTCCCGGAAAAAAGCGTAAAGCTGCGTCTTCTCCCAAAATCGTCTCTCAACGTGAAGCAAAGGGAGATGAATCGAAGAAAAATGGCAACAATAACATGAGTCCTGAAAAAATCAAAGCGGAAAAACAACGAACACCCCCGCCAATCAATGTCACTGGAGTTTCAGATTACAAGAAACTCCAAAACATATTGATGACCCTGCAGAGATCGGACTATATAGTAACATCGCGCAATAATAATGTACGTCAAGGACGCTGACAACTATCGCATTCTTTCTCGCAAGTTAAGCGTCGAAAAAATCCAATGGTTCACATACGAGAACAAGTGCGAAAGACCTATTCGTGTCGTCGCCAGAGGACTGCATCCGTCTTGCCCAAAAGAAGATATCGTAAGTGATTTAAAAAACAAGGGTTTTAAAATCACTGATGTCGTCAACATCGAAAAGCGAGAGAAACAAAAAATTGAAGGAAAGGATATGACAGTTAAACGTAGCCTTCCCCTCTTTATGCTAACCTTTGAGAACACTGAAAATACCCAAAAAATATACGATATTAAGTCAATCCTCAACATTATTGTTAAAATTGAGCCTCGACGCAAAAACTCGAAACTGATCCCGCAGTGTAAGCGATGCCAGGAATTTAACCATACGCAAGCTTACTGCCAAAAGGAGCCTCGGTGCGTAAAATGCGCAGGTAAACACCTGTCCAAAGAATGCAACGTAAGCAAACAAACCCCTCCGACTTGTGTTAACTGCAGGGGTAAACACGTAGCAAATTTCCGTGGCTGTGAAGTAGCAAAGGAGTTGCAAAATAGACGTGACAAGTTGTTTAAGCCACAAAAAGAGAATCCCAAAACTAAAGAAAAAACATCGGGATCTGCTCAAAATATCGTTAAAAACGCCAAGGCGAAAGTGATTGATTCCAGTGTTGAAAAGAAAGCATCGGAAAAACTTACATACGCTGAAGCTACCAAGCTAAAGGCAAAAGATTCCGGAGATCCTGCTTCCCAAGTATGTTCCGTTATTCTCGCGCAGCTTGAGCAGCAAAACAAAATCAATGAACTTATTTTAGATAAGCTAAAGAAGTTTGAAAATAGGTTCAATAAAAAACGTCCTTCGCCTAAAAAATGAAAAGGGAAAAATTAAACGTACTCACCTGGAATGCAAACGGAATCTTAGAAAAACTTTATGAACTTGAGTTATTCCTAAGGAAAAACGACATTGACGTTTGTTTGATTTCCGAAACCCACTTGAAAAATGGGTCATCTGCAAAAATTAGAGGTTTTAAAGATTACTACGCGTATCACCCTTCGGGAAACGCGAGAGGCGGATCCTCTGTATACATTAAAGAGTCTCTTGAGCACAACGAAGATATAAAAGTAGAGCTCGAGTCTGTACAACTAATTGCGGTGCGCGTAAAATTGGTACGGAACTCCTTTACTATTTCAGCCATCTACTGTCCTCCACGATTTACGCCTTCAAAACATATATTTAAAAATATATTCAATTCTCTTGGATCGGCTTTCATGATTGGCGGTGATTTCAATGCCAAACACACTTTTTGGGGATCAAGATGTGTCTCCCAAAAGGGTAAAATACTCTATAAAGCATGTATGGAACACAATTGTGACTTCTATTCAACGGGCAAGCCGACTTATTGGCCAACAGATACAACGAAACTACCCGATCTTGTCGATTTCTTCGTTGTTAAAGGAATTCGTAACTCGGATATAAACGTTGATGAAAGCTTCGATCTTTCCTCCGATCATTCTCCAGTCATACTGACAATGAACGACACGTTTATTAAAAAACAAGGACCATTAAGACTAACTGGGCGAAATACTAATTGGGAAGGATTCAGAAATGAGATTAATAATAACCTAGAACTAGACGTTTCACCTTGTCAACGAAAAAACACGGCTAAACGTAACTTAAACTACCCGCCTGAGGTAAAAGATATGATAAGAGAAAAAAGAAAAGCTCGCAAAAGATGGCAAACAACTCGAGCGCCGCAGGATAAAACACGCTTAAACAGTCTCTGTAATCTGCTCAAGGAGACTCTTAAAAGTTACAGAAATTCCGAAGTAAATACATATGTTCAAAACCTGACGGCAGGAAAAGAAACAAATTACTCGCTTTGGAAAGCTTTAAAATGCTTAAAAAGGCCCAAAATCCCCGCGCCACCAATCAAGGTCGGTAATAACGAATGGGCTAAGGGGGATAAGGAAAAAGCGGAGGTTTTTGCCGACTATCTTGAAGAAATTTTCAAGCCCTCCGACGGTCCAACACTGGTACCCGACACCAGTTCTTTAGAAATAGCATATAGTAATTTTGTAATGACAAATGCAACTCTTGCTGAAATTAAAACTGTAATAAGGAAATTAAAACCAAAGAAGGCTCCGGGGTATGACCTTATTACCGGAGAAGTTCTGAAAATGCTACCTCAAAAAGCACTTATAAAGCTCTTACACATTATTAACGCGGCTCTGAGGCTTGAATACGTGCCAAGTCAGTGAAAAGTTGCTGAAGTCATTATGGTACTAAAACCAGGAAAACCTCCAAACGATAAAAAATCATACAGACCCATTTCTCTTCTACCGATCCTGTCGAAAATCTTTGAGAGGAGAGGCTAAAACGTCTTCTCCCAATTATCGAAAACCAAAATCTTATTCCCAACCATCAATTTGGATTTCGGACTAAGCATTCAACAATTGATCAGGTGCATAGAATTACTGATGTAATTGAAAAATCCCTGGAAGAAAAAAAGATTTGTTCGAGCGTATTTCTTGACGTCTCACAAGCTTTTGACAAAGTATGGCATGAAGGTTTGAAGTTCAAACTGCGACGAATTTTGCCATTAAAGCTTTATAATATATTGACAAGCTATTTTGAAAATAGAATTTTTCGCGTTCGATACGGAAATGATGTTTCGAAATTTAAAGATATCCTAGCCGGAGTACCGCAGGGAAGCGTACTGGGCCCACTTTTGTACCTTTTATATACAAGAGATATACCACACGTCGAGGATACTGTTCTCGCTACTTTTGCTGACGACACCGCTATCTTAGCGGTTGGAGAATCAATAGAAGACTCAACGGCGAAACTTCAGACTGCTTTAAATAAAGTCTACGAGTGGACAAAGATCTGGCGAATTACCCTTAACGAGACAAAATCTGTACATGTTGACTTCACCTACAGAAAGATAAATCACTTGCCCATTTCTATAAACTCGGTGTGTATCCCCTTTGCAAACGAAGCTAAGTATTTGGGAATGACACTTGACGCGAAGCTTAAATGGAAAACGCATGTTAAAAAGAAACGTAAAGAACTAGAGGCCAAATACAAAGAAATGTACTGGCTACTTGGTAAATATTCCAAGCTAAGCTTAGAAAACAAGCTGCTTCTTTATAAGCAAGTGCTAAAGCCGGTGTGGACCTATGGTATACAACTCTGGGGTTGTACTAAGAAATCAAATATAAATATAATACAAACTTTTGAAAATAAAGTGCTACGACAATTTGTGCGTACCCCATGGTTTATAAGAAATAATGACCTGCATCGAGACCTCGGAGTTCCTTTCGTGGAAGATGAAGTCAGGAGCTGCGCACGAAAACATAAAGTCCGGTTAAGCGGCCATATCAACAATACAGTCCTAGAAATCTTGGACGAACGAAACATACTACGCCGTCTTCAACGAACTAAACCGTTGGACCTTGCGCGATAAATTGAAACTGCATTAAGAAAGCGGAATATGTAGGGTCTTCCATTGGAAAGTGTCCTACCAATCGTGATTAACTTATGAAATAAAAACTGCTTGATAAGTTCTACTTAGTTGCGGTATTAAAATTACCGGCTGCTTCACAAGGGCCACTTGATGGACAACGCGTTGTCCCAACGTCCTAAAACCTGGGTAATAAATGAAGTTGGTGATCTTCTTATAGGTATTAACTCAAAGAATTTAAAATTCAAATTCAAAGAATTAGGTGACATTAATATAGATATCTTGGAACCTAAGAAAGACTGCAACAATTATATGTTTCTTATGTCTTCATTTGGGCTCGATTCAGTTGTAAACGAACCTACTCAAATAACAGATGAAACTCAGACATGTATAGACCACGTCTTTGTAAGATTTCGGAAGAACTTTGTACATGAAATGTACAGCGAAGTTATGGATCAAGGAATTAAAGATCATTGCTTAATTATAGTACGAGTAAAGCATTCAATCCAAGAAAAAAATTATATAGACCGATACATACCATTCCCGGAGAAAAAAACAATTGATTTTCAAAAATTAAATAATTACTTAAAATTTGAGTTGTGGAAAGAGGTCTATGAACAAATCAACCCTTCGTTGGCTTATGATATTTTCTTGAATATTTTAGAATTGCATATCGAAAATTCTACCTTATTTCGATCCAGGCCACTTAATAGTTCCAAGTTGAAACGACTTAAGCCCTGGATTACAGAAAATCTACAAAAAAAATTGCCAAAAAAAACTCAATGTAGAAAAAATGTAAAAATAACCCTGGGAATCAGATCCTAAAGCAAAAATTTATTAAATTAAGTCAAGACGTTAAAATAGAGGTAAAATCATGTTACGATAAATTTTATTCTAGAAAGTTTGAAAATTGCAGAGGTAATGTAAAAGAGGAATGGAGGGTAGTTAACCATATTCTTCAGAAGAACAAAAAAAGGTAAACGTACTTGAAATCGAAGATGAGAGTAATACAAAAATTGGCAACCAAAGGGACATTGCCAACGCCTTAAATAAATATTTTTTTTCTGTTGCCACTAAATCTAAGCCCTACTCACCGCAAACTAATTGCAGATGTGATCTTTATTCTGACTTAGTTGACGATGTCTCTCAAACTAATAGTTTCTTCTTCGACCAAATTACCTCAAACGAAATTTATAAATGTATTAGGTCTCTTGATAACAAACAATCGTGTACCTCTGATGGTATTACATACTCGTATTATATTTTAAAACGCATCGCGTTTTATATCACAGATGTATCATCTTACATATTTAATTTGAGCGCAAATTTTGGTATTTTTCCCAAATCACTGAAAAATGCGAGCCAATATAGACCAATTTCCCTTCTTCCAAGCTTTTCTAAATTGTTTGAAAAGTTAATGAAATCCCGCTTTGGGTCATTCTTAAACAAAACTGGGTTTTTGAGGGAAAAACAATTCGGATTACGGGAAGGTATGTCAACCGAAGATGTAATCTTAAAATTAAGTGGTGAATTATATTCAGGTTTAAATAGCAATCAAAACTTTAGCGTTATTTATAGACATGACCAAGGCATTTGACATGGTCGATCATAACATCTTGCTAAACAGACTCTATAAAGCTGGATTTAGAGGTGCAATCTACGACTAGCTTACTTCATGCCTAAGTGAAAAGTCTCAAATAGTCAAATTGGACATTGAGGAAATGAAAATGGTCACTGGTGTACCACAAGGTTCAGTCATCGGGCCATTGTTATTTCTTATTTATGTAAATTCAATATTCGAACAAAATTTTTGTAGTAATATTACGGCTTTTGCGGACGACATGGCTTTTACATACACAAGCAAAAATCTGTTTGAGTCCGTAGTAAAACTACAAAAGGATTTGCAAATTTTAAGGCAGTGGTTCGCAAAGCATGAACTTCTTTTAAGTGAAAAAACGAAGATTATGGGTTGCAGTCTTTCAAATATAAAACTGTTTGATTATAAAGTTTACTTTCACTCTGCTGTATGTAAAAAACTAAGCATGTGCTTACACACATGTGGGAGAAAAAATTTTATAACAGATTCCCCCTGTTCTTCGACCTGCTTCAAAATTGAATCCGTCGATAGCTTTAAATATTTAGGAGTTGTAATTGACAAGACCCTAAATTGGAAGACACATGCAGCAGATTTAAAAAAATATATGATGTCGGTAACCCGAAACATGTTCTTATTAAAACCATACTGCTCAAAAAATCGATTGCTAATGATATATCATGGACTCATACACTCGATATGGCATATCGTTGAGCCTATTGTGATAGCACAGAAACATATTATTCGAATAATTTGCAACAAAGGAAGACTTGTCAACAGCTGGCCTCTCTTTCAAGATCTCCATATCTTACCACTTAAACATATTTATGTGTACATATTCTACATCCGTAGTGGTTTCACATCCACGATCAGAAGCTCAAATGAATACAATTTAAGAGACAATTCTAAAGATCTTGTTAATGTGCCAACATAAAAAAAGACTCAAAAGAAATGGCTACAGAATGAAATCGCATGAATCTTTTTCCTTTACAAAATGCATTTTTAAAAAAACTTTGTAATCTATTGGAATTTATAATTATTTTGTAAAAGAATAAAGTAAAAAAATAAAAATTCAGTAAGTCTTCATAGAGTTCATATAGATCAACTTCGTAAGCCCTCCCAATCAGAAAAGTCATCAAAGGAGTTTCACTCCATAAAAAAGCCATCACTTATTAAAAAATCGAAACTCATTCATAAAGCTACTTTGCGCAACGCAAGCGAACACGAACATACAATATCTGCTTCAGTCAAAAGCCCTGCAAATTCAAGTAGCCCCGACATTTATCGAAACCACTTGCCGCTCCTGAGCCTAGCTCCTCACGTCCTAGAGAAGTTCTAAAAAGACCAACTAGTTCTATTTAATAGTTATGTGATGAAGCTTTTGAACTTATTAATTGTTAAAGTATATAACATTTTAATCTAAGGCTAAGAGGGTTACATCTACTGCATGAACTAAATCCGGAGCAGGAAAAAACTTAAAGTCTCTCATAGTGGTTTCACTTAAGGATCCTTAACCAAATTTTATTTAAATAAATTAAAAATTGTTACTTGTTTAAAAAATAAAAAAGCCAAGCGGTAAATGGTTACGAACAGAGCCATGTTAATGTTATACTTTTATCAATAATTTCAGCTGACCAAGCACATTTTTTCAAAAGTGATTTGTTTGCCTTGAAATCGTATAATTGCAGGCGGAAGTCATTCTGACGGATCCATTCGAAAATATGTTTTTATCTTACCACTTTTTGACCGCAAAGTGATTCTGTTTCACCCAAGCGTGGAATCCAGCAAATCCACACCCCCCATACACTGGGTCGGTCAAAAGTCTCTTTCCTATGTAAACAAATAATAACTCTTTTATTTATAGATATTTTTGAGTATTTTTTTTTTTGTTGCAGACATAAGACTTGGGAGATTTGACATGGAGCACTACACGATCGCACAGAGAACACAAATCATCGCATTATTTTTGGAAAACAGTCGGTCAATAATTTACACTCAACGTTCCTACTGGCAATTTTATGGAGTTCGAAATGGTCCAACAGGAAGGTTGGCGATGTGAGGCGTATCGGTAGACCTCGTTATGGACGATCGACCGAAAACATTCAGGTCGTGAGTGAAAGTGTTGCAGCCGATCCGGAAACATCGACACGACAACACAGTTAGGCATATCTTGTTGTACGATTCGTCGGATTTTGAGGAAAGATCTGCACCTATTGCCTTACAAAATCCAGTTGGTCCAACAACTCAATCCTGGTGACCAACAAAAACATTTGGAGTACTGCAAAACTGTCCTTAATATCGCCAAAAATGGCCAAGAAATTTTAGGAAATTTTATGATGAGCGACGAAGCACATTTTCATCTGAATGTATTTGTAAACACACAGAATCCCAAAAATCTCCATCAACTTCCCTTACACTCACTCTGTGTTACTGTTTGGTGTGCAATAACCTCGCGTAGGATTTATGGGCCATATATCTTTGAAAATGATGCGGATGCAAGTGTTACAGTTAATGGGCCTCGCTACAGAACAATGCTTCAGGACTTATTTTTTCCACCCAAACCGCTCATGAGACAATGAATTTATTGCGCGAAAAATTCAAAAAATGATGATACTCGTATTGATTGGCCACCGTGATCGCCTGATCTGTCGGCTGTAGACTTTTTTATGAGGTTACCTGAAGGAAAAGGCTTACATTAGCAAACAGCACACTATAGAGGAGCTGAAACTCTACATTCGAGAAGAAGAAAATCACGCCGGCAACACTTCAAAGAGTCATGGAAAGTAGTATCAAAAGATCCCATGAGTGGCTGCATTCTAATGGCGGCCACTTAACCGATGTAATTTTCCATTCATTAACAAAAAAATGTCCATGAAATAAACTTTTATTTGTAGTTTATTCCATTGGTTGTTCCATGTTTACACAGGAAAGGGACTTTTGGCCCAGCCTGTATTTGTCATAAACCTCAACAGCTGGAAGAGCAGGAATACCTTAGTACTATTTTTCTTTTCGCTGTTTGGTGATGATTGGCTTGCTTCCAACACACTGCGACAGCATGTTTGCAGGCTTCTTATCAAACTAGGATACCAGTCCCAATTGCACTCCATCAAGTGTAGTCGTTTTTCCAATCATGCTTGCACAACCATGTTTTTTCCGTTCTTTCACTGTTAGAATCTTAGAATTGGGGACTCGATTTAGTCTGACCACTTTTGTACAGGTGTGCATTTTCAATATGGGACTGTGATATCAATTATCGGGAAAAAATTGGTGGTTGATATGATTAATCATTGTAGATGTAAGCCCCGTCACTAAGTTTCCAGTGTCTCCTAAATCAGGTGCATTTTTGGATAAGGTGTTACTCTGCTCTCCAGCAAAAATTGTAAAGCCGTAACTGAGTTCGGAATCTCCACTTAGAACTTTGTTCTTGTAACCCCACTTGTAAGGCTTGACGCTTCAATTCGTGACGGCAGTTAAGGTGTATTATTTGCTCACCCACCGCAAGAAGCTCTACTTTTGGAATAAGTATTGTAGAACCCGTTGAATTATTTTTTTTCTAATAATGTTATCCCCTTTTTATTGTTTCCCACCGGCTACATGTCATCATCTCAAAAAAATTGTAATGGCCAACGGATTTGCTCCAATAATGTCCCGAAGATTGCAATTGAACACAAAATACGTAAATCACCATGTTAACGAACTGCTCCATTTCGGTTGTTATTATGTTTTCGGGATTAGTTATGTTGTATTGAAGAGCTTTTAAGTTTGACGGATCGACGACACATTAAATAAATTCCTCCGTAAAAAAGGACGAAAAGTGTTGGCTATTCAGTAGCACCCTCTTTTCGTTGTACGTGTCCAATTGTTCTTTTCTCCAATGCAAAATATATACAGGCCTGCCAAAGAGCTATGCGTGATTAGCGCTAAATGGAGGCTGCTGTTGATGAGTCGGACTAAAGAGCCACCTAAATCAAAAGCGAAGGTAGGGTTTTTTGTTCATAAAAGGATCGGTTCCCTGGGATCATCAACACTAACTTCTCTGTTTTTTCTCCAAAAATATTGTTGTTCATAAGTGTTTAGAATTTTCAAGATTTTTGTAAGAATGCAACCCCACTTGGGGCATCAAAAGTGTAGTGAATGCAATTATATGAGAACACGAGCGTTCTCGCTTTAACCTTACACTATCAACTCCTACTACTCACCTGCACGTGGTGACTGCTGGGTGCCTAGTACCTCAACTGGAGATAGGGTAACCAACTCTTGTGGGAGGTCGTTGATGGCAGCTGACGTGAGAGAAAGGGAGGCGTGCCATCTCACTAAGACACTTTATCGTGTTTCCTGGCGGTAGCGCACGAATTCTAAGAATAGAGTCAACGGTGGTGTCCACAGTTCTAGTTAGGTCGAACTAATGTTATACCTATAACGGCTCCGGAATTAAGTCCGGCTCCTTTTGTCTTAGGGGTTCCAAAAAACGCCTGAAGACCTTTACGAAGCGACCAATAGCCTCCGATAAGAACGGATTCACTGTTGACGACTCTGCAGAACAAACAAATGCCAACGACTTTCGGATCTGCACGTGGAACATTCGGACCTTGAACAGGCCGCGTGTTGACTGCTATAAATCAGATATCACTGCCACCTAGAAAGTGCGGTGGGATGGGCTGGGCAAAAGAAAGATGAAAAATTGTGACGTTTACTACTATGATTTGCAATAGGTAGCAGCGTCTATTTGGATGCGGATTTGTTGTAAGCGGCAGACTTAGGCAAGAGGTCTTGAGCTTTCGACACGTAAATGAACTCCTTATAACAATCCGTATCAAAGGCAAATTCGCTAACATCAGCCTTATACGCACTCACGCCCAAACAGAGGAAAAGGACGATGCTACCAAAGAAAGCTTCTACGAGCTTCTCGACAAAACCTACGAGCAATGTCTGATGTGACGTATTGGAAAGGAGGACATCTTTGGTAGCACAATCGGAAGACATAGCCTACACGATACCACGTCTGGAAACGGACTTAGGCTAATCGATTTCGCTGCGGGACGTAGCGTTAACATAGCAAGCACATGGGTTCCTTACCTAAATATTCACAAGGGAACATGGCAAATACCAAATCAGCAAACTGTCAACCAGATTGATCATGTTGCGATCAACGCAAGGCACTCTCTGGGTTTCACCCGCCCATTACCACGAAACCCCTGGTTTGGTGAAGAGTGCCGGCAAGCACATGCAGCGAAACAACATACTTACAAAGCGGAGCTGCACAAAAGGACGAGAGCGGCTCGTGAGTTCTACAAGCAGAAGAGGAGGGAAGAACATCGGCTTCTCCGGAGCAAAAAGAAAGAACATGACAAGCTCGCGTTCGAGGAAATAGATAGGTGCTACTGCAGGAGTAATGTTCGGAAGTTTTACCAAAAAGTAAAAAGAACGTGTCAGGGTAATAAGACCCGAACGGAAGCCTGTAGAGATGAACAAGGAGACCTTGTAATAGAGTCACAGTCGTTGCTGTGGATATGGAAAAACCATTTCTGCAGACTGCAAAACGGTGAAGACGACACAAATTCTGCTGTCAGGCAGAGCGAACCATTCAATAGTGATGACACAGGTCGAAAATTCCGTCCACCCAACCAAAATGAAGTGAGGATAGCATTACCTAAACTGAAATCGAACAAGGCTGCCGGGGCGGACAGCCTACACGTCGAACTATTTAAGGCAGCAAGAGGTGACTTGGTACAGAGCATACACCAACTTACTTCCAAGATTTGGTCGAATGAATATATGCCTGATGAATGGAACCTCTGCTTCGTTTGCCTCAGCTTGGTTCACAAGAAAGGAGACTCTCTAAACCTGCGCCAACTATAGAGGTATCAGTCTCCTAAGCATCGCATATAAGATTTTGTCTGCTGTATTGTACGAGCGTCTGAAACCATTTGTCTACGATCTGATTGGACCCTATCAGTGCGGTTTTAGGCCCGGTAAGTCCACAAGTGACAAAATATTCACACTACGGCAGACCCTGTAGAAAACCCAAGGAGTTCAGATATATATTCACTGCCTTTTTATCGATTTTAAAGCTGCATATGACAACATCTACAGATACGGCTATACAGAGTCATGTCTAGTTTTGGCATCCCTGCCAAACTCGTCCGCTTGTGCAGGATGATGACAGAGAAAGCTCGCTGCTGCATCAAGTTCGGTAATGACCTAACAGAAACCTTGGATATCAAAAAAGTATTTAGGCAAGGCGACGCGTTTTCGTCTGAGTTCTTTAACATCATACTTGAAAGAATTGTGTAAAACTCACAAGCCAGTATACGAGGTACGATCTTCAGTTACTGGTGCGTTTGCGAATATACAAACAGAAGCGGAAAAATGGGTCTAGCGGTAAACGAGGGCAAAACAACGACGAATCGGCAAGAATGTCACAATCAACAGCTATAACTTTGAGGTAGTAATTGATTTTGTCTACCTCGGCTCTGCTATCACATCTGAAAACGACATCTCTTCACAAATCAAACGAAGAATAACGCTTGCCAATCGCTGTTTCTCTGGGCTGAGAAGGCAACTGTGCAGTAAGGCCCTTTCCCGAACAACAAAGGTAATTCTATATAAGACCCTTGTAATCCCGGCCCTGCTCTATGGTTCCGAAGGAACCACCCTTTCTAAAGCGGATGAAGATATCCGTGGGCATTGGGCATTTGAGATGGATGGGACATGTAGAGCGAATGAACACCAATGCTCCAGCCCGCAGGACAACACAGTAGAGGAAGGCCTTGCCTTAGGTGGCGCACGTAAGTGGAAGGGATCTCAACCAACTTAGAGTGCGCAATTGGATGCAATTACCCAAAAACCGCGCTAATTCGAGAGGACCAGGTCCGTCCCGGACTTAGCGCCCAAGCAAGTAAGTATCTAAGTAACCCCACACTTGTCTGAGTAAATAGAGTCAAAAGTTGGACCTCTTAAAGATCATAGCTTACTCCTTCAGATCTTCTAAAGAAAAAAAATGTAAAGCATTAACTGTAGTTGGAATTTTAAGAAAAATGTCTTAAATATAAAGTTATAGCCCTTTGGAATGAAGTCGTAAAACTATGTTAGCTGTTGCGACCCCTTGTTCGTACGTTTAAGGAAACATTCCTGGAACATCTTACAACCGAAAGCATTCCTAAGCTCATCTTAAGTTATTCTTAATAAATTCCACCCTCGACATACTTTAGATACTATCCTCTCTGACATCATCCTAAAAAAATGTTTGCTTACTCCTTACAACTGCAAGCCAAGCTTTAGAATTACCCTCAATCCAAGCACTCGAGACAATGTGTTAAATCGATTCTTCTTTCTAATGCATCTTAAATTTTTATATCCATATTAGGCACCGATAAAAGCCGATTTTACTACTCGATCTTAGACTAAATGATAGACTCATAGCGGTTCAGTGGGGACAACTCATAAAACAGGATTATCCCGAGAGAGTTTAAGTATAGAATGTCTCCCCTACCAATCGACACATCCGATGATATTCGTATTTCCTCAATTTCTGATCAACTCACTTAGCAATTCAATAAAATTGTGACGAAAAAAAATAGTTAGTATCATTTAATGGCCCAAGATTAGGAATCTATCTATCGGGGTGTTAATTTAAAATTAATGTTTGTTCGCCGCTATAAAACAATATAGTTGACATCGCGATACAAGTAAAATGCGATTAACTTGTCGCGTTTTACAGCTTTATCATTGTGTTATCAGTGTTGCTTTGGTTTTTATTGTCTCTCCTTATGTGACAAAAAAGAAAGCCTACGCATTTTAGGATCAAATTGATTCAATTCCACTCATTGGTTAGCCATAAAAACAAAAACCAACACAATGCGATAGAGTGGATCTGAACGCGTGGCTAAACAGTCAGCGGTTACGAATACATTGAACAGGGAGTTCCCGGGCTTAGTTGTGAACAACAATAGTTCTTAGTGTTGGTCGTTAAAAGTAGAATCTTAGTCCTAAAAGTGTGAAGTGACCATTACAAACGTCTACACGGTGTCGATTGATAAAATCTTTGGAAAAATGCTGTATTCGAGGGATTTTTATGGCCGATATTTTAATTGAGAGAATTAAAGTCCGTTATCGGTGTGATGTCTGCGTTCTTGAAATTTTGAAATTCTCATTGAAAAGATATTTTCTGTCGAAATGTAGATGGAATTCATCTGAAAATTTAACAACAAAAGAGGTTTGTTCATCAATTGCGCAATGTCTAGAACACAAAATATAATGCTTAGGGCAAGGGCATTGCAATATTGCTGAATAGGCTGATGAGGACCCACTTCCGGGAAGTAAAAGCGTATGGTTACCTGTGATACTCACTCAAGCCACTTTCTACAACGTCAGATAAATATGGACAAACATACCGATTGGTGAAGCAGAAGGCCTCATTTTATCTGACTTCCAATGTAACCACATTATAAGACTTCTTTTATAAAATCGCTAAGGAGGGCCACTCGGACGTACGGCTTCTACGAAACTTCAATTAAAACGAAACATAGTATAAAGTCGCTCCACAAAAACGCTAATTAAAAATTTAAGAAACTCTCTTTTACTTGTGATGATTGATTCGCTAGTTTCATCGACACCTGTTATTGTTTCTCAACTCATTTCCAATAACCTGGATAACCAAACTTCAGAAAGGCAAAGGTTAGGTAAGAGTGGCTGTTGGAAATACCAACCCACTTAGGCCTATTGGCCCTTTGTGATGCCACGTGGATCTATGATCTTCTTACTACTGGAACCAGTTTGAGCTTATAATAAAGCGTAGGAGACTGTTAACGTCTATTTTTTCTAGATCGTTTAGGTCGTTGTAGAAGAAAGCTCCTAGATGGAGCTTCCTTCTCTGAGAGAGAGCTGGGCATGTGCAGAGTAGGTGGGGGATTGTCTCCTCCTCTTCCTCGTCCATGCAGCTTCTACAGAAATCGTTAGTAAAAGCGCCAAGCCTTCTTGCGTGCTTGCCTATGAGGCAGTGTCCGGTAATGACACCTATTATGGCGCTGAGATGTTTCCTATCTAAAAGGATCAGACACTTAGATCGACTCAGATCCAGCCTTGGCCAGATCTGTTTGGTCGCTAGACATGTTTGTCCAGCAGTCCACCTAAGGTCCGTTCTTTTATTGGCATCTAGCTTTAGTGTTAGTTTGCACGTAGCGATTGGTATACCTATACTACCTTTGTCCGGTAGGATAGGTAGAGTGGTTCCAATTTTGGCGAGTTCATCGGCTCTGCAGTTCCCTGGAATGTCTCTGTGGCCCGGCACCCAACAGAGGTGAATGTTGAACTGCTCTGCCATCTCCATGAGAGATGATCGGCATTCAAGGGCAGTTTTAGAACACAATGAGACTGAGTCCAGGGACTTGATGGCGGCCTGACTATCCGAAAAAATGCGGATATTCTTTGCAGATATCACGTTTTTCTTCAGCCAGGACAGAGCTTCTTTAATCGCCAAAATTTCCGCCTGGAATACGCTACAGCGATTTGGAAGACGGAAAGAGAGGCTTAGATTTAGGTTATCTGAGAAAACACCGCCACCAACTCCGCTGTCGGTTTTAGATCCATCTGTGTAGAGATGGATTGACTTGTCCTCCATGAAAGCATCCTCCTCCCAGAATGATCTAGAGGGGAAGCTTACATAGAAGTTTTTGTCAAACCAAAGTTCAGGTATGGTGTAATCGGTGTTCTCTGTGAGGATTCCTAATGTATTAAGAATGTTGGCGTGGCCAAATGAATTATTTGTCCACTGTTTAGTCGCTTTAAGGCGAATAGCTGCAGTCGCAGCTACTTGCTTGCTAAAAATGTCGAGGGGTGTCAAGTGAAGCAGAATATCTAATGCCGCAGAGGGGGTGGACCGCAAGGCTCCGCTTGTGCATAGACATGCTGTTCTTTGGACTCTGCTTAATTTAATGCGGTTGACTGCATTTTCCAAGGCCGTCCACCAGACAACCACCCCGTAGGTAAGTATCGGTCTTATGACCGAGATGTATAGCCAGTGGGTTATGCGAGGTTGAAGGCCCGATTTGTTCCCAATGGCTTTCTTGCAAGAGAATAAAGCTATTGTAGCTTTATTGACTCTTTCTTGAATGTTAGGTTTCCAGTTTAGTTTCCTGTCAAAATTGAGACCCAGATATTTTGCTGTATCGGAGAAAGCTAAACTGGTACCGTTTATTGAAGGAGGGTCTATGATTGGAATTTTATATTTCCCAGAAAAGAGGACAAGATCAGTTTTATGGGGGTTTATTCACAATCCACAGCGATCTGTTAATCGCTAAGATAAGGTTAATCTGTTAAGATTTACTTGGAGGAGTTCTTTAATGGTATTTAGATGTTTTCCTGAGACGGCTATGGCAACGTCATCCGCATAGGCAATCACTCTGCTACCACCCGCTTCCAGGTATATCAGTAGTTCGTTAACCACTAAGTTCCAGAGAAGGAGGGAGAGGACACCGCCTTGCGGCGTACCCCTACTGACATATCTTTTAGCAGAAGTCTCACCCAGTTTGGAGTTGATTATCTTGCTTGTTAGCATTAGATTAATCAGCTCCCCAAGTGAGCCGTCTACCTGCAGAGTTGACAGCGCAGTCGTAATTGCGGATGTGTTGACGTTGTTAAAGGCGCCCTCTATGTCGAGGAAAGCAACCATTGTGTACTCCTTATATTGTAGGGATCGTTCGATGTGGCTAGTCAGAGAGTTCAAAGCCGTTTCCACCGACTTCCCTTTACAGTAGGCATGTTGAGCCGCAGACAGAAGTCTTGGATCAACTTTAGCTCGAATATGGATATCAATCAGTCGTTCTAAAGATTTCAGAAGGAATGATGATAGACTTATAGGTCTGAGGTCCTTTGGGACCACATGAGAACATTTTCCAGCTTTGGGAATGAATACTACATTGACTTCTCTCCATAACAGTGGAATGTGGATAAGTTCTACACAGCTCCTCATAATATTTTCCAATACTGGTAGAATAATATCTGAGGACCTCTGTAGCTCGGCAGGTATAATACCGTCCGGACCAGCAGACTTGTATGGTTTGAAGCCATGCAGCGCCCAAAGCAGTTTGTCTCTCGTAATCAGACCATGAATTTTGGTCACGGTTGCAGTAGGCCTGTTTGGGCTGCTACTGGCCGCGAGTTGGGAGCTAGCTGGAAAGTGGGTGTCCAGAAGCAGGTTGAGTGATTCATCACTTGAGGTTGTCCAAGAGCCATCGGTTTTTTTCAAACGGCTGGGCATCATAGGATTTGTGGAGATGATTTTTCTTAGCCGCGAAGCCTCAGAGGTTTCTGTAATTTTGTCGCAAAATGACCTCCAGGATTGTCGCTTTGCCTTCCTCAGTTCTTTTTTGTATAATTTGAGGGATTCTTTATATGAGTCCCAGTCGGTCACTTTTCTTGTGATTTTGGCTGCGTTGAAAAGTTTTCTGCAGGTGTTTCTGAGCAGTCCCAATGCCGATGTCCACCAATGTGGCTTTTTCTTGCCTCTTGGTTGAATAAGAGGGCAGGAAGCGGCCATAGCCTTATTGAGAGTCAGAGTAAATTCCCTGACTTTCATGTCGAGCTCATTGGTGTCACGTGGGGGACTTGATAGTTTAGAGGATATCGTTTCCGACAGTATTCCTCTATATTTTGTCCAATCAGTTTTCCGGTAGTTCCGGAAAGCTAATATTTGACTTATTTTTTTAGTAGCCATTCGAATCAGACTGGCGCTAGAAAAAATGCTGTAATGTTGGAGGTCGATCTGAGATAAATACTGTGATGGTCATCTCTTGAGAGAAAGTTAACCCTGTCAAGTTCTAGATAGGGATGTGAGTTACAACTCAAATTAATAGTCTCGACAATATGGAGACTAGTTAGCACATCCTCAGTTTTCCTGAGTTGAACCTATTTCCAGTAGATGGATACCGTCAACTTGGACTGGCTGAAATCCTCCAAGGTTGTGATTCCCCGACACAGAACTGCGTAGGCAATCAAAAGTTTACTTCATTCCATGTCACCCTTCTTCCGATTTCTTTTTATATCGCAGTAAATATTCTGTGCTTATTTTGCTCCCACAGTTGATGTACTTCACAGTATATGTACTCCGCATGTTTCAGACTGTTATCATTGCCGTCCTTCTTGATGGTAAAGGTATAAAGGCCTTGATGGAACTCTTAAATGTTAGCCAGTTTCTATGCGTATAGCATTCTACAAATTCCATAGAAATGAATCTTCCTGGGTTACCCAATCTGAATCCACCCGAACTGCATTATTTTCTTGCTACAGCAGCGGCTAAATTCAGGAATAAAACGGGAGAAAAGCTTTAAAAAGAGAGAGTGTCAGAATTCATCTCTGAAATAGTAATTGCTTTCAGTCGATGCCACTTCCGATGTCATGTTCCATTTACCATCGATGTGACTTCGTCTGCATTTATAGTCTGTCCTATGCCTTTCATTCCCTTTCTCCAGTCTGTTGGACGGTTGCCCTTTAGAGCGTGCTTCTTTTCGTGTCCGTTCAAACTTTTAACACTACAGCCAACTACTTGTCTATTTCCATTTATTTGAACTGTGTCAGTTTTACCAGTCCTCTCACTATTTCCTGAGAAAATAGTAGAAAGAGCTGCCGGAGTCAATTGCGTCGTAACAACTAGCACAGCCCCTAGTCGGCGGGTGTATTTAATAGCATGTGGCTTAGGGACACCGAAATCCGAGTCATGGTCGCAGAGAAATAGACCGGATGGACTATAGCAGTTGAACGGCATCTATCCACTGAGATCGCCCCGATTCTTTTAGCAGTTTATTGTCTAGTCATGATGTCTTTAGTGGTACTTTTCAGAACTTTGTAGATCATTGACTCTGAAGTCTTTCCATGATGACATAACAGCAAAACTCAGAAGGCATGAGAACTAAATATAACGACTTGGAATGCTGCACGAGTTATGCTCACAGCCAAATAAACAATTATCAAATACATAACAGGCAACTGATAGGAATGCCCATGAACTCAACTTGTGCCCTCTTATGTCACACTAAAGACACATTTTACTATAACATTAATGTATTGCAAGACACAATACGTATCAGACACCCGATAAATTTGGTTGTTTTTCGAAAAATTTCTCACACTCTTCCATCCCCGTTGGCCATGAAATAAAATTAAAAAAACACAAAGCAATTTTCCCAGGCTGTCTCACACTATTTTTTGGTCAATCTAATGTCAAAATTATTCTAATTCTCGCCATGTATACACACAACGGTCCTAAAAACAATCAGAGCACATTCGATTCGAGAATCATCAAAATACCACGAAATACAACAAAAGGCCTACAAGTGTTTCCCACAAATAAACTTTTAATTTGTTTACATCGATTATTAGTCAAGTTCGAGTCTGGTCTCGGTATCGAAATAATTAAATTAAATTTACATGGTCGTCGGAAAGGTATTAGTTGCCGCTAAATTGATTACTGCAAAACTGGGCGGTTACAATTTGCTGGTGCCTTTTCTCCCAACACCAAATCCCACCTGCTGCCGGACCCAAAGAGATCTGTAAAAAGAGGCCCCCCAGGAGGCGTGGCATTTTAATAAATCTTTCGTATGGTAAAAATGAATAAAGAAGAAAAAAAAAAAAACAGCAAAAAACCATAATTTGTTTATGAAGAGAATTTCTTAAAATTTTTACATTTTGTATTATTGTATAGCACAATGGGCTATTGATTTACAAAGAAAACATTTTGATTAATCGGGTGATTCTGCATAAATAAAAGCCGCAGCTTAGCGCTTCATAACGTATTCACCATCTGCTCATTGTTGCGCCTTTGTGTGCCACATCTCTAGAATTGATCCATTGAACAGGTCGAAGTTAATCAGACATGGTGGGCGGTTGAAGCTCAGTTAGATTTCATGCAAATTAATCACCCTGTAACAAATTATAAGCCGTATCTTTGGCAAATTGATATGCAAAGTAAGAGTTTGGTTAGTTTTTAAGACAAATTATGAGAACAGTAGCTTCGGTGAAATATTAGCGAATTTTGGAAAGTAAATCTACGGTTATTGAGAGTCGAGTTATTGGCGTTGATTCTTTATTCCTCCATACACGTTCCCACCATTTGGTCGGCAATAATAATTGCAAACATGTATGTATGTAGGTATTGCCATTCAGGCAATTTGGAGGAGTGATTGATTTAAGATCATCAAGCAGAAAGTATACTGAGAAGTCTGTTTGGTTTGGTAAATAACATTTTCAGCAATAGATCTTCCATATATTGGCAACTGACAACTGTACCCGACGGGGTAAAATTGTGTTAACACTGAGTTAGAGATGGAACGCGGATGGCGAAGAATATCAAAATCATTTGACAGAGTTTGACATCAGACTCTTTCGTCGAAAATGCGTGCATCAGAATCTACCTTTCGTGAAAGTAGATTCAAGTTGTCTTGGATGGCTTCAAGCGTAATATTCACAAAATAAATGCTGGTGTGCCCCAGGGTTCCGTTTTGTCTCCGACACTCTTTTTAATTTTCATCAATGATCTCTTGTCTGCTACTTCTAATCCAATATACACCTTATCTACTTCTCATATTCGTTCCCGGACTCATATCCCTGCTCTTAGGCTGTAGAACTCGAACGTCAGCATATGTTAAGTGCATTAAATTCTGATATTAGCAGCATAACCAATTGGGAAACTATCAACAGAGTGGAATTTAGTGCTTCGAAAACACAATACTGTCTGCTGTCCTTAAACCGAAATTTAACACCCAGCGATTATCCATGAATGGCATTTGCCTCGTTGAAACCTCTAGTTTATATATGCCAATTACAACTTACGTTGGAATGATAACATATTCGATATCGCCAAAAATGTTGCGAAATAGCTAGGTTTCCTTAAGCGATGTAAGAAATATTTCTCCTCCTCTGACTTGGCCAAAATATATAAGGCTTTATCCGCCCAAAATAGGAGTACAATGCTTACATCTGGTCAGATGCCCATAAGACCTCTTTGCACTTGCTAGATAGGATCCAAAATCGTGCGATAAAACTCATAGCTGATGCCAATACGACACAGTCATTAGATACCCTCGAACACTGACGTAACGTCTATTGTCTCTCCTTGTTGTATTGCTATTTTCACCACCAGTGCTCCACTGAAATTGCCAGTAGCATTCCGCCCCTTCTGAAATATTGTGATTCTTTCCTAAGCCGTACAACTCGCTTATGGAATGCCTTGACGAGTTCTTTATTTTCTGGCCAGTATAACTTGCAAACATTTAGAACGAACGCAAGTCGGTATCTCTCTTTTTTCCCTCCCTAACTTCCTTTTGCCCACGCTATGTGCAGACATCTTAATTGTACATAAGATCCTTTGTGCGAGCGCCTATTTAAAAAAAAAAAATCATAAATTCGTGGCGCTATTCCATTGGAAAAAGCAGCGATGTTGGCTTTGAGTTGTTCCATTGAGAGAAATGACTAGGCCAAGAAACCTTATCTTGCAAAAGAACAATGTCTTGGACACTTGTGTGGTACTTAGCACAGTTTTGTTGAAGATAAACATCGACCAAATTTTTAAGTTCGAATTCCGGCCATACAAATTCAGGGAGCACCGTTCGATAGCGCAATCCGTTTAAGGCAACTCCTACATCCGCTTCGTTTTCAAAGAAATAAGGCCTACGAGTAATAATGGCCTTAAGCCCCAAATGCGGAAATTCTGCTTTGGGGATGGAAGCATATTATAAAATGTTTACTTTGGGATACTCTTATGGTTGGGTGCTGTGGAAATAGGGTAGGCACTGAGAGGTGTCAACCTGGCGGTACTCTGTGTTGAAACTGTTTCTACACATCAATTGTGATTATTTTACCTCCAAGGGGTAATCATCGGGTACTGTCCGATTTTCATACGGACTCGACTTGCCAGATTTATAAGCATGATGGCTGACCAGTATTGGCTTCGGTTTAACCGACCCCTTGTCCTAGGGGTATTATAATGGAACTGGCCCCCCCAGGTTGGGGGTTGTACTGCCGATGTAACTACCCAGCCATGGAGAAAATACGTAGTTACTCATCGGATACAGATGGACCTACTGCTGACAACCCCTGCAAACGAAACAAGAACAACGAACTTTAGATCTGCACGTGGAATGTTAGGTCTTTTAATAGGTCGGTGAAATTGAAATAATCGAAGCAAAGCAGCGTGATGTCAGTGGTGCTTTCGTGAGTAAAGAGGCGGAAGCAGCGAAGATGGGCTTAAGGGTCAACGAAGGCAAGATCAAGTATATGCTGCTATCAGAAAGGACACCCAACACCGACATCTAGGACAGAAAGCCACCCTCAGATATACGAGTAACTTTGTCCACCTAGGCTCCATTATCAATTCAAACAACGACACCAGCGATAAGATCAAACGAAGAATAACTCTTGCCAATCGTTGCTTCTTTGTGCTAAGAGGTCAATTAACTAGCAAAGCCCTCTCTCGAACTACAAAAGTGACAGTATATAAGATTATAATAATCCCAGTCTTGTTCTATGGCGCAGGACTGTAGCTCCACCTTAAGTAAATAAGTATTCCAATCCAAGGATCCAAATTGAGGAACTGCACTTCTCCATTTTCTCGATAGCTGGATATGATATGAGAGCTGCCATTTCCATATTAAGGGTTCATTCGCCACCATCTCTATTTCAACATGTGATGAAATTAGCCCTTTGGAATTTGGAAGTATATGATTTCTCTGACTATATTGATTAATCTTCTTAATTGTTGGGCATGAAAGTAGGGTCAGTAGCTGTCCAGCTTAACTAAAAGATGGCTGCTCGCTGTGACAACTTTTTTATGGACATTAAATGAGAAGAAAGATTCAAGTTACCTTTATAGATTTTTAATGACGCCACTAAGCTCATCAAAGCGACAGTTCATAAAAGCGATTTCCGTATCTAAGGGGGAGTTCTTAGCAATAAACATAAGAGAGCAACCATTGCGGAGCATTATAATATGCAAAAGTGCTACTTTTATAAAACCGACCTCCAGCCTTACGGGATGCGAATTGTTCAGGGTCGCTACTAGGGCCGACTCATCTAAATCGTCGAAGCTGTTATTACGAAATATTTCACAATTCGACGTAATTAATTCATATACATACATATACATCTGTGTATGTAGAGAGGACAGTTCCTCGGATACGAGGCAATCCTTACATAGGTTTAGGTAAATGAGCTATTCCCTCAGTCCAGCAGTGTTTTGTAGGGACCAACAATAGCTACTCAGTAACCTATTGCAGCATATGCAGTTGGTTTAATGCTATTAGTGTCAGATGAGCTATCAACTGATCATTTCTAATAAGAATATTCAGCTGTCAATGTGTTGAAAAAGCCTATTGGATATAAATAAGTCGATGATTGGAAGCCAACGTTATTAATGAGCAAACCAGGCCGTAGTATGATGTAGAGAAGATGATTATCGTCACATAGAATTTGATTTTTTCTCAGTAATAAGTCCCACTTTCATGGATCAATATTGTCAGCCCGTTTCCTAGGTTGTGACTGAATAAGCCCGTAGTATCGGTTTTGTAAACATTTTAGATACGCATCTATTTGTTTCCTCCAACTCACTTAGAAATAGTGAATTCCGAACTGAGTGAACTCTGATCTTTTACAAGATTCTTGGATTCTGCGTTCTTAATTGCTGATTAAATTGGTATAAGACTTGAAAAAATGTGGCTTGGGAGTCACACTCGATAAAGAAATTTGTCGTAGAGATATCATTTTGTGGCAAATAACCCAAGAATGTGGCCTGTCTTCTAAAGACAAAACTGTACGGATACTTTTCGCCACCAAAATATTACAATGATGCCATGGTTTAAATTGAACTCAAAGTTTGATACAGAACTTCAACTTAAAAGCTTCTTAATACTCCTCGTACATCGTCCAACATTGCCATGCATTTCTTAAAGCTGAACGTATGCCTATCGTTTAAAACAAACCTTTACATTCAAGCGGCATTTTTCTGTCACAAAGTACGACCGAACTTTAGCGCCAATTAAGCCATTTCACGCTATAATATCATACATCGTCTGGCAATTTGCTTGGTGGCTAATAACAACACACTTTTGCACTTCGATATGATGGCTCCTTATAAATAACTGGCCAAACGCAAACGCAGATTTTTGGTCTTGTGACGACTAATTCATAGCACGTTTTCATGTAGTGGGCTTATAGAACTATTAAGACTTTTTTGAGAGATTGAATGAATTCAAAACATGGGAGTTGACGACTCCACATGTAAGTGGATAAAATGTATGCTAGAGGATAAAACAATAAAAACGTTATTAGACAGCAATAAACTCAGTGTCATAGCTACGAAAGGATGTCCTCAGAGTGGGTACCCTCACACCTACTATGATCCATCGTAGTTAATGAACTTACTGATTATGCTCAGTAATGATAGATTCTATGTCCAAGGGTATGCAGACGACATTCCTATCCTAATCCGAGGTAAATTCGAGGACACAATCTTTGGCTTTGGACATAGTTGCTGAATGGTGCATAAAAGTTGGCCTCAAAGCCAATCCCAAGAAAAGAAATATTGTTAGATTCACTAAGAGAAGAAGGCGAGAAAGATTCAGAAATGCCACTCTCTTCGGTGAAACATTAGAGTTTTCTACGGAAGTCTAATATCTAGGAATCGCACTGGATGAAAAACTAACGTGGAACACTCATCTTTCTAAGACTATTGACAAAACCACGTCCTCGCTATGGACCAGAAAAAGTCTAGCCGCAAAAATTTGGGGACTTAATCCCAAAATGACACCATGAAGCGTTTGAAGTTATTCTAAACATCTTACTACTTCATCTGGAACTCATGAAAGAAGCAATGGTAAATACCTACATGCTCATCACAGAAGATGGATCCAATTCCAAACCAAAAAAAAAACGAACTACTTGGAATAAACTTACGAGTAATAGACAAATGTCTACCATGATATAACTCTCGGCACAACCTTAAGTTTACACTTCCAGATCGTCTTAACCGGGAAAAAGAAAAACAAACATTTGCCAAGGTCTCACATGTATGGTACACAGACGGGTTCAAAACAAATTAAGGAGTTGGATCCGAAGTATATGGTCCTCGCAATAAGATATACAAGTAGCTCCGTATTTCAGGCTGAAATCCATGCAATAGAGCTTTGTATTAGAGAGATTCTAAATAGAAAAACATCTATATTCTCCCCCACAGAAGGGCAGCCCTACTTACAATTAACGCCTTTGAAATAAAATCAAAACTGGTCTGGGACTGCCTTCAACTCTTACAACTACTGGCCACCACAAATAAAGAAAGTTCATCTGATTTTGGTGCCAGGATACAGCGAACATGAAGGCAACGAAAAAGAAGACGAACTAGCCAGGAAGAGATCCGCATCTCAATTTATAATTCCAAGACCATTCTGTGGGCTAACAATTAAAACCTGGCTAGAGGAAAACAAGCTTCATTTCTGGAGAGAAACCGAATCAAACAGACAAGCCAACAACTTTATACCAAGCTGTTGCCACAAGAAAACAAACCAACTACTATAACTAAATAGAAGTCAGATTCGAGTGGCCACAGGTTTCTCATAGGATACTGCCGTCTACGGACTCGTGTTGGCATAAACCAATGATTTAACGTAGCCCTACAGAAAATAGTCAAGCGACGTTAAATCGCACGAACGAGGTGGCCAATTGACTGGCCCATTTCTTGAGATAACACGCTCACCATACCTCTTCAATAAATCGATTGTAGCGTGTGCTGTATGGCTTGTGGCATCATCCTGTTGAAACCACATATCGTCCAAGTCCATATCTTCAAATTCGGGCCAAAAATAATCGGTGATCATGGCGCGATAACGCTGACCATTCACAGTAACGTGACGATCGTTATCGTCGACGAAAAAATATGGCCCAATAACGCCGCCAGCATGCAAACCGCACCAAACAGTTATTTTTTGTGGATGAAGTGGTGATTCATGAAGCACATGTGGATTTTCACCCGACCAATAACGCATATTTTGCTTATTGACGAACCCATTGAGCCAAAAATGAGTTTCGTGACTGAAGATGATTTAGCGATGAAATTCATCATATTGACGCATCTTCTCCAGAACCCAATCGGAGAACGTACATCGCTTCATATGGTCCATCGGCTTCAATTCTTGAGTCAGCTTGATCTTGTAAGGGTGTAAACCAAGATCCTTACGCAAAATGCGCCATAATGTGGTCTGAGCGATGCCCAATTCTTGAGAACGCCGTGGAATTGACTGGTTTGGATCATTTGCTACGGACGCCTAAACGGCAGAGATATTTTCGACACACAAAACGAATATGTAGACTCAAATTTTTGCACTAAACTTGTTATTGCCTGTCAACTAGAGCGAGAATTACGACCGAAAATTGGAGTTAACGCTCTTAAAGTTGCAGTCACCGATTCCAAATTTCGGTAGAAAATTTTTATAATTTGCAGACGTTGCTCGTTCGTGTAGTTTACCATGATGAAAATGTTGAGTTTACTGAATAAATTGACAGTGACAGTTTGATGATTAGTGAAAGAGTGCGTTCACAAATTAAATTCAAAGTTGTCAAGTTCGTATTGGAAAACCCTTAATACAAGCTTAAAGTAACTTAAAAACTAACAAGAGTTAGGGGTTAGGAAGTAACCAGGTTAAAATCAAAAAGGGGGAGGTTTGAGTTGACCTTACAGGGCATGAGTGAGATTGGTTCGTTAGAGCCATAAGAGGTGCGGTGGGTTGTGATATTGAAGAGACGAGGACAGCGTAAATTACGAGGGTTAGTGTTGAAGGAAATAGAATTGTAAAGGGAAGTGCAGTCCACAGAACCGGAGAGCAGTCGATGAATGAAGAGAATGTCAGCTACGTCTCTGGGTTTTTCGATGGTATTCAGGTTAAGAAGTTTGAGGCGGTCGCGATAGGGAGGTAAGATAAATGGGTCACTCCAGCGTAGTCCGCGAAGAGCAAATCGAAGAAAATGACTTTGAATATTCTTGATTCGGGATATATGAATTCGCTGAAAGGGGGACCATACTTGGCTGGCATATTCAAGGAGGGGCCGGACAAGGGTAATGTAGAGTGACCTTGTCACATAAGGATTGCAAAATTCTTTAGACCAACGTTTGATAAAACCGAGCGATGAGTTGGCTTTAAGGATTATCTCATCAATATGCGAATGGAAGTTTAATTCTCTATCGTATAAAATTCCAAGGTCGCGAAGGGATTAAACCCGGGGTACAGGTTGGTCATGCAGAAAATAAGGTCGAGAGGGGGGTTGATTGGATCTCGTAAGTCCAATTATAGATTGGCATTTGGAGACATTAAGTTCAAAGCAATTTTTTAGACACCAAGTAGAAAACCTATCGAGGTCTTCTTGAAGGAGAACAGAGTCCTGGGGTGAAGAAATAGTTTTGGAGAACTTATTGTCATCGGCGTAAAAGGATACGGAGCAATGTTTGATAATTTTCTCAAGATCGTTTATAGTTAAAATAAAAAAGAGGGGACCTAGATGGCTGCCTTGTGGGACACCAGAAGTGGCTAAAAACGGGGTTGAGGAGGCAGACCTAAAGCGAACGCTATAGTAACGGTTCTCCAGATAAGAAGATATCCATTTTAACAATATGGGGTCAAAACCGTGGGAAGACAACTTGAAAAGGATCAGTTGATGTGATATTTCATCGAAGGCCTTAGCGAAATCTGTAGCAATAATGTCAATTTCGTTGCGGATACGAATTCAACTAAGTTTGTAGTAGGTGATTTACCTTTTAGAAATCCGTGCTGACTGGGTGATATAAGTGACTTGCACTGAAAGCTGAGAACTTCATATAAGAAACTTTCGAACATTTTCGGTATGTGAGAAAGCTTAGCAATGGGACGGTAGTTGGTTACTTCATTCTTTGATCCCTTTTGTGAACAGGGGTTATGAAAGAGGTCTGCCAAACTTGGGGGAATTCCCCTTGTGTGAGGGACAGATGAAAGAGGGAGGAAAGTGGGTGCGAAAGATTGGGGGCACATTTTTTGAGAAATATTATTGAACGAGAGAGAGGGGGGATAACGTCTGATTTTCTTTTGTAGTTGACGAACTGATAAAATGTTTTAGGATCGTTGATAAGGTTGGTCTGCGCTGTGTCGAGAAAGCGCTGATAGAGGCAGTTATAGAGTTGGGTGAATTGCAGGTAAGTTCCAAGATAGTTAGAGTAGTCATAATAAGAATTGGTGCGAAGAAAAACTGCCCATAATTTGTTTCGTAAAGAGCGAAGTCTTCTGTTGTACCATGGAGGTGAAATAGATGATGTTTTATGCCGTGAAAATTGGACGTAGAGAGAAATGGAATTAAATATTTCACTGTAGAAAATGGAGATAGTACGAGTATCAGATAAGGATAGGTTGGTAAAATCAAAAGAACATTTGCTAAGATAGGTATTGATTTTGCGAAAATTAGCTTTATGGAAGTTGTAAGAAGAGATGGTAGTTGAAGAAGTGGGCTGGGATGGGGAGTTATAGAAAAATGAGAGAAGAAGAGGGGGGTGAAAGTTGTCGACAGTTGATAGGATGAAGGGACACAACCTTACTGTGGAGTTAATAGGATCACTAGTGAAAATAAGGTCTAGTTGCCTACCGATAGAATTAGGGACGTCACTTACTTGACACAGGCTTGAGTCAGTTATGCTATCAATGAAAAGACATTCCTTGGATGAACTGGCGTTTGACGCTGTAAAAAATAAATGATCATCCGATGGAATCCACTTTAGCAGGGGCATATTAAAGTCTCCAAAGGTAAGGATATCGTCGATGGAATCACTTAAGTCAATTAGTTGGTCAATTGCGTTAATAGCAAGGATGTAGGATTCAATAGGTTAAGCTGGGAGAATGTAGCAACACATAACGTACAGGGACCTGTTGGGAAGTGTTATTTTAATTGAAACAAAGTCAAGTTTAACAGAAGAAGAGATAGCGATGAGAGAAGAGTTGAGGTTATTGTGATTTGCAAGTAGGACACCTCTACATGGAGAATCAACTTTAGGGATGGCAGGATCATTAAACATAGGGAGAGAGTGATCGTCATCTCGGAAAACATTATAAGAAGATGGAAATAGCTCCTGGCTCTTTATGTCGGGGATCAGATTGGTTTCTGTAAGAGCATAGACGTCGAAGGAGAGACCGTGTGATTTAGACAAGACAGCACGAGTTTTAGAGCGAAGCCTCTTACGTTTTGGTAGTAAAATGTAAGAGGTAGTTTGTTGCGTGGAGGAGTAGGAGAGTGTAGATGAGATACAGGCAAAGAAGGAAAGTTAGGAACGAAAAAATTTGTCGTGGTCAGCTCGACTGCGCTGAAGGTGGGAAACTCTTTTAGGGTATACATGGTTGCGGAAAGCAGCGAGGTCATCTGCAACCTTTTGAGGTGGTGTGTCGAAGATTTCGTGGTACCTGTTGTAAAGCTTTCTGAGACTAGTTATATCGGTAGGAAGGCCTTCCTGTTGGATGGATACCATGACATTTGTTTTCGTTTTTCCCTCAAAGCAAACAGAGTCGGATTTGTCGTAAAGATATGCGTGAAAGAGACGTATATTTTCGTATACCTTTTTATCCCTTAGCCTAGAGAGAGCGTAACGGCATTCTGTGCTGTCTATATTCTTGTGAGTCAATTTAACGTTAGGTGGCGAAAGGGGATCAAAAATAGGGACTGGGGATCGTGAAACCGAGGGAGAAGGTGAGTTGGAAGCGGGATTTAAGATATGCGAGCTGGTAAAGTTTGGGTATTTGGCTCCTGTTGTAAGGTTCAAATTGGGAAAATTATCCGTGGGAGGGGGTGTGGGTGGTTGAGCAGTGACGGTATTATTAGGGAAAGGCGTGTGTGTTAGGGGTTGATTGCTGGGAGTTTGAGTTGTATGTGTTAAGTCAAAAGAGACACGTTGACGTCGGGGCTTGGTTTGGGGTGGACTAGAGGGAGTTGGAGTATGGGTGGGAGACTTAAAATAAGGAAACATTTTATTTTTAAAGCTCCACTTGGAGCTGGGTATGTTTTGAGAAGAGGAGGTGGGTCTTGGCAAATTGGATTTACTTGCTAACTTGATAGATGGTTTAGGTAAGACGGACTGCTTGACTCTATCCTGCTTTTTGGTCGTATTTTCCAACCATCTGCTGACACGCATCGTTCCAAGGTTGAAATTGTTACTGGCTGGATTATGGAATAGCCATTCGTATTTGGCCGGAATATTGAGCTTGAAGCTGCGCTTACTTCTGTGGTGAGATGTTGGAAGTAAATTGCAGTGGCTAATGGTGATGCCATATTTCTTTACGAAGAAATTCGAGATCCAATCAGCATCAGCGTTTGGTGGGGCGCCTTTGATAAGAAGCGTAGTGACCAATTGATTTTTGGAAGCAAGCTTATCAAGTCTACGCTGCCATTCGGAAGGTGTCCAAGTTGAGTTGAAGTGATTGATAAGCTTCCGTGGGGCAGCGAATGGAGGTGTTGACATAGATGTGTTATTTATTGTCAAGTTGGAAGAAACTTCGCAGGAATCAGTAGGTTGAACCGCCCGCAGATGACTTGTATGTGGGGGTGAGCGTGAATCCACTTCAGGTTCCATTAATTCAGCCATTAGCGATGTATTATAGGGAACATTCTGGTAAGGCTGCGGGAAGTATGGTGGGTCAACGATTTTGCTGTTGATTGTTGCGATTTGATGTTCAATATCGCATACGAGGGATCGAGTCGCAGTATGTTCATCACTGACATCGTTCACTTTGTCGAAGATAACTTCGAGCATAGGATCGGATTGTTTGGGAGATGTTTGTTTGCGTGACGAGGACTGGAAATGAATGTCAATGTCTTCACGCAGAGAGCATATCAACTCGCAAGTTTTTTGGTTGGATATAACTTGCGTAGAACAGATGGCTCTGATGTCACTTAACTCTTTATCCAGGTGACGTAAGGGAGTTTCTTCGTTCCTGGATCTTCCGGAGTCTAACTCGATTAGACCAGCAATTTGTTTATGTATAAATATGTACATACGCAGCGATGTCAACGGGAGTGGGATAAATTAACCCCATAAGGACATCCTAGATCTGGACATCTTATTGATATTCAAACAGATACTCTATGAAGCAGCTTAAGAAATAACTCTGACAAAAGTTTGTTTCGCCATGTCTCAATTTAATCCTGGAAAGATGATGTGTCCATCTTACTCTTAAGCATAAGTTACATCGTAGTTATCAAGTTGCGTACTACAGTCCCTTTAAAATATTTTTGTTTCGTCGTTTAGCCAGCCATATCGGACTCCCTTGCTTTTGAGTAATAAAATTTTTTCAGCATTTCATATCAAACAGGCATTTTGACTCCCTGAGCATAAGAACTAACCTTTGCGGTGCTTGGCCATTTTTTTAGCTATGAAGATGAGTATAGAACTCGCAGTTCTGGCAGTCTTTTACTCCGATACTACTCAATACTCTTCTTGGCGCACTTACAGTTTCCGATAATTTCTCTCATATCTGCTCTAGGAGCTATCAAAAATTTGTATTACAAGCCTAAGATATTTGAGAAACTCTTGAGGAATAATGTTTTGTCCTCCAACTCTAACAGTTATCGTATCGCGAATTTTCTTACTCATAGAAACCACCGGTTGAATTTTATGATTCGCCAGCTGCAAGTCGGTGCTACGAGTAGTTATTGTTGAAAATTGCACTTGTAACATTTCTAGTGAACGTGCTGTTTTAGTTGACGAAAGTAACTTTGGTCTTGCAGAAAAAAATTTGTAACTCAGTCACTCTTTGTTCAGCTACCAACCATTATCTAAATTTTAGGCAGCCTTTCTTTTTATTAGATTTTAACAACTATTTCGCTGCTATAGACGTAATATTTCATCATACACAAAGCTTTGTAGTTTTGTCGTTTTAACTCTCGTCATCATTTTACGGAGATACTCGTACGGTACGTACATTCCCGATTCGCCAAATTAAACGTGTTCGTTACGCCCAATGTTATAATAGCGTCTCGAGTTCTAGTTATTACCGCGTTAATTACGTCTACTGTTGATCGTGGCTCCCCAAAACCGTTCTAGAGTTTCGATAGACCTCCAGCTGTTTCAATGGCTGGCAGAAGTCTATTGTTAATATCTGCTTAATGATTTTTCCGACCGTTCGACCATTTATATGTATGTGGAATTCTATGTCTCAATAAATGAAATGAGAACTAGACATTCCAAAAGGCAGTTAGCATTCGTCAACTTATGTCACAAACTGACATATTCAGATTACTGTCCATTTTGTATGAAATATCGCCGACACACTAGGTCAGCGAATGTGAATGTTGAGTAGATTTCTAAGATCTAATCGTTTATAATAGTCGTGAGAATAAAATGACTTTTTTTCCCATGATTGAAAGCGGTAGTGACTAAGACCGAAGTACCAACCCTAGGTAAACTTAATTAAACAGGTTTCCAAGACACTACCCTCAGTTTCCCATTATCTCAACCGAACCCATTGAAATGAAATGACTTTTTTTTAAATGAGTTTTCCCAAGAGCAAGTATCTATTATGATCAGGTCCACCTGACTAGTTGCTCCTCGTAAAAAAAACGTGATGAAATTAAATAACTCTCTTAGAATGCACTGAACATAATTTTGATTGTCAGTGATTTACGTTTCGAAATAGCAACGATAAATATTCACCACAGAGTGAATGCATTTTTTCGCTTCTCAGAACATAAAGGCAATTTTCTGGCTCATAAAAATGTGTGCTCCAAATTTGGTTCACTTAATTTAAAAAAAAAAAAAAACAGAAAAAAATAGGAGAATCTGTCGAAATCCCTGCAAGCAAATTGCCCCCAAATCATCGTGCCAAACATGTTACGAGCTATTAATTATTGGGGCAGTATTAATCACAAGACTCCCTTTTCTCCAAAGTCGGTTTGGGGCGCATTACGTACGAGTATGTTCAACTTCTATGGATGGGCCTAATTGTGGGATTTATTTTGACCAGCATACGGATAGGTGATAGGAAACCCCCAGAGAGTGAAAGGAAATCCACAAATTTATTCCCAAAAAGACTGAATAATCAACAGTAAAATGTTGGACAATTTGAAAACTTGACAACTTCCCAAAAAAAAAGCAAAAAGTAAATTAGACGTCAGGAAATGGATGGCATGTTCCTTTGTGAGTTTAGGCAGAGGAGTCGAGTCTTCCTGTCTTTCACCTAACATTTGCATATTTCAATTAATATGACGCTTTGCTTTCCTCCAATCAGCGCTACTCTTTGTAACAATCACAGCTAGGGCAATGAGCAAACTGGATAAGGGGGATAAGACTAGAAAAAAACTAAGAACTTAATGCAAACGACAAATTTATGACTATTCACACAGAGAGCAATGGAAGTCGTTTTACTTCCGTGAGAATTGCTCACTCGAGATAGTTAGTTAGTTGCTTGGTTGGTTCTCATAAAGGTGCGCGATTTTTGTCATTCCTTGTGCTTGTTCTTCTTTGATTTTGATTATTCGTGTCTGTTTGTTCTTACGAAGACTGACAGCAAGAATGTACATACATACGTACGTGCATAAATGATGTGAAAAGATAAATGAACTGTTGATGTGCTGGACTGGTACATGAACTCGTAGGGAATGACATTAGCGTCGTCCACATGGCGGGCCCTTAACTGGGTTAATGGTGACATTGGTCAATAGAAAAACAGTCATTAATGACGTACGTACATAGAAGTGATATTTCATCGCTAATCTGTGGGATACGAGGACTTGGTATTCATTGTTTTCATTTTTGATAAAAACTTCAGGAAAGGAATCATATAAATCGTGAGAATTCCAAAGCTACGAGTATATCGTATATCCCACTATGGCATCAGCCACGCCATAGTATACTGCCGTTTTTTAGTATTCTAATCTTCCCCACACCATATGCGGACCTTCATATAATCCACCTTATTGATTACATTGCATGGTTTATCTGTCAGTACAAAATTTCCTTGGTTAAAGCGGTCAAATTTGGCATGTACTTAGACGTAAGTCTGTTGTGATATCACTTGGAGGGCGATGCCGTGGCTAATATTAGAACCAAAGAGATTTCGTGATAAATTTGCCAACCGCGGTGGTCTTAGCAGGTCAGATATCGTTTAGATCTCGGGAGTAGCAAGTACCCAAGGGTTGTAGTCTGATGAGTGTCAGTACAGTGCAGTAAGGGAGAAAGTGCCCCACAGTTTTTCCATCTTCTGTATTCGTAATGAGAAATATGCAATCGTTGCGATTGCTTTCCAATAGTACAGTGTCCGTGATCATAGTTCTGAGTATGAAGATATTTCTTGATCGTTTGTGATTGAGTGTTAGTCTAGATGCCTCATAAATAATTCTATGAGTCATAGTCAGTGAGACTGCTCAGAGACGTCATTTGCTTGGCGTAGGACATTGATAGATTAACACTGTGCAAAGCTAGGAAGAGATAGGACCCTCCAACGTACCAGTTAGAAAACACTTTTAGAACATTCGGCATTCTGTTGCGAAATTTAATTTGGATGCTTTTCTTTGACGATGATGAACAAGATGTTGACATAACCAATCGCTGTGTGGCCTAAATTTTGTACTTTGACTAATAAGCCGTCGATGATAAGTGACTATGGCTCTCGATCATCGCTCTCACCCATCTGCGGTTAGGGTTATCAATACAACTGAGTTCAATGGCTTTTAATATGGAACCGTATCTAGTGTTGCCCAAAGCACCTTCAATATCTAGGAAGCAAAGGCTGAGGGACTATCTGAAGATTATTTCGCGTTGCGTTTATGTCTGGAAGCAGTTGATTGAAGTAAAATAAAGTATGTTGTATGTTAGTTGGCAGCCGGAGTTCTTGTATTTTACACTTCAATAATTTCCGATTGTCAGAGATGAGACTTTAGACACCTGGCACCCCTCCAGAAGCTCAAAGGGGTGCCATTTAAAGTGATCTTGCTAGCTCACGCTTAGGCCACAACTAGTAGAATATGCCAAAAAAGTAATGACGTCTGTTTAAGCTCCTCTAATTTGATAGCAGCCCGTTGCGGGCTAGATTCTATTGTTTAGTATGGTGCAACTCCTAGGAAGCAATGACGAAAGCTTGTATTTGCAATTTTACTGTTGGAAATGAAGTGGGCTAAGGTGCAGACAGATTCATTGAAGAAAGTTGATAATCGCGGAGGTGTCAACGTTGTTGAAACTTGTGATGTAATCTTTTCGCAGAAATTCCGCCAGGAACAATTTTGGGGCTTCCAAACTTTTCGTTCACATTCTGAGCTAGATAGGGTAGCGTAGTTAAAATTCTTCCCTTTCTTGCAGCGCATTTCTTGCAGATCCGGTCTCGAAGTTTTCTGTTTAGTTCATTCTATTGCCACTTTTTTTTGGAACAAAGCATTAAACCAAAGAACTAGTTCAGGGTCCAGGTTCAAATCCTGCCCATGGCAAGTCAGTTTTTCATTGTGTAATTGGAACTCAGACAGAAAAATTCTGCGTGTGAAGGCATAACACTGACACGTAGATTTGGCTGTTGTAGAGTTTCAAGCACAGAAAAGAAAAATACTCTGAAATACCTCGATTCACTCTGAGTGAAGAAAAACTCTCCGTCCTATTCGGACTCCCACCTCTGGAGAGCAAACATAGAAACCAAACACACCTGAGTTTCAAACCACTACAAAAACAATTTTCCTTTCTCCTCCTTCTATCTTTCCGCCCGCGCCCTGGCAACAGTAAAAGGGTATCTAACCCCTTAGGCGCGCGTAAATTATAAAAAAAAAAAAAAAAAAAAAAAATTGTGTTCTTCGTAAAATCAGTGAAATGAAATATCTCAGTCCTTCGAAAGAAGATGAGTAAGGGTTTAGTTATAAATTGTCTACAGTTCCAGCACCCACCATGTAAACGCCGCGTACATGCAGTACGCTTAGCATTCATTGTGGTAGTATTCCGCGGCGTTGTCATCATTTTCAGAGCTAGTGTCGCAGGATGTAATATCACTTATGACCAGCACACTTAAGTTCTTAGCAAAACTGAAGTGTCCCGTCACTACGCCAGTAAGCAGCCTTTCCAAATGAGCGACAGCAGAAAAGTCGCTAACCTCTTAGAAGCATCGGTAAGCAGTCGTTTTTTCTGCCATCTGCATGTGAAACCTAACTGTCAATGGAAGCCCTAACCGAGGACCCAAACTCAATCTTCTCTGAGCTTTGCTTAGCAAGTTCATCGGCGACTTTAAATCCTGTTATCTGGAACCCAGACAGACCCAGACACGTGAAATTAGCATTCAGACTGCGTTCAGTGAAGTCTAACATTCTTAAACTAGCTTGCATGCCGTAAGAGGGTTCAGCAAGGCTCTAAGAGCAGCTTGGCTGGATGCAAATGCTTCGCTCGCTCCACCGATTCTTCACAATATAGTTCGTTGCCATCAGAATTGTGGATATTTGCGCAAGTTTTCCTAACGAGAAATGAATCTACCGCTGTCACCCTCCAGAAAGTCACCAGTTTTGGAGCCATCCGTGAAGACCTAACTACATTCCTTTCCTGAGACAGATTCTGGTCGAAACCAGTCTTGGGCATAGGGAAAGACGATTTTGTACTTTTTCCGCAGCAGAAGTTCTAGTGTATTTGCATCAGACGGCATGTCTATAAGATCACAGTCAAAAAACGGTCGACGAGCAAGTTTATCGAAGCTCTAGTGTCTGGTGTATCATGTGCAATGACGTATTTTTGTGAGAGATTTTGTGAGTTTAACAACACAACCGAGACGCATTGCTCTTAACATAGCCGTGTATATCCAAAGGACCCTTCTCAGTGATATGCCCATGTATTGCTGACGGCTACTTTGCGCTACCAGAAGGCCTTCAGCATGAGCAGACACAGAAATATTTAGTTTATTTGGAGAATTTGATGGTGAGGCCTTCAAGCACTAGATGAGTCAAGCCTCAACCTCGTAAAGAGAACAACTCCAGATATGTGAGGGTTAACTGCAAGACCATTCCTAGTGCACCAATTGTCGCCTTAGATCAGACAATCACTATACGTGATCCAACAGACAGTACAGCTACATCATCCGCGTATGATCGTGCATAGATGTTAGAACTATTGAGCACGTTCCGCAGTGAATCGACCAACATGCCATAGCAGTCAGCAATCGAGGTCACATTCACCAGTATTGCTTTTAGTCACAAAAATAGTGATTCATATACGCGGGGTTGCCTGGCCGAGTTACACATGCCGTCAAAAGTTGTGTTGTCGAAAGCACCCTCAATGTCGATGAAAATGCCGAGCCCGTATTCCTTTTTGTCGAGTGCGTATTCAGTTCTGCCTACCATATTTTGAACCGAGCTCGACCATGTATGGAAGGAAATCAGATTGATAGGTCTGAAGCTCTTGGCGAGCGTGTAGTCCTTTTTTTAAATTTTCAGTATAAAGGCTACTCTCACTGTTCGCTAGGGCTTCGGTATGTACCAGTGCCAGTGTATACCTTTTTGCTACATAACTCGGTATATGCCATCGGTTCCAGGCGACTTGAAGCTATCAAAGGAAGCAACGGCATATTTAATGGCTTCATCCTTGACCACAACCGATGAGATGTATCAGCTATGGCGTATTGTGTTATTCCACTGACTAGCAGCTTCGTTAATAGGAGCTGGTTCTGATTAGGTTGCCTGGGATGTGAGCCTCACTCATGGAAAGTAGGGTCTCTACTTTCGATTCAGTACTCCGCAGTTTTCCGCGGATTCTTCCTCTTCAACAAGCCTTGTCAAGCCTTCATTCCCTTGCTAAATGCATCTGTGGTTTGTGTATAGGATTAATTTTAAGAAATTCAAGAGATTTATTAATATGAACTTTAGCACTTTACAGCACATCTCTAACAAGTAAGCTACATTCCTGCTGTCCCTCCTCAGAAAAGAAGACTGTGCATAGCTTACCTGCGTTGTAATAAGGTATTATGCTTTTGCCAAGCATATGTTTAAGTGTGATAAGTATAAGTGAAATAACGTCCTGCAACTCTTGCTGTGAGAGTGATAAATATACTGCCTACTCTCACATCGGACTGCAGGTACTCGGTGCTGACGTTGTGAGTGGTACTGTAGGCACTCTGGAATTCTTACCATTGAAGCGGTTACTCATCTTTCTTCGAGACACTAAAAATTTCATTAAAATTAACTTACAAGGAGTACAATGGACTGAGAGAAAAGTGACTTTGGGAATAGGGTTGTATGCGAATAATTTGGGACATTTATATAGTACACTCCCAATATCTAAGAAGCTATATTAATGTGAGTGCTGACTAGCTTAAGTCAGGGAATCTCGCTCAGATCATCTCGGCTCCAAGTCTTAAATTTCAAAATCAAAATTATTTTCCCAACAATGATTAAATGCAACTCTAACGTATCAAAAATATTCAACTTGATACCAACTCGATTGATACCAATTCAGTACTCTGCCGGGGAAAATGGTAATGGTTCCCGTAAGGCACCTTCTTTTGAAACGATATTAAAATATCTCAGAACATCGTTCGGGCCCTTCTCATAATTCTTTCACAAGAATATTCATATACAACTGCTTCCATCAGATGGTACCGCCCAGCCCACAGTTTCTCCATAAGTAATAAGATTCTTCCAATTGAAGCCGAACTTGAATCTACCAAAACAAAAAAAACCAATTAACCTATACTTTGGATTGTCAAATTTCAAGTTGTCAAACTTTTGCGTTTAAGTTCACAAAGTGACACTAGCACCCTACACTCAGCAGTTCTCAGATAAATTTGATTACCAATTCAAAAGTTTAATTACGTTTACTACCAGCGGCTACACCAAGATACGCTTAGTATTCGCACAGTGATATTTTTCCGCCGAGTGAGGAGAAAGAATGTTACCTGCTCACATAGATACGAGTATTTATTCTCAAACTTAGCAAACCCAATGGACCGCTGACAAGTGTATTTCGTTTAACAAAAAATCCACGCGTTTTTTATTGAAAGTTAAATTGGTTTTAGTCTGTCGACCATACCAGGAAGTCATTAAACCACCTTCCACGCAGAGACCAAGTTCCCAGTGAAAACGGTTGCTCTGAGATTTCTCTTGACAGTCGAAAAATATCCGTAATCGCAATTATACCCCCCAAACAATGAGTCTTCATTAAGCAGTTCGGTTAGAAAAGAATAATTTAACTTAACTGTTAAAATTAAAACTGAATAGTGAATAATTCGTAAATATGAAAATGTAAATAAATATTAATGTCCTTCTCACTATAGGCATTGCCGCTGATTTGCAACGGCCATCAATAATATGCTCAGCCACCAGGAGGTAGCATACCGATTAAATTAAAAAAAATTAATTAGCAATCGATACTAGTGTCGTCTATTGAAATTGCAAATCTTTTCTATCATGAAGTTTTTTTTTTTTAGTTTCAACAACAACCAAAACATAGTTTTTTTGTGTCTATTTATGAAGAATGAGGTCGTTGGATATTCAACAATTTAACAAATTCATTCGCAATCTAATTGGAGAAATTCATTGGCCAATAAAAAAACGATCATTGGACTTAGAGTGGGCCTCCCGCAGCGTCAAATTGTGGCCAAAAATCTAAAAATGAAACCGTCAATGGGAATTAGATGCCGCTAACAAAGCAACGGGACGTTTTATTTTAAATACTCGGAGCTCTATGAACTGATAGATACTTATCATATTCAACACTAAAGTACGGATTTACAGGTTGACCTGCACATGTGGTTTGTTTTATTTTTTATTTTTTTATCTTTTGAGTCTTAAGTTTAGTTTTAATCCGCACAGGTTCATCGGTCAAGGTTTTTGCTTTTTCAATTTAAAGAATACATGTATGACATGCGCCATTGGCACGAGGTCAGTTTCTGACAATGGCTAACAAGGAATGGGGCGGAATAAGTTGCGCATAATTATTGAACAAGCATAAATCAAGAAGAAAGATTAGTTTTGGTCATTGTTGGCCTACCGTATAACTCCCCTTTGAGAGATTATGTAAATATTGAAACTGTTATTACCTATGTCCAATTAGTTGGTATTCATATGGATGTGTTGATATTTCAGGAATTTCCATAAGAAAGATCCTGTGGAAGCCAATCAACCTATAGTCACGATGTCATACGGATAATCTTCCTGATTTGGAGATACTGCTTAATCATCTTGGTTTATGGTCCATGGGGGCAAACATTTGGAATTTTAATTGGTGGAGGGAATGCGTCTAGTTTTCTGCATGTGCACATATCCAAGAGTGAATATCAGCTAACAGCTTTGAAGCATCAAAAAGCCAACGTGGAAGTACAGGTCAGGTTCTAGGTAGCAATTGAGAGAGAAGTCATCCATATGCGGAAACAACGGATGCATCTAATTGCATCTACTATGACATTATTATTAAGTAGCTGTTGCCATATTGGACTACTACCTGCTACCAAATGAAATCGCTTGGTATAATTACGAGTGCTCTCAGTGGATAAGAGTGTACCGGAAGATGGACGTTTGAGAATGCTGCACTGCAAAACTAAGGAATCAAATAAATGTTATTGAGACAGTAGGATGAGGATACAAGTCTTAAGGAAGCATATAGAATTCGCAGATATCTAAATGAAAAATGATGTATCAGATAAACAACAACTTCAGACATAAACCAAAGTTTTTTCCATTTAGCGTGGCATTGCTCTAATCGCGGCCAGTTGCGCACACCAAGTTGGCAATTGAAAACGTCTTCAAGGAGAAGTTACTTTTTATCAAGTTTCTTTCCATGCTATACATTCAATGGCACTTCAGACTGAAGTGCTGGTGTTTATTAATGTCCTAGCCATCCAAGTCGACGAATTCTGGCCCTTCGGGCAAGATGTATGTTATTTTTTTAGGCCATAGACTTAGTTGTCTTAATTTTCTCTCTTCCTAATAATCATACATCTACGAGTATGCCATTAAGTAGGACTAGGACGACAAGGGTCGTATGTACTCGTAGAACTTTCTTTGTTGGTCGTGACTTACGAGTATGCCTTAGTTGACTTTTTAGTCAGAAGAAACAGTGAATGGCAATTGTGATTACTCACGGGAGCTAAAATGACAAGCGCGTTTTCGATCAGTAGCATGATACTCATAGCGGAAGAGATAAAAAAATGTGACAAACCAGCTCGTATACATAGTAACGGATTCACTGCTGACGACCCTGGAAAAAGATTAAAAAAACACCGATTTTCGATTCATCATCACCGAGATTCATCACAAAGCAGACCTAACCGCCATTCAAGAACTGCTATTGGATGGGCCGGATAGAAAGAGGATACAAAATTGTATTATTGAGAATATTTATGGAGACTCACACTGAATTAGCTAAGGGTTTCATCCCGTCACCGGAGGCAAGACAGAAGTCTAACCAACTAACGGGTGAAAGAAGGTGCGTTTAAATTGATCATATAACAATTTATTACAGAAAATGTAACATATTTCTCGGTGTGGGCTGACTCAAAAAATTACGCCAAATCCAAGTTAAGGAAAAATAAAGTGAGCATGCATTTTCATAAAAATTCTTCTTCCTATTTTACTTCCCTACATCGCTCATATATTCAACACCATTATAATGACATCTACCTATCCTTCTGCCTGGAAGAGATCTAAAATTATTCCGATTCCCAAAAATGGGACAAATTCGGAATATAGACCCATAGCAATTCTTCCGTTTTTATCCAAAGTCTACGAATCGATTTTAAGCCATCAAATACAGAGTTAATCCTGTTCTTCTTCTCTGTGATAAGCTGATGAATTATTTCAACTTCTGCTGAAATATTTAATAAACTTATTTATTCATACATGACATCTAGCTGGCAAGCGGTTTCATGTAATAATAAAAATGTCTTCGTTTTGTCCTGTTAAAAGTGGTGTTCCCCAAGGATCTATTCTTGGTCCATTACTATTCATAAATGACTTAGCTTTTGTTTTATCTCATTGTCGATTCCACATACGAGTATATGCCGGCGATGTTCAACTGCACATTAGTTATCTTGAATATTCGAGTGGTCCACACGGAATGGTCTTCAATTAAGCCTTGACAAAACAAAAGCCATACCTATATCCAAACACCAACCATATTTCCCGGGCTTTCCGTCCGTTATGTTAAAAACATCTCAAGTTGAACTCGTGCTAAAAATCTTGGAATCATTTTCAATAATAAACTAACTTGGGACGCTCATATAAACTCGCTACGAGGGTTACTATATCTATCACAAAACCAATTTTACCGACACAAGTTAAGCTTAAATTAGTGAAGGTATTGATAGTTCCAATAATCTCTTATGGTTGTGAGTTGTTTGCTGATCTCGACTCCCATACGCTTCAAAAACAACTCAGGGTTGCTATTAACTCCATTGCTCGGTTTGTATTCAATCTTCGTAGTTTTGATCGCATCTCGCCTGAAGCCCATCAAATTCTTGGCTGTCAAATGTCAAACTATGGAACAGTGTCTCTAATTACGTGAAGTCTAGAATCGAACACAGAAAATTTGAAGCAGAATGCTTTGACCACTTACTATATCCAGTTTGAGCTGCTTTTCTTGTATTTTTTTTAGAATCTGTTTTATTTTTGTTTTTATCTATTCATTCTTATAATTGTTATTAGTATTTTTTTTTGTTCTCATTATTTTAATTTACTGTAACTTTTTACAATTTGCTTATTGAATGTAATTTCTTTGTAAGCTTATATCCTGCGAAAATCTATAAATGTCAATAAATATGAAATACATACACACGAGTATATATGCAAATTATCAGTAGACGTACAAGCAAGTGTCTGCCACTAACACCATTCGAGAAAAAAGTTTTTGAAATACCTATTACATCTCGAAGTGGCTGCAAGTGAAATGTCAACTTAGACGTAATTTGGCATACCGGCGCAGAGTCAGCCACAAGAAGATATACGCAGGAGAACCGAGTTCTTATTCTGCAAAATATCGTGAAATTACACAGCGAAAAGTTCTCGTTTGGAAAAACAAGTCGCCAGTCAAGAAAAATATCGAAATAAGACGATCGGCATACTTAACCTTTTCTGTACAAATTGTGAATGTATGGCACAAAAAAAATGTATTGTGTCATAATTCTTGCTTATTTAGAGTTTAGAAACCTATTTTTAAATAGTTGCAGAATGTTCAAGGATACTTCAAGGAGATGCTGTCAAACGGTAACACTTTGAGTTTGGGTAGTAAAAAAACTTATGAAAACAATTATTTATTTTTTTTAATATAATTTCAGGTTTAACAGTAACGCATAGAAAGAAACAAAATAAATAAATAAATAATAGAAACAATAAATATTTCAAGCAATTAATAAGTTAAATTAATAACATATTATAAAGGGTCCGCCATCTAACGTTTTTTTTTCAACTAGTGCTTATTTCGTGAATGGTAACACTTAGCTCACGTCTGATTTGACAGATAATTAGTTTTATCCTTCCGCTTAAAGAATATGATTGTGTGTACGCTTAAACGACGCTGAGAAATATTGCGACATTACTTTGAAAATCATGGTAATGTTGCAGAATATGTGCGAAAATTGCGTACGGATTTTGGAAGAAGAGAAGCACCGTCAGCTCCGTATGTTCGTTATCTTATTACGTAAAAAAAAAAAATAGTTTTGAGAAAAAGACAAGCCTCGGATAGCAACGGATTGAGAGTATACGGCTAGAACTTACGTATCATGTACAGCTCAGTTATTGATCAGAAACAAATGTGTTCAAAACCACCTTTGGTGAAGCGATTAGAGACTTCAAGCTCATCTGTTACAGGAAAAATTGTCCTTCGAAAAACAGACCATTGAGGTAATCAACAGATCGAGATCCTCAGCAGAGTTTTAGAAGGCTCTAAGGTATGCCAAGGAGAAAGCTAATATTATTGGAACCAAATTGCAAGCACCACAGTTGAGGGAACATTCCAGAAGACTCCTAAATCCCCTTCAAATTTCGCCAGCTTTTCAGCCCCGCTGGTTGATGATGTCTTTCTGGACGCAACGTTTTCTCTTTTTTAGGTGCTACAATCCAACATCAAGGAGTCAAAAGTTCGAAATGCTCCAGGAGGCGAGTGCATCCCCTTCGAACTCTATAGAAACTGCACGAATGTCAAGCATCGACTTTGTCCACTTCTTTATTGGACCCAACTTCAGAGCTCAAATACCCAACGAAACTGAAAATCGCTCCGGAGAGGCCCACATGAATTGTAGGCGGAAAATTGCCATTCACCTGAGGTGGAACCGAGGAAGGTCTGTGGTAATCAAGTGTACACTTATAGAAAAAGATTGGAACTCCATTAGGGATAGATAGATATGTACATATGTCCTTATCACACTATGCCTTGTTGTCTTTCTCACAGTTACCTGAGCCAGTTTCTTCTCTTTTCGGAGGTAATGATGCTTTTTTCACGACCTTGATGTGTGAGAAAATTGCGTACGGATTTTGGAAGAAGAGAAGCACCGTCAGCTCCGTATGTTCGTTATCTTGTGAAAAAAGTGAAAGAAACTGGCATCCTCAGCGATAAACCAAAGCGTGAAAAGCCAAAAACAGTGCGTACACCCGAGAATATTGCTACTGTGGCAGAAAGTGTGCGTGAAGCGCCATCAACATCAATTCACCGTCGTTCTCAACAATTGAACATTTCGGAGACATCATTGAGACGAACTTTGCATAAAGACCTTGGTATGACGCCATATAAAGTCCAATTGGTTCAGGAGTTGAAGCCAACTGACCATCCAATGCGTTTTCGCTTCGCTAAGTGGGCCTGCGATCGACTCAGAGAAGATGCCGATTTTGCCAAAAAAATCATCTTTTCAGATGAAGCTCATTTTGGTCTTGGCGGGTATGTAAACAAGCAAATTTGTCACATTTGGGGCACAGAAAACCCGCACGCATACATTGAAAAGCCGATACACCCAAAACGAGTCACTGTTTGGTGCGGATTTTGGTCCAGAGGCATAATTGGGCCATTTTTCTTCGAAAATGAGCAAGGAGTGGCCGTTACAGTCAATGGCGATCGTTATCGGGCCATGTTGAACGAATTTTTGTTCACAAAAATTGAAGAGGAGGATATTGGGAACATTTGGTTTCAACAGGACGGCACTACGTGCCACACAGCCGAAGCTACACTCGATGTTTTGCGCCCTGTTTTTGAAGATCGCATTATCAGCCGCAGAGCTGATGTCGTTTGGCCACCTCGGAGCTGCGATTTGACACCGTTGGACTATTATTTGTGGGGTGCCGTAAAAGACAAGTGTTACGCCGACAAGCCAGAGACAATTGACGCTTTAAAGGACAATATTCGTGAAGCCATTGGTGAAATACAGCTGCACACAATCGATAATGTGCTTAAAAATTGGACCGATCGTGTAGGCTACTGCATGGCCAGTCGAGGCAGCCATTTGAATGAAATTATTTTCCATTACCGGAAGGATAAAACAAATTACCTGTCAAATCAGACATGAGCTATAGTATTACCATTCTCGAAATAAACACTAGTTGAAAAGAAAAACGTTAGATGGCGGACCCTTTACATTTTACTTCGTTTGAAGTACTGACTGTAAACAGGTGTAAAATGTAAATTAAACTTATATTTCTGCTATAGAAACAAATGCTTACAATAAAAAGATAGTCAAATTAAATATAATGTTTAGAAAATGTTCAAAACAGTTTTTAGTAGCACTTGGAGTACAGAGATGAGCGTCACATTTTTTACATTTCAGTCTTGGCATACCACTGCAATTCAGTTCCTTGCATCTTCCTCTCATCATAGTGTAAATTGGCCATTGCTGAAATCCATCATATCTTACGGATGTTCCAGGTCGAATTTCAAACGACTTCCTTCTTGGACTCGGAATCATTTCTACATTGTTTGCTATATTGCGTGCGCGTCTTCGTTTACGTAAGGGTATAGTTTCTGCTAAAAACAGCAGGCCTTCAACAACTTCTGCTCTGAAATCTAATAGATCCATATATACATATTTGAACCCATTTCGATAGCATGTCTCTGCGGTATTCTAACCATGAATTGCATAAGGCCAAATGGATTATGTGGTCAAAAAGTTCAAGAGTCTACTTTTTAGATTTTAGTTGTATCCTATAGAGTGATATCAAGAAATCCATCCATATGCTTATTGTATTGGTAAACAATCTCGGCTAGCTAAACGTCTATAAACTTTTTTTATTCAAGACTGAAAAGCTTCACCTGCGAAAGCTGAAAGGAGCCATATATTGAAGAAGCCTGAAGAACAACACCACTATCCATCCAACTAAAAACAAAACTATTAGAATTGGCATCAGTCCTATGCTCGTAACGTCCTCTCCCACGTTTCATCAATTCTTTCTTCGATGTTCTATTGGAACGTAAGGTTCCTGTAGCATATATTCCTTTACATTTCAATTGCTACAATAGAGAAATACTTCTAAAAAGTTATCAAGCATAATCTTATGGCCGCTTTCACTTAATCGTAAAACTATGCTTGATGACAGACCCATTTTGTAGTTCCCCACAATTGTACCCTTTCCCTGGTATACTTCAAAGTCATGAACGGTACCATCCGTACTGCAGAGCACGAATATCTTCATTCTCCACTTGTTTGGCTTCTTAGGCATATATTGCTTGAGGGAAGTTTTTCCTTTGAATGGGAACCATCATTTCGTCAATGCATACGAATTCCTGTTTGGAAATGAGTAAACATTTTTTGGTGAATGGCGTTCAATAGATGACGTACTTTCCACAACTTATCTGTGAGTCTACTGGAATTCGTAAAGTGCATATTATTCCTTATCAAATGAAATCTATGACTTGACACTGTTTCAGAAATTACGGGGGCCATAGTTGACTTTTTCCAATACATATTCATACGTGGAAAACCCTAGATTCCAATTTTGATATTGCGATCATATGATATCTACATTTCATTTGCGCAAAGCTTAATGCCGCTGCTGGAGAGTGCGTACTAGTTTGTACATTAAGCTAATAATTTACAAAACTCATCAGGAAAATAGCTTAAGAAGTACTGCATTAGGGTCTTACTAAGTTCATTCTCACTCTCAATGGTTTTATTTCTTTGGTTCGATTCGGCAAATTGAACACGTGGAACATGAAACTCTACTTTTCGCCAAGTGTACTCACGCTTGGAATTAAATGGATTGGCATCTTCTTCTTCTTTCTCTGGCTCCCGAATTGACATGCATTGTTCATTTTCTTGCCTCACTTCAATTTCAGTAAAGCGATCCACTCCGCTATCTAGCACTTCATTAAAAAGCAGCTGAGAAACTCCGATCATCAATATAATCCCCATCTTCGTCACAGTCGCTGTTGTTGTCGAAATTGTCGAACACTTCGAGAATTGCGCTTTGGGTTATAAGAACCTTGCGTCTTGCTGGTGCTGAAAAATAATTTTTACCCGCATTAGGAAGTCTCAAATTTATTTGACTCTATTGAAAGTTGCTATACGGTAACAATTAATTGCCCAAAAAAGGCAACACATTATTTTAACATTTTTTTTATTGCGTTCAAAATAAGTACATAACATATAATTTATTTGATTACTTCGTAGAATTTTAACACGATTTTAACTATAATTTTTATTACAGATTAATAACATTTTAACCACATAATTATTCACTTCAAATGTTGTCTTACCTGCCATTTAGTTTTGTCCGTTGAGTTGGACAGCGGTCTTTAAAATAATAATATCATATTGAAGGGCTGTTTGACAGATAGGTTTAGATTGTGTGAGAATAAAATGCTGCCACTGCGTTTTTATAACTTTTTGTAAGCAAAACAGTTGGTAGTTCCTCAAAAATGAGTATTTTGTTGATGTTGGTATATGGCAACAAATACACCGAAAGGGTTAAAGAAATTATTAAAAGTACCGGAAATATTGCACGCTACATTCGGGAAGTCTTTGATTTGAAAGCAAAGAAGTGGGAGTTTACGTAAAGAATGGAACTTGCAAAAGAGTAAACAAGACTAAAAAAAAAACCTCAAATTTAAAGAAATTCTTAGATTTAAAAGAGCGATATATTTAAATGAAAAATACTGAAACAAGTTCAAGAGCTAATCTTTAAGTTTACATTTTTTCGAATGAACTAACAAAATAACAAAGTTTTTATATTTTAGGTATTTAGTTAGATAGTTAAGACTTTCATTTCATAAAAAGCTGGGTTGATACATTATCATACAATACATAGTTTTCAAGTCCATTTTGGTTTGGTCATTATTGACCGTCTACCAGATTGACATAATATATGAGTTTACTTATATCGTACGTTATAAACTATAAACACTCTCGTAAAGAATTTAGCTATTGTGCAACAAAAACTAATTGGATTGATTTTTCTAACTTATAAACATTCCTTCTAGATACATTTTCTATACATTAGCGCCTTCGTAGTGTAATTTTACAACACGTTCCACACATAATTTCATCCAGCACAGTCGCCCCAAAGTATTTCAGAGGGTAGTCTTTTAAAATAGAGCATATCGCTATAATGTGGAAAACGTCGTCCTTCGTATTGTTACAAAGATTGCAAAATATTGGCAGCTCTGAACGATACGGAATATTAGGCTTATTTTATCGGTTGTTTATTTCATCTTGTAGATCATTTATTTTATGTTGGGAACTCCGAGCATCGTTTTTATATCTCTCGCATTTATCTCGTCCGACTGGTGATAATAGCGCGCAAAATTTAGGTAACCTACTCAGTTTTTGATATCGTGCCCACTTAGATTTACACATCTATTGGCATTTTTGTTAAAGGGCAGGATGGCTCGTTTGGCTTGTCTTAGACCACAGCTATTTTCCAAATATAAGATGCACTAATGCTCCCAGCTATTAATAACTAAATTGACTGCAGTCTGCTGGTCAGGTTCATATCCACCAAAGGAATTTCTGAGCCCTTTCTGGCCATTTCGTCAGCCTTTCTATTCCCATCAATGCCCTCATGAACAAGAATCACAGTTTGGTTTTGTTCCTAGAGCTTAGTGCTTGAAGCGTTTTGAAGCAGTACGTGACTGTTTTGGGAGTCAATGGTGTGTGTGCTAAATGCATTCATACCTGCTTAATTGTGCGTGAATACTCGTATATGGATTTTTGCGCCTTTGATACCAGAGTTGTAGATATGGTTGGCACATTCTTGAATTGCGTGGAGTTCATCCTGAAATTGACTGGGGCTTTTTGCCATTGTAAAGGTGATGTTATTGTTTGGTTCGTATATACCAGCTGCCACTCCCAATTCCATTTTAGAACCATCCGTAAACCACTTCATGCTATTTTGGCTGTTTGGTGGATTATTGCTAACCCATGCTTCTTTGTTGTGAATCTAAATGGAGAATCCTTTATCGAAGCATAAAGTTTTTTGAAGGTGTCCGGTTACCGCGCAGATCATATCAAGTTCCGCTATTTCAGAGGGCAGGTTCCTTAGGTTCGGGTGATCGCTAAAACTTAACTCTTTAATTTGTACCATACTTGCTGAGCTGCGTAGTGCCACTTTGTTAATATATAAATGTAAGGGCGTTAGTCCTAATATTGCTTCTATTTCAGCTGTGGGGCAGGTCCAACAGCCTCTGGAAATGCCCAAGCATGCAAGATGCTATACTCTTTTGAGCGTTGAAATAACAGTCTTTTGCGTGGCTTTAGTCCACCATGCTATAGAAGCATATGTTATGATGGGGCTGTTCATCATTGTGTAAATCCTGTGAGTCATCTTTGGAGAGATCCCCCATACATGTGACGGCAGGCCCATAAAGCGCTGGTTGCATTAGTTATTTTGTTGTTTAAGTGAGAGTTCCAATTGATCATTTTATTCAAGATTACTCCCTAATGTTTCACCTCGTCGGAGTACTCAACGATTGTGTCGTGAAACTAAACCTAGATTTATATTTCTCCTTCCAGTGAAGGGTTTATGGAGAGATTCTCTGCGGTGCACCAGTCTATGACTGTCATAAGGGCGTTTTGCATACGTGGAGTAACTTCGTTAGCCTCTTTGCTCCTAATGATGATGACTAGGTCATCGGTATAATCAATTGTATTGCAGCCAAAGTTGCTTAATTTACTAAGCAGATCATCAATGTCCAAAGGCCACAGGATGAGGGCCCGCCTCCCTGCGGGCATATTATACGGCTGATATTGTACCGAAGTCGGCCCCGATGAGGTAGCCAGCACACGCTTTCCACACCTTTTTATCCATAAACTGACCTGGGTGACTGCTGATCAACAAATCGTTAACCAAATATTTCACATTACAATCGACGAAAGGCACTGGTGTTTTTACCTTGTTATAGAAAAGATACTCATGCAGATATCCGTAACAGCCTAAAGCCATCAAACCATAGTGAGGAAGTTCAACGTCGAACGGCTTAAATCGCCAAGGCCTTTTCCGATTGAATTTCCCTTAACATTCCTCAACAAAGAAACCCCTGCCTCGATGACGAATGTAGAGCGAATCTAGCAAAATAATAGATATAGAGAGCTGAAGAAGAGCGAAAGAGCGTGAGATGCGCTCCATCGGGATCTTACAGAGTTGCTACAAGAAGAATGAAGTCCGAAAGTTTTACCAACAAATAAGATGAACATGCCATAGCTGTAAAGCCCAAAGATAATGTTTGATGTGGAACATACATCAATACATCTTTAAAATTTGAGTCGACGGAAGTATGACTGACGAATGGAACTTCAGCATTTTTTGTCCGATCGCAAAGATCTGCGCCACCTAATATGTGTGTTAATATGAAATGTTGATTTTGTAAAAAAAAAACTCAGTTATTTAAACAACATAATGAATGAATTCAGTAATCCAAGTATTGGCCATCGTTAGCTATGACTTTTTCCCATCTTTCTTGCAGTTAATGGATTCCGCGCCAATACCTCTGCCAGTGATTTGAGGCCAATCATTCATCAAGCCAATTTTTCACTTCTTCATAATAATGAATGTGCTGTTTCGAAAGTGTGAGCAACATTGGTCGAAACAAGTAGTAATCAGGAGGGGCCAAGCATGGTGAACACGGCGGATGGGGCAGAACTTCGCAATTGATATTTGTGAAATAGTTTTTTACTTAGATTTTGGGCGATCGCTAGTAATTGTTCTACCAGAGTAACAATTCGATGCAAAAGCCTTTTTTTTTGTCCCGGTCAAGCAAAATGTTTGAAAAGGTTTTTCGCCTTTCGAAGTCTCTTTCTTTCAATTAATGGTTTCATATCAATTCCTCCTTTTTGTATCTCTCTCAGAGATTTTAAACGTTTGGAAACAGTTGTACGATTAACTTTCAATGCTTCTACGAGCTGTTCTTATTTTTGAGTCGAGTCTTCAAGTAATAATGTTTGCAATTGCGCATCCTCGAATTTTTTCTCTGATTATCCACGGTTTCTGTTGTCGATGCCAAATTCACCACTTTTCAAACGACAAACCAACGTTTACAAATCCTTTGAGTAGAAGCATGTTCACCATAAACGTCCATTTACAATCGATGACTTTGAGCAGCGATTTATAAAACTGGCCGCATATGGTCTTGCGTGACCTGCGTGACCAGATAAAAACAATAAGACTTTTTTTTTTAAATAAAACAACAACGGTGTGATGTATAAAATTGATTCTGACTTTATTTTGAAGCTACTTTCATGCCATTATTTGCAGAATACCACATCATTCAAATGGCCTACTCGACTTCGCTGGCAGTGCTTGAAGCGGTTGGTCCAATTTTTGATGACTCGGTCCATATTGGACCGGCGTTATTACGGCAATAGCGTGTCGAATGTTGGCCACGAGCTCATCCAAAGTGGTTGGATTGTTAGCGTAGACTAAGGACCCATAGAAAATAATCGAGTGGTGTCAAATCGCATTATCGCGGTGGTCAATTGATGAACTTTCGCAGTGGGATGACCCAGTCGCCAAATTTCTCCTTCACAATTACAAGCGTTGCGTCACTGACTCACAGGTCAGATGATGCAGCCATGCCATAAACTGCATCAAACAGTCAATCTTTGTGGATGGATTGATGCTTGGCCGAACACTTGTGGATTGTGTTCGATCCAATAATGGCAATTTTACATGTTGACATAGCCGCTGAGCCAAAAATGATTTTTTGGCCAAAATCCGGATCTCCGACCAACATTTCCAGTGCCCAATTAGCGAACTCACGGCATTGTCTATGCCCGTTCGGCTTCAATTATTGCATCAGCACAATTTTATACGGATGTAGAACCACATCCAATGCAAAATAAGCCAGGTTGTTTCTCTGGCGATGCCCAATTCACCAGATCGGCGCCTAGTTTATATTTATGCGTCTTCATCGATAGTGGCCGCTACAGCGACTATGATTTCTTCGTTTTGCAGCAATGTTTGTCTGGTTGGTGGCTTCAGATCCAAAAGAGTGTACAATACATTGCGTGTTTACAACTGAGCCGGAATTTCGATAATATTTTTTAATAATTTCCGCACGTTCAGCAAGGGTAAAACGATGCGCGATGAAATGACTGCAATGACTTCAAAAAGACTTCAATGACTTTTCTGAAATCACAGATGATTGCATTCATTTGAATTCAATCACTAAAATGAATGGTGATTTAACACTTTGAAGTTGAAGTCTTTAGGTGAATTCACGAGTTAACAATTCTTGGATATAAATCAAATGATTTAATTCTTTTACAACTCTGCTATCTATATTAGTTCATCTATGGCAGTGACGGTGCATGATGAAAATGGAGAATGCAAGCTGCTCCGTCAAAGTGAATAATGACAAAACCGACACCAGAAAAGGCGATGCGTTGTTATGGGATTTTTTTAACATCCTTCTAAAGTCTGTCATAGGGCACCATCTTTCTAAAGTCTGTTCAGTCACTCGCATATGCAGACGACATTGGCATAATTAAAAAGACACAGAAAGTTGACAAAAGAGCATTTGCGACTTTTGCAGTAGAAATGGCAAAAAAAAAACAGCAAAGATGGCTTTAGCCGTCGACGAAGAAAACCAACGGACACACAACATCGATACATCCGATAAAACGTCACAATAGGCAGCTTCAATTTTGAGTTAGTATTTAACTTTATCTACCTCGGACCGGTAATCAACTCCGACAATGACAACAGCGCAGATATCATAGAAAGAAACACTCTTACCACTCGAGAGAAAAGTCCTTCGGGTAATTTTCAGCGAATTGTCCGATGTGGTTTACATGGCGCGACACTTCCCTGAATTTCGTGAAAAAGAAGGTTTACCATAGACGATTTTTGTGATGCAATTGATATCACCAATGTAGTTAAGCCCAGTGCAAATTCAGTTGCCTTTTAGTGATTAAATTATCACAAAAGAGGTTACAGAATGATAAGAGTAACAGCATGTTGCAGGAATCACGCATTCAATAATGAACAGGCAGTTGCTTATGGCTCCAACGGTCAAGTTTAAACAAAAAGGTACTGTAGGCTGAGTCATAATACCCAAAACTTCTTGACAAAGTTGCCGTCTACAAAGGTTCAATTACCTTATAACCAGTAGACTCAGTCTTACCGATACAACGATGTTAGTCGCGATAAACAAGATTAGCAGCGACTATCCCAATACCGGTACCAACCACATTTTCCTTGTTGGCATTCGGTTAAACCTGAATTTTCAAAATTTACAATGCCGATAAAGAGCAACTGTTGAACGACTACTTCTACTTCTGTCCACACTAGCCATATCCAAGAGGTGTGCACTTGTTAAGAGATAGGAGTATCTTTTTCTCTCCTCATAGCTTCTTTCTACAGAAATAAACAAACAAAAAAAATAAGACAAAACCCGATATCCACCTATCTAATATCAAAGGATCCACAGTTCTCCATGTTATGGGTAATAAAACCATTTTCCATTGAATTTCATAGCAATTCTTCATTAATAGATACATCGCATCTCGTCGGTCGTCCAAATCGCATGCAGATAAATTTATTTCACTTTATTATCGCATTGCCAATGATTTATGTGATTTACAGCATCAATAACTTGCCTTGGAACACCTGCTAAGGTAATTTCAAATTTGTCCACCGCTCAGCGGTATACCAGAAGTTACGTGCACATCCATGTCTACATGTAGTCTTGTATCTCCAAGTACCCAGCCATATTTGTACAAAGCCATGTAATCACATGACTAGTCGTTCTCATCCGAAGATACGAAGATACAAGTACAATACATATGCATATTGTACGAGTATGTATCCGTAAACTACCTTGATAGCCAATTGTGTGAACCCCAACTTGATGGAGAACCATCAAGTGTTGTTTTGCAAAAGCCATCCACAGTAGCACATTCAAATGCACTTTAATCGATATCTAATTGCAAAGGGTGATTCGGTGCATGAGTACTTTTACGGATATATGTTATGTGTGTATTCGTATAAGTAAACGACGACCGAATCGAAGTATAACTTTATTCACCTTGTCGTGACTTGAACTTCAAAAGCGAGCGCAACTTTACAAATCCATAAATCGTAACCAAAGAGTGATTCTATCGATAATTTACCAACAACCGACAGTAGACCACCATTGACCATCGTAGGCCATTGTACACCATCATTAGCATCAGCATCAACATCATCATCATGATCATCACCACCATCATTATCATCAGGCGAGGATATTCTACCACCCAGTTATGGATTTATTCAATGAGATATATCCTCAATTTGCCCATGACTTACTGGATTCGCATCCATCCACCTGAAGACAGAATGAGCTAACAACTTGCAACTGGAAGTCGTAACGTAACACTGTAACAGTCCGGCCTCCCGGCTCACCACACCACCACTTGTATTGCACTATCCGTAGGTTTCTGCAATTATGATCGTCACGGTCAAGCGATTAGATGCCACCATAAAGTTGGTAAATTGTAAAAATTAATAAACCCACCGTACGGATACTAGCCCGGTGGATGACTTGCTTAGATGGTGTGCTCCTCCAGTGGGGTATCGTTCAACTGATGTAATTATTATTAATAGTGTCTCGTAAATTTTCCCTTTTGGCCATGATCCTGGGCAGCGATGCAGATCAAGGAAGAATTAGCCGCATAAATAATGGCGAGTATCTGCACAGTGGCAGTACGACCGACGGTGCACCGTTTCAAAGTATCGAAGACCATTTGTTTTTGAGTCTACGGCCAGAGTCCATTAGAAGGACGTATCGTACCTATATTCTTTGAAGATACATATATTTCACAGTTACAGAGTTGATAATAGCCAGACCAATCACACTAAGTTGGTGATTATGTGCATGGAATTACGAGTATAGCCAACGATGCTTAATTAGAATGTTATTTTAATAGCAAACATCAGTAAGAAAAAATCGGTTAATTGACGATGAGATGTGTTGATGATGACGAAATTATGTAAATCATAAACAAATGCAGATACTAAAGCCGTATCCTAAATGCTCCACGTAGGTTTTACTGCTTTTTAATATATCGTTTATATTGTTCAGATGTGTAGAAACGTCTGGAGAGCGCTACTTTTTTTTTTTTAATAGAAATTAGATTATTGATTCTTCTTTAAAAGAGATAAGACAAAAGTACGGCAAAGAATTCAATTCGAATGTGCTTGAAGCGGACGACTTAGACATGTACATCTTTCACAGTTTTTATGATTTTTAAATAGCAGTACCTAGATAAGGGACCACACTATACACTATACACTATCTTCGTTATTAGGTTTCACGGAATCTCGTAAGGTGGACAAGTGACAGGTCATTATCGTACTTAATGTTATAAAGGTATTCGATGGCATTACAATTTTTTGATTTCTGTTGAAACAGGACGCTCAGACGAAGAACTAGGCCGTTGCAATGCTTGTATATTCGTTTTAATGGAGTTTCTCAATCTTTCATTGAGCGCTGAGGAAATGCTACAGTATCAGGAACCGGTGCTAAATACCTGCAGTCTGAGGCAAGCTCAAGCTGGACATTTACAAAACGAGGTTCTATGCTTTTGCCGTTGCAGACGTAGCTTAGTAAAAGCGCAGTGGCCCAGTATAAAGTCTCAATCCAATTGGACATATGAATGAATGAACAGGAATACCGCTGAATTTTTAGGACTTTGGAAGCATTAGTTTTGTCCACCTGAATTCCGGACAATCATGCAAGAAGTCTTTCATTGAACGTCGCCTAGCAAATTCATCTTCTATATTCGGAGCGAAATGTGCCAAAGTTTTACTTACTTAGTTGGTGCTGCAGTTGTGGGTGAACTTTGGTCCCAACCAAGGAGCCTCTCTAGGTAGCCGCACTCCGAGTTGAGGTTGAAGTTGAGTTAGATGTGGTCGTCTTCCGTTGCACCACACATCGTGGTTAGACTCAAAAACTCTTTGAGTGGCAGCTGTATCGTCCATTGGCTAAACGTGGCCCAGTTACCTCAGATGTTGGATTCGTATACGTTCCACTAGACCGAAGTCGCTCCATAGGCCGAACTATTCGTGGGTGAACCATCTCCACAATTCCCGTCAATACAAACGGACCGAAAATCGCACGCAATATCTTCCACTCGAAATGGACAAGTGCTTCAGTATCCCGGATGATAAGGGTCTTGTATAAAGGCAATCTGGTCTTACGAAAGAGGGCTCTGCTATCCAGCGATTGACCTTGACGGAGCAGCGATAACTCTCCATAGTCATCCAGCACAATCTTACGTTTGACAGGGATAGTCTCTAGTTTCTAAAGTAGGCACCTGTCGGGTAGACTTAAGTTTACGGGATGCCCATACATCCATGGGAACAAGGATACGCCTTGCCATCGCTCTCCGTTAATCCATTGATAACAATTCGGAACTGTGTTGGAGGCAAAAGTTCACCCTTGGTATGAGTCGGGGCCGAACTAAAACCTCGTACTGTTCTTATGTTCACAACACCCAGTACTTATTGCAACTCTACATTGGGTTAAAGACCCTTCCCGAGATTTTGGGTTTAAGCCAAAGCCACCATAATGCTCCCACAAGAGGGCCTACCTCTAACAAGTTAGGCCCGGACAGAGATCTAGGGGATTCCTGACTCCCATGGTATCGTGATTTAAGTCCTGGCAGGGACTACCGGTGGTCCTGCCACTAACAGGACCTATCACCGGCAACTTGTATCTGGTTAAATCGTAGCAATCCTTGGTGACGTCATCTGAAAACCTATACGGCTTTGAAGTCGACAAAAAGATGGCGAGCGCCGATCTGTATTTTCTAGGTCTTTGCTTAGATCTACCTTAGTGAAAATATTGCTTTTAATCGATTGTGATGGTTCATGAATTGTTTAAGTCGCTCATATGTGTCATACGAAAGGAAATAGGCGATGTGTAGGAGACTTATTCATCTATAGCTGTTGCAGCCAAAACAGTCTCCTTCTTTAGAGATCGAAAAATAATGCTGAGATTCGATGCTTCGAGTATGTTCTCCTCTGACCATATCTTACAAAATAGCTGGTACAAGTTCTTAGCTGGGTCACCTTCAAATTGCCCTGCAGGCAGTCCATCAGCGCCGGTAACGTTACTAGACTCCAGATTCGATAATACTACCCTAACTTCGTCAAGGTCAGGGAACGAAATTCTCTGGGGTCTTCGTCAAGAATGAATGGTTTATTCTGCATTGCACCGATATTTTAACCATCATCGTCGTTCTCTTATTTCCACCACCGACTGTGCAGGCTTCCATTCTGGCTTTGTAGCCCTGTCATGTTCGTTTTATTCTCTGACAAAACTTTCGATCGGCATTCCTATCGTATCATTGCTTTCTGAGAAGCTTATGTTCTTCCTTCTTTTTCTGCTCGTAAAGCTCATAAAGTCATAAAGACCTCCGGTCCTTCAATGCAGCGTAGATTTGTGTCGCTTTTCTGCTAATTCGTTGGCGTCATTCTTATTGGTATTCTATGGTTTATGTATGAGGGCTAGGATTTTCGGAAAGCTTGGTGAAAATGCGATCGGCGAAGATTCTACCTGTCTCTTGCGAATGCAGCTTCTAAACGCCGAAAGGCTTGTTTAGTTCCAAGAAGATTGCTACACAAGATGACACTCAAATCCTTCATTAGAGAAACAGATGGTGATGCCTTTTAGCACTAAATGAATCGGATCACTAAGTTCCCTTCTCCACGTGAAGATCATTATACAAATTTTGTTTCGCGAGGATTGACTAAAATTTAAGTTTCTAGTGCACGTCCAGCGAGAGATCACGCTTAGATCTAAGACCAAACATTCGCTAGTCAAAATTCGACACATCATCCGCACACCATACTAGAATTATTGAAAGCCAGAGAGTCGGCAAACTGGGGCAAAACGCCACCTTGTGGTCAACCTCCGATCAATAATATATATTAACTTAATATTGATGCTATGTTAATATGGTATACATAAGGTCACCAGCTGTGATCACTAGCACTACTTCAATCCACAAAGCGATTTGCGTTACCGTGAGTAGATTCAATTTCGATGAAAATTCCCAACGCGTACTTCTTCTCGAGTGCACATTCCAGATCTTGGACAGAAGATACATTATTGCTCACTACATCGCCGTAGTCACCGTAGCCAAACGTATTCAAGAGATAGAGTTCGATGCAAGCTTCCGCAACAAAACATTAAGGTTAAAGGAGTTCTAAAAATACTTGCTGCTCAGAGTGACCAATTCGGTGCTCCTACACGCTGCTTCAGTATGAGCGGATGCTCTAGCGGTGAAAAGATTTAAAATAAAACTATCGTCAGAGTACTCGATCTGCACAATCAGAATTATTAGCGGTTTTCGAACAATCCCGGACGTATTATGTGTTAGATGGAATAATTCCCGTCGACATGTTCGTGAATGAGATGCCGAGTGTGTACGGTAGCCCACCCTCAAATCAGGGGGACTCCAAAATATGAAAGAAGAGGAAAGGCCAGCATCGGCAGCCAGGTAGGATGACTTCACAAAAGACAGTTGAACCCACAAACTAACTCACAATTCCTTTCCGTGCACAAGGGCTATCGGATATAATCTCCATAAATTTGAGCACGATAGTTCGCTTCTGTATCCCGAATACAAAGAAAAGGGTGCAGAGCATATGATATTTTACTTCAGACACTTTGCAGAACATTCCAACTTCGGACGAACTTGTATCTCTATATTAGGTAATCTGCTCGTTCATAATGCATGCGTAAAACGATCTCCGAACACCTGAAACCATAAGAAGTCGAAGAGGCGACTTTGGAGGATACAATATCATTGCTAACCAGCCTCTCGATTTATATCTAACCGCAATTCCACAGGGAGAGTGATCGACGAATTCAGAGGTTTGGTGTAGTACTTAGGCGCACGGTCTAGGAGAACCATAACCGACGAATTGTGCATGCTAATACTACGAATTACTGGTAGCTATGAAAATTTCACATCAACCATTCTGTTCAACAGGAATTCAATTCAACGCTTTTCAAAGCGTGGTGATGATGATATGGTCAGGATGATTCATTCGTTTATCCATAAAATCTGGTCAAAGGAACGCATATACTCGTACGATTAATTGAATCTCAGTATTATCTGTGTGCTCCTGAAGGTCCTGCCTAGACTCTACAGTGAACCCAGCTCGAAAATCAAGCGGCTATTACTATGATGATATGGTGACAACCAAGTAACAAAGTAGTGTTTCGAAAAACGTAGAATATGCTATGCAAGGCCTTCGTAACCCCGAAATACACTATTATGCAGAGCGCATGGACACCAATCATTCTTACCAAGGTGGTTAACGCAGTTCCACGGAGACCTGCCATCAGAATTACGCTTTTATTATGACCCTTTGTATCCTTAAAAATACCACTGGTTATATTTTCGTCGTATTTCAATGCTCCGTCCGATTTCCTTTGCTGGTTGCAGAACAAGTTTTGTCCGAGCATCGTGTTCGGATATAGACTTACAATTTTAGTTTTAATGGCGTTAACATTCGAGATGGATCAGAGGCTCTCCAGCAGTATGGATTTAGTTTCTCATGCTTCTGCTGAGTCGTTCCTCTGGGTTAGATAAAAAAATCTCTTCGGACGGTAGCTTCAGTGACTGTATGTTCCACCTGTCTAAGCCATCTCATATGGGACAGACGTATTTGGTTGCATAATCCGCTGTCGCTCTATAATTCGTGTGGTTTTTCAAAACAAGCGGAATCTTACCATATATCAACTTTGGCACATTTTGGCGCTTAAGGAATAGTCCATTCTAATGCACCTTTCAGCAGAACTTAAGGTCTTGTAACGCTAAAGCCTGTTGCAACGTTAAAATGGTTTATCGAGACTGTTTCAACCTGAAACTGCACTGATAAAATTGTCCAGTTGGTTGACAAGATGATTTAGGACACGATACGGGCGATGCAGTAACTATCTCATGTTTAATACTTTTCTGTTGGACTTCTTGCCATGATGTCTACCTTAGAAACTTTGAATTGTTGAACTGGAGCTCCGGGTTTTGGCATGCCAGAACTTTCATAGTGATTTCAGGATCAGAAAATGTGTAGCTTAGCTACATTTCTATTAAGGGTCTTATCTCTGTCACAAAACTGAAGCTAAGTACTTGGATATACTTCACTAAGACAGCCGGTGGCAGTCAAGATGAGGTCCACCGAGTTCTGAACCAGGCATGTCATAAACTTTACATGCTTGTCGTTCCAACCAGCGTCCTTGAAGATGGGAACTGGTAGTGTTAACAACTCTGTCTCGAACAGCCACGAATATGACAATTAGGATGTCAAACTTTGTCAATGTGCTTCTCTTTGTTTTTGAAGGTAACTTTGTATCGAGAAGTAACTTCTTAATCGAAAATTAATTCTAGAACAATTACCAATGTGTCTCATCCTTTTGTTTGTTCACAAAAGCTGAACTAGTTGTTAAAAATACCAACAGATAGAATGCTTGCGCATTCAAAGAAGCATTGAAGAAGCAGTACTATAAGATTCACCATTTGTCATGGTCTATAGGTGATTTTTCGGCCAGGGTTTATCATGTCCAGAACCGCAATCACGCTCCGGTCTTAGAAATAGTTCTAGAAGGAGTTTTCATAGTCCTCACCTCACGCTAACGCGGCTGGTCAAATATAATAGTAAAGCCAGTGTGCTCGAAACTTGCCGAAACGAATCTTTCTCTACAGAAGTCTTATCCTTTACCAGCTTCTTACCAATACAGTCGAGCAGGACTTTGTCGCACTGCAGTGTGTCGGATGTGTTCCAGCTGACTGGCACGCTGAAGTGCTGGGGTTGCACTTTTATTCCATGTGCTCGTCAGACTCGATCGATCGAGTGCAGGTGCGCTTCAACTTAAAGGTACTTATCAGTGCATGTGCAGTGCAAATCTGCATTAAGCTTCCATCATGCTGTTAAGGATGCTTAGCCCAGATATGCGCCCGGTAACTAGGCCCACCGTACACTATTGAGCTATTTTTGGAACCGTAGCTTTAGAGAAGCTCATCCTCTAAATAACATCATGATATTGCCAGGGGTTGAGATTGAATACACAGGGGAATTGATAAGAGAAGAGGGAGGATGATTACATCTAACTTTTCGAATCTACATTGGAGGCACTAACTCTCCCCGCTAACTTCGTAATCGTCAACACTAGCACTAAGTAGTTATCCTTACAACTGAAGTCGTGACATTGCCATGAACGTCCAACAGAAATCATATATTGTCGTGTAAGCCATTCTGGTTGTAATTTGAGCTTTGAGTAGGATTTTATAAAAAAGTTTGTATATGAAAAGACCTTCTATGTTAAAGTTCTTTATTTTCCGGATGGAAGATTTACTAATGTATCGCAAACAATGCCGTTCTATCCGGGAGGAATACCACTAAGGACATTACCCTATTTCTTCTCACATATGCCCACCAGGCCTAGTCGTCTTACATCGACCTCAATGCTATCTCTTTGTGGATGTCTTATTATGTAAACTGAACCAAGAGCAATCGGCAATCAAAATACGCTTTATCATGCCAAAAACCTCTCAAAGGCATATAGAATTCTAGAATTCTAAGATCCAACTGTCCCCCACCGTCATCATTTGACCATGGAAAATTTGATTAACGCACTCGATTCTCTGATTGCTGTTATTTCACCAGTCATGGAGTTTTCAGTTCTCGGCCAAGGGGCAAACTATTCGACCGTATAAACAGTTTCTGGTGAATTACCATAATTTCCAGTTGTTCTGATACGCCATCTATCACCGACTATCCAAAACACACGCCCCAAACAGGTGTTAAAATGCTACTCTCGCTGAAATATCATCAATCAAAAAATTCTCACCATCAACTGTCAGCAGATGGAAATTGATTGCTGCGATATTAATCAACGTGAGTCGGTACGAGTATCATCCTTTCACCAACACCCTGAGGCTAAAGTCCACATTCGTGTGACGCCTTAATTAATCATCATTCGCTCCAAATGAACTGACCCATCTCTGGAAGACTTTGTAGGTTCCTACGGGTAACCATGACTATGGATGGATTGACGAACGAATCTTCACCTAACATTAAATGGATTGACACTACGTCAGGGTATTGACCTAATCCAATTGTAGGAATTAACGGAAATCCAGTGCACTCTGTCAGTGGACACATTTTCCATTTCCTTAACTTCCATTGCAAGTTTCCTCAGTCCCGGTCCTACCTACGGTGCATTTATAGTAACAGAAACAGAAACAGAAACAGAAACAAAATCCGAAGCAGAAACAGATACAACTTCCAGCCCACATTCGGATTGTATAAGCCGAACATCGTCAGCCTAATCAGAGAAAAGTACACAATCACAAAACTACTCATAGAGAAGCTCTCTATAGAACCGTAGTCAAGTAATCTTGCGGTTAGGTCCTCCATACGTCTAACAACTCACTATTGACAGTGATTGCACGTTTTAATTCAACAATTCTGCAAGTAACTCTGAAGCAGATGACATGGCCAGTGTCTTAATTTGGTCTGTTTATGCGAAGTCTTGTCCACAACAATTGTTAACCACCGATCACCACGACGCTACCCATTAGCCAATAAAATAATCACAGAGGAATTTCCACTTAAACTAAATATATAAAAAAAAAAAAAATACAGATCACCAAGACCAGTCCTCTGCCCACTTTTGATTCCTACCAAGTTTCTGTTCTGTTCTGCTCTGATCTCTGGTCCTTGTTCCCTATTTCATTCTCTGCCGGATGACATAACATGAGCACCATTTTAGAGATTCCATTGGCATTGGCCATTGTTGGCTTTAATCGACGGTGCCGCGCTAAGGAAGCAAAAAACTTGTTGACTTGCCGGGGCTATTGTGTGGTTACAAGACAAGCCAGATAATGGCGGACAGACAACACAACAAAAACCCGAACAAATGAACCAAAAGAGACACCATGAGAGTATTACAATCGTACAATGTACATACATACCTACACTACCGATTCGATTAAATTATCGATACTACGGATACAATTCTATCGAAGAGAAACAAACGGGGATATCCCTGAGGCTATTCCAGTTTTCATATAAATTAAAGATACAAATCAATTTGTGTGCTCATGTAGGCAGGTAGAGGAGTTTTACCTTGACTTTGCTGCTCGTCCAGCTACGAGTATCTCCTACTGCTAGTAGTACTACTATTCGTACTACAACTCAGCACGAGATACAGATAATGGGAGTTCAAAGGATTCTGGTTGTTTTGACTAATGGAGCACAATTCGAATGGTAACTGGCCAGTGGGCAGATAAGAAGATGCAGATGAACCCACACTAAATGGCCGAACTAATTTTCGCCATGGTTTTGAGTAGCCTTTCGAATGCTCACTAGCCAAGAGCCTTTTCGATGAAATTATACTTAGGACGCTAAATTAATAGTTAAAGTGTTTCGTTGGAATTGGAAGCACCAGACGAGATGAGTATGACAGTTCCGTTCCGGCTTAGAGCAAGACATTGTTGTAGTCGATTGACCAGCGTACCAGTTTTAATAGGTTGCCGGTGGGTTTAGATACGAGTGCACATCATTTATGTGTAGAGGATTGCTCTGGAAGACGTTAATTGTAAATGGAATGCGAATTAATGATATGTTCAGTGTGAAATTTGTACATTTATTGCCATCTTAGGTGGGTCATTACTTTTGTAATGGTTTTTTGATTTGCGCTTTCGTCGCCATAGATATTTATTCTCAATTTAGTTTGCTTTACTGATCTGTTGAAAGTATTTTAATTGTATGCTTTGTATCTTAACAAAGACTTAAGAGCGTTCTCACCTAACAGTAAGTCGAATTGGACAAATATTTATTGCAGTTATTCCAGTACAGCAGCTGGATTCCGCTTTCGTTTTTTGAAGGACGTCTTTTGGCAGATACCGCTAGAGGAAAATTCTAGGGAAAAAACCGCCTTCACCATCCTTGGGAGACCCACCTGATCAATTTCGAGTGATGCCATTCGGCATGTTCAAAGCCCCGCAGCGTATGTGCCGACTGATGGACAAGATCGTACCACATGCGCTAAGAAAACAAGTGTTCGTTTGATCATTTCAAAAACTTTTGAGGAACATCTCAAAATTTTGTAGAGTGTAGCGGAAAATCTCACGGATGCCGGTTTAACTATCAATGTAAAAAAAGTCAAAGTTTTGCATGAAGGAGCTAAAATACTTAAGACATATCGTAGGCAATGGCTGTTTAAGGGTCAATTCTGAAAAGGCTTCCAAGCGAGCATCAATGATTTCCCTATTCCTAAAACACCTCGTCAGGTAAAACGGTTTCTAAGAATGGTGGGTTGATATAGAAGGTTTGTATCCTCAGTAACAACCCCCATCACCTACAGTTCGTGTTAGCCGCCGAAGAGTTAAGTCATAGACGATGAGTTGTAAAATCTGTAGTGCAAAAATAGTGAGAGACTCCTGCAAGATTATCTGCAGTGACTGCAACTGTCTTATGCATGCTAATTGTGCAAAATTACAACCTGCTGATGTAGATTTCATAACAAAATCAAACAAACCGTGGAGTTGCCAAATTTGTATTAACCAAAAAAGAAATGATCCGCGTAGATTATCAATGTCTTCTTCAATGTGTGCTACCAGCAGCGGGAGTGACCACAACAATGTTACTGTTGAGTCCATTCACCTCCAAGTAATAGAATTGAGTGCAACTCTCGCGACATTCGTACAAACTATACAATCCATGCAAGTGCAGCTTGTGACCTTGGAACAGTCGACGCAATTGTTAGCTGAAATGAAAAAAGAAAACGAGCAGCTAAAACTTCAACTCAAGGAGACTGGAGAGAAACTTAGCAATGCTGAGTATATGATACACAGGAACTACATCGAACTGCGAGAGGTGCCCGTTTTGGAGAAAGAAAATGTGCGTGATACGGTTATCCTAATTGACAACCAATGTGTAGGTGTGCAGATAGCAGATGACGATGTTGATACATGTTATAGAAGGAGGAGCAAAGGGAAACCTACTGGCACTGTGGTGGTATAACTACGTAGCAATCGGCTCAAAGACCAAATTCTAGCCGCTTCGTATGCCAAGAAGTCACCGATCGATGCGAAGAATATCTTTTCTTCATGTAAAGGTAACATTTTCATCAACAGCTGGTTATCAGGCGAATCTAAAGCATTGCTGAGGGAAGCAAAAAAGGCAAAACAAAATTTCAACTATGAATTTCTTTGGGTACGATTTGGTAAAATTATGATGAGATGGAAACCTGGTATGGAGATCAAATACATTAAGTGTCTTGATGATCTTAATCATTTATGATTAAGACTTAATATTTTTTATATCTTTTTATTATTATGTTACGTAACAACGAATTAATTGATCTCAGTAATATTAGTTTAAGTAATGAAACAATAGTTAATACAATCTTTCGAGCATCCTTAAAGGATTTAACCATTTTCCACATGAATATTAGAAGTATGAGAACTAATTTTGATAGCTTTTGCTCATATTTGTACAATTGTTTTCCAGTTCTACCGCATGTAATAGTGTTAAGTGAAATTTGGATTTTTGAACATGAATTAAGCAGTTTCTCGATTGAGGGTTATATTCCATACGGAAAGTGTAATGAAAAGTATCCAGCCGGTGGTGTAGTAGCTTTTGTCAAAGACGATTTAACGGTCGCGAAATTCTCTACGCCTGATCTAACTAGTGCAGATTCTCTAATCATAAAACTTCAACTTGATGATATTTCTTTGTTCGTTTCGTTTTTAATGCATTTTATTTTATTCATCTTAAATTTACTGAACTTACATGCTAACAGAAAAAATGCTTAAATGCTAGCTTATTATAACTTAATTAACTTATTCTAGCTTACTGGCCCAAAAAACGGGCGCTCTAAGCTAAACTATAATATATTTTTATATTTTATTTTATGTCTTTCGACGTCTAATTTGCAATTTTTAATCTTAATTACTGTTGGTTAACATCTATTATAATTAAACTAAGAAAAAATTAATTATTTAAGAAAAAACTTAGTAACTGAGCATATTTTTGTATTTACATAAAACTTATACTAGAGGTATAAATACTTAAACTACTTAAACTAACTATTTTGCTAACTTATACTAAACCTTAAACTACTTAGTCTAAATATACAATCTAATCTAACCTAATTGTTAGCAAACTTGAAGTTGCTAACCCAACAGCTAGCTAACCCAAGGTTGCCAACTTCATGCCTTAAAACTACCCTAACCTATGTAAGCCGGCCATTTTCTAAACATAGTAAGGGAAATATGGCCCACTTTGCCTTCTGACTAGGCTAACCTGGACTTGAAGGAAACGACGAAGAAATCGGGTCTTCTTCATTCAACCACCAAATATTTTGGTGCTGCAAGACAACATCTATTTTATCGCGTTTTGAAACCGCCCTGCTAAACCTGAGACGTTCAGTACTGCCGTGTGCGACGTCTCTGTTGTAGTTGAGTCGCCCCTCACCCACTGCACGAGCTACGTGGAAAATTAGCGGCACCGCAAACCTATCCTGGATCAGCCCTTTCATGTCTAAATAGAGGAACGCTTCAGGAGGCACGAAACCTTTCAAGCGCACACTCTCATGATATAAGTAGTTGGGGTAGTAGGCCCCAGATATCAGGTTATTGGACGAGGTCATTGCTCTCGCAATATGCCCTCGAGTCAACTTAATAGCGAAGTTGTCCACTCTTATTAGATTCGCCCTGTTGTATAGAACCTCATTGGGATAGAATTTTATGTACTCCGATTCTGGTGTTCTGTAAAGGTGAAGACAAACCCTAAGGCAAGCCCTCTCAAACACCCGAATCTTTTCCATTAAGCTCGCTCTCACGTTGAACCACACGGGACACCCATATACCAGCATGGGCCGGATGAGGGCCATGTAGCAGATAACTTTCACCCTCGCATCGAGTTGGCTGCTATAAAACAGCCTCCTTGTAATAGCAAAAGCACCTTTGGCCCTGGCCAGAGCAGCATCTACATTCTTGTTAAAATATAGATATTGGTCTAGCCAGATCCCAAGGTATCTGACCACATTTCGGCAAGCAAGTGGCTGGCCGTGTTGTCCAATGATCGAGAATTTTCGCCAATTCTTTCTGGTGTCCCTAGAGGCACCAGACAACGGCGTTCTAAATAGAATGGTTTCAGACTTCTGGAAGTTGATTTTCAACTTCCAGTCATCGCAAAATCGCCTAATTTGCTCAAAGTCACGTTTGCAAAAGCATGTTAATGACCTCAACCTTTGGACCTGTTCTGTACGCTATCAAGTCATCTGCATACGCTATGCTATGGGGAAGTGAACCTATCAAATCGCTTGTGTAAATGTTGAATAAGATCGGCGAATTAACCGCACCTTGTTGCAGACCGTTTTTAATGTGAAATGTCCCAACAGAAGTCACATCGCCATTTTTCACGATGAACTGTCTGCTGCTGAGCATATTATGAAGAATATACAAAAGTGGTTTACTGATGCCCAGTCTGGCCAGCCTGTAGAAAAGCCCCTCTAACCATACGGTGTCGAAGGCCCTTTCCAAGTCAACCAGACAAGCCCCAGTACATTGGTTTTTGCTTTTATACCATTGGATATCTGACACCAGCTTAGACGCGGCATGTATGACATCATGCCCCGCCTTGAAACCGAATTGATTGTCCGGAACTATATTTTTGTCCTCAACCCACTTAGTCAGGACTCTATTGATTACCTTTTCGAACACCTTACTGATATTCGGAAGGAGACTTATCGACCGGAGATTCGCCGGATTGGATGTATCTTTACCTCTTTTAGGAATGGGATAAACCACCGCAGTTTTCCAATGCTCTGGATAATGTACATTATTCAATGCATTGTTAAACAGGGTGGTGTAAAAGTCTAGCACTTCTAGAGGGAGATGTCGAAGCACAATGTTCGGTATTCCATCGATTCCCACTGATTTTTTACTTCTTATTGTGTCGAAGATCTCGTGGAGTTCTTCCTTTGAAATGAACGGGGGTAGGTCCCCTTCATTGGCGATGACATTATTTCCCATATTCTCGTCACTGAACTGGGTGAAACCCGAGCTCTCGAATCGCCAGTTCTGTATGTCATTTCGCAGGTAGAAATTGTGCAGAAGGACTCGATTCTCCAGATCGTGATCAGAACCAATGACGTCATTGGTTCTATACACTTCCTGAAAAGTCGCTCCTATAGCCTCAACCTTCTCCTGAGGATCCTCGATCACAAAGAAATTATCATCATCTGCGGCTTCACTTGGATCTATGCCTGCAGTAGTCAGTATTCGTTCGTTTTCCGTAGTTCTAGGAATTTTAAGACACTGTAGGTCGTTTTGGTTTTTTCTCCTAAATATTTTGTTTATTTGCGGGAACATACTCGGGTTGCTCGAATTTACAGCCCGAATTCTATTGTTCCAGTACAAACTTACAGATGCTCTGTAATTATCTCTTAATAATATATGGAGGTTTTTAATTGACGACTTCAGTGTCCTAACCTCCACGTTCTGTCTGTCAGTGAACCGCCTGTACAAGGTTTTGAGTCTTGATAGCAGTCTATTTTTGTGTCGGTGCATTGCGTCGATGGTAGCATTGCGGAATAGGTTTTCGTTGGGTGTGTGTTCATACCGAGGTATTGCAATGTCCATCGTTTGTTTAATTGTTTGGTCCATATGTTTTAGGTACCTGTCAACTTCCTCGTTAGACAGATTCCTATTGGACGGTGGGTAGAGCGAATTCGAGGCTAGTGCTCTTGTCAAGGTTCTGGAGAAGCGTGTCCAGCGAGTCTTACTGTAATTGTAAGAAAACTTAGGAGCAAACTCCTCCAACTCCGCAATTTCGTTAGGAATTGTTATTTCGGTACTAAAACCGCAATGGTCACTGTCGTACACGAATGTATGCAGACAGTTTAACGTTTGGAGATTACTCCCAGTCAGTTGTAACCGTACGTCGTACAGCAATAGGTCCAAATAAGAGCCGTATCTGGGAAACGACGGACTGTCCGTCGCCTTCAAACAAAGTCTATACATAACACTGTGCTGTGCCCACCAATTGAGTAGCAGGTTCCCTCTAGTATTTGGTACATGATTTCCCCAATCTCTATGTTTGGCATTAAAATCTCCGCCGATTATATAATAATTCTCCTCCGATTCCAGCCTAAGTAGTCTAAAGAGTCTATCGAGCTCTGAGATGAATATTGTGGATTGGGAAGCATCAGGCGCGTAGACAGATACCGTGAACAGCCACTTTCCGCTACGGAGAGGGATGCGCACGACACATGCCTCCAGCACCCGAAACCCATGCAAAACACCCTTGTACATTCTTCTAAATTTAAATTTTTTTCTAATAAAGATCGCGACACCACCTCCTTGTGTTGAGTTGGGTCGGTTTCTTCTTCTACTATTGTATTTACTGTGTTCCACATTGTGCTTATCGGTAAGCTTAGTTTCGCTAGCGAAAAGCACATCAGGAGCTTGGTCTTCCAGCAAGTTAAACAGCGCGGCTCTTCGCTCGATCCTGATCAGTGAATTGACATTCACTGCAAGGACTTTCAGGGTTTGCTCCACCATATGCGTACCCATTACAACAATGGATATTATATGCATGTACCGGCTACAGTTTGTCCACAGGGATATTTTTCTAAAAGAAATTGAAGACCTTCTTAGTGGGATGAACAGTCACAATATTTGCTTTGTTGGTGATATTAATATTGACATATTGAACTTTCCTTCGAGTTGTGATAATTATATACTCCTTTTGTGTTCCTTGGGTTTTGAATCTCTCCTTAATGAGCCAACAAGAGCAGCTGATAGTTGCAAAACATGTATTGACCATATTTTTCTCCGCACGAAAAACAATATTCTAAATGTTCGTCCGTTTGTACTTGAATGGGATATAACCGATCACTATGCTACAGGTGTATCGCTCGTAAATCTCTTGGGAAAATCATTAAACACTGATGATGAACCAAAATCGAAAAAAGTGGGTGAGTTTTCACGTGTTGATTTTCGTAAGTTGAAGGAATATTTGTCACAGGAAACATGGCATAGTGTCTATAACAATAGTTGTTCTTCAGGGTCTTTTAGCGTATTTGTGAAGATTCTTTCTAACTATATGGCTCTGAGTAGGTGTTCAAATCCTAAACGTAGACCACAAAAAATTAAGCCATGGATGACTGACCAACTTTGCGACAAAATTAAAGAAAAAACCAAGTTTTATATTAAAAATAAAAATAAAATGCATATGTCTTCAATAAAAAAAAGTTTATCAAAGGATGCGGAAAGATATACTGCAGTACATAAATATCCAAAAAGAATCCTATTATATACATAAGTTTAACGAATGCAGATGAAATCCAAAACAGCAATGGAACATTGTTAATGATCTGCTTGGTAAAAATAATTCTGACAAAGCCATAAGATGTCTAAGATTTTCTAATAATACGACCACTACAAATGATGCAGAAATGGCTGACAATTTAAACTCGTTCTTCAGAAACATTGCCGAAAATTCCAGACCAAATTCTTGCAATATTAATGCAATAAGCGCTTCGGAATATCTTCTAGACAATGAAGTCCTTTCAACATTCTTTCTCGGTACTGTATATGAAGATGAAGTATCTCTTGTTGTATCCAACTTAAAGTTGAAAAATTCATGTGGGATTGATGGTATTAGTAGCTTAGTCGTAAAAAAAAATGAGTGACCACATCATTAAGCCGTTAACTTATTTAACTAATCTCAGTTTTGAAAGTGGTATATTCCCGGAGTGTCTCAAGACCTCTATAATAGTTCCAATCCACAAAAAGGGAGACAAATGTGATCCAAATAACTATAGACCTATCTCAGTGTTGTCGGTTTTTTTAAAAATCTTGGAGAAAATAATTACAAATAGAATGCTTAAGTTCCTCAATAAATTTAAAATCTTGAACAAGAATCAATTTGGATTTGTCAGAGGCAAGTCTACTGAAGATGCCATATTGTCGCTCTTAGAAGATATTCACGATGGACTCGATAAGAGTAAAAAAACTGCTGCCCTTTTTCTTGATTTAACAAAGGCATTTGATCTAGTCAATCATCAGCTCTTAATAAAAATTCTTCATAGAATTGGATTCAGAAGCAATATTAATAAATGGTTCGTCTCGTACCTTGAAAATCGTAAACAGCTTGTGCGTGTAAACGCTACTCTAAGCACGTCTTTAGATAGCCCCGGGCTTGGCGTGCCCCAAGAATCGGTCCTTGGGCCCTTGCTCTTTATTATTTATATAAACTCGATTTTTAAATTAACACTAAAGGGAAGTATTAGAGCAATTGCTGATGATTTGGTTCTCTCCTACGTCACTACTTGTGCGGACACCATAAAAACAGAAATGATAACTGACCTCTCCATACTAAAGAACTGGTTTACGCTCCACCAAATGGTTTTAAGCAGCAAATCCAAAGTAATGTCATTTTCTCTTTATAATCAGTTGATCATCGAAGGAGTTCCTATCCACGATTCTAACTGTAACAATGATAACTGCACAAATACTTGTATACAACTAGAATCTGTCTCAGAATTTAAGTATCTCGGTGTGACCATTGACAGCAAACTGAATTGGAAAGCCCACATTTCCGATATTAAAAAATGTTTGAATATAGCTATGAGCAAGATTTTTCACCTAGGTAAATTAGTGCCATCAAATCTACTGACCAGTATTTACTATGCGCTTGTCAACTCTCGTTTACAATATGGTATTTCGTGTTGGGGCAACGCCTATGCTAAAAACTTACAACCTATTATCACCGTCCAAAAGAAGATAGTTCGAGTAATGATGTTTAAATCCAAATGGGAGCCATCATTTCCATTGTTCCAATCTCTCAATATATTGCCACTCAGACACCTATTTGTTTATAAAGTGCTGAGAATGTTTTATTTGCGAGGCGGTTACTTGAACCGCAGAAGAGGTGATACCTTAACATATACTTTTAGGCAACCGTCTGCAGTCACAGTTCCAAGAGTGAACAAAGAGAACTACAGACGATTTGCAACCATTATAGCACCCTTCATATTCAACAGACTTCCCCTAGATATGTGCAATATTGTCCAAAGCAAATTTAGATTCCTTAAGAACTTAAGAAACTGGCTACTTTCCAGATCAAGCGTAGAAGAACTAATCCAGGTCATTTCTTAATCTTTATATGTGTTTCATCACAATTCGTACGTATTCATCTTTTTGCCCCCAAATTTTTGCCTTTCTTCTCATACTGTTTACCTTTCATTGCATGTAACGAAAATTTCTTCTTTCTCTTGTCGCGGCTTTCATGAAATTGATTAATACTCGTATATTCAATAAATAATACACTTACCACTGGTATTCCAAGTACCACCTAGTGTTCAAAAGACACCATTTCAATACGCTCATAAACTGCAAAATTCATGCTTAAAATTCTAGAAAACTATCTTAATATCTGTGAATGTACCTTTTAAATTATTGGTTCTAAGAATAATTATTTGTAAAATAATGAATTTGTAAATTTGAAATGGATTAAATAAATTATCTTATCTTATCTTATCTTATCTTATCTACATACAGACTTAGACGACAATAATTTGGCAATGGAAGCCTTAAATAAGATTAAGATGATACTGACATGTGCCCAAAATTTAATTAATCCTGACTACAGCAAGGAATTTATTATCTCCTGCTATACTTCTTCAACTTTAATCGATGGAACTGGCCAAGGCCAATCCACTATTTCTCGCATAAGCTTAATACCGCCAAAGAAATTATAGTGTTACCGAGCGCGAATGTCTGGTAGCTGCTATGACAGTTCAGAAATTTAGGCCATATATTGAGGGACACCACGCCAGTCTTCGATGGTTGATAGCGGAAAAAGACTTAGATGGTAAATTGGGTAGGTGACTCCTAGTGTTCCAAAGTCTTAGTTTCGATATTCGAAGAGGATGCCCGAATGTCATACCAGATGTATAGTTGATCGACTCCATTGACCCCCAAGATCCAATATCGAAGCCAAATTTCGATGTGCTGTACCTAGAATAGAATCCTCAGGGCCTAGTTTTTAATTTAAGAAATACTGCGAGATCATAGAAACCATCGAACATAATAAAGAAGAGCTGCCTGACCTTGATGCTTCGAACAATTTCGTTTACAAGAAGGTTACACAGCACAAGAAATCTACTTCAGGATGATTTGACATGGAAGCTTTTGGTTCCATCTGAGCTTACCAACCATTGCAAATAGTCCACCTAGCTCCTCCCATGGTACACCTATTTATTATTTGGGATTTGAGTACCCCTAAAATGCTTCCACATAGCGCAGCGAAGGAAAATAATGGAGGAAAAAAAGAGAGGTGCCGGTGAACGTTGGTTTTAAATGTTAAAGAAAATAAAGAAAATGAGAAGGGTGTTACTGTTAAAAGCTTTTCGGTTTCGGCAGCAGACAGCATTGCGTTTCGGCGCTGAATTCCACTCTGTTGATAGTTCCCCAATTGGTTTTGCTGCTAATATCAGAATTTAATAAGCTTAACATAAACAGCCGTTCCCGTTCTACAGCTGAAGAGCAGGGACGTGCGTTGGGGAACGAATATGAGAAGCAGAGAATACTGTCGTTAGCAAAGGAATATATTGAATAGATGGTTAATGAAAATTAAAAAGATTGTCGGAGACAGAATGGAGCCCTAGGGCAGACCAGCATTTATTTTGTGAATATCAGGCATGAAACCATCCAAGACAGCTTGAATTGAACGTTCCGAAAGGTTATTTCTAATTCATTAAAGAAGAGAGTGGTCGATCCCAAGAGCACGCATTATCGACAAAAGACCCTGATACCAAACTCTGTCAAATGCCTTAGAAATATTAAAAGTGAGACTATTCTGCTTTCACCAGATTGAAATTAAGTTCCACTTTTTGGTGGACATGCCATCAAACCACCAGTGAACCTATTGCTAAGAAAACCGTACTGCCGGTCATTGAGAAGTTTTAGTGTTTCGAGATATTTCGTTGGTGTTATACGAGGGACTTAAGAGTTCAGATGGGAGTGTTCTTAAAAGTGTTCCTCTGTACTTTGGCCAAACAGTTTTCCGATAATTCCGGAATGCTATTTGGCTGGGGAGAGCATCATTCAGGCTGATGTTTCTATAATCTGACGGTGAGTGTTGAGACGAAACCATCCAGTTTGTTAGCATTTGAGTGATGTTGTCGGAGACAAGAGTGATAACTAGCACTTCCTGTCAGTTTTTGTTATCAAAGTGTATAATGCAATCAATAAGTGACTCACCTCTATAGTTGATGTCGGTACTGCCCCGTACGATGAGCGTTAGCGTCACATCCGATAATGAGGCCAGATTTTAACCTTTCAGCTTCCAGTACCACCCTTTCTAGGTTATCACCAATGAGAGCGTGGTCGTGGCCAAGATACACCGATCCTAGCCAGTAGGTGCATTTGGCAGTGTGCAGTCTGTCAACAGTTATGTCGAGATAGCTGAGGTTAGGAAGAATGTATTAAGGCTACGTTTCACTAGTATACAAGTTGTAATCTTACCTTTGCATCTTGTTTAGAGCGGAACGTATATATTGAGTGCGGCCGACTCCTTTTCGGAGTGATGGAGATTAATGTAGAGACACCGTAGGATTATTGTTACAATCTACCAGAGGAGCCTCCGCCATTGTACTGTTCGAATCCTCCGATGCTGAACAAGTGCCCGAGAGCTGATCTTCATCCTCTGATCGTAAAGGAACTCTTTTCAATTGTTTGCTTCCATTTCCAACAGAAGCCGCTATTCATTTCAGGAAAGGATATAGATGTTCCAAGGTCTGAGGCTGAATGTGCTAATTTAGTTAAATAAGAAGGAGGTTGCTTATCAGCATCCAGCTCATCCTTTTTAAATATAAACCCTTAGGTGTATTGACTCGAAGCCGAACCGAATCATGCCATTAGTCTGCGCCAGAGGGTTAAGGTTTTCTTATTGCTCACAATTAACCCGCATCTATAAGGGCCCCTTATTTAGTACAGTCGAGCGACCTTCCAGGCATGAGGGGTCGGGTTGCTGAGCCTGATGATCTCCAGATGCTTTCTGGTGAGGAGGGTTCTAGTGCGGGTTCTAAGTCTGCTACAGATATCCTCCTTAGCTAATACCTCGACCTTCGCACCGGGCTAAGCATCTCCTAATCCATTTATGTCTTTGGTGTAAAGATCGAGACATGTTTGATCGGAACAAGCGATAAGTTTAACGTGGTCTTGGTACCAGCCAGCGTCACTTCTGATGGGATGTGGTCTGGAGTTTTCCCGCATGATGGGAAAGTATTAGCTTAACCAACCGACACCTGTCAGGTGTTAACGATTGCATCTTTTAAGACTTCGCTAAAAGACCTCAGAGATGTAGTATTGGAATGCACAGGAGGTTTTGGTGTTTTCAGTCTTGGGCCTTTTAAGCCTTTTGGGAACCGGCACGGTTTCTCCAACGATCTCTGGAGTTTGGAAAAGTCCTTTAGCGTTTTGGGAGCAGTGAGTAATCCGTCGTTAAGAACTTTGTTAGCCCATTCAATTTTGCTCTTTATGTCCGCAGTTCTCTCAACCTCCGGAATAGATTCGAACGTTTTGGTAATGCGTAAAGCATTTCGGAGTCTGATATAGAGCCCCTTGGAAGGCGCTTGCCAACTCCTTTAAGGGGGGAATTTTTGTAGAAGCAGTAAGGCCGTGCCCTCCCACAAACTTGCAGCTCCTAAAGGTGAATGGGTGTTTTAGGATTATGGCTTACCCAGTCTTACCACTCTTTGAAGGTTTGGTTTTTGGCTCGTCGGTGCAGTCACCGTTCTACTGCCCTTTATTAAAAGAGTACCGGTCTCGTGTCTCGTTTTTTTTTTTTTTTAAAGTTTATTCATAAATATCCCACGAGTAGCGGAGAAAGGATGATCCATCTGTACAGAGATCCGATGTATACATATAAGGCTGATAGAGATATACGTGTACAATTTTGTACAAATGTAATGGAGAATTTCACCATTACATGTTGTACCTCATCTAGAGTTATCTTGGAATTCGTCGACAATTAAGGGCACTGCATATTGAAACGGCTGGAAGGTTTGTGTTGCGTTGAGCAGATTTGAGAAATGTTTTTTTAGTCGTTCTGCTTGCCAACCTAAGGCGATAGTTCTTCTTCTACTAACAGCTTTCCAAAATTCTGCTGAGCACCTTATTCTGTTTAACAGGGCAAACTTTTTTTCTCATTAAACGCTCCCTTTTTTGTATTGCAAAAGTTCTTAAAGTGCTTACTTGCTTTTGCGTATAGAGTTTTTAACTTATTGGTGTTGGTAGTTTTTACTGGCTTGAGAAATGCAAAAGGTGCATCTCTTGCTCGTTTACAATCAATATCAAACCACATTTGCTAGCAGGTACCGTTGACCAGATCACTTTGGGGTGTAGCTCGTTTTATTATTTCTGTTAGGCTTTTAATGCTTGGGGTCGCAATCGCACTGGTCAAAGCTACGAGATCCTTGTTGAGGTTTGAATGATAGAAATTTCGAAAACTGTCTTTCCATAATAGTTTTGGTAAGAGGCTTACTCGTAACTGTGTTGTGATGTTATTGATCGGGTTTGTATACAGGTAGAGCGTAACTTCCTCTTAAAATCTTTAGGAAGTGCGCACAAATTTCCAGTTACAGAACAGTATCTGTAACAGAACATGTTGTCCCGCTAAGAAATGAGTATTCCCCACGAGAATTCCCTCCAATAATGCCAGATAGCAGTTCTTTTGGCGTCGCAGGTTTCATCTTTAGATGTACTTAAATCCGCTTACAAAGTTTAAATCTGCCTCTAGTGACAAATCGTGGTCCAAATAGCAGTTGCTTATATTCCCCGTAACAATCACTGTACTCTCACTATCAGAAGGATTGGATGAATCAATTACTAAAGATGACATAAAGTGTTACTATCTCAAAACAACAACAACAGAAGATATCCAGCCCACCAACTTCTTTAAGGAACATTGTATGCATCAAATTTAAAAGACTTGAAGATCAGCAGAAAGTGGGTTAGTAATGAAGTAATATTTATGAGAAAACAAGAACGGGATAAGGCTATTAGAAATTTTTCTTTTGAGGATCTCGATAGCTTACGAGTATCTTAACTTGTTTCTAGTTTTTTCTTATCGTCTATGTTTTATAACTAAATTTTAACTATGGTATTAAGTAACTTCATCGAAGATCCTTTAAATAGTCTTCTTATTCCCTTTTGTAAATATGAAAAAGAATTGTATAAAAGTGTTTTTCATTCTAGTGGATTCGTGAATAATTTTGTCATAATACATCAAAATATTAGAAGTCTACGAACAAATTTTGAGGGGTTTTTGGCTCATCTCGAATCACCAAAAATAAATTTGAAAAGAATTTACTTGAGTCCTGAAAAGTGAATAACGGGTTATAACTAAAAATCTACACAAACTTTATTTCATCGTAACTCAACACATAATAATAAAACAAAAATAAACTATTTCATTTAGTATAACTATATTATTTTAAAAAGGAAAAAGTCAATGAACTTCAATCTATGGGCCATTATTAGCCCGTCCTAATTTTGTCGCGATAGTCGAACAAGCACGTTGTACACCCTTGTAGCAATTTTCTTAATGCACTTTCGGATGCGACTCGTCAACTGCTTCACTTATACACTAAAGCTTTTACTTCTCCAAAAATATCCTCAATCAGTCGATATTGCTGTAGGTTTGTTGGATTCTTCTCTTTAGGTACAAACTCGATGTTTTTGTTCACCAAGAACTCCGCACAATGAGAAGAAGCTTTGTGCGGCCAAAATACTTAGTCATAATTTTTATGATTCTTATTTATAAAATTAATCAAAATTTTGTTCAAGCATTGACTAGTGTATACATATTTCTTGATTTATTGCCAGGCCATTTGGTTTAAAGAATGGCGCAGAAATACCCTTAGCAGAAACTGCTATGTACAGCATAACTTTGGGTTAAAATTTTTTTTAAATTTATACTTTACATCAGGGGGAGTTGTAGAAAGATTTTTGGTGTAATGGACGTAATTGCCCGGCATTTGTGGACCGCTAAGCGAAAAGTAACTCTCGTCATCCAAAATGAATGATTTTCTACGAAAATTGTTGCACTTCCACCAACATTGCGATTTCACTCGCTTTACCTGCTCTTTAGTGTATCCTGGACAGCGCTGATTTTTTGTGGCTTTAATGTTAAGTCGGTTTAAAGTTTTACAAATATATGGCTGTGAGCATTTGAATTTTCTAGCTGCTTCTGTTTGACTTATGCAGTCTTTATTGTTAAATGCGGTTTTTAGCTTCCGAATGTCTTCCCTTGATTCTTCCAAAACCCTATCTTCAGAGTACTTAAGATTGAATAAATTGTTGAAAAAATGCACACAAGTAAACTTTTTCCCCTTGCCTTCATGTTTTTTTTATAAAAAACACTAATACGCACTAATAGAACTTGCAAGCTGTTGCAAGTTAAATGTTAAAAGATGATGCAATCAACTGCATTATTGTGTAATATCTACCAGCAACGTAAAGCTAAAATAGTAAAACGGCGCGTCGAGCCATTGAGATTAGTACAGATTTTTAGTTATAACCCGCTAGTGCTCAACTTTGCAAATTAGCGTTTCACCAAACAGAAAATGAGTGAGTGATAGGTGTTCAATTGAAAAGTGATAAATTTATCAAATTAGACCCTTTATTTAAATTTCTGTTGCACCAAATCATTGTGCTCATCAACTATCATTAAACATTTTTATAATGTAAGCGGAGTTAAGCTAAGAAAAAATTCTCTATGCAAATTGATATTCAAAGCCTTCGGTCGTGTTTTGTTGTTGTTAAAGAAATAATTAATAAAAGTCATTCAAAATGTTACGTTTCGAAAGGTATCGAATGAATCGCGAGGAAGACGTGTAACAAATGGGCGTACCAATTTCGACTTAAACTTGCAGTCATTGAACATAATCGAAAACTTTCGTTTATCGCGTACACAAATTGAGTATGTTCTTTTGGAATTTGGAAGAGAATTAGAGCGCGGCAACAGACGAAACAGTGCCTTAACTCTCTTGCAGCAGCTTCTAACAACCCTACACTCACTCGCTCGAAAATAGAGCACAATATCACGGAATAATGCACGGAATCCACAAATCCAAGTATGTAGAGTTGTTCACCGGGTGGCAACCGCAATTTTAAATAAAATGATGTATGATGCAATTCGATGGCCAGAAAACAGTCATAGCATTGCAACTGAGTTTTTCAACAAAGGCGGCTTTCTTCAAGTAGCAGAATGTGTCAATGGAACTATGGTAGAGATAGATGCGCCAACGTTTAATGAAGCACATTTTGTCAATCGCCATGGTAAACATGCAATTAATGGTTTATGATCCCGATCGAAGTTTTTATGCAGTAAACTCGAGCTGGCCAGAGAGTGTTCATGATTCTAGGGTACTTCGAAACTCTAGACTTTTTGCGAATTTTGAAACCGGATATCGACCATTTCCTAGTTCAGTTATTCTCGGAGATAATGCATACCAGTTAAAGGATTGGCTTATACCACCATTACGGAGAAATCCTGATAATCCAACGGAGAAAAGCATTATAGAAAATAGTTTCGGTAAATTAAAAATAATTGAAATTAAACAAGCTAATTTTTGTATTTCAGGAACACTGATTGAATTACTTACGTCTGAATCCAAGATTTGCTGCAAAGATTATTTTTGCCTGCTGTATTCTCCAAAACATCACTAAAAAGACGAGAGAAAACGGACAACATTATACTGCTGAAACTGATGCAAACATTATAGAGGGTGACAACAATTATGAAGATGAGGAGGATGATGTACACGACCACGCAGTATCTAATAATATTCCGAATTTCTTGGATTTCTTCCAATGAGAAAAATAAAAAAGAAAATGAACTAATATTAAACTATTTGTATGTACATTTTTATTTTTTAATACTCGGAATTACTTAAAGTACGGTTGCAGATTTCAGAACTGCCAATGTCACCATCTAAACTCAGAACATCATCCAGAGTAATTTCGTCTCTCTTCGTGATTAGGTTGTGGAATTCCAAAGTGAATTTAGTCCTAGTTATTTTTAATTTATTGGCATATAGCTCCGATTCTAAAACGTCTTTCTTAATTTCTTCTACGGAATATGTTGGTTTCCTTTTCGCTGCAGTTTTATTTTTGGATGCTGCCCTAGGTTTTGGTGTAATGGATCCCGACTGCGATTGATTTGGTTGAGTTGCGATACCATCCGGTTCAGGCAATCCCAGTCCTTCCACAACTGGAGAGTCCCTTCCAAGGATATCTATTATTGCCTCATCTATTTCATCATTGCCTTTGAACAAAGAAACCGTTACATTTTTTTTCATTTCAGCATCATGCATAACTTTTATCAATGTTCGACTTTTCCAAAGTCCACATAAATGGTCACGAGCATAACTCCACTGGTGATTTGCCGAAGTTAAGCCCAATGATTGTGCCTTTTTTTAAAACTTCATACTGAGCCTCTTCTTTTTATTTTTTAGTAAATGCATTATTTTGAAAGGAACCGAATAAAATATGCTGACGACAAACAATATTTCGAAATAAATGAAAAATAAACCAATTTTACTAGTACATTTTTTGCCTTTCACTATTTCTAAAACTGCTGACTTTTTTTCATTCGACTGTTTCCGGTTCATTTCTGACACTTCATGCAAATTTAATTTAACGAAGCTCATAACCTATACTACATAATTGGCTTTCACATTGCCTATTTTGCTAAGTCTGCTTTTACACTTCGCATGTTTCGAAAGATTCAAATGAGTGCAAATAGAGGGATAATGAAACGAAAAATACCCAATTTACCAAATTCCCACTGCATGTGGGTAGCATTTTAATTGCATCTTTTTTACATTTCTTTTTCTCCTTCTTCTTTCCTTTTGTCTGTTGTTACGAGCACAACATTTCAGTATGGCGGATGAACTGAAACGGACCAAAGAATTAACAATCGGGCTCATTTTCAATTATGAAACACTGAGCGCCAAAGATGAAATGAAAGAGAGCTGTCAAATAACATGAAAAACCAATGAAGGGGGAAAGGCTTTCGTGTAAAAATGCGCGCATCACTGAATGACAGTTCAAAAGAAAATAACCAGAAGACGCGCATTACACATACCAATTCAGTTTGCCAGTCTACTGCTCAGGTCTCCTAAAATTTCTTTTATCATCTCTTAAATTGACAAATATGACCTAAGAAACACGAAAATGGGTGGAGCCATAAACAAAAAGGATCTACATCCCAACATTGCGAGTCCCATACAGTCCCATTTACAATACTGCGAGATGCGATACGAGAGCTCTCGTATTCAGACATCGGACGTCTGTTTACAACGATGCGTCAATACACCACTCACAAATAACAGGCTCAAAATCAAAACAACAACAATTTAGCTGTCACGCATTGCGAGATGCGAGAGTTTTCCAGATTTTCGAAATTGACCGCTTGCTGCGAGACTCGCATTATTGTAAACAAACACATTAATTTTTGACAGTTCATGCGCTCTCTTTTTCGACCAACGTATCGCATCTCGCAGTATTGTAAATGGGACTTGAAGTTGAGAGCGCACTGATGGGACGGCCATTTTCTACGTGAGGTATTATCATTGTGTATATCCAGTTTTCCAACAAATTATTACATCCCTTGTGGGAGAGGAAATGTAGATCTTTAAATGCTAAATTTACTTCGAGAAAATTATATTCTGATAAAATATAAAAAAAAGTCTTGTACGAGTATATCTGTTGGTACTGTATGGATAATTGACGATTGGATAATTGAAGCAAGAGGTCTCGCATGAATTGATTGTTTAATTGTGTTTCTATGTAGCTATATGGTCATTATACTTTCGCAGATCATTATTGCTGGCAAATCTACATTTCTGTGAAAAAGGCGTTTTGTTTACCAAGAAGATGTGCTAGAGGTTGTTGTGAAGGGCTTGACCAATACAATACAATTTTTTTTAATAATCGACATTGAAGTCTAATAAATGAAACAATTCTGAATACAATATAAATGTTTACTGGTTTTTTTATAGCGTTTTTATCTGTAATAGAACTTATTGCAGGACTAGGTATATTGAATTCAATTTGAAGAACTATCAGTTTCATAATCGGTGTAGGAGTCATCTCCTGGACTGATAACTATTGCATCCGATATTGTGTAATGAGGAAAGTATTCCTCCTCTGTCCTTGTAACATTTGCACAAAACTTTGCACCAATCTTCAACTGTAATTTTTGAAAATTCTTCTTCAGCTAGTTTCTGAACATCCGATAATTTAAATGTTGTGTTTCGGTTTCCCACTCTTGCCTTAACAGTTACCCAAATATTTTCAATAGGATTGTGATCTGGATGATAAGATGGCAATCGTAGTACTTCGTGTCCCACGCCGTGAATTATAGCGTCAATCTTATGCTTTGGATGGTGTATAGTTCGATGTTCCTTTATAAGATCATAAAGTTCGAGTTTGGGCATCTGTGAACTATGTGGTATACTGCAGTGGGCAAGCCACTGATTTGCTTGTCTTCCCATTTGTTGTAATATGATGCGTTGTCCATTACAATAACTGTAGGTTCTTCTATGTTATTCAAAACTTGATCTGTCATCCATTTGGAGACATTTTCAAAATTCATCCCATCGTAATAATCTACTGTTTTAGTTCCAGATTTAAATAAAAGCAAAGCATTATTTACGAAGCCTTTCTCGTCACCTGCATGCGCCATTATCAACATCTTACCCTTTGAAATTGGCGCCTTTAATCCACGTCTGGTACCGACAGTCTTGTGTTTGAGCTGTATCTCATATCCATTTGATCTGCATTCCCGCAACTTTCTCAGTTTCACTCCTAAAAGTTTAACTTAATTTTGTTCGCACATTTCTTCTTAGAATGCTGTGTAGCGAAATAATACTTAAGTTAAGCTCCAAATCTTCCTGGACCCGTTGTCCCAACATTTCTAAGGAAATCATCATTTTTTCCTCAAGTTGAAAGTTGTATATAATTCGCCGAATAGCTGTGATGTCAAAGTCGTCTAATGCAGTTTTCCATTTTTTGTGTGGTACTTTTTTATTTGGTGATTTAGTAACACCTTTCTCCTCGTAATCCTTGATAATTGTTCGTATTGATCGGGCCGAAATTCCAGTGAACTCCTCAATCTGCGGTTTGTGTTATGGGATTTTCCAAACATAAACTCATACCTTCTTCCAATTTTTTGTTATACATGTTAACAACAATCTTACGGGCTTGACTACCTATTGGTTTTCCTTTTCGCGATGAATCCATGACAGTTTCCTGTATTTGTATAAGCTTTTGTTCGAACAATGCTATTGTTTTCATAAAACTGGATTCCAAATAGCAAATCCATCATTTATATGCGTTGAGTCTAGCTTGATTATAATTACATGTAAATAACAATTAAACAATTACTATTACTATTACATGTACCTACATGTAACTAACAAAAGTAATGGACTTTTGGTAGTAATTGAATAAAATGGCGTTAATAATTTTTTAAGTGATTAACAAAAAACAAAGTGAAATAAAACACTTAAAGAATTTTATTTCTAAGACCCAAAATCCTATCCTAAAACTTAAAACCTAAATTCCCACAGGTAGCAGCAAATACCATAAAATAAATGGAAACCCGCCACAGGTACACAGGTACCTAAACCTAAACCACAAATAATAAAACCATAAAAAACGTTGAGAACCTAATCAATTACGATCGGACTAGTGAATACAAATTCAACAAATATACGTATGCCTTGAATTTTTTTGGCAATCACACCATAGATAGCATTACATATGAAGTGCGTTGAAATTTACCGACCTCACAATAAAAAAAAATTAAAGTAATTTATGCAACATTTTAGTTCATAGCCATGTAAAGTTGAGTTAGGCATTGTAAACTTCAGGCAAAAACATTTACTCTTTCATACCATCTTTTTTCTCTTAAATCCTCTCTCTGCGCAGTCGACATTTGGCACACTGAATTGGTACGGACTATACGGGCCCTATTAGTGATTAGTGATAATTGGTTGGTGCAATAGGGCCTTGGTTACAAATTGTATACTAAGTGTAACCAAACCTATGCCTCGCGTAATACTGCAGTTTTTGTCCTAGATAGTTTGTTTGACACCGGAGCTAAAGAGTTCTGATATGGCCACACACTAGATGTAAAAAAATTTGTTTTCATGTGTTTTTATAGACCTCAAGTTGAAAATAAGATAATTTTCTTGGAAGAAGTATCTGCCCTCCTTAGTGAGTAACGAACTAAAAACTTGCTCATTCTTGGCGACCTGAGCATAGACATTCTAAAATAATCAGCAGTCTCAGAAACATACTTATCATTAATGTCTGCTAATGGATTCGAGGGTTGCATAAATGTACCGACTAGGATTTCTATATCTTCTCAAACATGTATCGACCATACTTTTGCCAGAGTGGATTATAACTCCAATGTCGACGAAAGATGCACTCTTGCATTTTTGACAAAAAATATACTGCTGCACTACATAGACATAACAAACGCCTTCGATACCGTTGACAATGTGCTCTTATTAATCAAACTATAAAAGGCTGGCTTTAGAGGATTTATGCTTGATTGGTTTGCCTCATACCTTAAGGACAGGAAACAATTGGTCATGATTGATAAGACTTTCAGTGAGTGCCTCTATATTAGAATACGTGTTCCACAGGGCTCAGTATTGGGTCCTATTTTATTTCTAATATTTATAAATTCAATATTTAGCCTAGATTTACTTTTAAAAAAGTAAGAAAACTGGATTTGATGTTGATATAGGATGTTATTTTTCCTATAATACGGTTCTGGACCTATTTGCTGACATTAAGCACGGCTTGGAAGTCTTAAGGCATTATTTTTGTATGCACAAACTGGTCATTAGCAAGAAAATTTTATAATTTTAAATTATTTTAAAATAATTTCTGTTATCATAGTGCTGGTTAAGAGCTGGTCTTCTAAATGCTTTATTATTGAAAATGTTAAAGTCTACAAATATCTTGGATTAAACATAGTTATTAAAATGAACTGGGGTACTCACACGTCCATATTGAGGAAATACCTTTTATCAGCAACCTTCATTATGTACCACCTTCGACAAATTTGCTCTCGTAAGCTTTTAGAAACTGTGTAATATGGCTTTGTGCAATCGAAGTTACAGTATGGACTGACATGTCGGGGTGGCACTTATTCCAATAATCTACAACCCTTAATGGTAACTTAGAAACACATTCTTAGAACCATGTGGAAAAAACGCCGTGGTGAACATAGCTTTGGTCTTTTCTGTTACTCAAACATACTTCCATTAAAACATTTATATTACTACAAAGTTCTGAAAATTTTTTTTCTTTAAAAGTGGTAATTTACTTAATCAGAAATTCACTGCCTATGAACTTCTGAGTAATAATATTTTCCTGGCTAATATTCCACAACACATTACACATATTTTCTTAAATGTTTTATACCGCAGTGGCGCCCAGACTTTTCAATAGTTTACAGATTGAACTACGGTGTATTAGAAATCCTTTTGTATTTAACAAAGAAATGAAAAAATGGCTGCTTAATTTTAATTTTAATGAAGTCAATAATCTAATCGTAACGACTGTAGAACCAATCGTAATAAGTTTACTTTCTCCACCTACTTTTGTATTGTTTACAATCACCATCATATTGTGTTATTATTGTATATAACGCGATCCATCCGCCACTATTCTATTCTATTCTTCAAAGAACATTAGAATGAAGAACACTTAAAAACTTGTCTATTGACTAAATATCCAGAATGAAATTATTATAAAACTTTAGTTTTCAAGACAAAGTTGTTAATTGTTAATATGAACTCATTGAATGGAATATTTTGAATTGAAAAAAAAATGTCGCATCCTTCTTACACTCGGCCAATTCCATAGCACTTCTTGGATGTCAGTTAGAGTTCCGTCGGGACAGAGCACTCAGATGAAGATCTATTGTCCGGTCCAAGGTGCTTGCGAATTGTTCGGCAGCGCATGGCTTGCCAAGAGATCTATCATTCCATGTGTAGTACCAAAAATCGTTTGTCTTTTTTGAGTAGCACAGGTGATCATTCATATCTGAAGCTTTCTGTTGTTCCATAACCACATAAATGTGTATATTTTACGCACTGCCAAGAAGTTGACCTGTTGAACAAATACCAATATGGAGGGCCAGATACATACCCATCCAAGCCCAATTCCAGGCTTGTGGAGCAAATTCAAGAGAACATTACAACACTCATCACATTCCAAATCCATGAAACAATTTTACATGCAATTAAAGTTGAATCATCCACTTGCCTGACTCACAAAATTACCACTCTACTCCAATTACCAAAGTTGAGTGTGTACTCGAATATGTCGGGTTACTTACTGAAACTAGCATACCAATTTTAAATGCAAAAATTACCCCATTATAATAATATACTTCGACTTTGCCGTTCACCTACTAAATTCGTCACTGACTATCGTTTACCTTAACTTTACGGTCATTTAGATAACGCAGATGATAACTCATATCGTCAGTCAGCCCTTAACCCGGCCCGCAAAACCATAAGCTTACCATTAATTATTAAAATCATCATGTAAATGATCTACAGAAATTCTTTAGATGATATTTACGACCCACTGAATGGGTGTGATGGGTCAGTGATCTCCACATTGAGTATTTGTCCAGCTAGCTCGACCTTCAGGCATCCGAAGAAGCTACTCCCTAATCCGATTCCAAACTACTCTCAGCTCTGAATACCCTGCAAAATGGCAAAGAATCATCGGTTGGAGTCAATCTTCACCGAACAAATAATCCAACAGGTAAACATGAATATTCAGCCTTACCTGTAGATCTTTTATCTTTTGTTGAGGGAATTATGAGATTTTGTTGTAGGGTCGTACATAGCTATTGACCTTGGAATGTGAGTATTCTAAAGATAAGTATTTTAGTTGGATCAGCTACGAAACTAAGATTGCAACGGAATTCTCGGCTTCTACACGGAATGGACAGAGCTGTCAGACGCATTGCTTAACATTCATTATTGACTGCTAGAAAAGGCCTTTAAACTAGGCCTTTGGCTTGATCTCAGCTGGACCATATTAGAATAGTGGATTTGCATAAGTCAACCAAATGATCATTCGTCATTACTTTGCTGTGGAGTTGGAAATTATCTCTACATGTTTATGGGTAGACTAATTAATTTGAATGACGATGATATAAGATGTTGTAAAATGTGTTTTTTTTCTCCAGCAGTGGGATAATAATTAAGTGTGTGCTTATGGAATTTTAATGGAATACCATGACTGTGCGCCTTAGTTTGCTTAGGAATAGAAATGGAAACAAATCGGAAATCTATATTTGAACCTCAAAGTGAGGCAATTACCATTTTTCTATGAAACTTTCCAGATCTCTGTGGATGGAGTTCGATGCGGAACTGTCGGAGAAAAATATCTGTTACTGTATGTAGATTTGTTAAGAAGTGATCTATCGTCTTAAGGTTACTATAAAAAATGCTCAAGAAGTACACAAAAAAAATCAACAACAACAGTTGGGATTAAACAAAAAAAAAGGTTAGTATGGTACGAGTACTTTGGCCTAGAGTAGTCATATGGGTTGCCTGATGAAACTGCTGGCCATCCATAAAGCTGACCAATCATTGCCGGCTTTTAATTTGTATGAAATTCGTCTTTGACATCATATGCTTAAAATGTTCTAGTTCCCGAACCAGTCGATCCGTAGACACTATTGAAGGTGATTTCATGAATGAATACAAAATATTTAGAGAGCACTATGCCACATTACCAAAATCAAAAAAGCAACATTTTTGATACTTAAGCCATTAAGGACGGTCTCCCCTATATGACAACAGATTACATGATTAGCCTGGCCAAAAGGATAATATAGAGTTTCAAGTCATGCAGGATAGACTTTTTGAAAGCAATATGTCGAGCCGATACGAACCTACTATCAGCCTATCAGCGTTAACACTACTCGTATCAACTGCCAGTGAACATTCATGTACGCCGGCCCTGTTGCTGCCAAACCCTTAATCTTGAACCTTATGTTACCTTTGCTTATTGTATGGTTTGCAGTCACGCGTAACCAGATGTATTCCAACGGAGTCTCTATAATAACGGGCTACTTTAGGAGTAATCATGACACACCATGCTACTGCGAGAGTCTAGCGTATCAAATAGTATTCTCAGCATTACTCATGGGATATGAAACGAAAGAAAGCAGAATCATGACCAACAAATAAAAAGCAGCCGTAGATCGCAAAAAAAAAAAAATTTGTCAAAATGAAATATCCTCAATTCGAACGCTGTCTGATAAAGCAAAGCACAACAGAGCAAAGCTACCAAATAGCTCTTACAGTTTACAATAAGGAAATCACTTAAGTTAAAAGGTGAGGCCAGGTTTACGCCATCGAAATGACGATATCTCTGAAAATAAGAACAGATGCCAACTTTATGGAAAAATGAGGACCAACCGCTCAAGGACGTTTAGCTAGTACTTTTGGAACAAAACCAATCCAAGGAAAACTGGTCAGAAGAGCCTAGAATGGGATATTGATTATTTTCACCCCCCAACTCATCTGGTATGGCTATACGGTAAAAGTGGTAAAATATATTAATACCCCATCTAGATCTTGGGTAATATTTATACCAGCGCAGTGGAAACGATCAGAGGTTGTGTTCATACCGATAACGGGGTAAACAAATATTATACAAGACAGTCAAAATCGTGCAGACCGATCAGTATTACTGGTACGTCGACAGAAGACAGAATGTCAGTCAACAAGCCTCCCCAGATAGTCCGGTCTTTCGCTAACTGCCTCCAGTTGCTCATTCCGGGACGGATGAGGTCCTGTTCTATTTGTGGACGAGGTGAAGTCTTCGTCTACTACGTGATACCTCCGGGTTTGTTTCGAAGACTCTGCAGGTTGGAGCGTTGGTGTCCATTCGCTCTACATTTCTCAGCCATTTCAGAAGATTGATATGCCGTTTTAACTAGATCGATGTCACTGTACAGCTCGTATAGTTCATCGTTGAATCTTCACCTCCAAAGCAAATCAACGTAAACGAGACCAAATATTTCAGATATTTTCAACCGTTCTCGATAGAGTTCATGCTTCAGCACCATAAAGTAGGACTGCGATGATCAATGTCCCACATAGAGTAACTTTAGTTTTTCGGGATAGGGCCTTACTACTCAATTGCCTTTTTAGCTTAAAGAAACAGCAATTGGTTAGAGTGATTCTTCGTTTTATTTCTACAGAAGTGTTATTGGCAGAATTGATAGCAGAGCCAAGGTAGACAAATTCCCTTACCACAATACCTTGAAATGATACCTGTTGGCTGTGATGTGTGTCCCTTCTTGTTGACAACATATATTTGTTTTTTTCCTCATTTACCCTTAAGCCCATTTTAATGGCGCCCGTTTCAATACTAGCGAGTCGATATCATCGGCGTGCGCTAGTTCATGGTGGATAATGTGAATGTGCGTTAAATTTTGCAAATGGTATCAAGTGTCATTGTGCTTTGACATTTATGTTGTACGCAGATAGGGAATTAGTTTGCAACAAGCAATAAAGCGATACATACCTAGGGAACGCTGAATTATTGCTACTGCTCATTTGATCAATTGCAGGTTCTGTTGTTTTAACGCCGCCTGAATTTCGACGTCGTTTTCTTCGTCGTCGTGCATGTCTGGCTGAGCGTCTCGTGCGTACTATGTCCACTAAAGATGTCGCAAGAAATGGCCGGCCCCGTTTTGGTCATTCGACCGAGAATATCACTGCTGTGGCCGAGGACGTACGAGAGATTCTGCAAACATCGACGAGACAACGATGAACACAATTTCTGATCAGCATTGAATTGTTCCCTTATAAAGTGGAAACCGTTCACCAAATGTTGCCTGCTCACCGTTAACTTACTCCCATGCTCTGTTAAACCAGGTGCAAGAAGAGGATGATTTCGTATCTAAAATCATAATGAGCGACGAGATACATTTCCACTTAACTGGTTATGTGAATAAACAAAATTTGCATTTCTGGGGCACGGAGAATCCACATGATGAAATACACGAATGGTCATTGTATCCCCTCAAAGTGACCGTTTAGTGAAGCATTTGTAGTGAAAAAGTGATTGGCCCTTGTTTTTTTGAAGAGGCCGACGGCACCACCGTAACCATAACTGGTGAGCGCTACAGACCGATGTTAAACGATTTTTTTTTTACCGCAAGGTGCTGAATTATGTCTCGAGCATTGTTAATTCCAGCAACTGCTCCAACAACTCGAGCAACGATGGAGATTTTTGAATCATCAATTTCCAGGCCGTGTGTTCTCCAATTTTGGCGATTGAAGAAGAAATCACCCATTTGTAGCCAGATGTTTTGAGAGCAACAATTCAAAATGCCGTAAAACGAGCACAAATGCGCATCAACTCAGGAGGTGGTCATTTGACCGATAAACCTCTCGTGGAAGCAGAGCCCATTTTTTTTCATTTTTAACAAAATGTCAGCCAGTATACATTATGGCATTACTTTTGCCCGACCTTGTACAATAAGCTATTTCCGAGGCTAGTCCATTGTGGAGATCTGATCAATGTTAGGTTTACCAGCCACACTGATAAAGTTTAATCTCTTCGTTCACGATAGGTTTTATTTACACACAGATCGCAGGATTCTCCTTAATTCCAAATTTCACTCAAATTTTGGGAAGCAACTGATGCATGCACCGTAGCAGCTCTTTCCCTCCCGTATCAAATAAGCCAGCTGGCAAATTATTTATGCCCGCCATTCGTTCTTCGTCATAATCAAGATATGAAATAGCAATTCCATCAACAAACATTATGTCCGTCATTCACAGAACTGATGCCATGATTCACAAGCTAGGAGATATATTTTCTTCGTTAGATGTGAATGTCCTAAACATATGACACCCGACTTCCATTTCCATCTACACAGAAACTCTTCCTGAGGTGGTTAAAATTTAAAAAAAAAATTCGTTCATGTAGCTATTATCCAGCATCTCAAGTTCTTCGTATTTCCATGTTTCTGTCTTTCCCTTCCTGGGCCTGAAAAGACGTTTCCTTTCTATCCACTCTTCGCGATATTGCTCCTTCACAGCTCGCGTTACCATCACCTGTATGCTACGTTCTCTGTGGTGGCACATCGACATTACAGACGGTGTCCTTGCTGCCGGGGGTAGTCATTCATCTACTTGAATGATGTAATTCTACTGCGCACACTTTTATCGTCAAGCTAAGGAGTACTCTAAGCGAGTTGAAGTAACGACGTCTCTGAATATCCATAGAGCCTGAGGCTTTCGATGTCGAGCTTTCGTTGTAAGTGTTTATGCATTTTCTACCTGCACAGAGGAGTGTGTAGACCTTGGCCAGACAAGGTGGTGGTCTGAGTCTATATTGTTGCATTCAATTTTCAAGCGATAGCGCTAAAGAATAAAGGCAATGAGGTTTCTAATCAGGATTTGACTTTGTCACTTTGGCTAATGCTGAAGGACTTCATCCGTATTGGGAGTATGGCCAGCCATTTGCTCAAAATTGTTAAAGTGAGGGTAGTCTCTGAAAGCAATTGCGGGAAAAAATTAAACAATGCGTCTGAAGTAACTTCCACTTCCCAAAGCCTTCCAAAATGGGGGATGCTGGAAGAATGAACTTTCATTTTGTTCCTTGTTAATGCACACGAGTACTTTGGTAATTTCCTTTCAATCATGGGAGGCATCTTCAAAGAGAATTGTGAGTTCCGCAGTCACTATACATCTGACTACAGACTCCTCTACACGCGACAAAACATCGATAAAAACGCTTGAGTGGTCAAATCCGTTACAGCTTCAAGGTGGGTGGTCTTTTTAGCTAAACAAATAAATATCGTCAAATATCCTTTCAAAGTCATGTCAGGATATTTGTTGATCCCGCACAGTCGACGTATTTGAAAATGGTTTTTTTATACTAAGCCTAGCTGCTGGTATCTCTCCCATAAGCTGCTGAGCTACTTTACTCCTATACCTACTCGTACAATGTAATCCTCCCTGGATCGTTTTGTAATGTGCTTCCCGGATGATGAGATTGCTGAAATGGTGTCCCGATTGCAAAATTATTGGGCGATGTTGCAGAAATGGCAATTTCGAATTTTGAAGCTTTTCGCCGACTCTAATAAGGTCATCGTCATCTACAAATGGATTCAGTAGGGCCATACCCCTGATTCTGCAAATACCCTCCGGAAATATCTCATGCTGAGAGCATCGAGTAATTTGTTTACGCACTGAATCGAGTTCCTAAGGACATAAAGACTGGCCCAAAAGACTGGCAGCTATGAAGTTTCCTCATAGTGGTTACAAAACTGTTACAGTAACCAACTATTTTTACCAGTCGTAAAATGTCTGATGATCGTTGTTTCAGTTCGCTTATTGTATTTGATATGACTTCTTGGTTACAAGTATTCACCTTTACTGGACTTCTTTCTTTTTCAGTCTTCATATTTGCTGGCTATGTTAGAAATGAAAAATTCCAGAATGTGTGAAGAAATGAAGTCCTATTCCACCATAAACTAGCCTGAATTAATGACGACGGTAGAATTCCCTCTGAGACCAAGTCGGCAGGATTGAGTCCCGATGGTATGTATTTCAAAATGTCAGCGGTTAACACTGAATTTTACAAACTCTGTTCTTCACAAACGTTTTCCACCTGAAGGCGTGCGTACTTATCTAGTCTGTTTTGGAGTCAGTCCAGGCATACATGCCGATGTCTTTGCTACAGAGAACCTGACTAACGTGATGCAATTGTTTTGCCACTATCACTGACGCACACAACTCCAGTCGTGTTAGGCTTAGCGGCTTTATAGGTGTGACCTTAGGTTTGGATATATGTAAGTATTTGTATATGGATCTTGTCTTCGCTGTCTTCAACCCTCAGATAGACTGCCGCCCCATATGGTGCATAAATTGTCAAATAACCGGGCGATGGTGGAGAGTATAAATCTTTTCGTTGGCTGAGGATTATTTGGACAGACTTAGTGAAAGGGTTCACTTTTTGTGAGCCCTCGGATGGTAGAGCAAATGGTTGTTTACACTCATGACTTGGGATCTTCTTCAGAAGGGTATCTTCGATCGACATCCACTTTCGTAAGTTGAAACCCCCTGAGCTCATTAATTACCTTAATTTTTTTTTTTTGGATTCAGCTGCCTCAACACTATCAGCTCCGGAGATAAGATCAGCAATGTACATTTCACTATACACCAACTTTGCGGCCTTTGGATATTGTGTTGCTACCTCCTCTGCTAGTGCATTCAAAGTGCGGATTGCCATTTACAGAGTGGAAGCAATGCCGAACGTTGCTGTCGTAAGGCGGTAAATTTTAATTGATTCTGTTTGGTTTTTTTTGAGTTGGTAATCCGTATCCTTTTCCGTCTCCCAGATTTGTTCAATGTCCGCAGTGAATGTGTACCGATAGAATCTCCAACACAAACTGATGTTCATAACTTTCTGTTGAAGAGTTGAGCCCGAGCTGATCATTCAATGAGAGTCCTTCTGAAGTGTTGAATGAAGTGTCAAACAAACACCACCTTCAAGAACGCGTGATGTGGCAGAAATGTGACCCTGCTTAATGGGAGTCTGCTGCCAAACGTTTTGAAGCGTTGTAAAACCCCATCTTGTGACCTCCCCAGAATAGTAGGAAGCGCGACTTGGTACCACCCATCTAGCAAACGCTTCGTATTTTTTGGTCAAAATATTATTCGAAGACGATAGCTTCGGAGTTTTGAACCAGATCGAACGGTGTTTCCTCGATTTCCCAGAATTGTCTGAGTTGTTCTTCCACATCGCAAGTCTGAAAAACTTACGGACTGGCACATGGAACACCGGTGCTATTCCAAACAAAATACAACAAAATCTGGTTTTCTGCGCAACGTGTGAAGTGGATTCCTCAGGTTTGAGTATACTTTGGAGTAAAATTTGTGCCAAAACTTAACTTCCTAAAAGGACATCAACTTTAGCGAGTTTAAAAAAGTTTGAGTCTGCTAATATGGGGCGATGAATATGATTCCATTACTTAGTAGGAAGGACTCGGGCCGGAAGATGCCCATTCAGTGACCTATATATATGTGAGTACAAACGCCCCAGTGATTGTTTCGAATGAAAAAGCATAATATTTACAGCCTTTTCAGGTACTACTGCTGACCAACCCTAACCTGGTCACTTCGACAATCATTGACTTTGGCTTTAAGTTCAAAAGTTGCACCACTGACTCACTTGTGGACGAAGGCGCGTAGTAAAATGGTCGTTCCACAGGACGATTTGATTTTCACTACCGCTGTGGCTAATAACATCTGGGTAACTGTGGTCGATACAGTATGAAATGAATTAATAACTGCACTGGTAGACGGCTTGTCTGCATCGGATGGCTGAAGATTTGGAGCTACAGCGTTAGCTGTTGTCGTAAAATGGTTTTGAGAATGATGTGTATGTCCTAGATTGATGTGTGAGCGAGGTTCATTGTGGCTGTACGATGACGTTTGTTGGTAGTCATTAGTTAGGGGTGGATACGACTATGCAGCAGCGTATGAAGAGATTTTTGACGGTGGTAGCACCTAAGAGTACTTGGACAATTATCGGCGGTATGGTTATATGCTAAACAATTCCTACACAAATCTAACCTACCCATAGTTAAACTCTATTTACAATGCTAGCTCCCACAAATTGCTTACACTTCCGCGTGGGTGGCCGTGGCTCAAGTGGTAGTGTGTTGGCTTCCAAATCGGAAGGTTCTGTGTTCGAATCCCAGCCTCGTCTCTTTTTTCAGGCAACTTAATTCTCGTAACACGAATGGTTGCCTCTAATACAATAACAAGTCCGATTACACTAATAATTTAGTCTCCTCATTAAATGTTGGATGCCACCCATGAGCGAAATAACCACTGAGCCCAAAAATCTTATTTCTTTCTTTCTCTCTCTGTCCCATTTTCCTAAAAACTTAACACGTGCTCAGGCATTTTAAGTGTATTAATACCCACTTGAGTGTTAAATTCTTAAAAAAAAAAAAAAAAATGGCGTGATGACCTTTACCATAAAGCCTGCAATTGTAATTGGAATTGTTGCTGAGAACATGAAAAGTGTTTCCGTGAGAAAAACGTGGTAAGCTGATGACTGACAGCCTCTAGAATTCGGAACATAGTTTCCAGAAATTATTGGCAAAATTCGCCTAAAGTACATAAATCCTTCCTTTTTTTCGCTCATAACCGCTCTCTTCTCACATATGCTGGATTTTGAGAGCACTTTTTGGAGAAGTGTACAAATTAATAAAACGTCCCAATGTTGAACTTATACTTGAGGGTTAGCTAAACTATGAAACTCCTCGATTGGCGTATCCAAAAGTTGCTTCATTGCTTCTGTTGCTTAATCAATGTTTGGTTGAAAAGACACTTAAGCTGGATATTGACTATAAACCGTTGATTTGTCAATTAGAATAGTCCAAGCGTTACTGTAATTGCCGTTGTCGATACCTAAGTGAGAAAGAAGTCTCTCAGCTTCGCCCGAAATACTGCTCCTGAGATATTGGATTTTCTGGATCTCGGAAAGTGACGAATTATGATGAATCACAGAAACAAATAGATCCCGAAAAGGCCTCCACGTCTCATAGTTTCCAGTAACTTGATATTGGTTCTCCTACAGACAGCGGATGAAGAAATTGTCTCTACGGTGTTATCCTTCTCGCTTCGGTATTGGAAATACGTTTTACTTATCTCCTCGTGGGTAACCTAAATTTCTTCCAACTGCATAGACTCTTCTCCTTCGGGAATATTGTTGAAAAAATCAGCATACTCTTTAGTGGCTTATTCTATGGGTTTCTCTAACGCCAGCCTGATTTTTGAAGAGAAGCTCCACAAGCTGCTGATAAAAACATTCGGTTTTTAAAAATTTTACACATTACATGTGCCGATCAATCAGTCGAGACTTTTAATGCATGCAACTTAAACAGGGATATCGTAACTGAGGCAGTATTTGATTTTTCATTCGTGAGTTTGATCACAATGCACAATTCTGAAGACTTGCCATATTGAGCAATTTTTTCCATAAAATATAAACCTTCCCACTCAAACAAGGTAAACGTATTTCGGTTTTATCTAGCCACTAGATCGCAGCTATATCAAATGAAAACTCCTCTAGAACCTAAGTAACATATCAAAACTGCTGATAGTTCGAGCTTCGATCGTGTCGGAGCACTCCCAGTACGAACGTCATATTTTCTTGAATATGACTATTCTAGCTCGACTCATTAACCCCACGATGTACAGACATAATCTAGCCTTGCCATTCAGAAAATATCTTCAAAGGGCCAAGTTAACTTTGACGTTCATGAACAGATCACTGAAATCAGTCTGAAAACAATTCTCAATCAAATAACTGAGTTTAGACGAGTTCACTTGAAAAGCCAATCGTGACCAAAGAGTCCTCTAGAATGCTACTCGTACCCAAAAGTGTCTCATTATCTCATCACATAATTCAACTCACTTTCAGCAATTTGAAACGGAAGTATCAATTACAGCCTGACCGTCATATGTCATACATAATTCGCCGATAACCGCTCACAGTCACATCGCGGAACATTCACGTTTTCATTCATTAATTCATCGAAAGACCAAATCCCAGATAAACTTGCGATTGCCAGATACAACAACAAACAGAAACTTAATGCCGCAGCACAGTGACGAATACGAATACACACTAGTCAAACGGGCCCATTAAACTGCAAATTAATTTAATTAAAATAATTTAGCATAATCGCAGAACAGATACTAGTAGTGTGGATAGTTCACGATCAAAGTAATTTTCCACCCCCAAGTGTTACGGTGAGGGGTTTGGAGGTCTAGTCGCATTAAGTCACTACTTGAACCGATCACTCTGGATCTCTTGATCTCCTCCAGATTCAGTTGTTGCAGTTGAGAGAAAATTTTTTTAAACAGAAACGAACACTTCTTAAATGGGAAGTTAAGTCGATGGCAAGGGCATCCAACTCCATTAATCATTTCCAAAGTCCAGTTGTGTGTCAACGTGTCTGGGAGTGACACAAAACACATGGAGCATGGAGCTACCCCGGGACGCAGGTAAATAGCTTTGAAAGAACAATTCTCGAAGCTTCAAAGTTGAAAGCAGGGACGCGGTTGTGATATTTAACTCAAGCCCGCTGTGTGAACGTTCACACACCGATCGACTAATGGAGCGTCATTAAACTGATCGTGATGGACATGTTTATCCATATTCATTCATCCATTGCAAGTTGGATCGGGGTGGTCAGGTGAGCTGGTAGGAGGTAATGAATAGAATGTGCAACTCTCAGCTTGTAACACGAGTTACAATTAATTAACCCAACCCAACCCAAGCTGGCTTTTTATATTCAGCTGTTGGAACAGAAAATTAATCCGATGAATCATCGGACTCTGAGATACTTTGATTGCACTCGGATACCGCTGCGATTGAGAGTGGATTCGCCATGTGAGTTGCATTTCATTTACAAGGAAATTGACATTTCGTTAGTTTTGTGTCGAAGGGGGGTAGTTTTAGCTGGAAATCGAATCGATAATTAACACTGTCATCGTACCTAACATAGTACAGATTACTCAAAACTGACTGTTACGAGAAGCTATTTTGAAAATCTTTCAAATACCGATCACTTTATTGGATCAGGTCAGCTGTTAGCATATTTTCCAAAGAGCCGCAGACAAAGTGATGTGCCACGCTTTACGTCGCATCCCTCTCTTTTGATATAAGCAAGCCAAAGTGACAGATTCTTTGATTTCTCCAAACAAAAATGAGTATAAATTGCTCTTTTTGCGAGTAATCCAATGAAGCTCACAGTTAAGCTCTCCATCAGATGATTCTGATTCAGATAAAGGGATCTACTATTTACGAGTCCCCAAGAACAGGGGAGAGGCACAAGATGAAGTTTTCATTTATGACTACTGATAAATGTATCCAGTCTAGATGATGCCCCATCTTGCCCCAGAAACACTATATGTTAGCCTCCTCTAGGTCTGCAAGTCAATTGATGATCTAAAATAACCAGAGCAAGACTTCAAGCGTTAAGTTCTTGTTTTATATCTTTGTGGTAGCCCTTGGAAACTTCATGGCTAAAAATGCAAGAGTGAGCTAAGATCGAACGTTAGTAAAAACAACAGCAGAATAGCAGTTTTCAGTTTTAGTTCGGTTTAAATGCATTTTTATTTATATACTTAAATTACTCTTAAACAGCAGAATAGCTTCCTAGGTGCAATGAACCGTGTTGCCTGCACTGCAGAAGAATGGGGCGTCTAGCATCGATGCAGCCGGCCACTTAGGCCCCCAACAGAGCACGTACAATTGAACAATTCGCAGAGACTTTAGACTGCTATAAAACAGACTTAACCGGCATTCAGGAAGTGCGATGCAATAAATTGCGATATATTCGTATATAACGATGATTACTACCGAGAGGACAAGCAGCGGCTATTTAGAGGTTGACTTTGGCAAGATTTCTTGAGTCTCAGGCATGTGAATGAACGAACGCTCCTTGTGAAAATCAGCATTTAGACATAATTTAACAACATCAGCTCTACATATGTTCACACGTCTCAACGGAGTAGAAAGACGATGGCACCAAGACCACCTCTTTTTATAAGCTCCTTAATAAGAAATATATTCAATGTCCTACGTATGATAAGTCGTCCAAGGTGATTTTGAATCGAAGAAGGATATCTTTGGTAGCAGTGTTGGTAAGTATACCCTGCACGGCACTACGTATGACAACTAATTTAAGCTTATCGACTTCGCTCCAAAGAGAAATTCCATTGTAATAAGCACGTGGTTCCAGCAATTCGACATTCGCAACAGGACCTAGCGGCCTCTTGACTAATCTATCACCAGTAGTAGTATAGTAGTGGTCAGTATTCTGCAAGTCCGAGAATTCCCAGGGACAACAGTAACTTCTTCTGGCCAAGGCATGAATTCTGACATCCTTTACCCCGCTAAGTGAGGAAGTTTGACGTCGGAAGGCTGCAATTGTCTCGAAATCCAATGACAAGGCTGCGAATAAGTCATCAGAGATGCCAGCTCTGATTTACTATATTTCACTCACCATCACTGCGAAGACCGTGGTTTGGCGATTTTTATTGGGTTGCGCATACAGAGAAATAGATATCATACTATATAGAATGGTGCTGCAAATGAGAACTTGAGAGGCTAGTTTATTCTACGAAGAAAAACTGAAGAGCGAGCACCAAATTTACAGAAGGAAAGAAAAAAAGGGCCCGAGAAGAGTAAGATTAAGGACACGATGAGATGTCAAAGCAGGAAAGATGTAGAAATTTTATCGGAAGGTTGAAAGATCGTGCCAGGTCAACAAAATATGCACGGAATCCTGCAATGTCACACTAAAAGCCTTGCTATTGTTCATTCGCAGTCCCGACGGACCGTTTTATAACATGAATCCACCACAATATAAGCAGCATTCGAAACAGAGGATTCTTTCAGGTGAATCAGTGCCAAAGAATGTCTAAGTGGGTCTGTTCGACAACAAGGTCATGGCGACAGTTCTCTGGGATGTAAGCGGCATAATCCACATCAATTGTCTTTAAAAGGGAAAAACTATTAACGATGAATGCTATATTAACTTAAAGGACTAGTTCAACGTCTATTTGAGGAATAAACGACATCATGTGACGAAGAAGAAAGTAATTTTCCGTCGCCATGGCGAAATTTCATGAATTGGGCTACAACGTGCTTCCTCGCCTACGGTATTCTCCAGATTATGACCCCAGTGACTACTTTCTGTTTCAAAATCGAAATAAATGTCTCGGCAGTTTATATTTGTTCTACAAGTGGAAGAAACATTGGACGAAGTGTAGTGAGCACAAAAGAGTGCATCATAAGGTCCATCCTCATATGTAATTGCCTAAAACCTTTTACCAATAAATTGATCGACCCTATGACTCTGGTTTCATGGCCCTAAAGTCAACAACCAGACTTTTACATTGCGCCAGATTTTGGAAAAGACACCTTCCACCTATTTATCGACAGCGTATATTATACTAAACTTATCCGGCAATGCAGCGGAAAATGACAATACCTCAAAGCTCATTCAAAGAATAAGTCTCTCCAAAAGCTATTTTTTGGAAGGCTTTGGACCACACAGCACTGTTGCGCAATACATTTTTTGTTATTAGTCTCCCTAATTGGCCAATCTTCAGGTGTGACAGAATGAGATATGAGTTCTCCATCGCATAGGTTGCAATTCGAAGAAACTGAATTGGATAGCCGTAGTTACAACCGAAAGTTAGATATACTAGGTTACGTAAATTGAAGAGGTACACTGCATGTTTTACAAAATATAAGAACCTCTCGACATCGAGGGAGACGCCGATCAGATGTTAGCCAGCCGGTATAACAAAAATCTCCAGGGCTTTATTTCTTAATATCCCTGTAACGAAACATTCCTAAAAGTAATCGTCAAGCTATACTTCTGAATCTAAAAGGGGAGGGAATAAAAGCCACTGCATATGAGGAAGATGTGGTTCTTATGGCCACCGGCAAGTTCCTTACCACGATCAGTGAAATTCTAAACAATGCCCCTGGAATCCTCAGAGAAATGGCCAAGCTCTTCGGGCTGGTAATGAACCCGCAACAACAGAGCGTGTTCTATTCACACATGAAACGATTATGCCACAATTTGACTATCCTTCCATAGATAGGAAAACCTTCCATAGAGTTGGAAGCTCAATTTCGAAGAAAGTACAAAGAAAGCTACGATCGCCTTCTGCGTTTGCAGCCGTGTATTTGGGAGAAAATGAGGATCTAACCCGAAGAAGTGGGGTGGCCGTGGTGTAGTGGTACTAGCAATCGCTTCTCATTCGGAGGGTCCAGGTTCGAGTCCTGCCCATGGCAAGTCAGGTTTTCATTTGTAATTAGAACTCAGACAGAAAAATACTGCGTGTGAAGGCATAAGACTGACACGTAGATTTGGCTGTTGTAGAGTTTCAAGCACAGAAAAAAATACTGTGAATTATACCTCCAATCACTCTGAGTGAAGCAAAAAACTCTCCGTCCTATTCGGACTCCCACCCCCTGGAGAGCGAATATCGAAACCAAGGTTAGGTTAGGTTAGGTAAAAGTGGCTGTTGGAAATACCAACCCACTTAGGCCCATTGTGATGCCACGTGGATCTGTGATCTTCTTACTACTGGAACCAGTTTGAGCTTTTAATAAAGCGTAGGAGACTGTTAACGTCTATTTTTTCTAGATCGTTTAGGTCGTTGTAGAAGAAAGCTCCTAGGTGAAGCTTCCTTCTCTGAGAGAGAGCTGGGCATGTGCAGAGTAAGTGGGGGATTGTCTCCTCCTCTTCCTCGTCCATGCAGCTTCTACAGAAATCGTTAGTAAAAGCGCCAAGCCTTCTTGCGTGCTTGCCTATGAGGCAGTGTCCGGTAATGACACCTATTATGGCGCTGAGATGTTTCCTATCTAAAAGGATCAGACACCTAGATCGACTCAGATCCAGCCTTGGCCAGATCTGTTTGGTGGCTAGACATGTTTGTCCAGCAGTCCACCTAAGGTCCGTTCTTTTATTGGCATCTAGCTTTAGTGTTAGTTTGCACGTAGCGATTGGTATACCTATACTACCTTTGTCTGGTAGGATAGGTAGAGTGGTTCCAATTTTGGCGAGTTTATCGGCTCTGCAGTTCCCTGGAATGTCTCTGTGGCCCGGCACCCAACAAAGGTGAATGTTGAACTGCTCTGCCATCTCCATGAGAGATGATCGGCATTCAAGGGCGGTTTTAGAATATAATGATACCGAGTCCAGGGACTTGATGGCGGCCTGACTATCCGAAAATATGCGGATATCCTTTGCAGATATCACGTTTTTCTTCAGCCAGGACAGAGCTTCTTTAATCGTCAAAATTTCCGCCTGGAACACGCTACAGTGATTTGGAAGGCGGAAAGAGAGGCTTAGATTTAGCTTATCTGAGAAAACACCGCCACCAACTCCGCTGTCGGTTTTAGATCCATCTGTATAGAGATGGATTGACATGTCCTCCATGAAAGCATCCTCCTCCCAGAATGATCTAGAGGGGAAGCTTACCAAAGTCAAACCAAAGTTCAGGTATGGTGTAATCGGTGTTCTCTGTGAGGATTCCTAATGTATTAAGAATGTTGGCGTGGCCAAATGAATTATTTGTCCACTGTTTAGTTGCTTTAAGGCGAATAGCTGCAGTCGCAGCTACTTGCTTGCTAAAAATGTCGAGGGGTATCAAGTGAAGCAGAATATCTAATGCCGCAGAGGGGGTAGACCGCAAGGCTCCGCTTGTGCATAGACATGCTCTTCTTTGGACTCTGCTTAATTTAATGCGGTTGACTGCATTTTCCAAGGCCGTCCACCAGACAACCACCCCGTAAGTAAGTATCGTTCTTATGACCGAGATGTATAGCCAGTGGGTTATGCGAGGTTGAAGGCCCCATTTGTTCCCAATGGCTTTCTTGCAAGAGAATAAAGCTATTGTAGCTTTATTGACTCTTTCTTGAATGTTAGGTTTCCAGTTTAGTTTCCTGTCAAAAATGAGACCCAGATATTTTGCTGTATCGGAGAAAGCTAAACTGGTACCGTTTATTGAAGGAGGGTCTATGATTGGAATTTTATATTTCCTAGAAAAGAGGACAAGATCAGTTTTATGGGGGTTTATTCCCAATCCACAGCGATCTGCCCAGCAGGTTAATCTGTTAAGATTTACTTGGAGGAGTTCTTTAATGGTATTTAAATGTTTTCCTGAGACGGCTATGGCAACGTCATCCGCATAGGCAATCACTCTGCTACCCCCCGCTTCCAGGTATATCAGTAGTTCGTTAACCACTAAGTTCCAGAGAAGGGGGGAGAGGACACCGCCTTGCGGCGTACCCCTACTGACATATCTTTTAGCAGAAGTCTCACCCAGTTTGGAGTTGATTATCCTGCTTGTTAGCATTAGATTAATCAGCTCCCCAAGTGAGCCGTCTACCTGCAGAGTTGACAGCGCATTCAGGATTGCGGATGTACTGACGTTGTTAAAGGCACCTTCTATGTCCAGGAACGCGACCATTGTGTACTTTCTATGATGTAGGGATCGTTCGATGTGGCTAGTCAGAGAGTGCAAAGCCGTTTCCACCGACTTTCCTTTACAGTAGGCATGTTGAGCCGTAGACAGAAGTCTTGGATCAACTTTAGCTCAAATATGGATATCAATCAGTCGTTCTAAAGTTTTCAGAAGGAATGATGATAGACTTATAGGTCTGAGGTCCTTTGGGACTACATGAGAACATTTTTTATCGAAATCAAACACACCTGAGTTTCAAACCACTACAAAACAATTTTCCTTTCTCTTCCTTCTGCCTTTCCGCCCGCGCCCAGGCAACAGTAAAAGGGTATCTAACCACTTAGGCGCGCGTAAATTATAAACAAAAAAAAAAAGACTACGAGTATTCTATGGATGCTCATGGCTATCATCAGACCCATTTTAACCTACAGCAGCTTAGTATGATGGCAATCCATAAATAAAACTAGCAACTTTAGGTTAATGATAAAAGTATAGAAGACTGCATGTATTGGCAGGACTCTTGCCATAAGAACAGCTCCAACGGCACGACTAGAAAACATACTTGGTCTCTTGCCCCTAGACATTTAGACAACTCAATGGGTGGAAACCAAACCCAAAAGGCTATCCAATTCTCCTTACAAGTGACCTTGGTTTAAGCTTCAATATGGACTACATAATACCCCGTAAGGACTCTGAATCACCATTCGTCTGCATATTCTCAATCACGGATGGACCAAAGATGGAGATAGGAATCGGCGCCGGGATCTTCCAGGATGAGATATTGGCTGTAGCAGAAGGAAAAGACAGACTTGCGGCAATAAAGGCAATATCCCACGAGAATATTATTATATTTATTGATAGCCAGACTGATATTAAGGCTACAGCAGCAGTCGAGACTAAATCGGGCTTGTGAAACACTGTCGTGAGGAGCTTACGCCTCTTTGCGTTCAACTTAAGGTTACGCTCTGCTGGGTTCTTGGCCACAAAGGACTAAGCAGGCAACTTCCCCAACCTAATTCGCGGATGCAACACGATGGCTGAGACCCGCTCATGGACCAAACGACAACCAACGCGAGGCAGTAAGCAGAAATCAAAACTAGGAACCGCAATCTAAATCCCAGGTATAAGTGAGGTATAAGTGGCTTCTGCTCCAGATATCACACCAACCTGCTAATATAATCGTCAAGACTTCGTTTCTTGCTTACATACTCCTTTTGATGTCGTATTTGTTAAGGCGTACATCGTAATAACCATTATTCTATGTTTTCCACTTTTTACCAAGCTACGGGACAGCAGCTTCCACTGTTATGTCTCTCCTATTATTCTTTATGACCGTGGTATCTTCGGACGGGCCTTCATGTAGGTAGCATTAGTTTTCTGCCTCTTGTCGACTTATCACACAAAGATCTTTCTTTCAGACTCTCAATAACTACCCTGCCAATAACACATCAAGTCGAAAACTACTAAAGCGCTGTACTCATTTTGGCAAATGTGGTTTTGGCAAGACGGATTTTTCCACGACTAGACACGGGGCACATGGTTGCCTTAGTACTGACAAAAAATATCAGCTAAGCTACGTCAACCACCTCTACTGCAAGTTTTTTGATGAAACGGTTCATCACCTTTTGTACTCGTACATTTGCGGCTCTACTTTATCAATCACATCAAAAACATATTTTATACTTGAGTGCTTCTACTTGCTGGGAACCGTTGGCATAAATGTTTACTTACGCTTGAGGTCATACAAAGAATTCGCACAGTGTTTAACCGCATAAAACTTTTTATTCAAAAGAGCAGTTGTTCTGCCACTTATGTGTCATCTGATTTTTGAAAAATGCCTCTGGAGTTGACTTGTGACGTCCGCACAATAACAATGTTGAAGAGGCCACATCATATTGCGTCGCCTTGTTTAAGTCCTTTTCTGAAATTGAAAGTCGACCTGCAATGCTTGCGTTCTACATCGACATCCTGCATAGTTGAATGAGCTTAGCAGGGGCGCTAAGACTACACATGTCCCTGTTTAGTTCAGATCTATAGATCCTGTAGTAGTAAGCAGCTTTGGAATCGATGAAGAGGTGGTGTGTGTCCATTCGGAACTCCTAAATTTTTTCTAAGATCTGCCGTAATGTGAAAATTTTATCGATGGTGGACTTTCCTGGTCTAAAGATACACTGATAGGGACCGGTCGGACTGTTTACATAATACGCCAAGCAGCGGCCTGATGAATAGCTTGGACTTCAACTTATAAGATGCCGCATTGTATGGGTGGATTGAATAATTGGTGTACATACTCGTAGAGGTCCTCTAAGAAGCGCCCCGCTCCAGCGCCTTTGGCTCTTTTAGAGCCGTCTGTAAACATATGGTCTTACCGAGAATTACTTCGCGTTGTGTCCATTTGTTTCTTTCTCGCATCAGGTTATTAAAGTCAAGGTGAAATTAGGGGATGCCGCGATGTCGTGTTGGTAGAATGTGTATCTTACATTTGGCTCTTTCCATTGTTGAGTGCCTTTCGGTCTGAGGGCAGGGTTAATTGTAATCTGCATGGTGAAAAAGTGTATAAGTAGATAGTCAGAGTTTAGAGGGATGCTGAAGGAAGGGTTCTTAACGCTTCACGGCCGTGCATCTTTCCAGTGAAGGCGACAAAGCAGTTATGCCATGAGGGAGATTATGGCGTCTATAGAAAAGTCTAGGCTCATCTGGTGACCATTTGTCTACACGATATTTGCATACAAGAAGGCTACCCCAACATCGGATAAAAAAGCTTGAGCTTGGGTTTGCAAGAGTTATTTTAGAGGAGTTTCAGGTACAGACCGACGTCCACCAATTCAACGGTCTTTAATATGATGAGCGACACAGGATGGTCAAATTCAACTGCTGGCGAAGAGACAAGACCAACGCGAACGTTAAAAGCTATTATTTTGTACAATACAAAATTATCGTATGTTATCCTTAACAGGCTCTTGCACTAGCTGTGCCTCTGCAATCATAGGTAATTATTGCTGTGGAATCTTAGAATTCGTTTAAAACTGAAAATAGCCACAACTATTCTTAGCCCATTCCTTGGAAGGTAGTTGCATTTTCACACCTCTTAATCTGTAATCGTTTCCCTGTTGCATCCACCATTTGTGTATGGTCTACACACCGAGTCCAGTATAATTTGTTAACCCTCCATCTGTGATAGAGCCTCCTTCGGCCAAGCATGCTAATTTAACTGTCATTCACCATAAAAGGCGTCTTCATTTGTAGTGTTTCACAAAGATGACAAGCAATTTACCCACCCACCGCCAACAGAAGAAAATTCCACGCTATTCTCCATAACACCTCAACACCCCCGTAAAAACCTTCCAGCAAGCTTACTCAATGATCAATCTCAAGGCGACCACTCGTCTAATTCTCCAGTCGCGTAGCCAATCAGCCAAATAAATTGCAACTCAATTAATGCCCACTGGTCTGGTGCCCAGGTGGAAACGGTCTCTATACCGCCTGCCTACCAGCACAAAAGAACTACACAACACCAGACCTCACACGGCAACCGAACATCAAAGCAGATTTCGTCTTAATTTGACGAATGACCAGGGAGCTGAGGTGATAACGACAAATTAATGCAGACTCAGTCGCGCAATATATTGTACTTGGCCTTGACCGGAGAGCAGCTCCAGAGAGTAGCTCAAATCAATCAGGGCATACGAATACTTGTACGTACAGCCGAGTACGGATACTTCCATGTTAGACAAGCCACATTGGCGATTTTCATGTCAAGTTTGGCGAACTGGTCATAAAGCTGTTCACATTGTAAATGGTGGTGACGACTGACGAGGTTAGAGACTTGCTGCTACCACTGCCGCTGCTGTGTTTCCAGCATTGTGAAGGTTATAAAGTTGGAAACTTTAATTGCATGCCATTCAAGAAATTCTAAGTCATTCGTCACAATAACAACACACATACTCGTACTCGTAACATATATCCGTACGAGCAGCGCCAAGGGTGCTCGAAGCGCTTGATCCGTCGTCGATAGAGTGCTGGTACTGTAATCTGTCAATCACGGGTTGCATTCCATGGCATGAGGCTGAAGGGAAATTATGGTCCAGAGCATATCTTGACTTTGGCAGCACGCGCTCGACTTGCATCCAACTTTGGCTGGACGGGATTTAAGTGTCTGTAGTGTGTGTGATGTATCTGAATTGCATTTGTGGCTGTAGCTATTTGTTTGCACAGTGAATCTTGTGGCAATTGTGGTCTGGGTTTGGCAGATTAATGACTGACTGCGTGGAACGGATGAGGCATTAAATAATTGCTACTGAACATTGGACGAAGGAACACTGGCAACGTATACGTATATTGATGTTGCAGGGCGATGCCTGGGATGAATGATGATCCGGTTTATTATTATGAGGATGATTGTTGATGGATATTGATGGGATGAGCTACGAGTATATGAGTATGAATGGATAGTGCTTAGTATTGGGTAGAAACCGTGCTGGCAGATACAGCACGTGCTATTGAGAGGAAAATTACTGTTCAACTACCGTTCTGTCGGTTAGTTTGGTGTCAAATTTTGATTTGTGGTATATTGGTAGTCAATTTGAGTAAGGTATTGAAGAGGAGTTGAGTAGTTGCATAAAGTCAGTAACAGAACAGGATGAGTGATTGGATAGACACCGAGATCAGTGACCTTCCTCAAATTATGCTACGAGTAACTATTCGATGGATTTATTGAAGACGAAAAAGGACATGCGATAAGCAGAAATTGGACATTAATTTGACAGCATAAAGAAAAATGATCATAAAGTGGTTGATCAAGCCTAGATATTTTCAATACCAAGGCAATCGTCAAAATGATAATCGGGCTTATATTACAAGACAAACATTCGAAAGCTTATGTTGTTAAAAGAGACGGTTCATCCATTACAGACAGACGTAGTGAAGGGCAATAGTCTAAGAACAGGTCGAACTGACTTCAATATGAACAAGAAATATAGAGCACTATAGGCTGGAGTATTTGTGGCTTGAAAGAAACTACCAAAAGCGAGGTGATACGTGGAAATATATAAAATAAGATTGAAGGTCTTGGTTAAATCATTACTTAACTTCATAGAGCAGCTAGAATTCTACATAGTCATCCTGGACAATCTGATAAGTTTTGCAGAGATGTCGAAACTAAAGGAAGCATTGTATGAACGCTGTTACAATATATTCGGCTGGTTAGTTTGATCTGAATTGTTCTGCGTTTTTCCAAGATTTGGCTTAGTATGAATATTTGATCGATGGTGGACTTTTCTGGCCTGAAATTGCACTGATATGGACCAGTCAGATTGCTCAAGAATAAGTGATGCTAGGGAGATTCATTTCTCTATATTTGGCGTACTCAAAAGAGCCACCTCTCTTCTGGACTGGAGAAATGACGCTGGTATTCCACACTTCAGGCATGATTTCCTCTGACTACATCTTACAGAGCTGGTCCATGCTCCAAATTAGGTTATCCCGACCTGCTTAAATATCTCAGAAGGTAGTCCGTTTTCGCCAGCAGCGTTATAAAACTTCAATTTCGATAGGTCAGGGGGATGGAATTCTCTGTTGTCTTCGTACAGAGTGAATAGATCATTCAGACCTCACAGCGGTAGTTTATCCACCATCGCTTTTACCATACGTCCTTCGATGCAGATTTATGTTATTCTTGCATAGCTGCATATAAATGCCTATATTCATCGTCAAACCAGAGGTACCTATGTGGCGGTGCTTTGAAACCTATCACATCAGAAGCAGCTTTTCTGGTGGCTCATTGACAATGTTCCCATTGAGGATTTACGGTTTGAGGTTAAGGATTTTTAGAGAACCTGAGGGCAACGCAATTGACAGAGATTCCAGTGGTCAACATCGGATTTTGGCTGTTTTACTTAACTCCATTGTACCTTTGTACCCTTGTTTCAACAAGATAATGATGCGACTCTATGTTGGCGCTTTGGAAAAAACATTCGGATTGCAGGAGAAGTATCTGGGGTCGATCGGAATATGATTAATCTGTGAATTGATAAGGTGATAGGTAAGTCCCTTTAGACGTGGAACAGCGTGCTGGCTACTAAGAGTTTATGATGACTCGCTCAATGTATGGTGTAGGAGGTCATAAAAGTCATGGTCAAGGAATCTACTCACTACTTTTTATGCGACTTCATCAACTCGAAGATCTAAATAGCATTTAGGTCACAAGAAACACCTCAGACTCATTGCATAACCTGCATGGCTTTAAATTACGACAGTAAACTAGGCTATGAAACAACGGTCCCTAAAAATTTCAATTCACAGCTTTCTTTGACGCAATTTCCTTGCAATCAATTCAGCAATTCTCACACTTTACTCTCAAATTATTACTAAGTGCTCACTGAAACAAATTAGAATTCGCAGAGTTTCCCATAATTTACCAGCAATTTGGGCTAAATTCCATTTGACGCTCTCTCAGATGTCATCGAAAGCCTGCGACAATAGCTCAACAGTCATTCAAGTGCGTCAGATATGCGCACAAAATTCTTGAATTGGTTGCATTCCTGGCCTCATGACTCACATACAATGGAAGCTGAATGAGCGATTCGTTTTTTCTTGTCTTCAAATCGTAAAAAAGAAGAAAAAAACACTAAATCATGGGAATTGACTGACTTGACTAAGCCTGACCAAACATTGACGTCGTCTCCGTCATCGTCGTCGTCGTCGTGGTCGTGGTCGTGAAATTGCATTGATGTTGCGCACAATCGATTCCATCATCATCTTCATCATCGTCATCGGCATCACCATGAGTGCAGCACGACAGAATACGACTAGTGCTGAGACATCATCTTCATTCTTTCGAAAAGACTAATTTCCAATTCAAGACCAGAGCAGCACGACATTGATGCTAATGACAATGACAACGTTGTCCGGGCGTATACGAGTGCTGTGAATATGTTCAGAGTACACAGCTACTGTCCCGGTAGTACTGTTTGTTTGTTGAAACAAAAAGAGAGGAAACAAGAAAATTAAAATCTTTCCCACGTGACTGATCCTATGTCACGGTCCTCTCATAATCGCGCGCACAGTTAAAAGCCAAAATCGCCCGGCAAAATAGCGAACACATTCCGTGAATGTTTTCCCATCTTCTCATCGCACAACTTAGCATCATCATTGTGGCGACAATAATGATCGTCTCACTTGCTAATGTTGGCAATTTTGTAATCACCATCATCATCAATGTCATTGTCGTCGATGAAAGATCCGTCCGAAGGAGCAACACACCAAGGAACACAGCATCACACCACACCAGCCAAGCGACCATGGGCTAGAACATAGCTTCAATGGCTTCGACTTTTCAGCTAGCGGATGTGATTGCCGATTGTTATGGATACAGCTTAGGGTATCTGAACAGCGTGAAGATTGCAATTATTCTCGCTCTTTGAATATTGTATCTTTCTGGTGGTGATGGTGTACGACAGCGATTGAGCGAATGTAAATTGCGTTCCAACGATGATTTGGCATGTTTGGGGGAATGCTAGCATTCGGTTAAAGAGATCGAGGTACACGGAAAGGATTTCTTAATAAATGAGCTCTTCTTTAAAGACAACAACTGGTTAGCCAACCATCGTATATTAGTTCAGAATCGTTTGAAAGTCACGAAAGTTCGTGAACAATTGGAGATTACTTGATAAATAGTTGGCAATCAATTGAAGGTCATCAGTTGATTTTATGCTTTTACTGCAGAATTTACAGGGGAATGAATTAGACGTCGCTCTTTTATGTTCAGAATGGTAGTCATTATATTCACGTAATGACTGCTCATGTCTTCAACTATACATTGGGTTGATGCCATAAAAGTGAATGAAAATCAGCTACGACAAAAAATGCATAATAGTCGCGATAAGTATGAGCTTATTGCTGACTTTGCTTAAGGTTGCGCTACAATTAGGGATGGTTGGCCTCAGCGTACCAACTAATGCCAGGTATTCCTCTACCTCACTTTTAGACTCAAAGACATTCTGAGGCGGAATGGTTATGATCATTCGCTAAACGTGTCCTACTAACCCATAAAAATCTATAAATTCCAGTCATTCTAGACCTGGTTATACACACAACTCTTTCAAGTTTCCTTGTCTAATACCTTTTTTGGCATAAAAAGTTTCGTTTAAGTCGTTACTGACCTTGACGGAGCATGGTGCATGGTCTCCACAAAGAATAACTCGGCCGTAACGGCCATAAAACGCTCGTCCACATATCTGAAGCTCAAGCCTTAGTATGGCGCATATGGCTAATCTACATCCGAATCAGTGCTATTTCTTTTCCCTATAGCAATCACCATAATATAGATCCTCTGCTAATTGCTGGTGGCCTGTTAAAGTTCCGAATATTCCACGTGCAGATATCTGAAGGTCGTTGTCCTTTAAACGTTTGTAAGGATCGTCAACAGTGAATCCATTTCTATTCGAGACTATTAGGTGGTTCGTCACACATTTTAATCTACTCCGTATAGAGTGGTGAGCCCTGCGACGGGGTAGGCCAGTGTTATACTACTGACCGAGCATGTGATTGCCATTTTAGCCTGTTGGATTATACCACATGATTCCGAGTCCGATTTTCACTCAGTCGGAAATATGAACTTATCGAGTTAACATCCGTGCAAGAACGTTAGATATTCTTTAAAAAAAAAAAAAAAAAAAGGTTACGTGTGCTTGACGTGTAAGAATGTGACACGCTGTCCAGTTCAAATTCGAACAATCTTCCTTTACGAATTTAAAATGGAACATAATGCGTCATTGACAATGAAAAACATTAATGACGAATTTGAGGATGTACCGGTAAACGAACGGTAAAAAAACGACGTTGGTTTGGAAAGTTCCGTTCCGGGGATTTCCGCCTCGAAAACGAACACGTAGAAAGCCGGAAACGTCACTTGACGACGATATTTTAAGAGCAACAGTGGATGCTGACCCAACGAAATCGGTGCGGGAGATTGCACAAATCATGGGAGTATCCCCATTGACAGTAAGTCGACACCGTTCTCTCATATCAAAGGTAAAGAAACTCGATAAGTGGGTTTACCATGAAATGAACGAATCACCTGTGAGTAAAAGTGGATACTGTATGATAATCGCAAAAGATCTGGGCAGTGGTTGGATGCAGATGAAAAACCAAAACACACCCCTAAGACCGATATTCACCCAAAAAAGATTATGGTGACAATCTGGTGAACATCGAAACGACCAATCCACTTTTCATTTCTTCAACCAGGAGAAACGATAAATTCTATCAAATATTGTGAGGAAATCGACATATTGCATGGCCAAGGTCTTCCGGAACCCAGCAAAGGTCATAAAAGCCTTTGAATAATTCATTGCCTCAATCGCACTTCTATGAAAAAGGAATATTTGACCTTGTATCACGTTGGATGAATGTCATAGATGACAACGGATCCTATTTTGATTGAATAAAAATTTACGGAAAAATAATATAGGCTTTACATGCGTAAGGGTTTACTATTGATGGACTTACAACAGCGTTTCAATTTTTATAGTTTTGTGTTTTAAGCCTTGTCATGTTCTTTTAGTGCTGCCACTACAAAACCATCTTTCTATTCCGTGGGCCATACCACAGTGTTTGATGTTGGCAGCGTAAGATCTTTTGAGGGATCTTGGGATACTTTTCTTTACTTTCTTTCAAGTCCCGTTATGAACATTTAAATGAGGGAAACGCGTTCTAGGCACGTTTGCACAGCTAAAAATTCTATCAACCCGAAACTATTATCGATGGTGGTGTCATGTATTGTAGTACCTTAATAGTTACTTAAGTTTGCCATGGAAAACATTCACGATAACTTTTAACCTCATACCCAGGACACTGCCAGTAGGTTTTGTACAGAAACTTTCAGAATACTAAAGTTGCGAACTGGACCACGTAGTACATATCATTTTATTACAAACTTCTGTCGTCTTTGAGTCAAGATAAGAGCCAAAGCTCAGAGACTCTGCCAAAACTTCACCAAAGATCAGCTTTCATTCGCTTGGAATAGCATTTATCTTAAAACCTTTAAATTATTTGAGTTCGTTTTACTACGAAATTTTTTCCAGTGTATCGAGTGAATTCATTGACATAGTCCAACAGCATCTTACTGCCAGAGACCAGAGCGATCCAACATCTCAAACATGTGACAAATTCCCAACTTAAACCCATGGTGATCTTGAAAATCAAGTAAGGCAACTCCGAACGAACGGAACTTAAGCTCCTAAATCTACTAAATTATGTTATCACATTCCTCTTAATCATGATCTGTACATGTATCTCATCTTAACTACCCAAAAAACCAGAAACCTTTAATCCCAAGATTAGCCATGCATCTTTAAAGTATTTCATTCGCCCCATCACAAATCTGTTTCGCAATGTTTCGTACTCGTATGAAGCAAATGTGATCTGGCTTGTTCTTGATCTTGTCCACTGCGTGCTGTTCTTTATTCTTACGAGTAAATACGAGTATATATTTTCTAATTCCATCATTTCATCACTCTTCCGCTGGATTCTCTTGACGTAGCGAAGCTGTTATGACTGCTAACGCCAGATAAAACCGGCGCGATATACTTTAGGTAATCCAGCATGCGTCCGGTAAATGTAAAATCATCAAAGATACGGATACCGTCGAACGTCGTTGTATTTTTTTTTGGAGTTTTTATTTTGCCCCAACAGCACCAGGTGCAATCGAGATTTGCTCATAAGATTCCCCTTTCTAGCTCTGAGCAGTCTCTAGCGCTGGAAGTGTACCGCTTGATTAGGATGGGATCGCCTCCCTGTCCAATTACAAATTCGCTATCTTTTATGTCTGACACTTTGCAGCCTTCCAACGGGGACCAACATGATCGGAGTACTTTCGGCCTTTGCAATCGCAATTAGTAAAACTAATACTGGACTGGACCATTAGAGTACTGGCGCACTGGCACATTGGCGCGTTGCCGCATTAATGCACTTACGCAAATTGCCACACGTGTGCGATTACCTCTGTTGACTCTGGAAAAGAGAATAACAACAACTTTGCACTCCATTGCATTTAATTAAATCAATTAATCATCGAAGCCCTGGGTAGTTGGCCAAGACAAAAAAGATGCTTTAGCTAACGGATCCGGTTGTTGGAACCCTGCTTCTAAAAAGGGGTTGCTGCTACAAAGCGCGTCAACGTCATCATGATCACCATGATCATCATCATGTGTGCCACCATGAGCATAATCAACATCATCATCGGCGTCATGCAAGCGTGTAATGCATAAAATTAATTAATTAACTTGGAATCTTGGGCATGACTTGGATTAGATTTTTGCTGCATGCTTTCTGGTTGTTGGCTATAGAAGGCTTCATCGAAAAGACTGCAGCTTCAAGCTGACTTATGCATACGGTGTTGAGAATTAATATTTTCCTCTATCCCCGGTTTCGATGGTAGACTTTAGCGGGCTGAAAGGGTTGTGCAGGGGATGGGCTTGAACTTTGATATTTCTGTTTGGTTGTTTCGTGAATGCAAATCAAATTGAATTGCTAATCATGTGAACTTGTCCGGGGAGACTCGTTGTAAGAACGTGCATGACATCATTATTAGTGGGCGGCTGGCAAAGATTGTGCAAGCCAAAGAGGTATCCGTAATAAACTCTAGACTTAAATGAAGCGCGCGTTGAGTTACTTTGTATAATGGACGTGCACTGTTGGTTATATCAAGACATTCAAGTTCTTCACGTCTGGTGTGGTTGCCTAGGTCAGCTTGAGCATATCCGTGCATGATGAGAGGGAATTTTTAAAGAATCTGTCAAAGAGGAACTTGTTTAAACATAGCAGCTGTATGGAAGCGGGACATCAGCTATCTGGTTTTATTACAATCTGTCCTAACATGGTGGAGAGATAGTATGAAATACTGTTCTGATGATAGATATCAGTCGATTCTAAGTCTGCCATCTGCCCTATCAAGCATACATCCACACTATTGTCACTCCAAATAGGAACTTTGTATAATTTGGGGCAAGTTTCGAAGTTTGAAAGAGACTCCGACAGGGGACAATTCTTACAGCGAGATACTGCAGAAGTTGGACAGATGCACCAATTTGGAGGAAACTAATGTCAAATTCGCACACGTTAGAAGCACAACCGACTAACTAACATATCTTGAAGCTTACTGGATAATGCCTGGGTATAATCGCTTAACAGAGTTCGAAGGAAGAAATACACAAGTTCATCGTTAGCTAAGCATTTCGAAGTCATGAGAAGCCTGAAAGTTTCAGCAATTAAAACAGACAGAATGGCTTTCAGCACTCAAACCGCAGCAAATTTTGCTAAAGTTTACTGGCAGCAGTCAAAATAGCTATAAGGTATGTACATTGATATGCTGACCTATAGGAAAATAGAGAAGAGAAACCGAGAGACGAAGGTAAGGAATAGTCAAGGTAGAAAAGAGATGTGTGAGAAGGCTGAACTTTTGAAGGTTGTGACATTTGATATATCCCTGATGTACTGGCGTAGTAAATTCCAAAGTTTAATAGTGTGGACGAAAAATAAGCGTGACTATTTCAAGTAGTTATATATGAATTGTAAAATGTCCTTTGTTCTTAGTGACCGCAAAAATTGTAAGGCTTTAAAAATTAGTGGAGGTATAATCGTATCTGCGGAGCCTATGAACATATCGCATAACGTCATTGAAATCTACTTGGAATTTTCCCTGAGAAAGAGAGTCAAGGTTACTGTGGACCACTTTGGCATAAGTAATAAGGGGTGCAATATGAGTCATAACAAGTTCTCGTAGAGTTTTAATATGAGTAAAGCTAACGTAAGCATCCATAGATACTCCCAATGATAAGGTTAGTATGATTGTATTCACATTGCTTACAAAACCGAGGCTGGTAAGTGATTCTACAAGCTTTAGCCTTAGGTTAGAAAGCCAAAGGTCAGTTACAAGGCTATTGTCCAGCTTGTGGTGGAAAATAAACGGCAATAGGCCGTTTACCACAGATTAATTATGGATCAGAGATAAATTTTCATTTAATTTTTAGGCGAGCTCCTCAATGTTACTCATAGGATGGGTCAGACGTAAAGGTGGATTGCAGCATGTTTGCAAATTGATGGTCAGTCATTTATAAAGCGCAGAATAGAATAGGTCCAAGAATTGATCCTTGAGGTACAACTTGCCTTATTATCTTAAGCTTTGAAGATTTCCCTCCCTCTGCCAACTATCGGACAGATAATTCATAATAAGTTTAACAGACGGTTCACTGAAACCAAAAAGGTTTTGGAGCTTCCAACACAGAACATCATGGTTTACTCTACGATGGTCTTCGAAAAGTCAATTAGACAAAGTAATGTCACAAATTGTCTACCCAAGTCACGCCTTATATAGTCTAAGATGTTAATCAGGGCCGAAGAGCAACTATGATTGGTTTTGAAACCATAATATGCTGATAGGCCTATAGTCGCTAGGGGAGGATGCATTGGAATTTTTGGCAACTGGAATGACTAGCGATTTCCCAAGATTGAGGAAATATGGATGGTTGTATATATGAGTCGGATAGCTAATTGTAAAACATAAGCTCAATAAAGGAAATAAGTATACCGTCTACACCAGTCGAATTTGATTTTATTGCTGGAACGCAGTCAATAACTTCTCTTTCGGGTAAAAAATAAAATCTCCCTGCCTGTAAATTAGTGGTTCAAAAATAGTATTTACTTTGAAGTCAGTCATATCGAAGCAGCTTCCTAGAAAAAAACTCATTTAGAACATCAGGATCTAGGTCACACTGTACACTGTTAGTACACGGCGCAAGTTAATCCGTAGCTGTTTGGGTGGAAGTGAAGTACTTAACTTGGAAGCGTAGTAGTTTCATTTTGCAGTGCAGATAACATTATTGCGCTCGAGTGTTTCCTTTGCATCAGCACTTAGGCTGCAACCATACCAGAGAGCTGAACTAAGCGCAGAATTTTTTTTTTTTTTTTTATAATGAGCGCGCGCTCAAGGGGTTTGAGTAACCTTAAGGTGATTGTACACAGCGCGGGCAAAGGAAATTTAGAGAGGAAGAAAAGAGAGGTACCGATGTACATTATTTTTAAATGTTTGCAAGTTATAACGACCAGGAAATACCGAGATCGGCAGGGCATTCCATAAGCGAGTTGTACGGCTTAGGAACGAATCACGATATTATAGAGTACGTCCAAAACTGGGCTTGAGGGTATACTGATGAGCATTCATAGCGAGACGGGTGTTACGGTTGAAAGTTTGAATGGGCGGAATGCTACTGGCGATTTCAGTGGAGCACTGGTGGTGGAAATAGCGATAAAACAAAGTGAGACACGAGACATTACGTTGGTGTTCGAGCATGTCAATTGATTGACTGATATTAGTATCATCAATAAGTTTTATCGCACAGTTTTGAATCCTATCTATCAGGTGCGGTGATGTTTTAGCAGCACCTGACCAGATGTGGGAATTGTACTCTAATTTTGGGCGGATGAATGCCTTATATATTGAGGCCAGATCAGAGGGGATAAATATTTCTTACATGTCTAGGAAACCGAGACATTTCGCAGCATTTTTGGCGACATCAAATATGTGGTCATTCCAACGTACGAGTAAGTTGTCATTGATACACATATCGAGAATGGAAAGTTTTTCGGTTTCGACGATGCAAGTGCCATTCGCTTGGGTGTTTAAATTTCGCTTTAACGTCAGCAGATAGCATTGTGATTTGGCAGTATTTAACTCCACTCTGTTGATAGTTCCCCAATTGGTTATGCTATTGATATCGGAATTTAATGAGCTTAGCATACGCTGCCGTTCTCGTACTACAGCCGAAAAGCAGAGAGTACTGTCATCAGCAAAGGAATATATTGGATTGGAAGTAGCAGACAAGAGATCGTTAATGAAAATTAAAAAGAGTGTGGGTGACAGAACAGAGCCCTGGGGCACACCAGCATTTATTTTGTGAATATCAGACTTGAAACCGTCCAAAACAACTTGAATTGAACGTTCCGAAAGGTAGTTTCTAATCCATTGAAGAAGAGAGTCGTCGATCCCAAAATGCACGCATTTTCGACAAAAGAGCCTGATGCCAAACTCTGTCAAATGCCTTAGAAATATCGAGTGCAACTATCTTGCTTTCGCCAGATTGATGTACGTTTTGGTTCCACTTTTCGGTGAGACATGCCATCAAATCACCAGTGGACCTGTTGCTACGAAAACCGTACTGCCGGTCATTGAGAAGTTTTCGTGTTTCGAGATATTTCATGAGCTGACGATTTATCAGTGTTTCCATGACCTTGGAAAGAAGGGACGTAAGTGCAATGGGTCTGTAGGAGGAGAGAGAAGATGATTCGCCTTTTTTAGGGACGGGCTGGACAAATGCTGTCTCCATCTGCTCGGGAAGAGTCCTAAAGTGTAGGATTGATGAAAAAGCTTACGCAGTGGTTTTGCCAGCGAGGAAGAACACCTCTTCAGAAGAAAGGAAGATATCCCATCTGGACCAGCGGATTTATGTATGTTGAGATCTTTAAGTACTCTTGCTACTTCACGAGCTCGAAAGTAGATTCGTCCCATTGAAGATTCGACGCACTCAAGTGTAGGCGGAGACAAAGCACAATCTGGGAGTGTTGAGCTGGCCGCAAAGTGTGCAGCAAGCAGATTGGCCTTATCCAAAGAGCTGACAGCTGGAATGTCATTGTAAATGAGCGTTGGGATGGAGGATGAGGCGGAATTTCTAATGTTTTTGACGAACGACCAAAAATTGTTACTGCCTTTGGGACCTTGCAGTATTTTTTGCCTCAGTTTTTGGTCGTATAGGTCGTATAGGTATTCACACGCTTAAGAAAGGCGTTGCAGTCATTTCTGGCTCGTTTGAACTTTTTTCGGTTTTCCTCTGTCGGGTTGGTCTTGTAGGACCGAAAAAACATTTCTCTAACCCTGACGGCCTCTTTACAGCTCGAGTCGTACCATGCCTTTTCTTTTGGTTTGATACTCTTCATCCGATGAGGAATAAAGCATCTCATTCCAAAGAGAATGGTGTCTGTTATCATATCAGCAGCGGCATCCACGTCGTTATCGAGGAAGCATAACGACCAGTTAAAATTCCTAAAGAAGCTGTTAAGACCGCTCCAGTTGACTTTCTCGTATTGCCATACGGTTCTTTTAGGAATTTTTTCTCTAACTGTGTGGTCGGAGAGCACATCAATGGTGTACTTATCAGGGTGAGAAGTTAAAAATAAATCCAGGGTGTTGGCGGTATGACTATCAACGTCTGGTATTCGCGTGGGCTCATTTACAAGCTGCGTTAGGTTGTTTTCCGCAGCGAAAATCTCAACACACCGTCCTTCGGGTGTTGTCTGTCCGGAATGTCGAAGCCACCCAGAATTGTGTATATTGAAGTCGCCCGTAATAACGATTTCAGTATGAGGATACAGGGATACAATTCTTTGAATGGAGTCAGACAGCGCATCAAACTCGTTAAAGGTTGGATTGCTGTCCAGTTTGGGGCTTCTATAAATAAAGCAGTAGTGTATAATTTGCTTACGGAGATGGAATTACCACATGAAGTTGAATCCCGGATTGGAACATGGATCACATTGTGGTGGAGTTTGGTAAGCTACATCACTACGCACATAAATGGCGAGACCGCGGTGAGAGAAGAATAATGGCACTAGTTCGTAGCCAGGTAGAATGCAATTTTGATGAGTCAATAGCGTCAAAATTTCTGAAGGATAATGTCCCAGTGAGAAAAGTCAATGTTTTAAGTACAGAAGAGAAGATCATGGTCGGAAATATCATCCATGGAGAATTGGTAAAAAAGGAGAACAGATAAGGGATTAGAAAGAATTATAAGTCAAGCAGGTTGGGGATAGCGTTGTCAGAAAACTGCATAGGATTGTAGTTATTTAGGATATGGAGCCCAAAAGCCAAGCCAAGTCTTTGATTTTGAAAGCACGGAAGTCGCCAGGTATAATGATGTGTTGATATATCGCGAACAATTCAGTGAGAGCACTTAATAAAATTTGAGGGGAGGAGCTTCGGTTATAAGCTCAGGATACTAAACATTTATTGAAGGCGTCAGAAATATTTACTATTAGATAAGTTCGGATACATCAAGAACCTCGCACATCAGTGTAGAATTAACATACATTTCTATTCTTCCTCCAATCGTGTCAGTGATTCTGTAATTTCTGTGTAAGTTATAATTAAGTACTGAGTAAAGTAAATCGGGAATATCAGGTCGGAGCCAGAACTCACAAACACATATCACATCAACATTAGAGTTTAACAACAGATAGTAAAGATAGTCTAATTTATACATACTTGCATTAAGGTAACAAACCTTAAATCCCTAGCGATGTCTGGAAAAAACATCAATGTCTTATCAAATCGGTCCAATAATTGACTGTCCATGTCCATGAGGATTATACCCTCCAAGTCTCAAAAAATAGCCATGACCTTTTCAGCCTATGGCACCATCTTTGCTTTATTCGGAGCAGATTTGTCTGAAAAATTCTATTGTTTTCATTGTGGCTTGGTCTCTGGCGTGTATGGGTCTAAGTTTCATAAACGCAGAGGACTTGATGGAAAATTTCTCGTATTTTCTGATGTGAATGATTGTTAAGGTGTGAACTGGGTGGTTGTCCGTTTTTCCTTTGTTGGGGTTGACGAGCAAGTCCAACCATGTTCAAGGTTGTTTGTGGCTTCGTAATATATATTTTTAGTTTAGTCCAACAAGTTGGATATTCCGTTATGCTTATGCTACAAACCATCAATGACCAATAGGTTTCTCTTTGCATTGGGCACCACAGAAGCTAATGTAGATTATTGAAGGCCTAGCCGGTAGAAAGTTGTTCCTGCAGAATTTTGCTAATTTAGGTAGACAAAATTAGATTTTCGAGATGGTTTCTCCGTTTAAGAGTAGGTTCATATCCTATGTAAGAAATATCCTATCTTTAATAACCTACGTTAGCAAAAAAGCAAAAAAACAAAACACGTACAAGTTAAGTGCTCTAGCGAAATGTGCTTATCAGTTGCTTCATGTCTCCTGACAAGTGCAATTAATCTGTGGTACCTAGAGCATTCAACTTGTTTTTTTTTCATTACCTAACCAACTGTGCGTAACAAGATATAGATATTTAATAAAATAAGTAATTCGTGAATCTTCATAATAAGCGAGTGATTTATAAAGGCCGAAATTTAATATAAAGTTTTATTTTACTGTATCGCAGAATATCGTTGGCAGCTTATCATCCTTGTGTAGCTAAACATTCAAAGTAAAGTAAAAGCAAAGAATATTTTGCGAAAGTTTGCGAAACAACAAGTTGTATATGTGATGTTAAATGGCTACTGATATTTCTTATTAATCAATCTTTGATATTTGAGCACAAACTCAAGCTCGAATCGATTTGATGTGGTCATTGGTCATGTTTTAGGATAATACAGCTCTACCCGATGAAGCATTTCAAGAGATTAAAGTAAAAATAAGAGCCTTGTGCGAACAAATTTAATCAAAATGGGCCAAAGTTGGCAGGCTCTCATTGCCTTTGCACAATAATCGTTTATGGCTTCAGAAATACATTCAATTTTCGGAAATTGTGACTGGTGCATTTCCTAGTTCTTCTCAAAATAAACCACCAGACAATAAACCAGGAAGACCACAAAAAGATTTTAATACATGTTGTTATAGGTCTAAAAGGTGAAAAGTCCAAGACCTTCTCCAAATATAAGTCGAAAAGAATTGTTGTTGGCCACCGAAATGAAACTAAGAAGCGAGGGTAAAATAGATTCGGCTTCAATTGTGAGAGAATTATCTGTAGCTTCTCCTAAAGGAGGTTTTCGTAGTAACAGGTCCACTGGTGATTTGATGGCATGCCTCACCGAAAATTGGAACCAAAGCGTACATCAATTTGGAGAAAGCAAGATAGTTGCACTTGATATTTCTAAGGCATTTTAGAGAGTTTGGCATCAGGCTCTTTTGTCGAAAATGTGTGAATTTGGGATCGACGGCTCTCTTTTCCAATGGATTAGAAATCACATTTCGGAACGTTCAATTCAAGTTGTCTTAGATGGTTTCAAGTCTGACATTCGCAAAATAAATGCTGGTATGCCCCAGGGCTATGTTCTGTCTCCGGCACTCTTTTTAATTTTCATTAATGATCTCTTTTCTGCTACTTCTAATCCAATATATTCCTTTGCTGACGACAGTACTCTCTACTTTTCATATTTTTTCCCGGCCTCAGGACCCTGCTCTTCGGCTGTAGAACGAGAACGGCACCGTATGCTAAGCTCATTAAATTCCGATATCAACAGCATAGCCAATTGGGGAACTGTCAACAGAGTGGAATTTAATGCTTTCAAAACACAATGCTGTCTGCTGTCGTTAAAGCGAAATTTATACACTCAGCCATTATCTATGAATGGCACTTGCATTGTCGAAACCGAAAAACTTTCCATTCTCGGTATGTGTGTCAATGACAAACTACGTTGGAATGACCACATATTTGATGTCGCCAAAAATGCTGCGAAATGTCTCGGTTTCCTCAAACGATGTAAGAAATATTTTACCCCTCTGATCTGGCCTCAATATATAAGGCATTCATCCGCCCAAAATTGGAGTACAATTCCCACATCTGGTCAGGTGCTGTTAAAACATCTCCGCACCTGATAGATAGGATTCAAAACCGTGCGATAAAACTTATTGATGATACTAATATCAGTCAATCAATTGACATGCTCGAACACCAACGTAATGTCTCGTGTCTCACTTTGTTTTATCGCTATTTCCACCACCAGTGCTCCACTGAAATTGCCAGTAGCATTCCGCCCATTCAAACTTTCAACCGAACACCCGTCTCGCTATGAATGCTTTTTACTTTTTTTTACTTTTAAATTCATTTTTATTATTTCTTTCTATATGTTAACTTACCTACTAGACAAAAATGCTTAAATCTAATTTAACATCAACAGTTTTAGAATTTAGCTTACTGGCTCTTACCGAGCACTCTAAACTTAACGATATTACTACAACTAGTGTCTTTCGACCTTAAATCTATCCTAGGACTTAGCTTATATAACCAGCATATTTACATATATGATTCTCTAAGAAAATTATATCAAAAAAAACTTAGATGTTTTATCTCTATTTTTTTTTTTTTATTTAAAATTAAGCTACCTATCTACTTAACCTACCTATGCTACTTAATTTAACTTAACTATAATCCAGGTGGCGAGCACTCGTTTTCTTTTGCTCCGAGTGGTCGCCATCTCGATTGCGTTTTCGGACGCCTGGCAGTCGTTATCATGGTGCACATGCACCTCCGGAACCTGACCGAGACCATCTAGCGTCGGTCAGCTTTCGGGGGGACCCCTACATGATAACGATCCTCTCCACGAAAACCCCCTAGCTAACCCTAATCTACTTATACCTAAGAGGAGCTACCCAAGTAGCGCACCAACCTAGGAGAGCGTATCACCTCCCTCCCATTCTTCAAGCCACCAGTATTCGGTGTGCTGCTTTTCGGCCTCGATCCTATCCCTGTCCGCAATTGCTGGGTTAAAACGGAAGAGCTCAGGAGCACTGGCGACGTAGCCGTCGTAGATGAGCCGCTTTTCCCTCGCACCGCTGTGGCAGTGGTATAATACCGGAATACCATCCCTACTTTGCACTAACCCTTTAGCGTCAATATGGAGAAATGCTTCAGGAGGGATAAAGAAGTCAGATTGAAGTGTACTCTCGTGGTACATTATATTGGGGTAATATGCCCCAAAGATCAGGCTATTATCGCTCGTCATTGCTCTTGCGACGTGCCTTCGAATCACCTTAATTAGAAAATTGTCAATCCTATTTAGTCCAGCTCCCTTGTAAAGGACTTTGTTGGGATAATATGTACTCTGACTCAGGTGTTCTGTACAATCGAAGGCAGGTTCTAAGACACTGTCTCTCAAACACACGAATCATTTCCATATAAGACGGCGCTACATTAAACCACACCGGACAACCGTAAGCGATGATTGGCCTGATTAGGGCCACGTAGCATATGATTTTCACTCTGGAATCAAGTTGACTGCTTTGAAACAATTTCCTTGTCAGAGCTAAAGCCTTCTTGGCCCCAGCCAGACAAGCATCTATATGTTTGTCAAAATATAAATACCTATCAAGCCAGATACCAAGATATCTAACTGCGCTTCTCACCGCTAGTGGTAGTCCATGCTGTCCAATGATGGCCAAATTTCGCCAGTTATTTCTGGTATCCCAAGAGGCCCTTCTCAATGGAGTTCTAAATAAGATTGTTTCTGACTTTTGGAAATTAATTTTTAATATCCAATCATCGCAATACTCCTTAATATGATCGAAGTCACGTTGCAAAAGGGTGTTAATGACTTCGATTTTTGATCCTGATCTGTACGCCACTAAATCATCTGCATACGCTATAGCGTGATTGAGGGTACCTATAAGATCACTCGTGTAAATATTGAACAGAATCGGAGAAATAACCGACCCCTGTTGTAAGCCATTTTTAATGTTAAAAACTTTACTCGAAGTTACGTTGCCACATTTGACAACGAACTTCTTTCCCATAAGCATATCGTAAATCATATATAACAAAGGTTTCTGCATGCCCATTCTGGTTAGCTTGTAGAAAAGCCCCTCTAACCATACGGTGTCAAAGGCCTTCTCCAAGTCAACCAGACAAGCACCAGTACATTGGTTCTTGCCTCTGTTCCATTTTATGTCGGAGATCAGTTTTGACGCCGCATGAATTGTGTCGTGCCTCGCCCTAAAACCAAACTGATTGTCCGGGATTATATTGTTATACCCCACCCATTTCAACAGCGCTCTGTTGACTATCTTTTCAAATACTTTGCCAATGTTCGGAAGTAGACTAATTGACCGAAGATTAACAGGGTTGGTCCTAATTTTATCCCTCTTTGGGATAGGGTGTACCACTGCTATTTTCCAATGCGCTGGATAATATGCATTATTCAGCGCATTGTTAAATAGCGTAGTGAAAATTTCCACCGCTTCCAGGGGTAAATGTCTCAATATGACGTTTGGGATACCGTCTACTCTCGCCGACTTTTTGTTCTTCAGTGACTCAAAGATGCACAGGAGCTCATCTTTTCGCACGAACAAGTGACCTGCAGCTTGTCCATCGGCGACGATGGCGTTTGCCACGTTTTCTTCATTAAACAGGATAAAACCGTTGTTCTCAGATCGCCAATTGTGGATATCGTTGCGCAGGTAGAAGTGATTTGCTTAAGTCCTGTTCTCGATATCGTGGTTATGGTAAACTGGATTGTTCACAGTGTGCACGGTTTCGAAATAAGCGCCTAGCAACTCTACTTTTTCCTGTGGGTTTTCGACCACAAAGATACCGTTTCCTGAGTCGACACTTTCTGGACTTATACCGGCGGTCAGTAATAGCTGTCTGTTTTCTGTTGTCTGTGTGATTCGAACACATTGGATGTCATTGTGATCTTTCCGGCTGAACAATTTGTTTATCTGCGGGAACATATTCGGGCTACTGGATTTTATAGCCCGGATTTTATTGCCCCAGTGCAGACTTATGGATTTATTGAAATTTTCTTTTATTAATTGTTTCTGGTTTTTTATCACTGACTTTAGTGTTCTTATTTCAGTATCGTTCCTGTCAGTAAATCGTCTGTATAGCTGTTTTAGCCTCGAGAGCAGTCTGCTTTTGTGTGCGTATAGTGCGTCGATTGTGGGAGTTCGGTACATATTAGTCTGACTGTCTTCGGAGTGTTGTATTCTAGGGATAATTCGCTCCATAGTTTGTTTAATTACCATGTCCGTTTCTGTTAAATGTCGGTCAATCTCGTCGTCTGTCAGATTTCTGTTATTCGGAGGATCGATCCCGCTCGAACGCAAATTACGCTTCAAAGTTTTGGCGAAGCGTGACCACCGTACTCTACGATAATCGTACGAGAACACGTGCTCATATTGTTCCAGTAGTGTTTGCTCGTTCTGGATCCGTACTGTAGCGGCGAGTCCGTAGTGGTCGCTGTCATACTCAAACGCTCGCAAACAGTTCCTAGTGGGTCGTTCTATGTTCGTCAGTTCAATCCTATTGTCTATTAATGCCAAGTCCAAAAATGAACCGGCTGATGGGAAAGAGGGGGTATCCGTTGCGTACAACTCGAGTTTGTACTCAATCCTATTTAAACACCACCAGTTAAATAACTGATTACCCCTGGTATTTGGTGGATTATTTCCTCTTGCCGCATGTTTAGCGTTAAGGTCTCCGGCCAAAAAGTAAAAATTTTCTTCCGATTGTAGCCGCAGAGAACGAAAAAGTTTTTCGAGTTCTGTTACAAATTGAGTGGGAAGAAGTGCTTCAGGTGCGTAAAGCGACACCACATACAACCTTCTTTCACTACGAAGACGAATGCATACGATGCACGCTTCCAACACCTGGAACCCATGCACGACCCTGCTATATATGATTTTATGGCGCAAGCCCCTAGGTAAAAGTACACCAACCCCACCCCCTCTTGTGGAGTTAGGCCGATCTCTTCTATAAGTATTGTAACCACTGTAGCCAATTTTGTGATTCTGGTTAAGCTTCGTTTCGCTTACCAAAATAACATCTGGGCACTCGCTTACCAACAAGTTAGAAAGATTGATCCTTCTCTCGATTCTGATCAATGAGTTAACATTCACTGCAAGGATCTTCAGATTAACCTCATTCAGCGTATCAGACATTATATCGGCGCGCCAGTCTTATCAAACAGTGTCGAATAGATAACGTCTATTCGAGCTGCTTGTTCATTAAGTTGTTTCTGGAAGTGATCGATCTTTCCATGCAGTGACAGAAGGATCGCTTTCAAATCCAGATCAGTCTCCGGTGCCTTTTCGGCAACTTTCGACGTATTTGTTAATGTCATTGTGGCACCACTCGATCCAGCTGCCATTTGGGCAAAGGACACATTGGGCGCTACAAAATTAGAGAACGCGCGACTCTTTAGACGTTTTCCTTCTTCTATCAACTGTTTTCTAGCCTGGACTTTCTTTTTCAGCTCCTGGAACCTAGGACAACCTCTATAATTGGCGGGATGTCCCGAGTTCCTGCAGAGTACGCAGAAGAGTTGACTCCTATCCTCTACCTTATCATTACCTAGTGGACACTCTCCATTTTAATTTTTAATCTTAATTTTTCCCAACTAACAGAATGATAGTAAAGAAACTTGATACTTCGTAAACTATCAGTTTTACTGTTGGGCGTTAACTGCACTAAAAAGAATGGTAATTTTCGGTTACCACCCCTTGCCGCAGCCGTGGTAAACGGCTTGACCCCCACGAACTTAAGGTCGTCACTCTCAAATCTCGTAAGCTCTGTTTCGAGCTCTTCTGTATTTATTGAAGGGTCGATGCCTTTCAACAGCACCGTCTGTAATTTTTCACTTTTAGGAGTGTATGTGAAATATTCGGTTTCCGCCTTACCTAGGGCGGTGCGCACTTTCTTATGTTCCTCCATGCTACTACATATTATAATGTGCTTGTTGGCACTCAATCTTTTTACGTAAAAATCCTTACTTACTAATTTACATAACCTTATGCTATCATTTATTTCTAGATCACTAACGTTAATTGGTGGTACTTTTTCTCTCTTTTTTTGCTGTTGCTTCTGTGGCTGTTGTTGTCGTTGTTGTTTCTGTTGTCGTGTCCATTGCTGTTGCTCCTTCGTTTGTTGTTGCTGCTGTTGTTGCTCCTGTTGTTGCTCCTGTTGTTTCACTTTCTGTCCTGTTTGTTTTTGTTGTTGCAACTGTTTGTTGTTTTGCACAGTTTTCTGCTGTTGTTGTAGTAGTATTTGTTTCTGTTTTTGTTGCTGAGGCAATTCTTGTAGTTTTTGTTGCTCTTGCTGCCTTTTCTGTCGCAACTTCTCCCTTTTCTCTATTAGCTCTTTAATTAGCTTATCGAGCTCTCTTGCTTCCTCGTCACCTCCGTTTTCTGACGCGGCTTCATCATCGTCAGCCGACAGTTCTTTGAAGGAATTGCCTTCTCCGATGTATCGGCCTTCGCCCCCTTCTGATTCGTAGGAATAGCTAAGACCATTGTCTTCTTCTGTTTCTGCTGCTGATATGGCTAAGCTCAGTGTCAGTTTTCCCTCTTTTGTCGGCCTTTTTGTCGATGGATTGGATTTTGGCATCCCTTTCCTTCTTCTTTTTTCCATCTTTGATGTCTCGGATGATGTTTCTGCTGTGGTTGTTGCACTGTTTGTTGTTGTTACCGACGGCTGGTGTTCATTTGTTCTCGTCACTCTTTTGGGCAACGATTGATTTTGCGGGACCTCCGGCTGAACGGAATCCATTGCTTTACTGTCTTTCGGCGCCCGTCTCACGATTAGTTTTTTCGTTTACGAAAGAAAAAGAAAAAAACAAGACTACGTGTATTCGGGTGGATTTGAACCTGGGTCCTCCACTCCTGAGTTCGGTAGGCACTCCACTGAGCCAAACGACGATTTCTAACTTTTTTACTTAGATACGTTCTTAAAACACTTTGCTAACACCACTAATCAATCAACTTTCCTCACTGAGAGTTCGGAAGCGACTTTCAACCGTAACACCCGTCTCGCTATGAATGCTCATCAGTATACCCTCAAGCCCATTTTCGGACGTACTCTAAAATATCGTGATTCGTTCCTAAGCCGTACAACTCGCTTATGGAATGCCCTGCCGATCTCGGTATTTCCTGGGCGTTATAACTTGCAAACATTTAAAAATAATTTACATCGGTACCTCTATTTTCTTCCTCTCTAAATTTCCTTTGCCGTGCTGTGTACAATCACTTTAAGAGTACACAAACCCCTTGTGCGCGCGCTCATTATACAAAAAAAAAAAGGTACACATTTGAAAAGAGCTCACGGGTCTCTTATAGCTGATGCTAATCTTTCAACGCATTAGTATAAAATCGTGCGTCAATAAACCAAAGCACAACATTTGAAATTCTATCGTGCGTACAATAAAGTTCAGGATGCTAAGCAATTATGCTATCACTCTGATATATGTAATTATAATAGAACTATCAGCCGAAATAGTGCTCCCATCACTTATCGACCATACTATCATGCGCCTTTGTGATGTTTAAAAGACAGTTTTTCGAACTTTGAATTTAACGCAAAACAATGATTTTCAAATGATAATAAAGTGGGGATGTGATGGAGCTGAATAATCAAGGTGTCGACAAAAGTTTTCTTAAGTGCAACACACGGGCGAAAGCTTATTCAGCATTTCCATGTTCCCTATACATACGAGGGTTGTCTAAAAAGTTTCCGGCCGAATAATGATACAAGACATTTTTTCTCAATTTTTTTTTTTAATTTTTCTACATAGTCTCCTTGTAACTCTACACACTTCTCCCAGCGATGCTCCCATCTCTCTAACCCCAAATTTCTCTGCAAAATAATTGTTCACGAAGGTGATTGCCTCCTCATTTGACGAAAATCTCTGTCGTCCGAGCGCAGTTTTTAGATGAGGGAACACAACGAAGCCGCTTGGCGCTAGATCTGGTGAATAAGGCGTAATTCATGGATTTTCGCCATAACAACCGCTGAGGTGTGAGACGGCGCGTTGTCTTAGTGAAACAGGATTTTCATTTACTGCAAATGTGGCCGTTTTTCCGTAATTTCTGCCTTCAGCTTGGCAAGTAATGTTTCGTAGTATGCTCCTGTAATGGTTTTCCTTTTTTAAAATAATCGATTAAGATAACTCCTTTACTATCCCAAAAAACAGTCGCCATCACTTTCCCAGCCGAAAAAACAGTTTTTGCTTTTTTGGAGCCAGCTCGCCTTGACTGAATTTTTGTTTCGGGCATACTAGTATAATGGTGTATCCAAGTTTCATGTAGAGTAATTAATCGGCGCCAAAACTCGGATTCATTGCGCCTAAATTGCGCCAACACAGCGTTGGAAATGTTCATTCGAACACGTTTTTGGTCTAACGTAAGCAAACGCGGCACCCAATGCGCGGACAGCTTTCTCATGCCCAAAACTTGATTTAATTGTAACAAACACGTTCTTTGGACATTCTCATAACCTCTACTATCATTCTCACTTTAATACGGCAGTCGTCTAACACAATTTGGCGAACTTTAACAATGTTATCGTCAGTGGTTGCAGTTTTTGGACGTTCATCCACGGCTAAGTTTTTTGTTATCAATTTTTTCTTAGCCCTAAGTACACAAAATAAAAATTTATAAATAAAATGTAAATGAAGTCGAAAGACATAGATATAAGAATTTAGATTAGCTTAGAGTGCCTGTGTGGGGCCAGTAAGTTAGCATAAGATTGTTAAGTAATTGTAAGCTAGCATTTAAGCATTTTTTGTTAGAATGTAAGAGTTAGTGTTAAGATAATAAAATGCATTAAAACTGAAACTGAACTCTTACGGCCACGTTTAAATTTAGCTGCCCAAAATTTTACTGTGGTAAATGATGGTGCAGAGTCCCCATACACAGAGTCCAACTCATTTTTGATGTGCGTAGGTGTATTGCCTTTCAAAAACAAGAATTTCATAACAGCTCGATACTAAATTTTTTTCATTTTCACAAAAAAACACTCACATCGACTCACTCAAACGACTGTCAACTAAAAACTGCTGGTCCAAAATGACTGAAACTTCGGTAAGTAACTATCAAAAGATGCACAACTAGTATTCACTAGCTTTTATTGACGAGTGCCGCTATCTTTACGTTGTGGTCGGAAACTTTTCAGACAACCCTCGTATGTACTCTGGCACTGACAAACTCGAGAAAATAATTTGGCAAACCCATCACCATTTTCAACTAGATATTGTAGTCCTATCAAATTATATTTGTTAAAGAATCAGTTGATGCTTTAACTTCACAAGTAAGGCATATTGAAAACCAAATTGTCGGACTCTCTCTGTCGTTAACACGTTGCGTGCCACGGCATCACTGGTGATCACGACAAAAGTCATTCCCCATAGGCCACGGCATCACCGGTGATCACATAAGAAATCTTCCCCCTGGTGTCAATGTCTCACAGTTGATACACCCATAGATCTCTAGAATTTATTTTTTACCGCAATAGTTAAAAAAGTTTAGAAAAATTCAAAAATTTATTTAAAAAGTAAACATATTTCTTTGTGTAAAAAATCAAACAATTTATTATATTTAAAATAGAGTTTAAAAAATCCATTGAAAACAAACGGTGTTATGTGCCTCAATGCATTTCCTGAAAATGATTGAGACAAAAAAATGGCTTCTCAGGGCATTCTGAGCAGTAAGTGTCCACAAATGTTGCCTTCTTTCTCCCGATTGCAGACGAAGATGTATCTTTAAGGTCGGCATAGGTCGGCAGCGTTGTCTCTTACGCCTTCCATCTTTTGTTAGTTCCGTTGATGTGGTTAAAATATGTTTTCTTCCTTTTGGGTTTAGTGTAATGACTGAATTTTGTTGACCACTTAAGCAAAGAATTATATTTTGACGAAAGTCAGATATTTGTATATGGGGATTGTTTTCCTTATGTAATATGTATGCAATTATAACAGCTGTATTCAAAAGAACATCAAACGCAACTTTGTGGAACCAACGGATAGTTTTACGCAGAGGACTAAAATAGCTTGCCAATCGATCCGCTATGTCTATACCTAGATTAAAAAATATTATTTCATAAATTCATGAAACTTATGGAACATATACAAATGTACCTTGCTTGCATTTGTTGTATTCCAATATTATATCAGGTTTTAAAATATCCGCATTAAGCTTGTGCTCTTTTCCTGAAGGCACAAACGCACCAATATTTGTTGTGGACAAAAAACGGACTTCTCTTTTATCTCTCCAGTATCCAATTACTATTCCCGATCTTTGATATGAAATACATTCTCCTTTTTTTAGCTTTCTAGTCAACTTTGGCAAAACTTTTCGGTTCCTCCATAGTGTTCCCTGTAAATGCGTTCTTCTATTTTGGGCAAATGTTTGCCAATTCGATGGAGGTGTAGAAATTGTCCACTGTTAGAGTTCAGCTTTCTTCAAAATAACCTTCCATCAGCTGAATGCAAATATTTGTTGAAAGCGATAAACCAGTTGTTGTGTCCGATTTGCCGGTGTACAATTTCAAATTATAAATATAATCATCAGTAGCTGCTAATTTGAAAACCCCTTCACACCATACTTATGCGCTTTCCCTGGAAGATATTGTCGGAAACCCAACCGACCCCGGAAAGGGATCATGCTTTCATCTATAACCAAGTATTTACCAGCTTATTTTTCTTAAAGGTTCGGATTGCTTCCTGTACAACTTTGTCAACTTTAAAAGTTTTAGACGATTTTTCAGATGGTTGGTCGTTATTTCCAAAGTGTATAAGCTTTAACAAAATCTGAAAGCGGTTGTGAGACATAACGTATGGAACGAATGAATTTTTAAATAATTTTGTTGGTTTCCAATAATTTATGGGTATTTAACTAGACCCATATACATGAGACAATGGCAAGAAACTGCTTGATCTCCTTACGATCAGTGTCTTTCCACTCATTCATTCTACTACTTCTTCGACTACGGGAGACAAGTATAAAAGTGTTTGCACTTTTATTTGTTTCTTCAACGATTATATCTAAAATCGTATTCGTTAAAAATTTTCTGTAATAATGAAACGGAGGACCGCGTTCCTGTTGACTAATTTGGAGCTGCGTGAACGCTTCTGAGAATTTATGCAATGTGTTTCCAGTTGCGGGAGAAATCCAGACAAACGAATTTTCTGCATGCTATTCCTCCGTTGTGGTAACAAATTCTGCACCATGGGACTGACGGTTTCCATGTCTATTGCATTAAGAAGTATTATCACTTGACGTATCACAACTGCAATCCGGCAGGTAAAGATCGTCATCATCAGCACTAAAACCTGTTGCACTTTCACTGGAGTTATCTATAGTTTCCAACTCCTCAATCATTTGCTCGGAATCCATCTCTATGGATTTTTTTTATAATGTATCAAATGCAATTATAAATATGCTTACACGTCCACCCCGAACTAAAATTCTGTATTGAATGACACTTTCCCCCAGAAGATCACAGGGGATACATGCGCAAAAAAATAATAATTATTTTCTTTTAAACGCAAATGCATCACCGGTGAACACCATAAAAAAACATGTCAAAGTTTTAATTGCATTTTATTTTCTTAATCACTAACTCTTACATACTCGTACTAACAAAAAATGCTTAAATGCTAGCTTAAAATTACTTACAATCTTATACTAACTTACTGGCCCCACACAGGCACTCTAAGCTACTCTAAATACTTATATCTTCGAGGGGCGTTCAATATATTCTCGGTATCGATATGAAAGAAAATGCGCATTCAATTTAAATTGTTTTTATTTTTCAATATAATCTCCCCTAACATCAATGCATTTGTTACATCTTGAGATAAGCTTTTTTAAACCCTCAAAAAAAAATTTTATCTTTCTCTGCAAAATACCCATTTATTGCCGACTTGAGTTCTTCATCATCCGAAAATCTTTTTCCACGAAGACATTTTTTCAAATCCGGAAACAGGAAATAATCACTAGGGGCAAGGTCTGGACTATAGGGTGGGTGTTGGATTTCTTCGAAACCACAATCTCGCGCAGCAGCCTTGGAAACTTTAATTTCCTCCCGCAAATTATGCAAAGTGGAAGCGTAGGATGTGGCGTTGATGGTTTCACCCTTTTTTTTGTACTCAATGAGCAAGATTCCCTTTGAGTCCCAAAAAACCGTGGCCATGAGCTTCCCGGCAGACGGAGTGACTTTGAACTTCTTCGGGGGGTCTGCTCCTTTTTTATGCCACTGCATGGACTGTTGTTTGCTTTCAGGGTCATAGTGGTGGACCCATGTTTCGTCCCCAGTAACAATTCGATCCATAACACCGTCCGCGTTCTCACTACACATCTCCAAAAGCTCTCTACAGCATGCGATTCTCACTTTTTTCTGAGGCGCTGTGAGCATGGTCATGAAGAATGGTGTGAATGGTACCAATTGAAAGCTTGGTGATCTCTGCCATCATTTTCACCTTTATTCAGGCATCCTCAAGAACAAGTTTTTCGACTTCTTTGATGCTTTCTCCCGTACAAGCAGTAGCCGGGGCGCCGGAGCGGGTGTCGTCTTCAATGCTCTCTCTGCCTCGCTTGAACTCACTTGACCACTTTTGCACAGTTAATAATGAAGGTGCGGAACCCTGGTAAACAGCCACTATCTCGTCATGAATAGTTTTTTGACTTTTTCCTTGCTTAGTGAGAAATTTAATTACAGCGCGATGCTCAATTTTCACCATCATCGTCTCAGTTGCCATTATGATTCTGTTTAACTAGAGATAAAACGCGAATTAATAATCACATTTATATGAAAATTTACATGAATGCACTAAAATAATAGTATTACTTGATGAATATACAACCACAATATATATATACAACCACAGCTTCACCCCGATACCGAGAATATGTTGAACGCCCCTCGTATGTCTTTCGACTTTACTTACATTTTATTTAGAATTATTTATATTGTATACTTAAGGCTAAGAAAAAATAATCGTTAAGAAAAAACTTAGCATATGGACTTTTTTTTTTATAAAAACTAACACATCATAACATGCCCACTGTTGATGGTGCAAAAAGTCTGTCGAAAAGTCATCCGAACATGCATATTTCTCCTTGGAACCAGGTGGAAGATTTGTTATATGATCACCGGTGATGCCGTGGCCTATGAGGAATGACTTTTGTCGTGATCACCAGTGATGCCGTGGCACGCAACGTGTTAAACAAAGAAAATTTTGTTAAATCCATGCATAATAGATGGTAAAGTATGTAATGCTGTTTCGTGTTGTGCTTCAATACAAGGATGCTATTTGTGTGGAGCAAAGCTCAGTGAAATGAATAATCCCAGATATATTTCAGATAAGCCTGTAAATACGAACTTCTTATCTTTTGGATTGTCTCCGCTTAATTAGTGGATACGATTTTTTGAATGCTTGCTGCACATTTCGTATCGATTGGAAATTAAGACATGGCAGGTTCGTGGCCTGGAAAGCAAACAAAAACCACAATAGCAGAAAAGAAGAAGCTTATCCAGGATAGGCTTAGACGTGTGTTAGGCCTGCTCATCGATATATGAAAACAACAAACAGGCTATATGAATGATGGAAATAGTGCTCGTAAATTTTTTAAGAACGTTGAAATATCTTCTGAAATAACTGGTGTTAATTTAGAGCTTAAGAAGCGATTTCATATTATCTTAGAGTGCTTAAACCGTGGTTTTGAGATAAATGTTAATAAATTTCATGAATACTCAAAACAAACATATGCCTTATATCTGAAAGCATATTCGTGAGGATTTAATAGTATCATCTATTTTTCCCATTGGCCAACTCTCCGAAGAAGCACAAGAGGCGTAAAACAAACACAAAAGAAAATATAGAGAACATGGGCATAGTAACGCGGCGTAAAATCCCGGACTTTACAAATTCATTTGTACGAGTATCAATCCCTTGAAAATAATAATAATAATCACGAATCGACACAAACACTGATGTGCTTCATACACTTTATTCACATCGGATCCACTCATAACAGACCCACGAACTCTTCCAAGGACGAAATGATAACTTCAGAAATATTACAATAGAAGATAACTTGAAGTAGGACATAATAAATTTGGAAAGTAAGGAAGACTTTTCGTCAGATCTGTCGGGTTCAGAAAAATCTGATGCTGAATAAAGTCAATAATGATGTGAAAAAAAATTATTTTTATTATATTTTGTCCACCTAGATTGCTTAAATTGCACCCTGTGGAGCGCCTAAAATGTTTGGGATATTTTTTTTTCAATTCAATTTTTATTTTATTTCATGCAGTCTTTTGTGAAATCAATAACTACTATGCAAACGTATGCATATACAAATAAAAAAAACAATTTTTAGTAAAATGTGCAAGCCACTTATTATATTTACAAAATTATCTAATAAGCTAAATTAATTCAAAAGTGCATAAGCATTGTAGATGTTATACAAACATAGTTATGTTAAAAAAAAATATATATATATACAGGGTGTCCCAAAAATCAACGTCAAGCAGGAAACGGGTGATAGGTCAAGTGGTGTCGGTTATCACAAAATTATAAAAAAAAATCTAAGTCATGTACTTTTAAAATTATTGGCTCTCAAAAAAAAAATCGAGAAATCTGGTACCCTGTGACGATCTTTCAAGTGCTGTGACCGCAAATCTTTAGTTTTCTTCAATTTCTTTTTGTCACGTAACCCAGAGTAACTGTCCTGTAAATTACGGTCCAAAATTGAAACATAACTATATCGGTTTTAACTAAAATATTCCTTTTTTGTTCATGCATGTATCTGAAAATCATTAATCACCCAACTTAAACTGACTGTACTGACAAAAAAAGTACTGTGCCATTTTGGCAAGTAACTTTAAAAGACGGCGCATTTAGTCTGGATTCCAAAATGGTATGACACTAGACTATCGCTTAATTGAGGACAAAAAAAAAATTTTGTTAAAGAAACCCGAATTGTAGTTAATTCTTTTTAATAAGTTAAGTGTTAAGTTAAGTTTATCCGTGATTGAGACGGATAAACACGCCATTTCGACTAGTGTGAGTGAAACAGATAGAGATTTTCAAAGAAAGGAGTTTTCCGATAGGGACTTGACAACTTTGAATTTAATTTGTGAACGCACTCTTTCACTAATCATCAAACTGTCACTGTCAATTTATTCAGTAAACTCAACATTTTCATCAAATTCTAAAAATTTTCTACCGAAATTCGCAGTCGGTGACTGTAACTTTAAGAGCGTTAAGTCCAATTTTCGGTCATAATTCTCGCCCTAGTAGACAGGCAATAACAAGTTTAGTGCAAAAATTTGAGTCTACATATTCGTTGTATGATTTTGCCGTATCAGTGAGACAACGGGTTTGTCGAAGTGTCGAAAATATCGCTTCCGTTCAGGCGTCCGTAGCAAACGATCCAAATCAGTCAATTTCACGGCGTTCTCAAGAATTGGGCATCGCTCAGAACGCATTATGGCGTACTTTGCGTAAGGATCTTGGTTTACACCCATACAAGATCAAGCCGACTCAAGAATTGAAGCCAATGGACCATTTGAAGAGACGTACGTTCTGCGATTAGGTTCTGGAGAAGATGCGCCAAGATGATGAATTTCATCGCAAAATCATCTTTAGTGACGAAGCTCATTTTTGGCTCAATGGTTCGTCAATAAGCAAAATATGCGTTATTGGTCGGATGAAAGTCCACATGTGCTTCATGAATCACCACTTCATGCACAAAAAATAACCGTTTGGTGCGGTTTGCATGCCGGCGCCGTTACTGGGCCATATTTTTTCGTCGACGATAACGATCGTCACGTTACTGTGAATGGTCAGCGTTACCGTGCCATGATCACCGATTATTTTTGGTCCGAATTGGAAGATATGCATTTGGACGACATGTGGTTTCAACGGGATTATGCCACAAGTCACACAGCACACGCTACAATCGATTTATTGAAGAGGTATGGTGAGCGTGTTATCTCAAGAAATGGGCCAGACGATTGGCCGCCTCAATCGTGCGATTTAACACCGCTTGACTATTTTCTGTGGGGCTACGTTAAGTCATTATGCCAACACGCCGACGACGTGGGAAGAGCTAAAAGCCAACATTGAACGCGAAATAGCAGCCGTTTCGGCCGAAATGTGTGGGCGAGTCGTTGAAAATTGGGTCCAACGAATCGACCGCTATAAACGTGCCCGCGGTGGCCATATGAACGATGTCGAGTTCCATTCATAAATGGTTTGATTGTACTTCAAGCCGATAATAAAGTTTCCGGCTTGACGTTGATTTTTGGGACACCCTGCATAAGTTGAATATATATAAGTTGAATAAAAATAAATGAGTCATAAGGACTTACTAAAAACTATTATCACAGATAATAAATCTATACAGATGTCTCATCCATATGGGAAGTTTTGTCCTATGAAAATGAAATCGAACTAAAAAAAAAGCTTTTTTAAAAAGCTGCAAAGAGCAGAAAAATCATTTTATTTCTTTCCGCTTTTTGCTCTTGCCTCTTGTCACTCATCCATGCAAAGTTTTTTATCGTGCAAAAACAATACGTGAACGAAAGAAATAAATAAATAAAACATGCGTTGACGTTGCCCAGCATAACCAGTTTACTTGGGTTTATGTACGTGTGCTTGTTATTTTGTTTGTAACTTGTTATGCAATGTAAATTAAATGGGGGTAGGAATATACTCGTAATTTTGAAGATCATGAGATCGACGGTTCGGGATATGGACGTGCTAGAGGGGGTGTGTATGAAGTTGCACCACACTATAAAAGTGGTTGATATTTGAAGCACGAGGTGTTAAGGGCTAATACATGTTATGGGGTTGAAGATATTTTAGAAGAATTTTTGTGCTCAGGACATTAAGTACTTGCAAAATTTGATAAATTTCCAAGCATTGAACAACATCGAACTTATTCGGAAAATGTATATTTACGAATACATATTTGCTCCCTTTTCTTTCAAGTTATGTAAAAAGGAGTTTTTAAAAGATCGTAAAGATCGAAAATCTTCAATTCCGAGACTCGGGGACAACGCAGTAATGTACGGCCGAATATATGGTAGTTCGAACAAGTGGAATGGGATCTCAACCAACTTGGAGTGCAGCACCGTTGGAAACAGTTGGCGAAAGATCGCGCTAGGTGGAAAGGCTTGTTGGTTGAGGGCCTGGTCCACCCCGGACTTTAACGCCACCTAAGCAAGTAAGGAAAATATTGGAAATATTTTCCGACAGCCATGAATGAGCCATATTTTAACTAGCAAAATCAATACTACGAGTATATAGAAAAGTGGAGACTTTGGATCCAATTTGTTAAACCAGTCTGAAGTAGCACCGGTTGCCAAGGTTTATTCTGGCCGTAATCTTCGAAAAGGTGTCATTTGTTCAGTTTGCATTAACCCAGAGGAAGAGGAACTCCTCTAAAGTAATGAGCATTTACAGTGACAAATTGTACGATTTGGTAGATGACGGGGTTATCTTTGCTCGATAAAATATACTTTACAATGGCAGCAGATTTTGGCCACCCTGAAGTGTCTATATCAATGACGTGTCCCAACAGCTGGGCAGTTAGTATTTTAATATGAGATTGAAAAAAACATATTATGAGAGCGTATCTATTTGCCAGAATCCGGTGGAGGTTTGGAAAAATTCTGAGGTTTTGTTTCCAAGCTTTAAGGCGCATCGCAAATTTTTTAGTATGATGCGACACAACCGAATAAGTTTTCTTGGGACCCGAATTAGGCCATCGCATTACGAAGCCTAGTACAATGGAGGCTGTCATCAGCATAGGTGGTAGGTATTGACTTGGAACTGGCTAGTTCTTTGCAAGATTTTCCAGGACGGAAGTCACACTGCTTTCGGTAAATTTTTGTGGACCGAAGAGGTTTTACGCGTTCACACAGTACACTGAATAGAATCATAATGCCGACATTAGGCAAACATATCCTTCAGAAGCGGGCGTTATCCATCGTCATCCTTCACAGACGGTTGAGTTTGGCAGGGATGTCAAGACTAGACATTGCTCTATATAGCTCGTCTCTATAAATGCTGTCATAGGCAGCCTTAAAATCGATAAGCAGGTGGTGGGTATCAATCTGGACTTCTTGGGTTTTCTCCAAGATCTGCCGGAGTGTGGAAATCTAATCGATTGTGGACTTTACTTGAGTGAATCCGCACTGATAGGGTCCAATCAGGTTGTTTACAATGGCTTCAATCAAACCAATCCCAGAAGAAACATGTTTTTATCAGTGATTTTGTCAAATGAGTCCGGACTGGGCCCCGTGCGACTTTTTTTTATTCCCCAAATTCAAAACCTACCTTAAGAGTAAGTTGCCGCTTAATTAGGTATATCACCAAGATAATGACCCCAAGCACACCAGTAAATTGGCTAAAAATTGGTTTGGAATCAATGGGATTAATGTCATAGAGTGGTCTGCTCAGTCTCCAGATCTTAATATCATTGAAAACTGATGCGCTGATGTTAAACAAGAGGTTTTTAAGGCAGAACCAAAAAACGTTGGTGAATTATGGACTACAGTGCAATCTGCATGGGCAGGTATTTCGAGAGAGAGGTGGATGCGCTTAGTCGACTCTATGCTACTTCGTTGTACTGCAGTTCTGGCAAACAAAGGCCATTCAACGAAGTATTAAGCAAGTGCAACATATTCAATTTTCAGTTTTTTTTTTAATTAATTTTGCAACAATGAACTTGAATTAAATTTTGCGTAAAAAACGGATTTAATAGTGCGCGAACATTGGAAATGTTGGAAAAGTGTTTCGGCAACGATTCTCTAAAGAAAATGGTCGTTTACCAGTGGCACGAGCGGTTCAATAGTGGTCGTGAGTCAATCGAAGATGATGAACGCAGTGGCAGACCATCGACGTCGAAAACCGACGAAAACATTGGTTGAGTAAAAGAAATGTTTGTCAATGACCGCAAATTAACCATCAGAGAGATAGCGGAGGACTTGAACATTACCTATGGATCCGTCCAAGACATTTTGGTTAATAATTTGAGTTTCCGTCGTGTAGCAGCAAAGTTGGTGCCAAAAGACCTTAAATTCATCCAAAAAAGAGACTGTGTTGGCGTCGCAAAAGAGATGATTTTCGAGGCTGAATCCGATCCCAGATTCATCAAAAGGATCATTACTGGAGACGAGACGTGTGTTTATGAGTGCGACACGCAATCCAGACATCAGGCAAGTGAATGGCGTTCACCAAATGAGCCGGGACAAAAAAAAACACGTCGTTTTCAGTCAAAAAAGAGTATTATTTAAGCGTTATGAGACGTTTGCGTGAAGCAATTCGCCGAAAGAGACCAGAATTGTGGGCAGAAAACTCGTACCATGATAACGCACCGTCGAACAGTACCATCATTATTCGTAATTATTTGACGAAAAATGCAACATATATCATCCAACAGCCACAGAATTTACCTGATTCTGATCCATGTGACTTCTTTCTGTTCAATCGAGTTGAAAAACCACTACGGGGAACTCGTTTCAGCAGCCGAGAGGAAGTAATGGAAAAATCTCAGGAAGCACTAATGGACATACCGAAAACGAATATAAAAAATGTTTCGAGTATTGGATCAAGCACTGGCATAAGTATGTTGCAGTCGATAAGAAATTACTTTGAAGGAGACAATATAGATTTAAATGAATAAACTTGTATTTTTAATTTTCTGAATGAATTCCTTTTGATCAAGGTGGTATTTTAGGTTTTCTGTAAGAATAGTTAGTTACTTAATTTCAAATTCAATACTATATTTTTAGAACATTAGAGAAAGAAAAAATAAATAATTAAAATATAGGTGCTATAAAATTGGTTTTATTGTAAAATAAAAAGTTAAGCATCTAACACTGCTATTATTTTGCACATAGGTGTATCTGTACTGCGTATTAATAACACGAATGCCTAATATTTTGCTCGTCAAACTTCAATTACTACATGTAAAGAAATATTCGACTTTTCCCGCCTTTGAATTGTTCTTTCTTACATACACACCCATACGCTCAAACAAAATACCAATTCGTGAAAAATTACATAATTTCCTATTGCAGTCGAATGAAAACAAACAGCCAAGTCTTCATATCCCTTCCCGCAAACCCCTTGCAATTGTTTTTCATCCTTTTGCCACTGCCCTCAACTTGTGGTGAGAGAAAAAAAAAATCTCTCAGTAAACAAAGCAAGAAAGAGCAAAAATAAAAAAGCTTTACATTATTCCGAAAGCTCGTGTCGGCTGGACGAGTGTCGGCTAGCCGACAAAAATTGAACCATTTTTTCCTACAGCGATGAGACATCTGTATAGATTTATTATCTGTGCTATTATGTTTATATACGAAAAACGGATTGTATATAATTTAAAGTAACTAGTGACAGCAATTGTATCTTATCGATACAATAACAAAAAGCAATGATAGCCTTGTCTTTTTTGCTTAATAGTTTTCAAAATATGTTTTTAGGTTACAATTAAGAGATAAAATTATTATAAGTACCTCCCCAACATGCTAATACATATTGTAATTTGAATTGCCCTAAAGCATAGTGCAAGTCTGTGAGAGAAGCCTGGAGCAAACAGGCCTTAGTCGGTGCATAGTCTATCGGTGGTAAAACCTAAGGAGCAAGTAGCCAAATCAAGCTATCCAATAGTTTGTTATAGTCTGCACTATGGTGGGTGAAGATCCAGTATAGCTAAATTGAAAAATATTACCTTAGTTTAGCCGCTGATAAAAAGCTTGTGCTTAGCAAGGATCTCCAAATCGTAATTAGCATCTGCCACTAGATTTAGTAAAGAGCAACTGGAGTATGTATACGCTATGTCGTCCGCAAAACCAATTTGTTGGCCCCTCAATTTATAAAAATTTAAAATATAATTGGGCCAAGTACTGACCCATGTGGTAGCCCAATGTTGATGCTAAGCTAAAGTGACCCCAAATTTCAACTGCTTGATTCCTGTTCTTAAGGAACGATGCAAACGAATTGAGCATAAATCATCTAAACCCTGCTTTTTCAAGCTTTATTAGCAAAAGCTCATGATCCACGGTATCAAAAGCCTTGGTTATATCTATGAAAAATGAAGCTGTAATTTTTCTGACTGTTATAAGCGTGTGTACAAAAGTTTATTGGCGCATCCTCCGTCGATTTTCCATTTCCGAAGTCGAATAAGAATTTGTAAACGAGAATATTATGAAATTCCTTCTCATGATCATAGATCCATATTTCTGTAACAAAAATTAGCATACCAAGAGCATCAAAGTTCTTACGAATATTTTGGTGGACGATTTTAAATCCATTTTAAATTCATTCGAATGGTATACTGATGTTTGGAGGATCTTGATTATAAGGCAAAACCCTAAGGAGAGATTGTCAACAAGGTATTGTCAACAAGATATTCAACAAGGATTGACTACTCAAAAAGAAAAATTGTTAGATACACATATACGAGTATATGATGCTACTTAGCTCCGTAAATTAAGCTAACTTTAAAGGCGGTGCAGTAGAAGTCCAGGTACGTGAGAGAAATATGTAGCATAGGATGTAATTATACTTGTAACATATTCAAACACTTAATAGAAAAAGACGAAGAATATTCTGTCCAACAAAACTTAATACGTCGCACATCATCTAAAGTAAAACTTCTCGGAGGTCAACGATGGCTATATACTTCAAGCAGCTAGGGTGAAAACGGTCTAACGCTTCTAATGCTTCATTCCTTATTGCTGCGGTAAGTTAAGCCTTGCAATAATCGATCACAATACAGCATTCCAATTCTGTGCACTTTGTAAATCTGCTCACAGTGCCGGGAAGCCGCAAAACATGATATTTAGAACCCAGCCCTTCACTCGATTGTCTAAAGTCTAGGTGTTCTATGGCAAAACAACACCTCTCGGAGATGCCCCTTATGAAAATGTCTTTTTAAATTCGAATGCGTGAGAGATAAGTCAGCGCCCGTGTTATAATTTGCTTTGAGATTTTGTGTCTAGGCATTTATATCTTCTCTTTTTAACACTTCCACAGACAATTCGAATATGAATTAATTCTGCTCTTAGAGATTATCGGAAGTAGACTGAAATGATATCCAAAATTCGTCACTTTATAATCAAAATCTCTGTTCGAAAAAAGCTTAGAATTGAATTTTTCGGATTTTCACGGAAAGTAATCTTAACTATTTCCACATGATGAGGCCGGAGATCAGATTAATTTCCATCCAAAAATTCTCAAGTGAATTTCCCAAGCCTTTTGCTTACGGTAACTGTTTGAGGGCTGTTCTTAAAGTTCTATGTGTAACTCCAAGAAAAATTCAAAGGGAATGCTTGAAAACCAAAAAAAAAAAAGATCAAAGCGATTGAAGAAGAATTACAATGCATGAATGAATCGTATAGAAATAACATGGTTCCCTTTTATCCCCATCAGCATGTCGCCAATGGAAATCTATAAATCCCTACCGAAGCAGATCATCTCCCTTAGAATCGATCTTCCTTATGATCTCCTCTGTATCTGACAAATCTTGACATATCTCAATCTTTGGAAAAATTCCCCAAAATAAACCACTCAGCTAGTAAATTGAAATTTAAAGCCCTTCAAGCTAGATTTATAGATTTATTGAGATTTCATAGAGATATTAGCTTGAAATATACATATGTATGTGGGTACCTCTTTACGCCAGAAACAGTTCGGGCTGTCTTCGCTGCAGGTCCGATACAATTCAATCGCCTTTCTCCGGTTGTTTGTGCGGTAGTATGCGATTAAAATTATGTAAATCTCAAGTGCCCAACAAATGGCACCTGGAATATAAATCATTTCTGAAAACAAATAAATAATTTCTCCCTCCATGAATATTCGGATGTGATTCGAGAAAAAATGAATGGACGAATCTTTTCGACTCAACTCAACCTTTTAAACTCAATCACAAATAAAGCCATCAACAATGGTTTATGTCTTTGCCTGACAAGTGACATCGCGGTATACACCTCTCATCGTGGTTTATTAGCTTGAGGTTTTCGAAAAAAAAATAATTTTTTGGAGGAAAAATATTTAGACTTTGTTATGCTTCAAATAGAAGGTCTTAGAGAGCATCGGTCTATGAAAGCCTAATTTATGTGCATCAACTTGTCGGTAGACAATGCGAATATTCCCGTTTTGTGTTGTTTTATCTACTGAAGAAGTAATTTCCATAGATAGATATTCGTATTATATGTAGACACACAAATTGTTTTTGGCATTATAAAAGAGAGCAAGAACTTACAATCGTCGGGAAAGGTGTTATTTATGAGTTTTTTTCTAATGCTCTAAGTAAGCAATCAAGGAATCTTATGAATGAAATTATTTATGCATGATTTAAAAAAAAAAAAACAAAAAACATCAGCAACAATTTTATATCGAATGAAAGAATATCTGCATGCGTAATGAATTGACATCTTCGTAAGCATGTCATCTACGATAGTAGTATTTTAAGAATGAAAACTGCAGATAAAACCGGGTTTTGTGTATCTAAGAAGAAGAGGAAATAATCAATCACTTTGCTATCCAGTTGTCTGTCATTTGTTTTGTACAGGCTTAGGATGCGACGCTTAGATATACCGGCTTAGAAATATAGAAAATCTATGAAAACAATTTCACTGTGACAGTTTTTCGGTCTACAGGTCACTAGTATTTTAGAAAACTAATTATAGTGTTTAAAGTGCGTGTATTGTATCAATATTCAAGTACAAACTTAATATTGTAGATTCAAAAGCTGACAGAAATGCTTGGTTGGAATTGAACAGCAGACTATGGCTTGGAATACGTTTGTCATGCTGTGTTGCCTATCGGGATGGATCAATGAAAGTAAGGTCTTTAAGGAACATCGAGCATCAATGAGCTTAGCGTAGAGGTTTATTTCACCTGGTAGAAAACTGGTTTGTACTGTGGAAATAGGGTGTGCAATGAGAAGTGTCAAACTAGGGATACCCTGTGTTGCAACGGTTTCTACACGTCAATTGTGCTTATTTTACCTCCAACTGTAATCAGTCGATGTCCATCCGGATAAAAAGCAGCACTATAAACGGGAAAGCGGACGAATTTCCAAGATTGAATCAAAGGTGAAGTTAAATCCCGGAATAAAACAAGTAAGACCAGACCTTAACCGGGCTACTCTGAAATATTTGGAGCTCTGGCCCGAGCCAGACTAAATCAGGATCTTGGTAAAGAGATGGTGGCGGATGAGCCCTTAATGGACCAGCGGCAGCGCTCACGTCTCCGAACGAGTTACTGACTACGGCCTAACCGACCCGTCGTCCTAGGTATATTCTAATGGAACTGGCTCTCCAAATTGGAAGTTGTGCCACTGAGTTAACTGCCCGGATATGGCAAAAATATGTAGTTACGAAGAAAGAACAAGCCTCGGATACAGACGGATCTACTGTTGGCAACCACTGCAACGAAAGAAGCACAACGAACTTCGCATCTGCAGGTGGATAGTTAGGTCCCTTAATAGGCCACGTGAAGCCGAAGAACTAGCGGAGGCACAGGACTGCTGAAAATCAGATGTTACTACCATCCAAGAAATGCGATGGGATGGGCCGAACAAAAAGATGATGAAATCTACGACATTTACTACGGCGATTACTATCGACAGCGAAATCAGAAACAGTTGGAATGCGCATTTGTTGTTAGAGGCAGACTGTGGCAAGAAGTCTTGAGTTTCCAGCATGTGAATGAGCGCCCCGAAACAATCCGCAGTAAGGCTAAATTTGCCAAAATTAGAATTTTATGCGCGTTCGTTCCAACCTGGGAGAAAGATGACGACACCAAGTATGGCTTCTACGAGATCCTGGACAAGACCGACCAACAGTGCCCTACCTACCGACTTTAAAATTGTCGTCGGCGACGAAAAGTTAGGAAGAGAGGTCGTCTTTGGTAGTACTATCGGAAAGAATAGACTGCACCGCACCACCTCCGATAGCGGATTCAGGCTAATCAACTTTACCGCGGGGAGAAACGTTGTCGCAGCTAACACGTGCTACCCACTTCTCGAAATTTACAAAGGGACTTGCAGAACTCCTGACCCGTCAACCAGACTGACCACATTGCGATCGACGCAAGGCACTCTTAGCGTATTATGGATGTCCGAACCTTCCGAGAGGCCAACATCGACCCGGTACATTACTTTGTTGTAGCCAGGGTATGGTTGCGGATATCCCGAATATCGCACACGCAATCTAATACTGTGAGGAAGTCAGATGTAGGACGATTACAGTCGAAATAGAGCGCCAAATCCTTTTCTGATCGAATCTATCTTTTTATACCCACGGCATCAAGTATTGAAGACCTATGGCCTCTGATGTGCTGGGTGTCACTCGGCCACCACAAATAAACCCCAAGTTTGGCAACGAGTGACGGCAATCACATACAGCTAAGCAAGATGCCAAAAAAGCTGCGCTGCATAGAAGAACGAAAGCGTTTCACGAGCTCTACGAGCAAAAGAGGAGAAACGAACACCGGCATCTCAAGCGGAAAAGGAACGAGTACGAGAACCGCGCAGTCGAAGAATTCTAGAGATCCTATTCCAGGAATTCGGGAGTTTTACCAAAAGATAAAAAAAAATATGCCGCCGGTACACACCCCGAACCGAAGCCTGTAGAGACGAACAAGGAAATATCATAATAGAGCCGCAGTCTATGCTGAGCATTTGGAAAGAGCATTTCTGTAGACTGTATAATGGCTATGACGAACCAAATACCGCTGCCAAGAAAAATGCATCTTTCTGCCTGGATGATTTAAATCTACAATTTCGTTTATCCGACCTGGATCAAATGAAAATAGCCATACCTTAACTTAAGTCCAACAAAGCTGCTGATGCGGACGGCCTTACTGCCGAGCTCTTCAAAGGGGCAGGCGATGACTTGGTAAGGACCATACAAGTATGTATGACCAATGAGTGGAACCTCAGCATCGTTTCATCATGATGTCACTGGCGCTTTCGAGAGTATTGGAATGAAAGCGACGAAGATGGGTTGAACGGTCAACGAGGGCAAGACCGAGTATATGATTTCAACCAGAAAGTACATACAACCCTTCGTCAGCTTCGACAGATATAACTTTGAGGTAGGAGTTTGTGTACCTACCTAGACTCCGCTATCAATTCGAACATTGACATCAGCTCTGAGATCAAACAAAAAATAACTCTTGCCAATCGCTGCTTTTTTGGGCTAAGAAGTCAATTGACTAGCAAAGTCCTCCCTCGAACAATAAACGTGACCCTCTACAAACCTTACTAATCCCAGTCCTGCTCTATGGCGCAGAGACATGGACGTTATTAGTAATAAATGAGGGTGCTCTTGTCTCCTTGGAGAGGAAAATTCTTCGGATAATTTTCGGTCCCGTCTGCATAGACGGTGAGTGAGAGAGGAGATACCACAACGAACTGTACGGGATGTACAGCACATTGACATCGACTTAGATACGAGTAGAAGGGTGGATATCCAAGGACTCATATGGCTGGGTAATGTAGAAGGGATGAACATCAATGCTCCCGTCCGAAAAGTCTTCGAATCCGCCCCGAGGGATGGCTCTGCAGGAGTACGCAAGTGGAAGGCTACCTCTGCAAACTTAGCGTGCGAAACTGGAAGCAGCTAACTAAAGATCGATCTGGCTGTAGACGCTTGTTGTCTGAGGCCCAGGTCCACCCCGGACTATAGCGCCACCTTAAGTAAGTAAGTAAAAAACTATACGTCTTGTTTATTGACGATTGACCGTAAGGCATCCATGTACACGCTTTATTGCATTGGTTTGTCGAGGCAGCTTTAATTAGTCCTACCATAGATGCACGACGGAACCAAGTCATGTGTATGGGATCGCATGGAAATGTCGTCAGGTTTCGAGAAAATATCCGGAGTGAAGCAGGTCTATACCTTGAGGCCTACTCTATTCCCACAGTACATAGAGGATATTGTCGAAAAGCTACCTGATGAAGTGGAGTATTCAGGACTGTACATGAAAACGCTTCTCTTCGTTGACGACATAACATAGTTACGGATGACGATAAATAGAGTTCACGAGTACTGTGTTTTGTGGAACCATATTTTCAACCTCTCCAAGTCAATGATGATGATATTTAAAAAAGGTGGTAATTTTAATATTAATATTTAAAAAAGTAAACACAGACCAAGAGAAACGTGACACCACGTTCGGCGAGGTGATTGAAGTGATTAAGGAACATAATTGCAGAATGTAAATAATTGGCCTGTGAATGTGTGCCTGAGGAAATTTTATTTTTCTCCAAAAAACTCCGATGCGACATTGGCAACAACAAAACAATAACACAAATATCAATTAATATCTCATCAGCTGTTAATACAAATGCAAGTCATCATCTCAGTTCAAATTTTCCCATTAACAATAAAAATGAAATATGTACTCGTATGTACTACCAGAACATGAGTGGTTTCTCTTCTAAACTAAGAGAATTTACGTTTGCTATTGATGCATGTGATTATAAGTTAGTTAGTTTTGTATGACTTTTATTTCGATTTTAAATTCATTACATTAATTAATTATATTATCTAGGTCTATTATGGTTTGGCCTATGGTCGTCTACCAGATTGACATTACATTTCATACATTTATATTTTTACTTTGAAAAGAGAACAATAAATACTATATACATTAAACATTAAAAATTTTCTTCAACTATACATTTTCTATAACGAAGTGCATTTGTACAGTAGTTGTAGAGGACATCCCACCCTCGAACTCCGTTTAAGATTTTAATTGCTTCATCTATTTCCAAAATATACGAATTAAAGAGTCTCACTCGAATTTCTTTTAAAACAGGGCATACTGCGAGGAAGTGAAATCAATCTTCTCGCATCTTCATAATGCAAAGATTGCACAAGATACGAGGGCGGGTCAATAAGTCCGTGACTTTTGGAATAAAACACAGATTTTTTGATAAAAAAATAATTTTATTTTTCAACGTAGTCTCCCTTGAGCTCTATACACTTTGTCCAACGCTTCTCCAATTTTTTTTATCCCTTCCAAAAAAAATGATTTGTCGAGGTCCTCAAAATAGGTCTTTGTAGGCAGCTCTGGACGGTGTGGGATGAAATTCAGATTCAGTAGCTCTCCTCTGATTTTAAAAATTATGTTAATTTTTTCTATTGAGTTGCAGTTTAAAAAGTAAGTTTTTTCTGCTAGATGGTATTTCAGCTTACTGTAATATGTCCTATACTGGGAAGACTGAGCATCCGTTACAAATTAATCATATTTCGACCTACTTTTTCCAGTAGGATGTTGAAATGTGCTCTAAGATGTTCAGAATGCACATCGGGTGTTATCCTTATGGTTTCTCCACAGTTTGATGCAAGGCGTTCCCATTCTGGAATGAAACTTGCTCTTTTTCTTATGACACTCTTTAGTACTACTTTTGGCAGTCTATCGTCACTCATTTCCATAACTTTGACTATGTAGTCAAAATGTAGTCTCAATGTTTTCAGGAACATACGAGGGGCGTTCAATATATTCTCGGTATCGATATGAAGGAAAATGCGAATTCAATTTAAATTGTTTTTATTTTTCAATATAATCTCCCCTAACATCAATGCACTTGTTACATCTTGAGATAAGCTTTTTTAAACCCTCAAAAAATAAATTTCTTCTTTCTCTGCAAAATACCCATTTATTGCCGACTTGAGTTCTTCATCATCCAAAAATCTTTTTCCACGAAGACATTTTTTCAAATCCGGAAACAGGAAATAATCACTAGGGGTAAGGTCTGGACTATAGGGTGGGTGTTGGATTTCTTCGAAACCACAATCTCGCGCAGCAGCCTTGGAAACTCGCGCCGTGTGAACAGGAGCGTTTTCATGAAGAAGCAACACACCCGCTGCGAGTTTACCCCGTCTTTTCTTTTTAATTTCCTCCCGCAAATTATGCAAAGTGGAAGCGTAGGATGTGACGTTGATGGTTTCACCTTTTTTTTTTGTACTCAATGAGCAAGATTCCCTTTGAGACCCAAAAAACTGTGGCCATGAGCTTCCCGGCAGACGGAGTGACTTTGAATTTCTTCGGGGGGTCTGTTCCTTTTTTATGCCACTCCATGGACTCTTGTTTGCTTTCAGGGTCATAGTGGTGGACCCATATTTCGTCCCCAGTAACAATTCGATCCATAACACCGTCCGCGTTCTCACTACACATCTCCAAAAGCTCTCTACAGCATGCGATTCTGTGAGGCGCTGTGAGCATTCGTGGCACCCACCTTGCACTGACCTTTGAAAGGTTAAGATGGTCATGAAGAATGGTGTGAATGGTACCAATTGAAAGCTTGGTGATCTCTGCCATCATTTTCACCTTTATTCGGGCATCCTCAAGAACAAGTTTTTCGACTTCTTTGATGCTTTCTCCCGTACAAGCAGTAGCCGGGGCGCCGGAGCGGGTGTCGTCTTCAATGCTCTCTCTGCCTCTCATGAACTCACTTGACCACTTTTGCACAGTTGTTAATGAAGGTGCGGAACCCTGGTAAACAGCCACCATCTCTTCATGAATAGTTTTTTGACTTTTTCCTTGCTTAGTGAGAAATTTAATTACAGCGCGATGCTCAATTTTCACCATCATCGTCTCAGTTGCCATTATGATTCTGTTTAACTAGAGATAAAACGCGAATTAATAATCACATTTATATGAAATTTTACATGAATGCACTAAAATAATAGTATTACTTGATAAATAATAATAAATTATATATACAACCACAGCTTCACCCCGATACCGAGAATATGTTGAACGCCCCTCGTAGGCGGTGCACCAGTCTCTAGATGCAGCATATAATTAGGCGTAGCACTTGGTAAACGGAATATTCGTTTTAAGAAATAGCGAAGAAACTTCTCAATTTCAACATAGTGACAATATCCCCACACCTGCGCTCCATATAAAAGAACCGAGACTGCAGTTGAGCGAAAGAGTTTTTGCTTCGAGCCATGGGCTATATACTTGTTGTTGATGCAGCGACCCCATACCGATGAGATTGCTCGTTTGGCTTCAGATAGTTTGGCTTCTAGATCTTTCTTCATATTCAGGTTCGAAGACGCCAAAATTCCTAAGTATTTGTACTCGCGAACTACTTCTACGTCTTCTCCTTGATACGTCCATCTTTCGCTTTGAAAATATCTGCCACAGCCGCCTCTGAACACCATTATCTTCGATTTATTCAAGTTTACACTCAGGTTCCAGAGTTTACAGCAAACGCTGAGTCTATTCATCATAAGTTGCAACCCATCCACAGTGTCGAAAAGGAAAACGATGTCATCCGCATACTTAAGAGCCGGAATTTTTATCACGCCGAACTCGATTCCACCCTTTACAGTGTCTGATATGTCATTGATAAATAAAATAAACAGTAACGCACTCAAAATACATCCTTGCTTCACACCCATCGTTGTTGTAAACTCTTCAGATATGGACCCATCATCCCATACATACGCCACATTATTTGCATACATTGCTTTTAAGATGTTAATTATTTTCGTTGAGAAGCCAATATTGTATAATTTGTAAAATAGAGCCTCGCGCGCTATGGTGTCGAAGGCTGCTCTAAAGTCAACGAAGAATGCATATAGTTTTTTTATGTTTCTGTTTATAAATCTCGGCGATATTAAGGAGTGCAAATACTTGATCGACTGTCGAGTAATTCTTTCTGAATGCTGCCTGAAACTCCTGCAAAGCTTTTCTATTTTGTGATTATAACATTTTTGCATTTACGGAGACTTGGCTCTATAAAGACATTTTTGATAATGAGCTCTTCGACCTTGATGTGTTCTCACTCTTTCGTCACGATCGTCGCAAAATCATATGGAGGTGGCGTTTTGGTTGCTGTAAAGCGCAAATTTGGAGCTGTTGCTGTTGATATCGATGTTGTTTGTGTTGACAAAGTTCAGGTGTGTGTGCGTGTTGATTCCGTTGGCAAAGGTTTGATGCTATATTCCACCAACAAGTTCAATGTTTATTTACACTAAACATTTGGAGAATATCGACAGAGTTGCCGCATTATCTGAGTTCTCAAATTATAAGTCAGAAATAAATAATGATAATAAATTAATTTCAACTGTGCTGCCATCTGATATAGAGATACTGTTCTTTATTTAGTAACAATTTAAATCAAATTAATTACATAAAAAATTCACTAAATAGATTGCTTGATTGCTGAAGATTTAAATGCGTTAGTATCTGAATGTTGTCCTCTTTTATCAAATTCTGTTCATCATAAAGCTATACATATGTATTTACATTAAAGATTATAATTATAATAATTTTTGTAACTTTCATAGTATAATTAATTTTTTTAAGTTTGATTCTTATAATCTTACTTTAATGAATGATTGTTTTAAAAAAATTAATTGGACAAATTAATTTCATGGCAAAAATATATCTGAAAAGTTCATTGCTTTTAAAGATATTTTTAATAATGTAGTTAAGGATTGCGTACCAATATTTCACATAAAAAGTTTAAAAAATCAAATTCTCATGACGACTATTTAACTTTTTCACACCTTAGAAGAGAGTTTATTTTTTTATCGAAGTTTCTTTTTTGTAATTATATTCATTCTGTTGAAAGCAATTTAAAAAGTAATCTAACGTGTTTTTGGTCTTTCGTTAACAAAAGAAGAAAGAGTACTGGATTTCCAACTAATGATTCTAATGACATTGCGGATATGTTTGCTGAGTATTTCCAAAGTATTTATAGTTCATCTTGTTCAACTTTAATCGATTCTCGTTATGTCCACTCCCTTCCATCTATTGTAGATTGTTCATGTTACTCGTTTGATGTTAGTGATGTTGAAGTAGTCTTACGTAGCTTAAAACCACAAAGAAAAGCTGATATATTAGGATTTTTTCCAATCGTTTTACGCTACAGTGGCAAAACTTTAATTTCAAACTATAGGCCGATTACCAAACTTCCAATTATTCCTAAACTTCTGGATAAACTTGTGAAAGACAAACTAGTTTTTACAGTGAAACAGTATATAGTATATAGTATCGGGGTGAAGCTGTGGTTGTATATATAAATTGACTTATTTATCAAGTAATACTATTATTTTAGTGCATTCATGTAAAATTTCATATAAATGTGATTATTAATTCGCGTTTTATCTCTAGTTAAACAGATTCATAATGGCAACTGAGACGATGATGGTGAAAATTGAGCATCGCGCTGTAATTAAATTTCTCACTAAGCAAGGAAAAAGTCAAAAAACTCTTCATGAAGAGATGGTGGCTGTTTACCAGGGTTCCGCACCTTCATTATCAACTGTGCAAAAGTGGTCAAGTGAGTTCAAGAGAGGCAGAGAGAGCATTGAAGACGACCACCGCTCCGGCGCCCCGGCTACTGCTTGTACGGGAGAAAGCATCAAAGAAGTCGAAAAACTTGTTTTTGAGGATGCCCGAATAAAGGTGAAAATGATGGCAGAGATCACCAAGCTTTCAATTGGTACCATTCACACCATTCTTCATGACCATCTTAACCTTTCAAAGGTCAGTGCAAGGTGGGTGCCACGAATGCTCACAGCGCCTCAGAAAAAAGTGAGAATCGCATGCTGTAGAGAGCTTTTGGAGATGTGTAGTGAGAACGCGGACGGTGTTATGGATCGAATTGTTACTGGGGACGAAACATGGGTCCACCACTATGACCCTGAAAGCAAACAAGAGTCCATGCAGTGGCATAAAAAAGGAACAGACCCCCCGAAGAAGTTCAAAGTCACTCCGTCTGCCGGGAAGCTCATGGCCACAGTTTTTTGGGACTCAAAGGGAATCTTGCTCATTGAGTACAAAAAAAAAAGGTGAAACCATCAACGCCAAATCCTACGCTTCCACTTTGCATAATTTGCGGGAGGAAATTAAAAAGAAAAGACGGGGTGAACTCGCAGCGGGTGTGTTGCTTCTTCATGACAACGCTCCTGTTCACACGGCGCGAGTTTCCAAGGCTGCTGTGTTGCGCGAGATTGTGGTTTCGAAGAAATCCAACACCCACCCTATAGTCCAGACCTTGCCCCTAGTGATTATTTCCTGTTTCCGGATTTGAAAAAAATGTCTTCGTGGAAAAAGATTTTCGGATGATGAAGAACTCAAGTCGGCAATAAATAGGTATTTTGCAGAGAAAGAGGAAATTTATTTTTTTGAGGGTTTAAAAAAGCTTATCTCAAGATGTAACAAATGCATTGATGTTAGGGGAGATTATATTGAAAAATAAAAACAATTTAAATTGAATTCGCATTTTCCTTCATATCGATACCGAGAATATATTGAACGCCCCTCGTAAGTATCCACCAACATGGTTTTTGGAAAGGCAGATCAACAGTCTCAAATTTAGGTGAATTTACTAATTTTTGTGTCAATGCATTAGAGAACCATAAACAAGTGCATGTAGTTTATACAGATTTTGTTAAAGCTTTGAATTTGAAGATTCTTCTAAAAAAAAAACTTGAAACATATGGGTTTTGTGGTCCATTACTTTTTGCATCTTATTTGCTTGGTAGGAGACAATATCTTGTAATAGTTGACTATGTTTCTAAGGAGATTTTGGTTAGTTCGGGTGTCCCTGAAGGGAGCCATTTGGGACCGCCATTATTTTTGCTTTTTATTAACGACCTTCCTAACTTTTTAAGGCACTACCATTGCCTCATGTATGCTGATGACATTAAAATTTTTGCAAAAATATCAACTCTAAATGACAGTTTATTGCTTCAAAAAGATTTAGATTATTTTACTGAGTGGTGTACTCTGAATGATCTGATGCTAAATATTGACAAGTGTGCCTGTATGAGCTACAATAGGAGTTTTCATCACATTTTCCCTAATTATTCTTTAAACAACTCTCGGACAAAAGTAGTTGACGATTTTAAAGATTTAGTTGTAATATTTGATAGTAAATTAATGTGTAACTTACATGTTAATTTTGTTGTTACAAAAGCATTTTCTCTTCTAGGATTTGTTAAAAGAAACTCCACAGATTTTAGAGATCCTATAGTGGAGTATGCATGTATTGTCTGGTGTCCTACCTCCCTTACATGCATAAAAAGAATCGAAATTATTCAAAAGAAATTTTTAAAATTCGCCTTACGCCAATCTCAGCCTTCTTACCGTTCTAAATGTCTGCTACTTGGTATGCAAACTCTCGAAATGAGAAGAAAAATGTACAACGTAATGTTTATTCGTGATATTTTATGTGCTACTATTGATAGTGAGAATTTGCTTAAATGTTTGAATGTTTATGTTTCGTCTAGAGTTTTGAGGCCAAGACCATTGTTGTTTGAGAGTCGTCATATTACGCTTTATGGCCAACGTGATCCTATTTCTTTGTCAAGTAAAATATTCAATTTTTATTACTCAAAATTAGATATATCTTTGCCCAGAAATGTTTTTAAAAAAACACTATTCTTTGTTTTTTGCCAATGAAATTTTTATTATATTATTTTTATTTTATATTTTTATTAAATTTTATTTTTATATTTACATTATTTTAATGAATTCGAAATCTGTAGATTGTGAAAATCGTAGATTGAACAAATAAATAAATAAATGTTAATGGCTAGACTACATTTATTTAATTCAAGAAAAGGGATTACAAAGTTATACGCAATTACTCGTATAAAGTAAAGAAAACTTGTCGAATGCTGACTTCGAAAATGGGTTAGTTACAGCCAGAGAAAATAACAAACCGAAGCTCGTTGCAGACGTGAAGTTATCGATTAAGTATCTGACAGTTTGTAGGGAAATAAATGCGAAATGAAAGTACAAAAGAATCAAGATCGTTATAAGAATGTGTTTATTAAAGAATACGTCTTATCGCTCGACGGAATATTCTTTGCAAAATGGGAGAGAATGGAGATTGGAAATTGGAATTGGAAGGGTACTGTCAACCTTATTCAAATATAAGACTTATTGCTATAAATTTAAAAAAGAAAATAATATCAAACAAACCGCCGGATAAGAACGACTGTTCTTAACTATTACAAAATAATTTCATAGTAAAAGATAGGTTATTAAAAACTAGGTACTATAACTAGATTTGGCACATACTCGTATATGAGCATTTGCTCTCATATAGGAATGAACACAATAAAACGGTGGGGACCAGGTTTTGCAGCGCCTGATACTCGCTGTTGTTAATTCGATTTACTTTGTTGAGTATGCAGAACTGAGGACGTGATCATTGGCAGGAAGTAAGCAGATGTAGAGTCAACTCTACACATGTTGTCAGCGCCGGGAGTGATTTCAATCACTCTAGCTAGTGGCCATTTCGCAGGGGTGTACCTTCGTCAATGACGATTACAATGTCGGTAACCTTGAAGCTGCTGAATGCCGTTGTCCAATTAGGACATTGTTGTAGACGGGATAGGAATTCTTTCCGCCATTGTTCCCAAAAATGTTGAAACATCTGCTGTATCTGCTGCCGTCTAACCAATCGATTGGTGTTAAGATCTAAGATTGATGGTTCTAGAATGCTGTCAATTGATTCTCCTATTAAAATATGCGCAGGAGTTAGAACGCTTAGATCCAAGGGTACATCACTGAGTGGTCACAAAGGTTTGGAATTTATTGAGGCTTCGATTTGAACGAGCAACGTATACATGTCTTCAAAGGTAAGAGTTCTGTTTAAAAGAATTCTTTTCATATGATACTTAACTGATTTGACACCTGCTTCCCACAATTCGCCAAAGTGCGGGGAAGCTGGTGGTATGAAACTCCAAGAAGTTCCTTCATTCTCCAGTTGGGTACGTTCGTCGTGTGATACTAACGTCAGAAATTGCTTATTCATCCTAATAAGCTAATTGTTGCCTCCATTGTCGGTACACGAGTGACTGCAGCTTCCTCTTTGTCCGGTAAATCTTCTGAATGTGACTAAAAATCCTTCTGAAGATACATAAGAATCCCTTATACGTTTTTGGTGATCTACATTTAGATATTTTGAGGTGGAACGGATCAGCATATTCTACGCCATAATGTTTGAATGCTCTGCATTTAGTTACTCTCACTTTAGGGAGTGAATCCATTAGTTGCGTAGTACAATATGTTTTTTATTGAATCGGATGCAAAGAATGCATGAGTGAAATTGGTTTTCAGCCAAGCAGCTAAGATTAATGATCGAATATTTCGTGCGATTAAATGAAATCATTAGTTGAATCCCACCATGGACGATCTTAATGTGTACATCTGAAACTATGAGCTATGAGGGGTGACAAGAATTAGAGAAAAATTAAGGAATGTTTCGATTCTTCACCTCACCTTCACTTCTTCAGCGAAATGTAATCGACCACCAACACGTAGGTGATTATTTTTATCTAGATACGGATGAAGATTAAGGATTTTACTTTAGCACGAGATCTCTTTATTGTTTGTTAAATGTCTCTTTTGAGAATGACAAGGATTGAGAAAGTAAAATCAGCTTAGAGAGATCAATGTAAATTTCTTCGAAACTAATAATATTGGAAAAACGAGGTGGCCATAACTCGAAGTAAACGCGTAAAGTTGCTGAATCTACTAGTGTATTCGAACCTTGATTGATCTATCATTGATGTACATGCAACTATTCTAGTCTTTTGTTAAAGATCAAGCCACCTACTAATTTAAATGGATTGCAATGAAGAAAGATTAGATCTATAATTTTTGCAATCTTGTCTTAGCTTAAAAGGAAGTGGATTATCCCATCCAATACCTACTTTGCTGAAAGTATATTTTAGCAAGGATGAGCGTTGGTGTTAGCCAGCCTAGTTTGTAAATTTGATGCATCGGAAAGTAAGTTTCTTTTCGTATATGAGTTACATGCTGGAGGAGAAATTTTAAAGAAGAAGAAATCAGACTTTTTACAAAAAATCCCGTCATCGAGAAACACCTGCAGAAAAAACTAACCAAGGCTAAAACAGCCAATAGCACTGCTTGGGACAGATGTTTCAACAATAAACTTATAGCCCCCAGCCGTAAATACAAAGTATACTGCAAAATTTGGGGAGTTAAAAATATTAGAATGATTGAAACAGATCGGTTTTCAGTCTACACGAACGTCTGAAAGCTGCATGTGGATTATATCCTAAAAATAATAGTTGACTTCCGTTTTCGGAAAAAAGGAGCTCTTAATACAATATATAGGAAAGCGGGATGGTATAAAGGATGGCTAGATCAATATACAAATATCAGGACAAATTAATTGGAAGCCTCAGATTTAACAGGTTCTAGCTACGATAGTATCGATGAACGAGAAAAGTCGTCCTTCATTGATCAAGTTTACGGATCACTCCATCGAATGGTTTATAGTATTTTCAGGATATGTGACATCATGAAATAATGCCAGTATTCAAGTTTAGTTCTTAAGACAAGAGTGAGTTCTTAAGACTCAATTAAAATACATACCGCACCGAAAGGATTATCCTGTGCTTTGTGACCTGCGCAACTTGCAGGAGAGAGAATATGTCTTCAAAGTCATTGGACGATGGCCAATTTTCAAAGAAATTAGACGACATGTGTTCGACATGTGACGTGCTGTCATATAGCCTGAGGCCGCTGTACTACTCAATGGATTCGAGTCAAAAAGCTACACAAATACTCCAAAAATACCTTACTTTATTATTATCTGAATTTCTGAAAATTTAATATCTTCGCTACACAATAGAAAACATTCTTTTGTAGTACTATTAGTCGTCAATCAGGCCGACGGCAAATGTTGAATTCAAAAATGAAATTGAAGTTGAAAAATAAAAATCATTCTACTCTATTCTAGTCTTTCGAATAGTTTCACATTGATTGGGAATAGTCGTATGACAACTTTACTCGAATAACAAACGTATTATTTGACAACCAAACTCTTAGAGTCTAGGTACACTAAGTCTGGGTTTTGCCGGAAAACTCCAAGAGAAAAGAAGTAAGGAACAGCTTCTTGATCCTTTGTTCCTTAACCCCAGGTTGGTGCGATGGAAAAAATGTACGTGTTGTATCAAAACCTAATACAGCTACAAGTTCACGAAGGAGCAAAAATACAAAATAAAGCGGTCTTACATTTTATTCATTTCTATGTAAGGACACATAAAAAAACTTCATCTGCATGCAGTTTATAAAACAAAATAGAAAATATTTTTTTTTTTTATTAATTCATTATTCTCTTTTACAAATGAGTACCTACATAATTCTTAAGTTCATACTTATAAATAATGGAGAATAGTTAGTGACATTTTTTATTTTGCTGATAATAGCAATAAATAGTGTTAAATGCCACTTTTTTTTTTTTTTATCTTTTTTATTTTATCATTGTGGGGTGACAATATTTAAATTCTTATTTCAAAAGCAATGAATGTAGATTAAAAATACACACAAATATAAAAATAACAAAATTCAAACAATTATGCAAGGTAGGTGAGCAAAACTTCGATCTCATCATGGTTAAAATCAAGAAGCCATAATTTAACTTTATTTAAAAATTTGTGAAGGGATTCTATGACTCTTATATTGAAAGGAAGACTATTAAAAAGTTTACAGGATACAACTGGGTAGGAGTTTCTGTAGTGAGTAGTGCGAAAGGCTGGAATTTCAACAACATGGCGTGTAGAGCTACGTAAATTAGGATTATCAGATATTGGACTCTGCATATAGCCACCTCTCATAAAAAATATCTTAGAGACTCTGAAATAAAATAGATGTCTTACTGGCAGTACTTTCAAAGATCTAAACAGCACCATGGAATGGGTCAGGCGGTGAGCATTACTAATTCTTCTTATGGCACACTTTTGCAGGACTACGAGTGCCTTTAGATTGGTCATATAAGCACCTCCCCAGCAGCTTATCCCATATTGCAGTTTCGAGTGAAAAATTCCATGATAGACAGTCTTAAGAGTTTTATTGGAACAGCATTTTCTGAGGCGATAAAAACACCGAATGGAAGAGCGTAAGTACTGCTTCAATACCAAAATATGATCAGTCCAATTCATGTTATGGTCGATAGTAATACCAAGATATTTAAAGTTCCTAACTACTTCAATTTTAAAACAATTCGAGTTACATGTGGCATTTTCATTAAAAATTGATCTTGATAATTCTGCAGTACAAACACAATTAATTAAGTTGAAACGCGGACAATCAAAGGAGTGGAAAAAGGTATCGACATCTGGCGACTCGGGCGAACTCAATCTAAAAAACATTAACTTTGTTTTGCTACTTACAAGTAACCTGTGTGCAGCAAACCACACTCTCATCAGATGAATATCATGGTTAATTTCTGCTATTAGATTTAGAGGGCTTGTTGAGCCGTATGCGATGCCAAGGTCATCTGCAAATGCCGCGACTCTACCTGCAAAAGGTAGCGCAAACAAGGAGTTTATAAAGATTAAAAACAAAATGGGACCCAACACAGACCCTTGGGGTACACCTAAGCTAAGTTCCTGAGGGCTGCTAAGAGAATCTTCTATTATTACTCTTTGTTTGCGATCCTTTAAATATGACGCAAACCAATTGTAGATAAAGCCACGAAAACCTGCACCGTACAATTTGTCCAAAAGAATGTCATGAACAACCATGTCAAACGCTTTCGTAATATCAACAAAGAGGCCAGCGCAAGATTTATTACCGTCCAAAGCTTTACTGATAAAAGAGCAAAAATACAAAAGTGCATCTTCAGTAGAACACCCTTCCCTAAACCCAAACTGTACCGGACTGAAAAATTTTATTCTTTGTAGATGAGCACACACTCGTTTTTTTACAGCTTTTTCAAAAACTTTCGAAATTGAGGAAAGCAAGGAAATAGGCCTGTAATTGTTTTTTTCCTTTCGATCGCCCTTTTTAAAAAGAGGTAACACGTTAGCACATTTCAATTGATCAGGAAAAATACCACTTAAAATACTTAAATTAAACAGATGTGCTAGTATGTCAACTAAATAGGGTGCAATTTCCTTAAGCGAAGCATTACAAATGCCATCATTCCCACAAGATCTCGAGTTGTTGAGAGAGTAGATAATCTTTAAGACTTCTAACCCCTGAATTTCATCAAAAAAGAAGCTGCTTGTACTCGTCGATTCTTCCACCACTTGATCCCTTACACAACGATTGCAAATCGACTTACTGTTTGGTTCCACTGTTTGCCCGACAGAAGCAAAAAATGTATTAAATGCGTTAGCTACTGCTACTGGCTCCACAATCTCGGCACCTTCGGCACTCAGCACAATGGGATTGAAATGATAAGAAGAGGTGTTATTAATTATACTATTGACAATTTTCCATTCCTTTTTTGGGTTACCTTGTGCATCACGAAATTTAGACAAATAGTAGTTGTCACGGCAGTTTGAGATTTCCTTATTAATATTCTTACTCATTTTCTTAAACCGATTTTTTAAATTGGAGTTAAGTGGATGTCTATGACACAATTTGCGCATTTTGTTTTTGAATTTAATTTTTTTCAGAATATTAGCATTTACCCAGGGCTTTAACCTAGTTTGCGAAGTTTTTACGTTTACAGTGAAGCTAGAGGTTTTAACATAGTTTTTGAGGATGTTCAAAAACGAGTCGTACGCTTTAGAAGCATTAACCACGGCATAGACTTCCTCCCAATTCTCAAAACGCAATTGGTTTTTTAGCAAATCATACCTTATTTTAGTAACCGACTGTGGAGAATTACTACAAGTTTGGTTCATACCAGTAAAACCTTTAAGTAATATACCAGTCATACAGTGGTCAGTTATTTGCAAGTCAAAGTTGATACCAAAACAATCACTTAGGAGGATTTTCGAAAAACGACCGAAAACATGATCAATACACCTACTTGAGTTGGGCCTTGTAATTTCGTTTATAAAGGATGTAAGACCATGCTCAGCTGTAAGGGCAAGGTAGTTGTCAGACACAGTACTGGAAGTAATTATGTCAATGTTGAAGTCACCTAATATGACAAAATTAGACCCTTTCTCATTACTTAAAAAATCTGAAAAGTCGTCCAGAAAAGATTGAGGAGTGGTAGTTTGTAATCTATACACACAAACAAAATCCAAAAATACACTGCGTACACCGATAGTAATTTTAATTAGATCGGCACTAGCCATGCTGCATTGCTCCACATTACAATCTTCACTTGTGTATATATCTCGCACAAAAACTCCTACACCACCTGCTGGATATAATTCATTTGGGTTTGCATAAAATTTATAACCGGGGATAGAATAGTCGTCAATTTCACAAGAGAAAATCCATATCTCAGAAATGAATATCAAATCAGGCAAATATTCAAAAGCTTCCAGATTGCAGACGAGTAGATCGAAATTTTGCCTCACACTACGGATATTTTGATGAACAACGAAAAAGGGTTTGCTCTCATTTGAATTAAAGCGAAAAATGTTATCACAATTACTATTAATGGTCGAAGTGATTGGGGTATTGCTATCTAGATCGATGTTATTATTAATGTTAAACATAATAAAGGTTAATAAAAAATCAAGAACAAGACAAATTAGTCTTGGAGTTTTACTAAATCATCGAATGATCTAATAGCATAAAGCAGATAAACAAAATTAACATAAATTTCGGTTCATATTATTGTCTTTAAAAATATCACGTAGTACTAACTATTTTGAAGAATTACAAATTTAGGGTGTTTTCCAGTTAGCATCTCAAGCCAAAAATGCAAGTAAAATGCGTGCACATCATTTTTTTTATAATTAGTGTGCGCTCAATGGGTTATTATATCCTTAAAATGTTTGCACACAGGGTAAAAGGTCTTCTGACCCTTACTTCTCGGAACAACCGAACATCGTGTGCGTAGGTTTTGCGTAGGTTCCTCCACATCTGGTTCTTAGACCGTTCGCTGTCTCAGAAGTACACGTGGGATCTGTTCCCTGTTATTGCCGAACTGTAATATGAGCTGCAATGCAAGCTGCTTTAAAATGCTCACCTTTGCTGGGTATTGCGTTTCAAAACAATTTGAGCATTCACGGTAGATGTGCCCAGAACTGAAAAGAATAAAGTTAATGGTCACCGTGATATTTTTGGAGCTTTTATTGTACGTTTGTTAAAATGCCCAGACAGTATCTACCTCTTTCCGTAGTTTTTAGCAGATTCATGATATGTGGATAGCAAAGGTCACACTACATTTAATGCCGGATTGGGGCTCAATCAGGCGTTCTACAATATTCTGTTTTTTGTTACTCTTGCGCGGGTCCTTCGGATTGCTAATGTGTTAGCATCGACAAGGGCAGGAACCTTAATGCCTTAGTCGATTTGTTTGGAATAAACTGTCTAAATAGAACTATGGGTCCTAAAGGATTTTAACTTTTTATCAATCACCTGGTATTCACTAGGTGACGAACTGGTCAAATATGTCACTGATAGGCGCTAGCTTGTCAAATAAAACACGCTCTGATCTGCTTATTATGTTATCGAACCGCAAAGACCGCAATAAAATTTAAAACTTTGTAGAGGTATCGTTGTGCGAAACAGATCTATTCCACTGCCATCGGTTCCACATAGGTCTTGAAAATGCAATCGATCCAGCTGTAACTGTAGCTGGTAGCTTGAATGGTAAACGATTTCATCTATCATTTTCTTTGTGAAAAAAAAATAACCAGCACTCTAGAGGACTTTTCTTGTATTTTGCCGTTCCCTTCATTCCAGGAAGATGAGTACTAGTATAATATTTTTTGAACGGGCTCTTACTACATACTTATAACCTGACTTTTTACTTCGACAGGTCCTTATCCATGAAATAAGAGCAGCTCGGTATGTCTAAATTTTCAATAACATCTGGCTCAACGTTATTTTCGGAATCATCTCTTCTGATAGATTCCTCTCCTCTTTCTGTCCCATACAGGGTATCAATAAGCGGCTCTTCGTTAGATCCTTCATTGAAATCTTGCAACAATTTTGTTTTTTCAAATATTCTTGCTCTCACTCGTATGTACTCGTATTTCACGACAGAAAGCTGAAAACTAAATATAGGATCATCCATTAAGAGGTGTGATTTTAAATTAATAGTAGAACACAACGTTTTTATAAAAAGTGGTGATATTTTCACTTTAGTATAAAGAAAAAACTCTGTGGTTAGTAATGGAATATAATATCTGCCAAATAGCTGATTTGACTCTGGCTGCAAACATTCATTCTTTTGGTAAAAATTTAATCACTATTTCGAATAATTGTGGTTGTACTCGTATTTCACGAATAACTGGTATTTTCTTTTAGTGTATGAATCGTTTGTGGAGCATTGGCGTAGACTTAATCTTTTAAATAGCCCCGAAAGAAAAAGTCTTACGGTGTTAAATCGCACGGTCTCGGCAGCCAATTGAAGTCTCCATTTCTATAAATCACACGTCCAGGAAATTTGTCACACAATAGGGCCATTGTTTCACCAGCTATGTGGCGTATGGCGCCGTCCTGCTGAAAATAATAAACGCCTTCCACGTCCATAGCATCACTTTCGGGCAAAAAAAAAGTTCGCCAACATCTTTTTCGAGGTTGTTCCACTATTCCACTCTTGGGTTTCCGGTGCCAAATGCGACAAATTTGTTTGTTTATAGTACACATCCACATACATGGAAATAAGCCTCATCATTCAGAATAATTTTGTGTAGAAAATCATGATCTTCTTCATTCGTTTCCAGCATCCAATCAGCGAAAATATAGCCTTGTGCGTGGTCTGCTGGCTTCAATTCTCATGTCAACTTGCCCTTAAATGTAGGCGAAGATCTTTATTCAAAATTTCGTACAAAGTGGTTACAGAAAGCTCCAATTCCCCTGATCAACTCGAAATGGTCACATCTCGGTTTTAAGTCACACTCTCAGCTTCGGCGGAGATATTTTCAGCTGATATTGCCACTCGAGCGCTAGTTGGAGTCTTCACATCACAAGCCTGTTCGAGATGTTTAAATACATCGATTAAGTTCACAATAGCTGTGCAAGAAGCGCTTGATGATGACCAAACGTTTCCACGATATTTTCACCGTTTTAATAACTTCCTAGCTTTTACTTATCAAAGTTATCACAATGATAGTTGAGTATTGACAGTTCTACAGAAGGACGAAATATCAAATTACACTTCTTGTTGGATGACCCTCTATACCTTCCCTCAGCTCACACTGAATTTTAAAAATTCTATCAATTTATATTGAATACTTTATTCATTTGAATTTTTTCTATAAGGCGAAAACAAAAAAAATGTTTGCCTTTGGGGTCATTAACGAATAAAAAATTTCAATGAATGGAATGCTATAAACAGCTACCAGAATCAATAATGTTCGCGTTAATTTGATATAGAAATTATTTACAAAAATGTAGGTTCTGGGGTGTGATATACCTACTAGTACCCCACTGCACCAATGCAGGATTAATGTAACAGAATACTCTTCAACTCTTGCTATCTAAGCACAAACTGGTATCCCATTGGTTCTTGCAACAAATGATGCCATTAAAAACGCTTGTGCGTCTTTAAGAATAATTACTCAGATCCTCAACGGCGTCAGACCTATCAATCTTTTCATTTGCGCTTCAAATTCTAGGTGGTAGAACAGAATGTGCACTCGCAAAAGGGAGTACGGCACACACAAATCAAAAGTTTGAGAATCAAATGAATGCTAGTAAGTAAAACCTTTAAAGCGGATGCTGACTGCATAGACAAAATTCTAGAGGAGGTTCTCAGAAAAAATCTGCATAACTATCTCGAAAGATTTGAGCTGTTAGAAAGGAACTCATTCGGCATTCGGGTGATTTATTAATTTATTTATTAATTGTCCAAAAAAATACAGGAAAATTGCAAAAGTGCATACAATTTTTATTTGAGTTGATGAATCAATGCTTGCCATTTAGTTTTTAAACAATATCTCATGTACTCGTAAATGTTGACGACGGCCACGGTTTAAGTGGTCAATACGGATAGTCCAATTTTGAATCACTTTTTCGAGCATGTTGGCTGGTATCTCGATAACAACACGTGTAATGTTGTCTTCCAAGACTGCAATTAACGCTGGTTTATCAGCATAGCCACCAATTCATCGGTCCAAAACGAGAGATAAATTGCTCACCGAACTCAATTCTCAATTGGTCCATCGGTTTGCGAGCTACGTGGTATGTAGCCCCGTCTTGCTGGAACCACATGTCGACCAGGTTCAGCTCGTGCATTTTACCCACAAAAAAAAGAGAACGATAGTGGCAGCCATTGACCGCACCAAATAGTGCATTTTTCCAAGTACATTGGCAGCTTTGTATTGCCTGGACAGTTTGTTTATTAAAATACGCATTCAACCAGACATGAGCTTCGTTGCTGAAGGAAATTTTTCGATAAAAACAGCAGATCTTCCTGCAGCTTTTCTAAGGCCCACTCACCTAAAATTCGACGCTGTGACAGGTCGTTCAACTTATCTGGTAATGTTTTAGACCAAGATCCTTACGTAAAATCGTCCACGTAGTCGAGTAGCACAATCCCAATTGCTGCTGTTATTTCGTTATAGCATGAAATTGGTGCAAAATTTGGTCACTATGACTTGAATTGCTTGCTCACTAGGTCGACTATGACGACCATAAAATTGTCGAACTGAGCGAAAAACATATTTCACAGAGCACGAATTTTGATAATACAATTCAATAATTTGTAATCATTATTCGGATATAAGTCTTTCCATGTTGAGATGGCAATGCTAACTGAGCATGTTTAGGTTTGACACGTGAGCTGTCGAAAATAGAACACTGAAAAACAAAAAAATCACCCTTTATTAGGAGATTTTGCCAATCAAATAAATTACAGTCTGAATAGAAACCATAAGACAGATTTCAAAAAAGCGTTTGACACAATATATTGGTGCGTTGAGTCACTCTTACTTTGAAAGCTATCTAAATTGAAGCTTCAAAGTTAAAATCCAAGATTATTATATCCCGAATTATTATCATATGGAGTACCTCAAGGATCGAAACTTGGACCACTGCTTTTCATGATACGAGTATATGTGAATGATACGCTTACGCAGATGATACAACAATTGGTGTCAGCCAGGGATGTATGGAGAAAGCAATACAGAATTAGTTGAACGCAATTATACCGTGGTGCCATGATCATGGTCTGGTGATTAATGCAAAGAAGACAAAAGCCATGCACATTCGTCCACCACACACACAAAAACCAACGCAGCAAGTAAAATTGCACAGAACGGGAGTCATTTCCAACTTCAAGAAAACAACAAATGCAGAACATATATAGGGTGGCCCCTAATTCTTTAAGGCTACACCAAAGTAAGCCTTTTCTTAAATCCTCGATAAATGATGTCGACATTGGAGATATAACCTTACTGTAGTACGATTTTTTTCCTAGAATAAACGCAACAATCATTTCCGAAATTATCCTTGACGAATTAGGGGACACTTTGTATATTTCCTACTACAATTTCCAATGGGACTATCACATCAAAGCCCTTGTGAACAAACTTCATCAGTCAACGTACGTAATATTCCATCTCAGCAACTTGTGAACGCCAGCTGTTTTACGACAATGCTACTTTGGGCTACGGTAGCCGTATACTATGGTAATTAAGTCAATAATGAACTCAACACGAGATTTTCTTTGCGAGGGATTTTTTTTTTAATTTTTATTAAATTTTTGATTACTTTAGAAGTCAGGACTACTACTCCCTTATTGTTTTATTTCATCAACACGTAAATAAGTATCCTTATGCTTGAACAGGATCCCAATTATATGCAACCAAACCTACTCATGTGTTTTTAAACTTGGAAAAGATGCGAATTATATACATTCAAAAACAAATTTTTTTTAAATGTAATTTTGATGTGAGTGTGGCTTCAGAGCCTCTCAAATCAAACCACTGGAACAATTACAAACCAAGCAATAATCCACAAAATAATGCACCAAAGAAGATTAGGGCAGCAATATGACCGACAGCATATGAGAAGCGAAGCTAAACTATTAAATATTCAAAAACTTCATAAGATGGAGGTGATTTCAAGGTTCTCGCACGATGATAATTTCAAAACTCAAGTACAACAGAATTTGGAAGATTCTTGACACATTGAAACCTATCCAAACCCAACTGATTTGAAAAATAGTCAATGATGCATTACCATCATATCATAATGATTGATAGGTTAGGGTTAGGTTAGGTTAAACAGGGGTATGATTGATATGCCATCACATAGACACCAGACACCAAAACGGGCCCATCGCGATCCTTGTGGAACCAGTTGTATTTATCTTTAAATGGCAAAAACCTAAAGAATCGTCCTGGTGAAACACCTAATTTCCCTGCAAAAGCTAAGAAGGCCCTTAAAGTTCGTGCCGTCTATTTCCTCTAGGTTTTCGAAGAAGTATTTCCCTAAAACTTTTCTTCGACTACGCGATATTGCCTCGTACTCACACAGTTACTGAATCTGCAAATATCTGTATATGACAATTTGAGTCTCTTTACGTGTTGCCGCAGGAGACAATGTCCTGTCAGGATTCCTATTACTGTTATAAGCTTATCCCTGTTTAATTTAATATATCATTGATAGTAAGGATAAATAATAAGGGACCTCCTAGATGGCTACCTCACTGTGTAACAAGCTGTACGAATACACTCAGTAAGGCGAAATTCTCACAGTCAATCGCAATATTATCCAGCTACCGCGTTTGCTAGGACATGTCGAACGAATAAAAAACGACACATCAGTACGGCAAATTTTGGCAACGATGTTCAATGCTTAACATCGGGTAAAGGGCTGCCCAAATATGTGATGAATAGACCAAGTGATGAAGAGTTGCAGATCCCTATCAAGGTTTAGAAATGTTCTCTGATTGGGGTCAAAATGCAGAGAATAGAGCTGATTAACTTTATGATATGCGGCAAATACCGACCGAGTACTACCAATATAACATTCCATCTGCTATCTTGAAAACATCTGCAGAGTTCTGTTCGAAGTAGGCAATAAGTGGTCTTTATGCCAACCACTACTGGGAGCAAAGAATGTTTTGGGCCAGCGCTTAAAGGCTTATATCCATCGATCTTTGATGCTTTTACATTCTTTTTGCTTTAGGCGCCGATTGTTTGGGAGAATATAATTATTCAAATCTATAAAATATTGTTTTGAGCTTTGGCTACATCTGTTCAGTGAAGGGCGTTAGCTTTGTTGTATTTAAGTGTATGCGCCTACGCAACAGTAGCAATTTATTCCACAGACGTAAATCGACAAACAGGTTTATTGTTTATTTTATTAGATACATTAATAAAATTAGCACAACTAAAAGATGTTTTCTAAGATCAAAAATTTTTTAGCTAATTTATGGATTTTATTTAAAATTCTTTAGGTTTGACCGATTTTCAAAATCAACACTTTTTACACGTTTCATTATGTATGCATCTACTCGTTTTATCCGAAATTTTAGAATAACAAATTCGATTTTTGTGATAAACTTAAAACCTAATAGCAGCTGAACGGTCCTATATCGTAAAAATCTGGCATTTCGCAACATGTGTCCGAGAAAAATTTCTCAAGATATCGAAAATGGTGTATGTTGAGAAGAAACATATCCAATTACTATTTTTCCCCATTTTACGACAGGAAAAGAGAGATACTTTCTGGCGATTAGATGAACGATGAATCAAATATCCTTTCCAGCTGAGTGTTAGATGCTTTTAAGCAATCTATTACCATCAAGATCTTATCTCTGATCAATAAAATCTACAAGTTATCGTTTCATCGATTAACTTGCACAAGATTGTCTTTAAAAACTACACAAATGTGTCGAGATGCAAGAGTCGTTTTGGTATGCAAATTTTGCATTTTGCATTTTTCCAATGAAGAGATTTTATTCCCGGATTGTCAGGTATCCGAATAGAAAAACTGAACATAAAACTCACTATTTCACATTCTACATACAACCATATATTGTCAATAGACATGTACCGAATACTAAGCAGTTTCAACGTTCAACATGTAACATTATTTTTTTTTAACATATCTACATATTCCGATTGTATCAGTACGGTTTTAATACACTATAGAACGTAAAGTATTGTAGGATAGATCATAATTTTTATGGAAATTGATATCAGATAGAAATTGTGTACGCATAGTTCGGTTATAACTGGTTACATCATATTACGAGAAGTATATCTTCGAGTATACAATATAATCGATCTTAAGCCTGTTGAATTTTTATGACTCCAAACTGCTCAAACTGCCCAGGTTTTGAATGTGAAAATTGGTGTAAGATTTCAGAATTTATTAACAAATTAGTTTGGTGGGCATAAGTAGGTAGTTGGTATTTGTACCATGTATTCACGGCTATTAGCAAACAAGATTCTGTTATAAACTGTAAACAAATTTTTGATGTTCTGCTTGGAATTACTGATTTCAATCTTCCCACCAAAACCAAATCAATATTAAATATATCTAGGTAGCTAAGAATTATGTAATTGAATGCAAGTTATCCGCTCGGTCTATTTTATGTCTGGTAAGTGGGTGTTGTACGATCGGCTCAACGCCAACTTGATACAATTATGAGTACAAATTAATTGTGCTGTTATTTCATCTCGTAGCTATCATATTGGTACTGGTGTCGTCCATCCGAACTTGCTTTACTTATAAGGGTTATGTTGAGCTAGAAAAGAGCTGCAACACCGTCAGGAATGACAGCCTCGGGATGAGGAAATACAGCTGATGGGATTGAGGAATTGAGTGACAAAAAATCTGCTATGAGCTAAGTCAACGAAATTGAAGCTGATGAAGATTTTCAGGACTAGTCAGTGTATTTACACAGAGATGTAGCGGAGGAACCCTCAATAAGTCAACAGCAGCTCTCATATCACCGAAATGTATTATTGACTCCGGAATACTGGGTTTCTCCAACTTGCTGCTACAAAGGAGCTAAGAGCCTCGGATAAGGATGGATAAATAGTTGACAAGAATTCAAAACGAAAATTGGACAGCAGCGTTTGGATCTGGAACGCAAAATTTTCGGACCCTAAATAGACGATGCCACCGAAAAATGTTTCTAGGAAGATATTTAGTATCCTTGGATAGCCTAGACGACACCCATTAAAATGGACTCTATCTAATTGTCTTTCATTCATTATACGATAATTACTTACTTTGAATTAATATGCTTAAATGCTGTCACCCCTGCGCGCCACCTCGTTCGTATTTTTGCGATACGTTCCAACTCACTCCAACTCTTTCCCAGTAGTCTTGATCCTCTTCGATTGTTTTTCGCCATGTTTACCTAGGGCACTCCACTCTTCTGTCTGACTATGTAAGTGGATTCCACTGCATGGAATATTTCGCAATAGGGCTGTGGGTACTTCCTCCACCATATGGTGACGTCTATAGGTTATTGCCCCATTCTCAAATAAAGCTGTTCATTAGAGATATATTTACGACGGTTCGAGTGATAATGTTGGTAACTTTCCAAGTACTCCAAGTACAACACCCATATATTAGTACTGATTCCACATTGCATCTGAACAGTCTCAGCTTGGTTTTTGTGTTGAGAACATTGCTTTTCCTGATTTTAGATGGCATTCCAAACGAAGCGATTCTGCTGCCTACATCGAATTCGATGCCATCATCGACCCTGACGATGATTCCTAAATATAGAAATTTTTCGAGTTTCTTGACCAGTTGCACGGCAATGTTGAGTTGAGTGTCGGAGTTTGATATAGTCAGGATCTTTGTTTTTCCCTCATTTATATTAAGCCATACTTTGTTTGACTCAGCTCGCATTTTATGTGCAAGGAGGCAAAGGTAAGATGTCATTGTTCAGGACCACTACCAGGAATAATAGCGGTACAAGTATAGGGCCCTGATGTGCTCCACTATGGATCATCTGACTCCTTACCATTGTGCAGAATATGGCGCTTACCACCCTCGTAAGTAGCCTAACAAATTGCTATAAGTTTTCGGTGGATACCATTCCTGGGCAAGGCTATTCAAATACCATCCTGTTCTCTGTTATCGAAAGCCTTTTCAAAGTCAATGAACAGTAAATATGGGAGACCTGAATTCGACACATTGCTCAATGATGATTCGCAAGGTGTTTATGTGATCTACGCAGGAGTATCCACCTTTAAATCCCTCCAGTTCGGCATCGAGGGTTGAGTCTAAATGCTCTCTTATCCACTCTAAAACTATCTTAGCTATTATAGTATCTTGGCTACGGATGGGAGAAAACATATTCCTGGTAACTAATTCCATCAAATTTCTCTTCTTCGGAAGCTTGATGATCAACTCTCTTTTCCACTTCTCCAAGAACCACTCAGTTTAAATGAGCAGTTGGAGTAACTCTGCCAATGTACTTGGCACCGCTTGAAAAAGCTAGGCAGGGATACCATCAATACCTATCACTTTATTTCTTTTGAGGGTTCTGATAGCGGTTACTATCTTTGATTGTATAGCGCGCGATGCGCTTTTCTATAAACTCCATGGTTTAACTGTTTGACAAATATCCATTAAGAAACTGATGAGTTGTTGGAAACTGCAAGAAAAGAAGAAGAAAACCTTACACGTAATAAAACTTACAATGTGCACGTTGGTAGTGAAATTTTGATAGATCATGACTCTGGAAAACGGAACAAAATATCGACTGCTTACGAACGTAAATATTAAGTATTTAAGAGCCATACCAGACGAAACTTGACATTTATCCAACCAATGCAGATATACCTTCTAACAAGCAATGCCGATTCAACCCAGCATGGTATTCCATGTACTCATTTTTGGAATACAGTCCTTACAAAGATGCTGCATTTAGCTTTGCTTGCATTTTATTCTCAGAATGAATTGAAAGACATTTCGCTAATCCGGAATGGGTATCGGTGAGTGTTCGTCAGTGGCATAAAATGAAGAGTCGAGGTAAAAAAAAAGAAGGAAAACTTGTCCAGCATTTCACTTCTGAATCTCATCGAGCAGCTCTGCCTGATTACTATAATTTCGTTAATGGAGGAGTTCATATCAACGTTTTGTTTGACAAATCTGTAAGGGAGCAAAACGTTCAAGCTTACCATTTAAGAGTCCTGCAGGTTTTAATTTTTGTCGCGAAAACTTTGGGATGGCAAAGATTAGCTTTTCGCGGTCATGACTAGAGGATAGCGATGGAAATTTTTGGGAAATTGATCATTTGATTTCACGACACTGCCTTTTAATGAAAAAAAATGATTGGATGAAACATCAAAAAGACCACCTCATGTGACGTACTTTAGTCCGGCTACCCAGAATGGATTCATTGATCTCTAGAACTCAAAAAGCCATTGTATGAAAACGGAAATCAATAAAGCGGATATTTTTTCTGTCTCATCACATCAAGATCGACTTGCTATCAATATTCGATACTTAGTCCAAACAAACGAGAGACCTGTCCCTGTTGAACCTCTTCTGAAAATGGATGTCGTCCTAACGAAAAAAACGGGAGAAAAGTTGGCTCAAAAAATTGTAAGGACACTGGTCACTAGGAATTTCTGTGAAAATCTTATCACTTTGCCGAAAACATGTCCGGATAGTATAACGGTACGCAGTAAAAACTATCAGAAAAATGCTGTAAGAAAATTTGTTTACATTCCATACCAAGCGCATCGGATCCACATAATATTCGTTGAAACAGCATGCAATGCGAGTGTGTTGATTAAAGCGTTTTTCAATGTTTTGGAGGCGTTACGTTTTCAGCGTATGCGTATGCAATTCAAAAGCATTTAAAATTCAGTGCAACTGAAAAATTTTTCAAAAACTCGATGGACAGCTAGAGCTGAAACAGTCAAGGCTGTGTCTATTTCTTTCGAAGGCATTGTAAATATAATACATACTTTGGAAGAAATAAAAATGGATGCAAGTTCTTTTAACAATAATATTTACATATACCTCCGCTTCTGGTCTGCTGAAAAAAATCTTGGATTTTGATTTTATCAATTCTTCAAAAACGTTCAAGAAGAACAACTCCTGAAAAATACCGTGTTAAACGATACGAAAGTGCAAAAAGAGTGGTTACGTTCCATGATTTCAGAAAACCCTCATAATTTTTGTTTTAACTTTTTTAAATATGTTTTATTCGAAGTTGTATTTTTATTAAAGATGAAAAAATTAACAAAAAAAAACATAACTTTCTTCCTGCATAACTTAACAAAAAACAAAGAAAAAACTAAACAAAAACCATTTCACACTTCATTGACATAAAAAAATAAAATTTCAAATGGTGGAAGTTCATTCTTCGTCACTGCTTAAAATTTCCATACGTGGCCGTTTTTGTGATGCATCGACATCCTTTTCGTTGTTGAAAATATCCGTTATTTTTGCTTGGTTGTTAAAAAGCTTTTGGTAGGTTTCTTTGTAAGGTAACATGCATTTTTTCAGCTCCCTTTTGAATTTTAATCGCCTTTCAGTAGATGGATCGACATTTAAAAAAAACCATTTTAAGTTTTTAGCTAGGCTCATTCCCTTTGCCAAGTGTTTTGATGTGAACTTGTCAGCTTCTCCCTCGTTCTTGCAACTGGAGTTCGGTTCTGATACGTCGACCTCTTGCTCTTTTTCAACTGCTGATGGCCAAAGTTTTTTCCAACTTCCATTCAAGGTTGACTTTTTTAGCTCTTTTATAGAAAGTGATATTATTTTGATGCATTCCTTGATTGTAAACTGTTTCCATGGACTGGTTACATCAATAGACTTAGATTCTGTTAAATTTAAAATCCACCCCAAAGAACTCCTGATATAATAAGTTACCCAAGCTTTTGAGTTTGTTCTCCAGAAAACCCGTAATGTGCTCTTATCTATGTCTTTGAGCGCACGAGGACTAAGCGATTTATAAGCCAGCATTGGTTTTACCAGAAAGTCGCCGGATGCATTTCCGCATAAGAGCAGTGTTATTCGGTCTTTGGATACCTTACGAAGGGCGTTCAATATATTCTCGGTATCGGGTGAAGCTGTGGTTGTATATATATATTGACTTATTCATCAAGTAATACTATTATTTTAGTGCATTCATGTAAAATTTCATATAAATGTGATTATTAATTCGCGTTTTATCTCTAGTTAAACAGAATCATAATGGCAACTGAGACGATGATGAGGAAAATTGAGCATCGCGCTGTAATTAAATTTCTCACTAAGCAAGGAAAAAGTCAAAAAACTATTCATGAAGAGATGGTGGCTGTTTACCAGGGTTCCGCACCTTCATTATCAACTGTGCAAAAGTGGTCAAGTGAGTTCAAGAGAGGCAGAGAGAGCATTGAAGACGACCCCGCTCCGGCGCCTCGGCTACTGCTTGTACGGGAGAAAGCATCAAAGAAGTCGAAAAACTTGTTCTTGAGGATGCCCGAATAAAGGTGAAAATGATGGCAGAGATCACCAAGCTTTCAATTGGTACCATTCACACCATTCTTCGTGACCATCTTAACCTTTCAAAGGTAAGTGCAAGGTGGGTGCCACGAATGCTCACAGCGCCTCAGAAAAAAGTGAGAATCGCATGTTGTAGAGAGCTTTTGGAGATGTGTAGTGAGAATGGATCGAATTGTTACTGGGGACGAAACATGGGTCCACCACTATGACCCTGAAAGCAAACAACAGTCCATGCAGTGGCATAAAAAAGGAGCAGACCCCCCGAAGAAGTTCAAAGTCACTCCGTCTGCCGGGAAGCTCATGGCCACGGTTTTTTGGGACTCAAAGGGAATCTTGCTCATTGAGTACAAAAAAAAGGGTGAAACCATCAACGCCACATCCTACGCTTCCACTTTGCATAATTTGCGGGAGGAAATTAAAGTTTCCAAGGCTGCTGCGCGAGATTGTGGTTTCGAAGAAATCCAACACCCACCCTATAGTCCAGACCTTGCCCCTAGTGATTATTTCCTGTTTCCGGATTTGAAAAAATGTCTTCGTGGAAAAAGATTTTCGGATGATGAAGAACTCAAGTCGGCAATAAATGGGTATTTTGCAGAGAAAGAGGAAATTTATTTTTTTGAGAGTTTAAAAAAGCTTATCTCAAGATGTAACAAATGCATTGATGTTAGGGGAGATTATATTGAAAAATAAAAACAATTTAAATTGAATGCGCATTATTCTTCATATCGATACCGAGAATATATTGAACGCCCCTCGTATTCCCAGGTGCAGTCTTTTCTGCTTTTGAAATAAAAGTTCTGTCCGGCATTTTTTTCAACCAAAGTCCAGTTTCATCGGCATTAAAGTCTTGACTGGTTGCGTATTCTTGTTGTTGAATAAATTCTTGAATTTCTTGTGGGTACATGCTAGCAGCTTCTACATCAGCTGATGCTGACTCCCCTTGAATTTTTAGGCAGTGAATAGCAAACCGTTTTTTGAAGAGCTCAAACCAGCCATTACTTGCGGTAAAATCGGCGCTCATAAAAGACTCTCCATTTTTTCTGAGGTGTTCATAGACTATCAGGGCTTTTTCCTTGATAAGCTGTTTGCTTAAAGGAATTCTTTTTTGGCAATTATCTTCTATCCATATGTTGAGTGCTTTTTCCATTTTCTTCATAATTATCGGACGCAGTCGGCTTGAATATTTAAGTGATGTTGACGAACCGTCAGCTACAGATTTTCTTATTGCCGATTCATTTTTCTTCATGGTCCGTATCAAAGCTTCATTCAACTATAAGCTCTTCGCAATTGCAATTGCATTTTCACCTTTGGCTAGGCGATCTAAAATGCTTATCTTTGTTTGTAAAGATATAACATTTCTCTTAAGTTGTTGTTTCTCTTTCTTCGCTGACATTTCAAAACCAATTTATAAATAAAGGCTTGAAAATTGAACAGTGAGTTCTAAAACATAACTTTTACGCGATTACAATTCACCTATGTTATCATAAAAGTACGTACCGAGCTTCACGAACCCAAAAAAGGAACTGAGTAAATTGGACTGAAACCGATTTCCACACCACTATCCGCTTTCTACATGTAAAATGGGGAAGTCCCTTTTTAGACGTATGTTTCTATAAAAACAGCTGGTACGCGTCTACTGGCCAGAAAAATATGTATACGTGTGGCATGTGTCCAAACCAGATAGAAGTACGTGTTAAGTGAGGTATACCTGTACTCTTCTTTCAATTACAATCCATGTGAACTAAACTCTGGGATGATATTATTATCTAAAATATTTTTTTTTACAAAAAAGGTGAAAAAACATGCAATTTTGAACTTTTTCGATCAAAGTTTAGTTTATATTCTTTGAAAATATGTTGCTAATGAGAAAAAAGAAATTGAAATGTTTCCAAATAAAAATTGTGACTTCCGGATTTCGCAAGAGCACCTAACTCTGATGCCGACCGTCCATGGACGGCAGCTTCTAACTCCACTATTTCCACCGAAAATCACTTGGAAAAATTACAATATGTACTTCCAAATATTAATAAATTATCCTCCAAGTTTAAACAAATTCTGATTATTCTTTCCCTGTTAAAAAAAATTCACGAAAAACATTAAAATGTCGGCCTCCTAAACTGGTTTACCCCCCTTAATACTAAATAGATGCTAAATCAATGCAGTCGGCAAATTCCTAAAATTTCAATAAAAATCACCAACTCGAACCCTCTCTACGGTCCTGACTACTACTACTAATACACAATTATGTTTGAGTTATTATTATTCTGTATCACCTCGTATGTTTAATAAACTACTTATTGAACTAATGCAAGACAAGAAATCACTGTTTTTGTGTTAGTTATGTTTAAATAAATAATAAATAAATAATACGTTCTCGTAGTGGCTGTTTGAATATGACTATGACTGGGATTGAAGATTTGTTAAAGGTAATTACTTAATACACAGCATTACAGCAGGTAAATACTAAATTTGAACTGTAACTTGTTTCATTTTATTTATTTTTTGTCATAGAACTCGATACATTCGACACTAGTGTTTCTCGCTGTAGAATGTGTCTACTTATTCATTCTCTCATGAATCACGAAAAATACTTCGATTAATATTGTATCTAAGTTTCTTTTTGAAAGTATTTTCACATTAGTAGCGAAAGGAGCACACACCAAAGTCCAAAGACTAATTAAATTAATCACTTAGTGGAATGATTTATATGTGTCTAATGAGATGCAGCGAAAGAATGATGAAATCCAATCCGGCTCGATTTGGACCAAAAAAATGCTTCCAAATGATACCATCCTAAGTGAATGGACTCACAATTATGCAACACGAAAGTGAAGGACCAGCACCTAATCTTCAAATCCAATTGTAAGAGAAAGTCAAAGGAAACAGCGACGAAAAGTATTACGAATGTTTATTAGAACACTTATCTCTTCTGTGGTTGAAATCCAAGTGAACGAGAAATCGAACTTGCACGCTGTTGTGATAGATAATTCTGAATAAAATTCTTTACATATTCCGAGCTAAATTAATTATTTTATAACATTAATTATTATTTATAAGATTTTTTTTTAGCAAAGACAAATATTTCCAAACACCAACTTTCGAGGCAATATTGAATAACTACTGAGTTCTACTAGAGAGTAAAATTGACTTTTCATTGCATGCACAACTTGTTGGAAGATGTGAATACTTCTCTGAAGAACGTCTGTTCAACTCTGACTAACATCAAGCATTGTAATAACGTACTCGTAATACTGTAGCAGTAGAAGACCGTTTTCTAATAATCCATTGTATACTTTTCCTAAACAAAATATTGCACTAAGCAAATTAACACTGGTATTTAATTTAAAATAAACCAATACCTTATTTACGAGATTTTTGTATGTTTAATTTGAATTGGAACAAAATATTGTATTGTAATTGTAGAAAATATTTAAAAAAATATCGGAGTAATATTATTTAAAGCTACGTAACATTTTAAGCGATTGTTTCAACTAGAACCATCTCTCAGACTTCATAATCTTGAACTTAATTAAACTAAAATTCTAGATTCGATTCTACCATAATAACAAGGTGAAACCTAATATACTTCGATCACAGATAATAAGGCTAGCCGACCAAAAGTGAACCATTTTTTTCTACAGGGATGAGACACCTATATAGATTTATTATCTCTGCTTCGATATACAGTAAATCTCGGAAGTAAATGATGAACTACCCAGAAAGATGAATCGAATTTTTTTACCTTTGCAGTATTCTAAAAGATAAGCGAGTTGATTTTTAAGTTTTTTTTTTCAGTTTAAATGCATTTTTTATTTAACTAATTAATTTACTCTTACATGCTAGACAAAAAAATGCTTAAAAATTAGCTTAAATAACTTAAAATTATCTTATACTAACTTACTGGCCCCATGCGGGCGCTCTAAGTTAAACCTAACACTTAAACTATGTCTTTCGACGAATCTTACATTCTAATTTTATATTCAATTTAACATTACTTAATACTAGAACTAAGAAAATAAATTTTAACTAAAAACTTAGTAAATGGACTGTTTTTTTTATATTATAAAAACTTAAAACTAAAACTTATAGACTACCTAACCTATTTAACGTACTTACATCTAATACATACACAAGTTGATTTTTAAATACTCGAAAAGATGAACGCTCTAGCCGTAACTGTTTTTTTCTTCTGCTCGTTTTTGTATTTTGTGAAGTGAATTTATGTAGAGGAAAGATGCCACCGGTTAAAAGAAGAGTGTGAAGTGTTGAAAGACAGTAAAAGTGGAACTTCATCGAATGTATCAAATCATTGGAAAGAAATATGGAGTCGTGGGAATAAAAAAAAAGCGGAAAAGAAATTGCTTAAAGATTTTTCGAATCAATCGCATGTGCAGAGAAACGCAAGACCTTATATAAAGTAGAAATGCCGAAAATAGAAGCTGCTTTGTATCCATGGTTCTCGAAGCTTCGTGATCGTAATGTTACAGTGTCATGAAACATGATGAAAACCAAAGCCAAAGTCTCTTCAAAGAGACAGAATCGTTTTATGCAAGTAATGGCTGCATTACAAAGATTACAGCTTAGATTTGGAACTCGGCTATCAGCAGAGAAAAACTTAGCGCTAATTTACACACTTCAAAATCAAGTTGGGTGAGACAATTGCTGAACTTGGTTTAACAAGGAACCAAGTCTATAATATAGATGAAAGCGGTATTTTCTGGTGGATGGTCCCAAGCAAAATGTTTGAGAAAGCTTATCTCCTGGGAGAAAAATAGCCAAGGACCGTTTTAAAATCCCTGCATGCACGAATAGTACTGGTAAACACGGCATGTATGATAAAAGATATTTGTTTGTAATTTATGCTTTAAATAGACTTATCGTCTAATATTTGCTTATTCTTAATAATGCTCCAAGTCATCCACCCGTAAACGAGCTGCAAAGCGATTATGGTTTAAACCTCCAAGTGCAACGCTCCTTGAGCAATTGATCCAAATGTGATTCGACTCACAAAGTTGCATTATCGTACAAATCTCTTATCGGATGTTGTTGCAAAAGATAGAGACGCTGAGAAAATTTGGAAGCCCCCAAGGGGCTTGGGATAAAATAACAGTCAGTCATCGAAAAGTTTTGGTGTAAACTTTTTGAATCTGTTGCTGATGACTAAGAAGAAGATGAGATCCAAAGAAGTAATAGAGGCTTCAGTAACAGAAAATGATTCAAGATGTTTTTTCCGATGTAAGTAAGGCATTTTGAAGAGGACCCTGCAATTCTAGAGAGCGGTGGAGAAGAAAACACCGATGTCAATGTCATCAAGTTAACACAGGCCATTTCAACAATCAATACTTAATAAATCTAAGAGAACTATGGTAAATCAGCATCCTTCCGGGCGACAAGCAAAGATGAATCATTTTTCTGAGAAAACCTCTAAATAAATTGTCTGCATAAGTTTTGTTTTCCTTTGTTTTTTGTTAATTTGTGTGATAAAAATAAAATGAATTCGGGTTATGTTGTTCTTGTTAACTAGTGCTTCTTTGTTAACAAAAATTAAGTACCTACCCGAAAAGATGAACATTTCGAAGAGATGAACAAGCCCTTTTCGCGATTCAACTGTACTAACTTGCTGGAGCAGCATTAGCCACCCGTCAATCCTTTTCTAACTCAGAAAGACACTCTTTAAAGCCCAGTAAAAACTCATCAGCATTCTGAGTATTGAAGGTCATTGCTTTGTGACTATTCATCAAGATTGTAACAAATCCGAACCAATATTCACCATTTGAAAGATGATGTTAACGATTCCAGAAATTAGATTCAGAAAAAGTGTAGTGTTTTTTGTGCTCGAAAAGAAGCAAAACAAACGTATACATTCTGTACAGACCACCCAGATCAACCGCAAACCTACTGCAAATGTTTCAGCATGCAACATAAATGAAATTTCGTACTCAAGAATTCTGTGAAAAAAATGCAAACAAGTTCACATGCATATCAACTAATAGAGAGATTCTAAGTCACGCAAATGAATTAAAACTAAGATATAAAATGAATTACTGTAAAGTAAATTGTTTATAAGTTTTTTTTTTATCTATTTATTTCTATTACTTTATTTGATTTTTAATTCTGAAATTTCTGATTAATTTCTCAAGAAAATAGGCTGTAGAATATTAACCATCACGAAACCCCTCGAAATAAGTAGAACAAGTTGAAGTGCTAGAGTTTTCAATTTGAATTGAATATCGTGCCTAGTGGCTATCAATTTGGATCACCAAAGCATTATATGAATACACATCTGACTATTATATTTGATAGCAACGGCACCAACGGGAGCATTACTGGCAATCGAATATGAGAAGCCATGGCACCAATGTGTTCAGACTCTAATCATCCCAATTCTCCTCTCTCTTCGTAGATACAGGAAGTTTGTCAGAAATGGTCCTAATCGGTTTCGAGTAAAAAATTCTTTGGATCTATCTGAGAACAAAGACCACTGGACAACCATGTGGAGCAGATAAACAACAGCAATCTAGTTTTTGAATTCATATCAGAAAGGTGGCGTAGAAGAGGCAGACCTTAACTCAGGTGATGCGCTAAGGACGAAAGGGATGTAAACCAACTGAATAACAAACTTCTTTGGACAAATGATGTCGCGACGCAAACCAACAAGGCGATATCTGGAATGGCTTCCACCAAATTCTGAACCAGGAAATGAATAAAGTTGGGTCTTCATCGATTGAGGATGCCTTTCTGGAGGACGATAACGTGAAATGAAATGACTCTCCAAGATGACGGCAAACCAGATATTTTCCTTTAGTAGGGACCTGCGCGACAATTGATCGGGAAACGCTCACTGTTCTATAACTTAGATTGGTCCAGCTGCGCAGCAATCACGTTCGTAGCGAATAGCTTTCATTGCCTCCCAGTGGTGGTCCACGGTAACTGTAAGGGTTTACTCATGCAGCCTAAAATGACAAAGGCATGCTCAGCCAGTAGTATAATACTGGCCTAAGCCATCATAAGGCTAACAATCCAATACGAAATAAATTATAAAGATGTGACAAACCAATTAATGGCCTTGAATAGAAATCGATTCACTGTTGACGACCCTTGCAAAGTTTTAACGGACAGCGATCCTGGGATCTGCACAACAAAAGGCCATGAGCAACCGAGCAATCAGCAGAGTCCCCTGACTCCTCTCACGCAGATATTACCACCATCCAGGAAGTGCGATGGGATGGGCATGACATAATGAGGATGAAAAACTGTGATATACATAGACTTAGGCAAGATCTGTTGAGCATCCGACACGTGAGCGAACGTATTATGACAATCCGCATCAAAGCTAAATTGGCTGCCATAAGCCTAATATGCGCCCAAGGCCCTATGGAAGACAAATTAGACGCCACCAAAAAAATTTTCAAGGAGCTCCCCGACATGACATATGCGCAATGTCATGAATATGACGTTAAAATCGCATTCGACTTTTTTAACGCCGGAATAGGAAAGAAGAACATTTTTGGTAGGACAGTTGGTAAGCATAGCCTACACGACACCACATCTGGCAACGGACTTAGGCTTATTGACTTTGCCACACGAGGAAATATTACTATATCAAGCACACGGTTTTCACATCTCAACATACGCAAGGGGACATGACGGTCTTCGGATCACGATCACATTGCGATAGACGTAAGGCATGCCTTCAGCATTCGATCGAGCATCTGAAACTTCTCTGACTCGGATCGACTTTATGCCAAAGCTACGAATGCGGGTTTTCCAAATAGGAAAATAAAGAAGAACTACTGTGCGAATATATAACGTAGAAAAACTACAATCGCAAGAGACCATCCGAATCTTCGTCGAATGCCTAGGTATCATCAGAGACAGATTAGCTGGATTTCAACCGACCACCTCCAAGAAAGCTCTCGTTTACTGAAGATTGCCGGCAAGTATATTCAGCTATACAAATACGTACAAAGTGACATTGCAACGAAGGACGAAAGCCTCTCATAAGCTCTACGAGTAGAAGAGATCGAAAGAACATTGGCTTCTCCAAACGTAGAAAATCATGAGAAGCACGCGATTGTAAATATTGAGAAGTTGGACTCCACAAATATTGTACGCAAGTTTTACCGACAGGTAAAAAGAACGTGTTAATGCAAGAAGATCCCTAGTATTCCCTGCCGAAGCCTGTAGAGTTGGAGAATGAAACCTTGTGGTAGAGTCACAGTCGGTGCTGAGAACATGGAAAAACTTTTTCTGCAGATTGTATAACGACGAAGAAGCCCAACATCCCGCCATTAGGCAGAATAGACCATGATAGCCAAAATTCCATCCACCCGACTGGTATAAAGTAAGAATAGTAATATCTAACCTGAAAACTATCAAAGCAGCTGCACCGAGCACCGAGCAAGTTATGCAAAGCTTCCACCATCTCATTTCTCAGATCTGGTCAGGAGAGTCTATGTCTGATGAATGTATCGTTTGATCGATCCACAAAAAAGTAGACCCCATCAGGTGCGCGAACTATGGTGATATAAATCTCCTCAACATCGCGTACAAAAGCTTATCTGAAACCCTTCGGCAACAACCTGATAGAGTCCTATCAGTGGGATTTCAAACCAAGAAAGTTCACAATCGACCAAATCTTCACACTCCAGTAAATCCTCGAAAAACTCAAAAAGTTTAAATCGATATCCACCATCTCTTCATCGATGTTAAGCTCGCTTCTATAGAGATGAGCTATACAAAACAATGTCTAGTTTTTGCATCCCTGCGAAACTCGTCTATCTGTGGAGAGTGACGATTGAGAACGCTCGCTGCTCCATCGAGGTCGGTAACGACTTGAATGAGAACTTTTATGTGACTCCTTTAATAATCTAACCCGGAGGAACAAAGCCGTAGAGGGAGACCTGAACATAGATGGAGTGAACAAATAACCGGCGTGGTATGCGTAACTGGAGGCAGTTAGCTAAAGACCGGGCTAACTGGAGAACTCTGTTAGTTGAGACCTAGGTTCACCCCGAACTATAGCGTGATTTAACTAAGTACGAGTATATATGTAAGTCCGGCAGTGGGAAAGACTGTATACTATTTACTGGCATCGTAACTGGGCACTACGCACTAAGCATAAATGACACCACTGTGTGTGATGTGGTGGGTGTAGGTACTGCTGGCACTTTATTACTGAATCGTTTCCTCACCTTCTTGCAAAAGGATGCTAAATGAAAATAAAAGGCTCATACAAGGGTCACAACGGACAAGTTCTTTAGGTGATCGTAAATAGCACTGAGAGACATGTACATGTACTCGTATCTCATATCTAAAATAAACCTACTTAAAAGCCATCTGGCAAAACAAGTGTATTCTTATTGAAAATGTCCCGCAATCCGACATCAGGATATATCTTGTTTTTGTTTATTTGACTAGAGTTCCTGCAATACCCGGCATGCAAAAATCATACCGGAGTCTGAACACTTTCGTACCATCTACGACCATATAAACTGTCTACTGAAATATGGGGCTGGAGTCATTCCAATTTATTCATTTCATTTTTCCACTTCAATTTCATGAATATGTATTTTTTTTATGGTATTCCCTATAGATACCAGTCATAACTTTAAACTATAAAAGAAATAAAATCTTTTCATGCCGAATATTCCAATAAATGGTAATAAAAGATAGAAATTAGCCTAAAATTCGCAAATTCGCATCTTTTTCGGTGATCAAAACGCAAAAATATGTATTTATCGTTCTTTACAAATTGAAATTTGCAAAAAACATTTATAACTTTCTGACTTCGATATCTTTGTGAGTTCATCTAAACACCTAATTTAATTTGTTTATTAGCATGGAAAATAATACAGTAGTAGTGAGCTACAATAATGTGGCAGTCATAAAAACTAATGAAGAACAGATGAATGAAATTAAAATATCTTATCGGCTATAGCTAAACTAAAACATTAATTAACAGTGATATTAAAGAAGGCTTCAAATACATAGAGCTTCAAACAATTAATTGACAACCGACCGTGCCACTTTTTGCAGGTTTCATTCGAAATATTGGAATTGCTCTTCTCCTTAACGTGCTGGGGTTTCTTGTTTTTTAATGGATATGTAAAAATATCACTCCGAAATTTCGGGTATTTCAGAATTTCAAATAAACTCAATTTATTTTTATGAAACTGAATTTATTTTTACGAGCAAAAGAAAGCCGTAATAATGGCCAGAGATCGTTTGAAAGTACAAATCTATATATGAGCCAAATCTCCAGAGTTGTAAATTTCTTCGTAGATTCCAGTTCTTGTTGATATATATGTATTTGCACAAATAGTCGTTTATTATTTGGGGATGAATGGAATCATTAAAAAGAATTCCGCATACAGATTTCGCTTGAAATTTAGTGGGATTCAAACTTGTTCTAAATTGGGTGGAAGAGATTACAATTTCGCAACCCGAAGTCAGAAAGTAGAAAAACGGATGAAACGCAGATATGCAGTCGGTATGGATAACATACCCACCGAGATCTGGGGCCTATTTCTCATTTACTACATTAGGTACATCAACTACGTCATACCTTAATGTAATTGCACAATTTTCTGTTGCACAAATTCGACTGGAAGTGTTGTAAAGGGTGTTTTTTTTAAATACCACCAGCCCATAAAGCACACCAAACAGTGAGTTTTAATGGTTGCAAGGGCGTCTCGACAAAGGCTCCTGGGTTTTCTCCACTCCAATTTCGGCAATTTTGCTTATTTACATACCCATTATACTCTTCAGCATGCATTTTCATTTTCCAAATTTTCAATAATTCGATCATTTTCCCTGGAGGAATTTTCATTTTTCATTTTTTTTTTTCATTTTATATGCATTTTTATTTTTGGAATTCATGCTTGTAAGTGTAAAGCTAGGCAAAAAATGCTTAAATATTAGCTTAAATAACTTACAAATAATCTTATTCTATCTTACTGGCCCCATGCGGGCACTCTAAGTTAAACATAATACTTAATCTGTGTCTTTCGACGTTTCTTACAGACTATTTTTGTTTTTGTTTTACATTTATTAAAACTAAAACTAAGAAAATAAACTTTAACCCTTTCGAACCGATTGGGAAAATACATCCCAAAAAAATTTTTAAAATCCTACTGGGACAATTTAGTAAGGAAATTACTCGCAGTTGGTTTTTTTCGGTGTTTTTGACTGAAACTTTAATATCCCGTTACCTATGCGGTGTTTTCAAACGTCAGTTCTTGGTAATTGTGATTTAAAAGCACGTGTCTCCATAATTGGTGTGTAAATTCATTGTTTTTTGGCTATAACTTGATGTAAGTTTTATAATTTACACTTTTTTGTACATTTTAATAACAAGTAACTTATTATAAATAAATATTGACTTATATTGATACTAAAAAATTAATATTAATTGTTATTTTTGTGCATTTTAATTTTTTGGGACAATATATCCCAGTAGTTTCTTCTGTTGGGATTATATGTCCCTGCAGTATGCAATGTACTTCTTTTTTTTTGCTACACGATAAGTTTTTTTTACGAGTATGTAGGAAAGTATGTCTTCCAGTCGAGGTTTGAGATTAAGAGAAATAGAGGACGTCCTATATGCAACCTCAGACGAGTCAGACGATTTCGAGGATGGTGGTTCGGAGTACGAAGTGGAAGAATCTCAGTCAAATTATTCGAGCTCTGAAGATGATGAAGACCAAGTAGATGCGGATATGGAAGAAAGTGTCAATTTGACAGAACAAATAGAACAATCACAAAATGACGAGATTATCGGTAGTGAAACCACAGAAGATATTGGGACGCTCACAGCGGAAACAGAAAATATTTGGTCTGTCGGTACCACAGTTCCAAGAATGATTGTTCCACCTGAAACTATTCCCTCTGTGCTGTGTAATGTGGATAGGGGTTCGAGCGAATTGGACACGTTTTTGAAATTATTTCCACGCAGCCTTCTTGTATGGATAAGCCAATGTACAAACGAAAGAATTCAAATCCTCAAAAGCTCCCAAGAGGATAAGTTCCGAAAAACAGTGCGTGATGTAGTGCAAACAGATCAACACGAAGTTCTTGTGGTGTTGGGCATAATGCTCATAACTTCATATAATCGGTTGCCGAAAATGCCAATGTATTGGTCCTAAAAGAAATCGGTTGGTAACTTACTGATCAGAAATAGCATATCTCGTGATAGATTTCTTATGTTGCACTCGAAATTGTATTTCAACAACCCCAATAAGCCAACTGAGTGTTCTAAGGCCTATTATATTGAAGAAGTTGCCAGTTGCCTAAAAAAGACATTCAATCAAAGCAGAGAAGATAGTTCTTTCCAGGCCTTAGATGAATCCATGGTTAAGTTCAAGGGTAGATCTACCCTGAAACAATATCTTCCATTGAAACCTATAAAAAGGGGGATAAAGATTTGGGAACGATCGGATTCAAATACAGGATACATTTACGATTTTAATATTTACTGTGGAAAAGAGTCACAAATGCTGGGAGGTACGTTGGGAGAACGGGTCGTATTGAATTTGGCAAAAACTATCAAAAGTCCAAATGTTTGTCTTTGCTTTGATCGCTTCTTTTCTTCAGTTCATCTTTTTAACACTTTATCATTTCCTGCTGTTGGCACCATTATATCGAACCGAAAACAAGTTCCATCCTGCCCGACTAAGTTGACGAGAGGAGAGAGTTTTATTTATACGAACCAGATTGGAACATCATGCGCAAGATACAAAATTGGTAACTGTAATGAGTAACTGCCACGGATCTAAGTTAGGAACTATTCGACGCAAACAAAAGAATGGTGAGAAGGTAGAAACTAACTGTCCAGAATCTATTATTTTTTACAACAAATTTATGGGTGGGGTAGACTTATCCGACCAAATGGCACAACTCTATGACATAAATCGAAAGTCCGGCAAATGGTGGAAGAAAGTTTTTTATAAATTAGTTCAATCAACTTGCGTAAACGCATGGATTATTTATAAAGAAACTCATCACTTACCGAAGTTACCTTACATTGATTGTGTGTCAACGCTGGCAGAGCAAATGATAAACGATGGTCTACAGAAAACTAAAACACCGAAAAAGAAGAAAACCGGGCGATATCAGAAGCGTAGCACTGTACAGTATGGAGTTTTAGGCGATCATATGCCCATAGAAGGTAAAACACGCAGGAGATGTGTAAAGTGCTACAGGGACAAGAAAGGCGGAAAAAATGATAAAAGAACACTATTTACTTGCACGGCTTGTGATGTTCCATTGTGCTTTAGTTGTTTCACTCCTTACCACGTAAAAAACAATAAACAATAAAATTTTCTAAACTTTTAATTATTTACAAATTGCTTTCTTCATTTCCCTTAGATACGGTTGGGACAATACATCCCAATTTACAAAAAAAAAACACGGATGGGATCATATATCCCAAGCGATTACAGCGCCCCTAGTGGAAACAAAAAAAAACGAACGATGAAAAATTTTATTTTTCCCTTACATTTAATATTTCCTAGACAACAAATTCAGATTTCTTTCGGGGCATTTTCGGTTCGAAAGGGTTAAGTAGAAAAACTTAGTATATGGACTTTTTGGTTATACTATAAAACTTAAAACTAAACGTATAAACTATAAACTATTTACAACTATATCTTAACCTACTTAATCCTACTTAAACTATCTAATCCTATACCATATTTTAGAGAGTGTTACCCACTTCCCTGTAGGAATATCTAATCAATAATGTTACTACGTATAAATGAAGTGGATCTTCGCTTTTTCCAGGTTCCATAGCCAGATACTGCTAATTCTTTACAACTTTCATCAGTCGCATATTTTTCGTCAACAAAAGCTTTTTCGAAAAAGCTACTTGGTGGCTACTTTCAAACAAGAGTAAATATTTTCAATATTCAAGTCATAAGTATTTTGTGCACATGCAAGCTGGCATGTCCATCAATCCACAGAATTTAGCTGCACCTTTGAATCTTATTCCAAGAATCACCATCACAAATATACAATAAATCGTCTGTTTATCTCATAAGAATGCTTGACAAAAGGACTGCAGTTTATGGCACAAGGCTCAGACGTATCACACAGCAAAACGATTTTAAAACCAAAACCTCGTTGTGAAGCTGTTTCAAATTTTATTTCTCCGTTTGACAAGTTTTCATCTTTACAAAATCACTTATTGCTTTAAATACTGCTATATAAAGTTCAAAATTCTATATTCAATAGAAGAATCAAGGGGAACTAAAATCTCCTTCTGTAGTTTGAATTTTTTCGCGGACGCACCAGTACAACTTTCTCTGTCTCAGCTATTTTTGGATTAAATATAATTTTTCTTCGCTTAGATCGTGATAAGTACACTTTTCAGCTGCACTTTCTTACACGACTGTAAAACGTGGCAGAACTCTTTGAAATTATGTTCACTTGTTTCGTACAAGAAATAGCTCGGAGTTAGTCCTTAAGAATAAAATGGACTATTCATAAGGGAACACCTGGAATACCTGGGAATATAAAGAACGAAAAGAGCAGCTACTACTCAGATTTGTGCTCAGTCTACTTTTTTAACAGTCCGAGAGGTCCTTACAAATATGCGTACTAGTATATCTCGAAAAATATTTACCAAAATTTTTAGGGAATACTCGTATAGTCAGATATACGTACGTACATTACCAAAACTGCGTAACGTCCTTAAAGCACGTTTTTTTTATTTTGTTTTCATTATGGCATAAATCCGCAGTTTGATATTTTGAGATTTTGGCACGAGATAAAAGGGTAAATTAAGGAGAAGCCAATAGACTTTGTAAGGCAACTATAAATCGTAAAGAATCCAAAAGAAGCGGACTAGAGGGAGAGATCCGTAGGCTAACTGCAGTCCGATAGAGTTGGACTCAGGTTGATTTTTCGTGAGGCGTGGGCTTGAGATCACACACTTCTAGTCGTGTTGAGGTATAAGCCAGCCTGGAATGATACTGAAATACCAGTCTCTACTATGCGTGACTCAACCTTACATTACGAACTATATTTTAGTACAATACTACCAACTTTAGTACCCGATGAGAGTGACTGGAAAATCGGTTCTAAATTCCATACAACAAAGCGATCTAAGAATTGTTTTATCACCACAGTTGTCACCTTAAAATTCTTTTAACATTCGTGAAGTATTGAAATATTTTACTTTACATTCTTTACTTTACCCTTTATATGTAAAGGGTGTTTTTTTAGAGGTTTCAATATAAAATAGAACACTTAAATCTAATGTTAATGTCTATGATATAAGCTTTATTTAATAGATAATTTTATGCCAATAGTTTTTAAATATGATATCGGGCATATGCATGCCACGTGAAGCTAAATTTTCGACAACTTTATCGAGCAACTGGGGCACGATATCAGCAATGACATGGGGAATGTTGACTCCCAAATCGTCCAACGTCTCTGGGTTATCGACATAGACTAGTGACTTCACATACCCCCAAAGAAAGTACTCTAAAGGTGTGAGTTCAAAGAATCATGGAGGTCAGTTCACGCGGTTTCAACTCTTGCACAAACTCGATCTTACAAGCTTTTAAACCAAGAACTTTTCGTAAAATCTTCCACAAAGTGGATGGGCGTAACTGCAATTGCTGTGTACGATGGCGAATCGACTCATTCGGATTCTCCTCAACATTTCGCTCCACAAGGACAATAACTTCTTCTGTTTGCACGGTTTATCATCTTTGGGGCTGCGTATTATCCACTAGAGTGTACATGATGCGAAAGCGATTTATCGTGTTCCGAATAACTTGCACAGATGGACGACTATGTCGATAAATTTGGCGAACCGAGCCATGGTTTTTAAAATATGTTGGCACAATTTTCACGGGTTGTTCTGGCGTCAATCTATTCATCGTAAACTGTCTAAACGTACTAACCACAAATCAACTTTCAATTGTCATATTGACAATCTGTAGAAACAGTGTTGCCAGTTTAAAAACCAAACCTCTAAAAAAAACACCATTTACTTATATCAGTTTTTCCTTTTGTTTTTGAAATTTAGTTTATTGCATAGTTAAAAAATTTATTTTTTTTATTTTTTGTAAAGATTAATAATTATATAAAGATACTGTCATTTTATGGCCGAATATATATAAAAAAAAATATACAAAGTCATGTGCAGTTTTGGCAGGATGACCATGCAGAAATTCCGCTGTTTCATTAAACTTTTGCGGAGAAACCTGCAATATCAGAATAGGCCTACGTTAATGCCATTGTTATACGATTTCCTCAACAGGCGAAACTTGGAAAGACACAATCACAACTACTTCTCTATGCGGAAGATTATTATGAAGAGAACACAGCAAACTATTTGTGAGGCATTTGCAAGTATTGATCTGGCGCTAAATGACAGAATAACTTATGTCGAGAGAAGAAGAAGAGAACTGAACATCTACGACTCCGATATAACGTCACAAAAGGCAAGACAGGTTCAGAAGACAATTGAGTAGTAGAGTCCTCTAGGACAACTAAAATAGCACTTATTAAAACCTTGATCGTCTCAGTCCTACTCTATGGTGCAGAGACATGAAAAAAAGCAGCACACTTACGAGTACGGAACGATTTATATTTTTTTTTCCGGCGATAACGCTTTTGCTATTAATGGTATAAAGGCGCCAGAAGATAGTTGGCACCGAATCAGTCACTAGACGTGGTAGAAAAACATACTATTTAGTATACATACAAGGCATTCTTTAAAGTCTGGTAAAAGCAGCAGTAACGTTTTTGCGTGAACGATTATTCGATTATTCACCAAAGAACTGACAACTCCTATGTCTTATAGAAAGCTTTCTTCCATTGCCTGAAAGTTGAAAGCTCAGTGGATGTTTTCGACGCCAGTGTTTAGTCCAAAGGAGTTTTGTGACCACTAGAGGGTTACTGTATGGTCTAACATTTACATTTTAGATATGATCCCATTACTGCGGGGTCCAGAGGAGTAATGTTGGCATTCACTTCAGATCGATTGCTATATAGAACTAAGTCTTTCTAAATGCAGTAGTCTTCCATCAGTTCTGTCTAAAATTTCTTGCTAAAAACTTAACGGAAATAGAAGGTCATTATCGTTTTATTAACTTTCCATCTGCATATGATGTTTACTGGCATTCTCAAGACACTGGTGACCACAGTCCCGCATCCTTCAATCAATCGAGTAGTGCAGTTTTAGCCGGCGCACTTTTTCAATAGAGATCAAGAGATCAAGGTAAGAGATGGGATTTATTTTCGATTAATAGTTTATAAGAGTGTGGCATCATCTCGGGGTGTGCTCCCGTAGACTGTTTTCTTGTAACTCACACCCCAAAACGTAGAGTTTATTATACGCGATATACCATGAGTCCACTTCAACCGCATATGCCGACATTTTCCCAACAGGGGACTTAATTGTTTTTTTCACAGCCAACTTCATCTTTTGGTCGGTGCCCTTTCAATCAGCATTTTCGGCATATTTTTCTTTTTTACTATTGAAAAGGTAAAACTGATGTTCAATCAATAAAAAAATTATTCGTATGGAGAAGTATGGATGGAGAAGATGTATTGACAGAACGTCAGTGCCAAAGCTGGTTTGCAAAATTTCGATCCGGCAGTTTTGATGTTGAAGGTGCACCACATTCTGGAAGGCCAGTTGAAGCTGATGAAGACACAATAAAGCATGAATTGATTCAAACCGGCTAATAACAACTCGTGAGATCGCTGAGAGATTACATTTATCGACTTGGACCGTTCATGATCATTTGGAACGCCTAGGTTTAATTTTAATGCTCGACATACCTAAGGGTTCCTCTTGTTCGTACGGAAAGAAATTTGTGCCGTCGCGTTGAAGTCTGTGATTTGCTTCTAGAACGTCAAGAAAATGATCCATTTTTGAAGCGCATCATCGCTAGGGATGAGAAGTGGGTTGTCTACAACAAAAGTAAAAAAGATGAACCGGCTCAAAGCATTTCGAAAGCCGATATTCATTAAAAAAAAGTAGATGCTATCTTTTTGGTGGGATTTCAAAGGAATCTTTTTTCTTAGCTTCTACAGTATATTGTCATCAGCTGGACAAATTGAATGATTCACTTAAACAGAAAAGGCCAGAATTGATCAATAGAAAAGATGTAGTGTCCCACCAAAATTATGCGAGATCTCATACAAATTTGGTATCTTGCTAAAAGCTTTTACAGTTTGGATGGAATCTACAACCACACCCAACACTTTCTCCAGATCTGGCACCTTCTGTTCTTCCTTCAGTTCTTGTTTGATCTCGTAATAGTCAAAGTCCCAACATCAACTTCAATTCCATTTCGGATGGTGATAAAAAAAATCTCGTTGACATTAGGTAGGATATTGTCGCACTAAGTTAAGGGCAAAAAGAGTAGCAGGCCGACTTAACTTTCTAGCAGAGGTACATGATTACTGGGTCACCTTAACGAAGCTTACAAGAATGAACAGCACATAAATTTAAAAGTATAAATTAGCAGAAATCTACCAAGGAAATAGTGTCATTAAGTCAATGAATACTTCGATTCTGTAGATACTTCTACTGTAATACTTTGATTAACGTATTTATTGACGTCATATAAATTTATGACTGCCATGTTATTTTTTATGCTTACTTCTGTGATATTTCTGTACAGTCGCACACTATTAAATTCATTTTTAATTTATGATATGTCAAGAACTAGACATAGAAAAAGCCAAGGCCTTCTAAATTGCCACAAATTTCTGACATCTAATTTATTGAAAGATGAACTAAAACGTATAAAATATTCCCATAAAACTACGAATGCGAACTCATTTAAGAAAAAATGATTCCTGATGAGATACGAGTATGTATGTGTTCTTTAGATGCCTTAGATTGGGTGATGTCCATGTGGACTTTTTGTGGAGTTTTTATGTTAAGAGCAACTTATTAAGTAAACCAGTATGGCAAAGAAATTATCGATAGTGGTAGGTACTATACGATAGACATAGGATGGTCATTGCTAAGAACCTAGATTCCTCTTCGACGGTTCTACATATGTGTTTCTTAGGACAATCCGTTATTCTGCTTACATACACTCTTAGTAACTCTATGGTTGTGGGCATGATCCTTCGACTAGCTGAGTTCACTTGAAACTCGATTTGATCAAAAAATCCTTAAGATGATAGATAAATAATTATTTTGCATAGGCATATGGCAGCACGCACCTCGTAGACATCCAAGATCCGTATTGGCAAAGTTGGTCCTTAAAATTCCAAATTTCTTCAACTAGATTTAAGTGGTGAGAACACAACATCTTATCCTCCAAATATGGCAAATCTTTTTGGCTTACTCTGGGAAACCATCGAACTCCACTTTTGAATATGGGGTAGGGCCCTTAATATACCTAACGATAGAGATAGGCTTATGTATCGTTTACATTATTGTGACAGAGTATTAATAGTAAGGTTGGAAGCATAGTAAATATTCTAGGCTCCGACAAACCACACGGGTGTGGAAAGACGGTTTTAGAGCAACGTCGCGTTCAGACTTGTGATGCAACATGTTTTCAGGAACGCAAGACAAGGCAACGGCAGAAAGTTATTTAAATTTTGTTAACTTTTGCAATGTTAACGGAAAATACTCTTTAAAAACCAGGACTGCTACCAGATCAGCTACGTCTCGACAATGTACATCGCACCAGATCTATCACTGTACCAATCTAATGGTAGCTACTATACGTTTTAGTCCTTCATCTGTTAACACCAACCGATCTAACTCGTAAAGTATACCAAGGTTTAATAGCCCATGCTCCAACAGATAATGAAGTACTTTGCCACAAATGCAGAGACAAGCAACAGTTTGTTTCAGAGGTCATCTGTGACCACTGGAACGTGAAAAATACTTTTACGTCTGAGGCAGTCGCCATTGTCGATAGAAGGCGAAAAGTCAAAGCAAATGGCTTACAGCAGACAGCTGTTGATGGATCGATGAACATCGATTAAAGCATGGATTGCAGCGGCCTCAGCAGACGAGCGTCCCAAACAAGAAGTCCAGTACCACACGAAAAGGTAGAAAGCATATAGGTGGGACCGTCTATGGTATAACTAAAGAACTCGAAGATGGTTAAAGCTCCAAACAAGATCTAGTAAAGGACTACGTGAAAATCGGTTGACCTCGGATAAGGAATAGTTTATCAGCTGCATGGGGAATAAAATACTTCTCCGAAGATTGGAAGAGGGAATTGATTTTAAAGCCGTCCAACAAGACAAACCTGAAGGAATGTGGAAACTGAAGAGGTATATTCATTGCTCGACTATGGCTAAACTAATAACTAGACTCAGCACTCGGCATAAAACACGCAGGCTTTGGAAAAGATCTTCGACAGCATAGGAGAGTTACATTAGAAACTCGACGTTATTATAAAGGCTACTTAGGTAGTAAACGTCATGTTTTACACAACCTAAAGCTTAAAGAGGTTAAATTCTTCCGCCATTGCTATTGTTTGTATGATAGTAATCAGTAATGTGATCCGAGTAGGTCTGCCTAAAGGAAACATGGAGCTGAGATGAGCTATGACATCATATCTTAAACATCTTGAATACACTGTGTTCGTGTTCACACAGGATAGCCCACAACATGGATTCAGGGACGGTCAATTTCAGGTTCAAAATAAATGCGGCTAAAGCAGAGGTCCTACGTATAACACCAGCGGTTCTCAGCCGTCGATAGAGTAATTAAGTAAGAGAATGTAACTAAATAGGTATGAAGTATAATAGTAATACCAAACTGGATCTGGATAGCAGAAGTCCCAATGCAAAAACAGCGTTCAATGTGCTATCTAAAACCTAAAGAAACAATGCCTTTAGCACAAAACCAGGCTGAAACTGTTCCGACCAAACGTGAAATAGTGCTTCTTTATGGATGTAGTAAGTGAAAAGTGACCAATACTGTCATAAAGCAGCTGCAAACTTTCATAAATGAATGTAAAACGACATACTCGTACTATAGGCGATAACGGGCTAATTTTCACAATTTTGGTTATTTTTGTTCTTTTCCCCGGATTAAACACTTAATCAAAATTTACTAATTTGTAGCCGATCTGCCGGCAGCAACATAAAAAAATAACCTTTTTTCAAAAAAGGAAACAACGAGTTTGCGATGCAAACCAAGAAAACTCAGGTTAAGTGCCGCCACTTTCGGCAGGGATGGTTTTATAGGTAAAAAAAAGCAATTAACTACAGTAGCAAATATCTGAAAAAAGAAGATACACAAATGTGTTTGTAGGCGCCACGCAATGGTTTTAAAGAGGAATTGCGAAAAAGCCAAAGGTTAGGTTACAACCTGCGATTTATTGATCGGAGTCTTGTATGGCACAATGAATTGGGCGGTATCAAGAAAAATTTACTAATGGTTAAATTAATGGCAGTTAAAACTACTGGAATGGAAACCGCTTAAGAGTGGGCCGCTATTTTCCGTCTTCCCGAACGGTTGAAAAGAGATTTCCTTTCGCCGGCCGCGGGAGTTTTTCTTTCACAACACTTAGCTATTATTCGTCATCCCTCGTCTTTCTGGATCTCCCTCTTGTTCCCTTATCCTGTCCTGTTTTCCCTTTCTTTCCTGCTTGTCTAAAAATATTTTCCTTTGCTCTTCCACTATTTTTCTTTTTCCACTATATAATTTGTCTACATTCAATTTTGATTTTTTTATTGACATAAACCTCTTTAAAGCATTTTGGTCATCCAAGAAGTGGCCATCCTGATTCAAGATAAATATGTCCCCTCATGCCTTCCATCGAATCGGTTCGTAGAGGGCTCAATGCCTGGTATATGTATACAACGCTCCGCTATTCAGCTGGAGCGTGTAACCATGTTTTGGAGCTCCGCCAGACTGCTTTTTCATACACCCAAGTGTGCCACTTTCACTACCCAGATTCGAGTTCTAAGAATTTCCATTGTTGTTTCTGTCTCGTGTTTCGTGTGCGCCTGTGCTTTTGTGGGTGTCTTGTATGGTGTGTATTACAGAGAGTTGCAGGCTGTCCGCCTGACTCTAGGCAACTAGTGTAGGTTGTAGGTGTTTCATCTATACATAGGGTTTTAATTCGTTCATTTGGTTTTATACGTATTATTCAAATCACAAGACCGCCCGTCATATGTTCACAGTTTTCAAGTTCGTCCGCCTGGCTCTATTGTTTCAGGGGGAAAAACCTCCTCGGAACCTCCGAGGAGCGTAAAGGCAGAAGTCCGGGGTTGGAAGAATCCACTGGTGCTTTCCGCAAAATATATTCCTCCAAAGCGCCAATAATATAACGAACAAGGCGGGCCAAAAATGGAGACAGAACAACATACGGGTCAAGAGTCAACTACTTCGAGCTGGACCGTGTTAAAAAAATTAGTGAGCGATTTCCTCGCGCTCTTTTAATAAACCGGCCGCCTGCTCTGTTGGAGTTTATCCTCATTGATTTTGACCATCCCTAATACCTGTTTAAGTTGTACTAATATACTGAGAGAGTGCACTCACGGCTGCCCATCACTATCTCAGGATGCTGGATGAACAACTATAATATTTAGAGGAAAAGGGTTCGAAGGGGTGAGGGCAGAGGTTTCCAAGAAAAGAGTTCAGTCATAATACAGAGGAAAAAGTTCCATTACCAAGCACGCTTTGCACTTCATTTACCCGAATGGGACGTTCTATTTATTTCTATTTCTATTTATTTATTTAAAGAATATGTACACAGTAAGATTAAATCTTATAGTTAGTGTAGGCTTTACAAAAATAGTAGGTTCGAAAGCAAATTGAACAATATAAATAGGTGACTACATATAATTAATTTAATTGTAAACTACAAAAGTGAATTAATAACAAAAACAATAACAATATATAACATTTATCAAATTTTTATTTATGTATCACTGGCCAGGTGTTGAAAAAGATAGGTTTTAAATGTGCTTGTGTTTGTGGTTCTCCTTAGTGTAATGGGTAATGAGTTCCATAGGAGAGTGGCATGGACGAAGAATGAGCGCTTAGACTGCAAGCAATGGGATCGGGGCTGAATAAGGATGGCTGTTCTTTGTGAACTCGCAGAATTTAATCTGTTATACAAATACTCAGGCTGTTGGATCTGTATAATACCATGCAAGAGGATCAGCGTTCTAAACTTAATGAGGTTGTCGAAGCTGAGGCCCATTATTTGTAAAGAGTAACTTGATATGTGGTCGAAGTATCGTTTACTAAAAACATATCTTGCTAGGTTGTTGTAGATCACATTCAGTTTACGTCTAGTATTATAGTCAACAAGGCAGAAAACTTCGCAACTATATAGCAATATAGGTAATAAAAGGGACTTAATAAGTAACATCTTAGTTTTGATCGGCAAAGAATTTTGCGTTGCCCATAGCAGACCATTGTATACCTTTCCGATTGTAGTTGCAGCATGATCTGTCCAGGTAAGAGTATCGTTGAAAACAATACCCAGATTTCGAGACTTCGTAACGTATTCTATGGATGACTGTCCTAATTTTATTGGTGGAAGTGTGGTAGTATCTAGTGACTGCTTATAAATGCAGAGTGTTTTGGACTTCTACGGATTCAGTGATAAATTATGTTTGAGGGCCCACTGCTGTATGATCTCGAGATCTTCATTCACCATTTCAATGGCAATACTGAGCATATTCAGCGGGCAGCACAAGTGTAATTGAACGTCGTCAGCGAACATGTGGGCAGTACAATATTTAACAAGTTGTGGGAGTTCGTTCACATATAGTGAAAATAGTATGGGCCCAAGAATCGAACCCTGTGGAACTCCCCCTCGAACACCAAGAAACGAAGACATTTGGCTTCCTACTGTCACACATTGCTGACGGCCCGTGAGGTATGAATTCAAGAGTTTGACTGCCAGAGACGAAAATCCAAATTCATACCGCAGCTTCTTACAGAGGAGAAAGTGGTCCACCGTGTCGAATGCTTTCGAGAAGTCCAACAAAGTCAAGAACGTAGGACAGTTAGTATCCAGGCCATTGCGGATGTCGTCGACAACAAGTAAAAGTGCAGTTTTACAACTCCTTTTTGCGCGAAAACCAGATTGGGCGGGATTTAAGAGATTGTTATCGCTTAGGTGCGCTTGCATCTGCTTTAGCATAGTTTTCTCGAATACTTTGGATAGAAACGGTAAGATTGCGATTGGTCTATACTCAATGTTAGTTCGGCTTTGCGACTTGGGTATCGGTAATATCCTACTCATTTTCCACGAAAGGGGGTATTCGCAAGTGGTAAGTACGTGATTAAAAATGTGTGTTATGTACTTGAGTATAAAAGGAAGCAGGAGTTTTAAAAATTTAGGATTAATTTCATCCAAACCTATCGCATCAGATTTGACCGATAGCACGGCTTCAACTACATCTTCATCCGTGAAGCTAATAAAGTTGAAGTCTGCTATATTGTCATAGTCGCTAGACTGATTCGAAAACTGTGCGGAGTCTTGATGTTGAATTGGCGGTTCAGAGACCGACACAAACTGCGAATTGAGAGCATTACAGTCTAAATTATCAGTTGCACCTGAACGCTGCCTCCCATTGCCTAGTTTGCGCAGTTTTTTCCATAGAACTTTCCCAGGCTGGGTTTCAGGGTTGAGGAAATGTGCATAGTGCCACCGCTTGGCAGTCCTTATACGAAGAACAACTATGTTGCGAAGGGACCGATAAGTGTCGTAGAGCACGGGGAGTCTGTATCGTTTCCAACGAGCGTATGCAGTATTGCGATTATGGATCAGATCCAGTAAATCTCTATTGAACCAAGGGGGGGATCTGGTAACAGGGGCCCATTATGGAATGACCAACCAGATAGAGAAACATACATAAACATACAGAAACATACAGAAGAATAGCCGAGGACGAATTCACGTCTTTGGGGACAACTTGGAGGATACTCAAGCGCAATGCAGTACTATGAACACGATGGCGCGCAGGCTTTTCCGATGCTTTCTTCTAACCCCTCATAACCACCTTCAACTTCGGAGAACCATTGCGAGCAGTAGGCAATCAGAAACGCTGCCTCTCATGTGCTAGTTTTCGAGATGATATAGATTTTGCCTTAAAGACACCTTCACTATTTTGAGCATCATTTTATTTTGTTCCTATATACTAAAAACGTGTAAAAAAGGAAAGTGTCAACAAAATTGGATTTCATTAACACGTGCCGTTGTGAGCAAGAAATACGGAAAATCGTCTCCAATCGAAAATAAAAGGATACAAACTCAATAAAATTTTTAAATTTATTTTAAAGCGACATTTTATAAATAATAATAAATTATTAATTATACATATAAGTTGATTTTAACAAAATATTTTTGAAAACAGAGAAAACTCGTATAAATAAATAAGCAAATGTAGTTTTGAGTTTTTCGGCAGCATTCTGGTTATTTCTTGCGTTAATTTTGCACCGTCTGAATAATTTTAATTTGATTAAAATATGATAGAAATTTAGAACTTAAAAGTGTTAAAAAGAGTTTTTAATTTTTTTAAACAAAAGGAAAAAAAATACCAACTTGAAGAAGAAATTGCTTCTGATCCTAGTTTTTAGTGAATTTTAAATTGAACTACTCCATGAGGAGATTCAATTATTTCCTTTCTTCGCACATAATCTGGTTGGTCATTCCATAATGTTGGACTAATGTGCAAAAAGTTTGTAGATAAAACAAATGTTTCAAACATTTTCATAGATTTAGCTGACAACAATTCAGATGGAAGATTCTTGATAATTCAAATTCTTGAGCTGGTTTCAAACACAATTTCCTTTTTACTTCTTCTTCCATTCGTTCATCATCTTCCAAAACTTTTGACGCTATTTTTCGTTTTTCTTCAAAACTTATCCTGCCATCAAAAAAAGAAAGGGCGGCGCATTTCTCATTCAAGTAGCATAAATGATTTATGATCTTCTTTATTGCAATATCTGCTATAATTTTGTCATCTTTATACGAGTTAAGTATTTTTTAAAAATAAATAACGTCTAAAGGTGCTGACAGAAAACCAGGATTGGATGTAGCATTTGACAATGAAACAGTAAATATTGTGAGCTTAACTTCCTGCTGAAATAATAGTATTTTAAGGCAATAAATTCCTTTTGGCATCCCCCGAGCCAAATGAGAGGCTTCTGGTGTCCAAAATTGAATGTCATCTGGAGGAGTTCCCCTAAATAAATAACAATAAGCTTTAAGAACTTTAAGAACTCTTTATCTTCCAGCTTCGACATTGCAAACAACAGTATCTCTTGCCTTACACCTGCAAGCACACTAACAGAATTTGCGTCCAGTGACCACACACAAAATTGTAGCTTATCAATTGTTTTCCATCGTATTTTAAGTCTTTTAAACAAAGGGATATTAGAACCAGAAGATGGATCAAACTTAGAACCCCTAAAAACTCCTTGAAGAATAATTTCAAAAACGTGATTCCTGCAATCTAAGTAAAGTAGTTCTCGACCAATTTTATTATCTAACAAGACACACGGTCCGTTTAAACGCCCGGTGTTAGATGCAGTTATGCCAAACACAAATGCTTGCACTTTATCGACTAATGACCAGTTTTCAATCCCAGTTCCAACTAATAGTTCCGGTACTCCAAGGAGTTGTTCAACTTTCGGAGCAGTTGCAATTACTGGAAGTCTGTCAACTTTTGCTTGACTAGCTATATCGGGAAGAAGCTTAGAGTTCAATGTACTATGGAAAAGCTTAATTCCAAGTCAATAAATGTTTTTTTACTTGCTGTAGACGGTTTATCCCGAAAATATTGGCAGGAGAGTCTTATAGAATTGCGATTGAAAACAAATTTGAAAGGATCAAAGGAAGTGGCTTCTATATAACCTGTCAAGAGAGAACGGCATCTCTGTCACTTATCTTGTATTTTTCGGGTGCTGCCGAAAGTCTGGGAGTTGAAATATCTACCCTTTACAAGCAAGACGGGCCTGGAACTGGTAGGTCAGAACAACCAAAAGTTCCTCTGTGGCAGATGAAAATGATCAACAAAGTTAAACTAGTGAAATACATTTTTCAGTCTAAAAATTATAAATATAAAATTTACTACCAATATTCACGTGAACAGGATGAACTTTGAGCCTCAGTTCGTCGCTTTATTACCACGACCTTCCTTCCTTATTTCGGTACATGTAAATTTCAGATCTATTCCAAGCATGCAGCCAGGTCGATCTTTTTGCCTTTGTAAGACTATACATTTTGTATCCTCTTCAATCTTTATCAAGTCAAAGGTTTCCGAAAAAAACTGTTTTTTTTTTGTGACCTCTCGGTATTTTTATTTTTACTTTTTCCAATGTTTTCCAATGAAGAGCTGCATCAATTTTTCTGAGTTGTTTTAAGCAATGACATCGATCACGAATAGGAATTCCTGCCACTCATCGCTGACCAAAGTAACACCATTTGCCAAACTTAACTTCATTTTACGCATATTGTAAAAGAGAACACTAAGTACATCTTGTTTTTAATTTTTTCATATAAACAAAACACATTTTTTTTAAATACAACGAATAAACTTTAATCAAAGATATATTTTCCATTTTGTTCAATGACCTTTTACCATCTTTCTGGCAACTTCATAATTCAATGTTCGTAGAACTTCTGATCTTTATCGGCAAAAAACTGAACCAAGTTTTACCATCCAAGGAGTTTTGCAAAAATCGAAATAAATGGTAATCTGATGGAGAAAGGTCAGAGCTATATGGTGGATGTTACATCAATTCCCAACCAAGCTCCAATAATTTTTGGCGAGTGACCAAAGATGTAAGTGACCTAGCATTGTTCTGGTGAAAAATGACACCTTTTCTATGGACCAATTCTGGCCGTTTTTCGTGGATCGCTGTCTTTAATCTCTCAAGTTGTTAACATTCGCTTGATTCCTTGGAAGCAGTTCAAAATACACCACAACTTTTCAATCCCACAAAATTGACTTCTTCTTCAAAACTTCTTTTGGTGGATATCAGCTTTCGAAGTGGATTGTGCTGGATCATCAAGCCTGGACCATGATCGTTTTCGATTAACGTTACTGTAAGCAATCCATGTTTCATCGCCGATTCGTTTCAAAAAAGGGTCGGATTCATTGCTTCGAAGTTGCAAATCGTAACCGTTGATGCGCTTCATTAACTCGATTTCTTTCAAATCATGTGGAACCCAAATATCAAACTTTTTAACAATTTTTTTTTTGCTATCTCTTGTACACCTCGATTATGGCTTTAATTTGATCATCATTAATCTCATCTAGTCGTCTTGATCGTTGTTCATCTTTCAAAATCCCCGGAACGAAATTTGTCAAAGCAATTCCAGCACTGGCTTTTTTTTTAACGCTTCTTTACCATACAGATACCTAAATTTTTACAGCTTGCGCTGCATTCTTTCCTTTACAGAAATAAAAAAGTAAAATATGACGAAAGTGCTCGCTTTTGCATATTACTACAGACGCCAAGCCAATACTCTTTCACAAAAATTTGTTTCTAAAGCAAAGTAAAACTGACAGCTAGCAAATGTCAGAAGGAAAAAAATATGTCATTGATAGAAGCCATTAAAAAATATGGCCAAAGACATCTATGTGTGAAATCGGCAATTACTTAATTGCCAACCCAATATTTAAAGACTCAATTGATGCATTACCAGAAGTTTATTTATTTAACCCTAGAAAGCATACCCTACTTCAAAAAATAAACGTTTGCATTTTTGAAAATAACGGTCTTTACTTTCGTAGAGTGCCATGACTTTTATTTTTTTCAAAAGCTTATCGATTGTCAACGTGATTCAGTGGATTTTCAGTTGCCGTTTTGAAAATATCGTGGTGACTGGGGTGAACTGGAACCCCATATGTATTAATGTAAATTTTTTTTTGAAAGTGAAGTAAAATTAAAATTAAAATTAAAATTAATGAAATAAAAGTTTTTGTTTTTGGAGAATTTAAAAGGTGACATCAGAGTTGGATAGAAAACATTCCGTGATTGCAGAAATGTAAAATCAATCTTTAATCTACGAAGGATGTTTCAAAAAATGGCCAAATACGATGGGGAAGAGATAAGGCAACTGCTTTTAGATTTAGATAGCGATATAGATGATGAATTTGACAAGACATGGAAACGGACTCTGAATAGGACGATGTAATTTCCGCCAGTGACTGTGAAGAAGAAGAGAAGCAAGAAGAACTTCATAACTCCGGAGTTTTGTTGCGAAAGAAGGGATTTCTCTGAACTACACAGCCTCCATTATCAAGTGGTCCATTATCAAGCAGCTAGGAACATTGTTCTGAAAATGCCTGGCTGCAAAGATGCTGGTAAATTCGTAACATCTGGCATTGAAGCATGGAATCTTCTATTTGATGACATTGTGCTAGGTTCTTTAGTAAAAAAATACTAACATCGAAATCAGAAGCCAAAGCCAAAAAAAGTCTCGTACCACCCGATGCTGCATCACTGCTGCTGCAGGAATAATGGGAGACATAAATGAAGAAGAAATTCGTGCCCTTATTGGACTACTTTACATTGCTGGAGTACAAAAGCAAGACCGGAGAAATACACGTGACATGTGGTCCACAAAGTGCTCTCCAATATTCCTGACCATAATGGGGGTCAACAGGTTTGAATTTCTGATAAATCATATTCTATTCGATGAGAGGGAAAGAAGAAATCGTTCTGATACACTGGCTCCGTTAAGATTCATTTGGGAACAGTTTATATCCAACTGCATTAAATAATACACCCCGCACGAGTATTCCACGATTGATGAACAACTTTTGGGCTTTAGGGGCAATTGTCCATTTATAATTTATATTCCTTCGAAGCCGGTCAAGTACGGTTGTCGTACTTATTATATGGTATCCGGAATTCCTTACGTTGAAAAGAAGTACGGAAATCAAATGATCCTATTCCACTTCAGTTAATAAGAAAAATAAGTGAAAGCATACACAGCACAGGAAGAAATTGAACGATGAACAACTGGTTCACGTCAATTCAGTTGGTGGAGTCAATGCTTTCACAGCATATCTAACTGATGTTTGAACATTACGGAAAAATAAGGTCGAAGTACCACCATCTTTTCTACCAAATCGAAAAAAAGAAGTACTCTCCTCACAATTTGCTTTCAAAACGACTTTGGTTTCGTCTACACCAAAGAAAGGAAAAAGAGTACTGTTGGTGTCCTCGCTTCACAAAAACATAAAGATTGTTCCAGAGCAAAAAAAAATAACTGAAATTGTTGAATTTCCTACGCCCAAATGGCGTCAGGTAGGGGGGCTACGGTACAGCAAGCGACTGTTGCTACTCCGGCGCTAATGCCGAGAACAACGGAAGCTGCACCTAACATGCTGGCCATCTTGCTCGCAATCCAAGGGCAGATGGCTCAGCTGCAGCAGCAAGTACAAGAACAGGTCAAGCGGGTGGACCAGATCTATGCGCTGCTGCCGGGCCTAACGCCACACATGTCGTAATGGGTGTGCACATGGTGGAGCAAACTTTGAAGGTCCTTGCGGTGAATGTTAATTCACTGATTAGGATCGAACGAAGAGCCGCGATGTTTAAATTGCTACAAGACCAAAGTACTGATGTGCTTTTCGCTAGCGAAACCAAGCTAACCGACAAGCACAAACTGGAGTACAATAATTATATTGTTAGAAGAAGAAATCGGCCCAGATCCAAACGTGGAGGCGGTGTCGCGATCTTCATTAAAGAAGGTATAAAATTTCACAGAGTGTACAAGGGAGTGTTGCGCAGGTTCCGGGTGTTGGGGGCAGTCGTAGTTTACATCCCGCTCCGCAGTGAAAAGCGGCTGTACTTGGCCTCTGTTTACGCACCTGAGGCTTCACAATCCACTCTATTCATTACAGAGCTCGACACGCTTTTTCGACTTCTGAGGCTGGAATCGGGGGAGAATTATTTTATAATCGGCGGGGATTTCAACGCTAGACATAGAGATTGGGGAAATAATTTGCCAAATACTAGAGGGAACCTACTACTCGATTAGTGGGGTCAGCACGATGTCATGTACAGACTCGGTCTTAAAGCGACGGATAACCCGTCGTTTCCCAGAGGCGGGTCTTATTTGGATCTACTGCGGTACGACCAACGTATACGACTGACAGGGTACGAATTTACAAACATTAAACTGTCTGCGCTCATTCGTGTATGACAGCGACCATTGCGGTTTTAGCACCGAAATTACAGTTCCCAACGAAATTGCGGAATTGGAGGAGTTTGTCCAAAGATATTCTTACAACTACAGTAATACCAAGAGCGCTCTCTTCGAACACGCTCCACCCACCGTCCAATAGGAATTTGTCAAACGAGGAGATCGACAATTACCTAAAACAAATGGCCGAGACAATTAAACAAACTATGGACACTACAATACCGCAGTATCGACGTACGACTAACGAAGACCTGTTCGGCAATCCTACTATTGACGCACTGCACCGACAGAAAAGTAGACTTCTGTCAAGACTCAAAAACTTGTACAGACAGTTAACTGACCGACAGGACCCGGAGATTAGCACACTGAAGTCGCCGATTAAAAATATTCAAACGCTAATAAAAGAGAATTATAGAATTTCTGTAAGTTTGTATTGGAACAACAAGGTTCGGGCTGTAAACACCAGCAACCCGAATATGTTTCCCCTAATAAATAAACTATTTCGGAGAAAAAATCACAACGACCTTCAGTGTCTTAAAATAGCCCGGACAACAGACAACGAACGATTACTGACAATAGCAGGTATTGATCCAGATGAGGCCGCTGATGATGACGACTTTTTTGTGATCGAGGATCCACAGGAGAAGGTCGAGGCCATAGGGGCGACTTTCCAGGAAGTATACAAGGCCACTGATACCATTGCCCCTAATTACGACCTGGACAATCGCGTCTTGGTGCACGACTTCTGCATTCGAAAGAAATAGGGAGCTGGCGATCCGAGGTCTCTGGTTTCACCCGGTTCAGCGACGAAAATATGGCAAATAATGTCATTTCCAGAGAGGGTGACCTACTCCCGTTCGTTTCGGGGGAAGAACTCCATGAGATCTTCGACAGAATCAGAATTAAGAAATCAGTGGGGGCCGATGGTATTCCGAATATCGTGCTTCGACATCTTCCTCTAGAAGCGGTGGACATCTACACCACCCTGTTTAATAATGCAATGAATAATGCACATTATCCAGCGCATTGGAAAACGGCGGTGGTTCAACCTATCCCCAAAAAGGGGAAGGATATATCCAATCCGGCGAATCTCCGGTCGATAAGTCTCCTTCCGAATATCAGTAAGGTTTTTGAAAAGGTAATCAATAGAGCTCTGTCTAGGTGGGTTGAGGACAAACATATAGTTTCGGATAATCAATTCAGTTTTAAGGCGGGACATGATATTTCACATTCCGCGTCTAAACTGGTGTCCGATATCCAATGGAATAAAGGCAAAAAACAATGCACTGGTGCCTGCCTTGTTGACTTGGAGAAGGCCTTCGACACCGTATGGTTAGAGGGTCTTTTCTATAAGCTGACTAGGCTGGGGATCAGTAAACCACTCTTGTACATTCTTTATAATATGCTAACCAACAGACAGTTCATCGTGAAGAATGGTGATGTGACTTCTGTTGGAATATTTCAGATTAAAAATGGTCTTCAGCAAGGCGCGGTCAATTCGCCAATCCTATTCAACATTTTTACAAGCGACTTGATAGATTCACTTCCCTATACTATTGCGTACGCAGACGATTTGATAGCGTACAGAACTGGTCCAAAAATCGAGTTCATTAATACTCTCTTGCAGCGTGACTTCGATAAGATAAGACGATTTTGCGATGACTGGAAGTTGAAAATCAATTTTCAGATGTCGGAATCCATTTTCTTTAGGACGCCGTTGTCTGGAGCCTCTAGGGATACCAGAAAAAATTGGTGAAAGTTCTCTATCGTTGGACAACACAGACAACCTCTTGCCTGTCGAAATGTAGTCAGATACCTTGGGATTTGGCTAGATCAGTTTCTGTATTTTGGCAAAAATGTAGATGCTGCTCTGGCCAGAGCTAAAGGCGCTTTTGCCCTCACAAAGAGACTGTTTTATAGCAGCCAACTCGATGCGAGGGTAAAGGTAATCTGCTACATGGCCCTTATCAGGCCCATGCTGGTATTTGGGTGTCCCGTGTGGTTGAATGTACGAGCAAGCTTAATGGAAAAGATTCGGGTGTTTGAGAGGGCTTACCTTCGCTTGTACAGAACACCAGAGTCAGAGTACAAAAAATTGTATCCTAATGAGGTCCTTTACAATAGGGCGAACCTAATACGAGTGGACAACTTCGTAATTAAGCTGACTCAAAGGCACATTGCAAGAGCAATGACCTCGACCAATAACCTGATATCGGGGGCTTTCTACCCCAATTACCTTTACCACGAGAGTGTGCGCTCTGACGGCTTCGTTCCACCGGAAGCATTCCTCGACCTAGATCAGTTAGGGTTGATCCAGGATAGATCAGCGGTGCCGTTAATCTTCCACGTCGCTCGGACAGCTGGGGACAGGCGACTCAACTACAACAGAGACGTCGCACACGGCAGTGTGGATCGCCTCAGGTTCAGTAGGGCGGTGGGGAATCGCGATAAGAGGGATGTCGTTCGGCAGCACCAGCATTTCTGGTGGTTGAATGATGGGGAAGATGTTTCGTCGTCGTTTCCGTCAATTACGGACCAGCCTCACTAATGAGGCAGAGCTGACCAATCTATTTGCTCAGAAAATTGCGATGGCCGGCTTACATAGGTTTAGGTTAGCATTTAAGAAACATATACATATATCAGTGCATACAAAGGTGTATACTGATATATGTATATGATTGTGTATAATGTCTATGTGTGTTTATGTGTGTATTGTGCATTTAGGTTAGGTAGGCTAAGGTTTATTTTAAGTTAGATACTAAGTTTTTATAAAAAATAAAAAAATGTATTTACGCTAAGTTTTTATAAACAAATTTTTTCTTAGCCTTAAGTATAGAAAATAAGTATTCCTAAATAAAATGTAAATGAAGTCGAAAGACATAGATATAAGTATTCAGAGTAGCTTAGAGTGCCTGTGTGGGGCCAGTAAGTTAGTATAAGATTGTTAAGTAATTTTAAGCTAGCATTTAAGCATTTTTTGTTAGTATGTAAGAGTTAGTGATTAAGAAAATAAAATGCATTGAAAACTGAAACTGAAACAAGAATAACTCGAAGGTGGCCTCTTTGGTACTTTTATGGTATGCTTGACCAGGCTGGTATCAATTCGATGGTTCTTTATTCGCTCGGAAATAACGTCAAAAATAAAAAACATAAACGGTTTAGGTTTGTCTCTCGCAAAACCTTATACGCAAAAACGGTTGGTGCAAACACAGTCATCTGAGGTTAAATATCGAAAAGGTGCTTACAGATTTTGAGGGAGACGAAACAAAATGTCGCTTGGATATTCCTCCTAATGCACCTTCCAAAGCAGGGAAGATTTATGTCCTAGGAATCAGTACAAGATGACCAAGAACTACACTAGTAGTTGCATTGACACTGTGTAAACTTTAATCTCACAACAGCACGTGCAAAAGCAGTTTGGAAAAAAATATTAAGTTAATAAGTGTAATGCAAGTAAAAATATCTGTGTCTACGGTAAATTTGGAGGGCAACTCCTAATTCTGCGATTTCTAGGACTTCCATATCATCTGCAATATAAATAATTCGAACTCCATGATTGTAGGTGCTTAATTTTATTATTATTTTCACCTGAACTGCCACCGATTTTATGTCACTGTCGTTATCTAAGTACAACTTAATGAATTATGATCCACAATTTCTTCATCATAAACTATGTTCAACTTAGTCACATACTCGTATAAGATCTACTTTTCAAATTGTGCCAACCGGTGAGTTCATCATACATCAGCAAAGAGCCTTTAATAGCATTCCGATGCCGCCTCTAAGGTATATTTCGATGCGATTTCCAAGCGAACCATAGATGTCTTAAATTGTCAACTTTCTCGATTAACTATCGATGTTTGATGATATTTCGTTTATGCCATGAGCAAAAACTGATCATTTGTCTCTCTCTAGTTCTCATATCCCATCAACATTCACTCCACGAAGCCTTAATTCTGGCAAAGAACTCGGACATCTTAAAATCTGTTGGGCTACATCTAGTTATTTCCAATGGATTGTACGATAGTTTGTTAAGTTGTTTTTTATGCAACCTTCTTCCTTGTAAACAGGATAAGACTTTTTGAAAAGACTTGTTACAAAATCAGTGCGCGAATTCAGTCAATTCCTAGTGGTTGGTGTGAACTAAACTAATACAAATGCATAAACCTATGAAAAAGTTTACCGGTAATAAATCCATCATTCTCTAAATCAGCTTAAGTAACAAAGCCAATGGAGATGTCAGATGATTGACGTTTGCCATGTCTCCTGAAAACAAGTCACAAAAACTTAGGCTCAAAATTTTCAAAAATTACCACCTAAAACTTAATAAAGTCATCAACCCTTCTTACGAAAAATTAGAAAAAAAATCGCAATAAATAAAAAACATTCTCCATAATCTGCAAACGTATTAGAAAACATTTTTCAAAATTTATAAGCCCTTCCGGACTAAAAGAACCGAAATCGTTTTATTTTTGCGAAGTTCGTTCTCTTCGATTCGGTAAAAATAATGCTGCCCCCAAATTGACAATCCACCAACAATGGCAGATTTCTATGACCGTTAAAGCCAGTCACTATCCATCAAAACATCACAATACTTTTGTATATCGATATAACAAAAAAAAAAAACCATTCTTCTTGTCCATTGGCCTCACACCATAAGCCACTTTAAAGCATATATCAACAGAGAACAGAAGCAACACCAAGAACACCGACAGCAGCTCCACAAACAACAAACAACTATTGAATCCGTCATCGGATGACACAATATACACTAAGCTGTCATTTGTTACTACAATTTTGTTCTCTATGTATGTATATTCTGTCCATTGTCACAGGTATCTGTCCCTGTCCAATCTAACAGTGGTAATACCATATTACTCGTAAGACTTCTTGCCCGCATGATCAGAAGAATTACCTTATAAAATATGCCGCGTTGTTGTTGTGGTAATGTGTAGCAACCGTCGGAACTACCATGACGAACCACGACAATTTATTATCAAGAATGACACAACATACCTACTCACTACCCACACGGTGCGGCACAGAGCACTAGGAGTCGTAGTGCTGTACAAACAAGAGCTTATTCGGGGCAGTAACTTCCACTGTCACTGCCACTGTCGTTGCCTTTGCTTTTGCCATTGACATTGCTATTGCTACGGTGACAGTCATTGCTATTGTCAATTACCGTAATTAACTCGGTAGAATTGGAAGGCGAAGAGAAGAAGAAGAATATCGGAATATCTGGTACTACTTCCAGAGCTAATGTCAGAACCGATCTTGGGATTTTTATAGGTCGTGTAGATACATAGTTGTCAATAATTCTGGGGGAATCAGGAAATCCCATCATCAAGACGGTGGGTAATTTGGCGCATCACTGATACGATTAATACCTATGGTGCGATGAACTTCTTTAGGGTCTTAGGCTCAGCACCCAAGTCGGGAAAGTCTGTCTTAACGGACCTGTGATTCACTTTATTATATGGATGCATCGCAGATACATATTTTGATCGCTTATATCGAGGAATGTGCCACAAGCACCTCTACGGATATGATTGACCTAAAGGGAAATCGATCCAGCACGATAATGACTACATTCGGAGCCCTTTATAAGATACTGATACCGGCTTCGATACTGACTACGGCTCCAGAACTGAAACTGAGGCCAAAGCACCCATACTAGTACTCGTCGTACTTATACACATCCATCCAACTTCAGGACGCCAAATGATTTATGGACTTTCTGAGAGTTCTGCTTCAAAGACCGTTCTGCTGCAACCACAAGAAGTTTGGGAAGAACAAAATATCAATTAAAGCATTCGCTGATCACAGCCGCAGGTTGTTTGGGGTGCTCCGCCCCCTCGGAATCATTGATTGACCGACTTAGATGGGAAAACACATTAAGGCTCGTGGAGAGGTGGAGAAATGGCTTTTAAACGTTGAAATTATGATATCGGATGCGGTATTGGATGTGGTTTCTGTCTTAGAGGTGGGATCATTTCTGGTTCTTTTCGATGAGATGAGCTGGGAACCATTGGCCAGTTGGAAAGGAAAACATTTGCATTAGCATTTGTTTGGCCGGCATATGAGTCCGCTTGCTTCGGACTATTCGGAATATTTTGATGATCGCCTCTGAACGATGGACGCAAAACAAAAGATACGATAAAAACCAGACACTTGACGCCGTCACACCGCTTGTACGTGTATCCATCTATGAGAAATTTAGAAATTCAAGTGAAAAGCCATAAAGCCATACTCGTAAAAGTGAATGTGTTAAGCTCTGTGCATTATGGGATCTTGAATTGGTAATTATTGGAAATCCATCAAAACGTACGAGTTCTGTGTCTGCGGTTTGGGTTTTACTAGAGTTAATTTTTTGCATCCATAATGAGAGTAGTTTTCGAAATGTGGACCAGAATGTGGTGCATTTGATTAGAAGACGCTCTCATGGAAGCGACAGGGTAAGGTGAGAAGTAGTTTAGCCGCAGTATTGTTTCTATGGAACTAGGCTGGTCGGTTGAGTTATACCCATATGCTAAATTTACTTTTCTGATTTTTCTATTTGTATCTTTTTGTTTCATTCGATATGGGACTTGGATATATGATGATTGAATATTTGGAACACATGAATTAAATCCCAATCAAAGCACAGAATCCGGCCTGTGTTATGAATGTCCAAACTTTAAGAGAATTAATGTCCTTTTAGGGTATAAATTTATTTCATTGGCTGCCTTGCCGTTGCCTTAATAGTCAGAGATCCTAAGATTCGGGAAAGATCCCAGGTGAGACGCCGAACTTAGTTCGCCGAAGGTCCTAACTAAACTTTAAACGGTTAAAAGTATGGAGGTGACCCAAAAGTATTTTGCTGTAGGTGGTACTGGCAATTGCGATAAAGTATCCATAGCATTTGCGACCGCGACCGTGACCGTGAAGGGGGCACGAATTCTGGAGGCGCCAACCAACATACTGACTCAGCAGTTATTAGATCACTCGATTCCGGTGACTTTTTCTGCGACACATTCTGTAGATTGGGCTGAAATGATGAAACGAGTACCAAAGTTGTGCTACCTGTTATGGTTAAACTCCATTAGAATAGACAAGCGGTTGGTGACAAACAAGAAAAACAGGTCGGCGGAAGTGATAACCATAAAACCAGTAAAGCTCTTAGAATCCACGTCACACATCTTGTTTAATCCCGAACAGGGACAAGAGGAAGAAAGTTGCTGGCACTTCCTATGTTGATGAAATTTCCCGCGCACAATGTCCGATTGAAACCGATTACCACTTTATGACATATTTTGCAATAGGGCCGTTTTCACGCTGTAAGGTGTAACCAATACATTGCCACTTCCTTCTCCGTATGGAGATGTCTATGGGTCCTTGACCCATTCTCAGATAAAGCTGTCCGTTGGAGATGCGGTTCGACCAAAAAATTTTTAAGATGTTGCATTCACATCTATTTACGAAGTCTTTGACTGACAATGTTGATAACCTTCCAAGTACTACAGCTGTATAGTGACTGCAGTATCACCAAGCTTCACTTAAGATCCTGTTAAACCTATCGCCACGTCCAAGCTAACTCGAGGATGCTAAGCGTCTCTGATTCGCAAGGCTTAATTTACTCTGTTTTCTTTGGGTCCATGGTATACGAAACTGACTATGAACCTGATAAGTAAGACTCAGGGAAGGGTTTTTTAAGATTCGAGAAACGTTAGGACTGACTGTATCTGCAAGTAGGGCTCTCATAGAAAGTTGGATTTCAGGTGATCATAAGTGTACATAGCATGAGTCCCAGGATGCCAGTATCATATATCAAACGAATGCATCCAGACATGTCTAAGAGGTCTGCGACTTTCCTAATGTCCTCAAAATAAATCAATACTGACTACTTACTACTTACTGCCATCGTAAAGGGATACTACTCGTAGTATGCTCAGCATAAGTAACACAATATCCTGCAGACAGGTTGATGTAATTCTGCCTTTCCATTGCAGAGCACCAAATGGCTTTGCCATAAGTGAGAATTGGCCTCACGACTATAGTGCTGACCGAGCAGCATGACATTGGGTTGTAGACCCAATTTAAGCCTTCAATTATTTTCCACAAGTAGAGGGCAACTAAAACACTTTTATTTCGCTCTTTAACATTTTCCTTGCAGCTCAATTTGACGTCCAGAATGAAGCCTCCTACAAAACCTCGCAAACCTAGAAAATCTTAGAATGGTGCCACTTGATGAAGCCGAGTATTTCGATTTTCCTTGTGAGAATCAGCAGATTTTCGCCTAGACCACAGGAACGTGTCCAACAGTGCTAGAGAATGTAAGAGAATGTTTAGGGATGTTTGCCCGACACATAAAGACTAACGTTGTCTGCATAGGCTACAAGATGACCTCTCGCGTGTTCCAGTTTAGTAAGCAGCTCAATGAGGCCAAGTTAGTAGACGTTATTGGACGTTTTTATGCGTGTGTGGTCTTCTAGTGGAGCACCGATCGCAGATTGTATTTATGACTTTCCGACTTAGAATTAAGAGGATCGAGGTGTAGGCAGAATCATTACTGTTTAGTTCTTGCAGAAAGTAGATGATAAAAGAGGTGCCAACGTTGGTGAAAACTCCCTCGATGTCAAGGCACGCCACTATTGTATTCTCCTTAAAAGAGAGTGATTTTCCAATGGATCGTAAAAGGGATTCCGCTTGTAGTTCTACTTAAGAACCTGCTAAGTGCTAACATGAATATAAAATAAACTGGCTTCATTTATTTTTATTATCAAGGCCTACTTTCGAACCTACTTTGTATAGACATTGTGCTCTCAGCTCTACTAATTGTATTTACACTCGACGAAAGCCTATAGAAAAGTGTGCCAAAAATAGTCATGACAAAACTCCATTAAAATAAATGACGGAATTCCGAGTTTAATAATCCAGCAATTATCACCTATTTTGTCAAAATTAAGACATTTACTCTCATTATTAACATATCTCCAAATTGGAAAGCAATCCATGCCAAAGTGATGAAAAAATCACACATCCTAAGCTATTCAAGCAATTTGAAAAATTCGCATCCATAACGTTCCAACTGTGTGTAAACTTCCTCTGAACGAAATCACGCACAACATCATCACATCAAAGTTGATCCGGCTTAAGACCAGTCTTCGGTCGGCCTTCTTTAGATCATCCAACTAAAAGACCTGCTGAAATGTAGCGCCTATAACATTGTATCGTTTATCTAAACGGGCATACCAAGTCGACAGCTCCCAGTCTCGCAGTTTAAAACTTTTCATCTATGAATCCTTCCTCTGTGATTAGTTTGAGTAATCTTCGCATTTACCTAACCGTGCATGATTCACACGGAATCCTGTATCTAAAGTAACGTTCATAACTGGACTCAACTATTTAATTGAATAAATATACGAACCATTGGCGAATCTTCTTAAGCAAATCGACTTATAATGAGTGCCGTGTACGAGTATAAACTCGAATTTGAAATAAGTATCTGCGTATTGTTTTAAGTATCTCTCATCGAATTGCGTCAATCAGTAGTACTCATGCGTTGTCGTGTCGTTAATTGTGACGGGTAAACACAACATTTAGACGAGTATCACAATCCGACCATCACACCAATCAAACTTAATTAGTGTCAGGCACAGTTTTAAAGCTCAGCTGAGAACACTGTCAACAATGTATCACCTCGTGATAGCTTGATAATTTCCAGCTAAAAAAATGGGTCAAATTAATTTTGATTTTATTGATATGACTTCATTAGAGCAGTGGAATTCCGTGGCCAGCTGATCGGAAGATAACCACCGCCTAAATTTTCATTTGGTAAGAGCATTGTCCACCTGACTGTGGTGTCATTTACAAACGTCAAACAAGGCAATTAGTATTTAAAAAAAAGGTTAAAACAAGCGCCCTACGCACAGACGATACTCGTAATTATGACTTTTCTCGGCCTAGTGTGTGTGTGCGTAAGACGTTGTCTTAATTGTCGACCATTATCGGGAAATTAATTTTTGATTTTTTGATGACCATGTTGAGCACATCGTCTTCCGATTGGAGCTCTATTGGAATTTCGAAATTTATGTGCACAGCACACCATAGCCATCTTCCAACCCCGAAGTGGGTCACTTGGCATTCCTTGTATTTTTTATTATTTTGACAGATAGTCGTAGATACGCATACTCGTGGACACACGGATACTCACAAAGTTACTCGAATTCAAAGAAAAACAAGAAAACGTCGCTATCATCGTTGTCAGTGCGATAGACATTTGCAGGGTGTTCCAGGTGAATACTAATTAAGCGACGGCTTTGCCCATAATTTTGCGATTGCGTCGCACGCGCACCCCACTGCGATGGGCAGCAGGGGGGTCGATGTTAATGCGTATGTCTTATCTTGTTGGAACCCCTGAGAACGGATTATTGTTTTTTTTTTTTTTTCAAACATGGATTTCGGGTTCTTCATTTGTTGAAGCCGCGTGATTAATTATCGTAGAATTTCTGCTTGACGGTCAGTTGTTGGATAGCGTGAAAGAGGCGGTGGAATGACTTCAATTGGTGATGTGCCTCGGGTTCGGAATGCTCTTTATGCAAACGCATACGAGAAAGTCATTTTCTGTTTCATGGAATGTAACGATTCGGTCGTGATTGTATCTTTATAGCTTAGCAAAATGAGCTTTATTCACATGCCCCATAAATAATCTGTTAATAATGAGGAGCAGTCGCTTGATGTTTTGAACCGGAAATAATTGTTCCGCGTAGAGATAGAAAGTTTGTGAGTTATGAGAGTGAAGACGTAACAAACATCCAAAAGATTCTGTTATATGTCGAATTTGATACATATCGGAGATTCTATAGATCTAGAACGGTGCTCCTAAGGGGATCAATTGTGTAAAGGTGTCCATTGGTTTGCACTTTACTTTAAAAAAATTTCGCCTTCATAGAACTAGCTTAGCTAAATTGTCTCATGTAGCTTCGTAGAAGGTTTTTCTCGGGATTGCCAGAGGCCATGGATGTTTGCTCATTATGTGAGTATCTCCCGTCTAATTTTCAGTTCTATTTTCTGAACTAACATACTTCTTCAGCCAGCTTAATCCCTAGCTAGCTACCTCTTGGTACATACTTGGTTGAGGTCCCCTTCAACTGCATGCGTCACCTTAAATAAGGTCTTCTTAAACTAAATTGTCCAGCTTTGGTGGAATTGAAGATCTTTCGGTCTAGAGCACTGGTGATAATGCGCTCTACATGACGTAGCCATTCATTTGCTGTAAGCGAAGCCTTCTGACCAGACCCACACTGTTGTATAGCCGATATAGTTCCTCGGTATACCCTCTCCTCCACACATTACCAACGCACACGCGGATAAATATCACACGGGGAATTTTTCACTAGGGATGATGAGGGCCTTATGCCCCAGCCGTTGGTGCAGTTCAAGGGGTACCCTTTACTATGAATCGGACAGATGATGTTCAGATTCCTTTCAGGGGACATGCGTTCCTTTGAAGAAATTGTACACATGAGTTGATGCACCCTCCTTATCAAAGTTTTTCTACGTACTCGCACCTTGTGCTCTTAGTTCTTTTTCTTCGTTTATGCCATTTTGAAGCCATTTTCGCAAACTTTGGTGTCCAGAGTTGATTTGTTTCCTTTTTTAATTTGTGCTAGTTTATTTTTTTTACTTTTTAGAGCGAATGGACACCAACACTTCGACCAGCAGGGACAACGCCGTAGAGGATAGAGGAAGACCTCACATCAGGTAGCGCGCAGAAGAGAAGGGAATCTGAAGCGACTTAGAGTGCGCTGCTGGGCCAGTTAGCTAAAAATTGGGCTAACTGGAGAGTAAGTAAGTAAAAAAGTTAGATGCCTATGTCGGTGAATTCTCGTAGCGTTTTGGAAAACCACTAGAATCCGCAGTCTGTTGGTCAAATAGTTCTTTTCAACAGTTAAAATTACTGAATCTGCTTTGCTTTGATATATATAGTGATGCGGCGAACCATACAATTCTGACTGAATTGCTACATTGCAGCGAACAATCCATCGTTTTCTTGGGAAAACAGCCCTGATTAGATACGGATTAAATAGGAACCACTTCTGATATGACGATTATCCTTCTTCTGATTTAAAAGGACTCTAAATCTCTCCTTGGTCAAAAATCATTCCCTTATCATCAGAAGATCATTCCGTCATACGAATACCAATGGAGAACGGATATCTTGAGTAACTAGCAAACTTCCACCAAATCGACAATTTTGCTATATTGCCGATACGTCGGAAATAACAGTAAAGCGGATATCGGAAAAACACGCACCCATCACCATGTGTTAGGTCATCTATGATAGTATGCGCCGCATAATTTATAGTACCGTTAAAACATTGGCAAACAAATCGGGCGAAGGAAAATTAGGAAAGGAAGGGAGAGGGATACCGATATTCCTTGGTTTTGAATGTTCGCAAGTTATAATGACTAGGAAATAAAGAGCTTGGCAGGGCATTCTATCAACAAATTGTACGGCTTACGAAGGAATCACGATATTTCAAAGTAGTACGAAGGCAGGCGAGAGAGTTTAACTGATGAGCATTTATAGTGAGACTGGTGTTATCGTTGAAGGTTTGAAGTAGCAGAATACTCCTGGCAAATTCAATAATTCAATGTAGCAGCAGTGGTAAAAATAACGACAGAGCCAGTTAAGGCAGGAGACATTACATCGATCATCAATAACATCTACATTGCTTTTGAAATATGACCATCACCTACGGGTTTTTTTCCCATGGTTTTGACTTCTATTTAACAAGTGCATGGAGGTGTTATGAACTTCTAACCAGATGTGGGCATTGTACTTAGATTTCAGCATATTGGGGCAAGATCAGAGGGAGTGTTACAGTTGTTATATCGCGTGAAGAAACTTTTTTGGCGAGAACGAATATGTGGTCATTCCAACGTAAGTTGTCACCTATACACCTACCGCCAATGCAAGATCTATTGGTAGATAATATCCGGGTGTTATTCGCTTTTAAGACAACAAACATCATTCTATTGAAAATGTGTATTAAAAATCAGTTTCTTGATGGTTCTCCAATTAGTAATAAAAGTCGGAGCTTAATGAGCTGTATATTTATATTTATAGCTGTCTTTCCCGTTTTGCAGCCGAAAAGCCGAGACATGAGTTGTGCTGACGGCAACAAAGGGATATACTGGATCAGAAGTGGCAGACAATGGATCTTTAACGAAAGTTAGAAAGTGCACCGAAAAAATAACGGAGCCTGGGGCAGACCGGTATTTATTTTGAAACCATCCAACACAACTTAAGGTAATCGTTCCGGAAGGTTATTTCTGATCTATGGAGAACCATTTTTAAACAACATATTGGTGATAAACTAAGTCAGGGTTTTGGAAAATGATGAACAGCTTGTTCATCTACTATGTACTGTGATTGTTATCGACGGCAATAGCAGTGCCTATATAGAAATGGATCTGTTGTTAGAGGCAGACTTAGTCAAGAAGTTTAGAGTTTTCCGCATGTTAACGAGCGCCTCTTAAAGATCCGTATTAAGGCGAAACCCGGCAAAATTAGCCTTATATGCGCGCTACTGCGAGATATTGCACAAGACTTACGAGCAGTGCCCCAGCTATGACGTTAAAATTGTCTTCAGCGATTTTAATGCAAAGCTGGGAAGAGAGGGCATCTTTGGCAGTACTGTCTTAAAGAATAGCCTGCATAACACCTCCTTCGATAACGGATCCAAGCTAATCGACTTTGCTATGAGGTGAAACATAGTCTTAGCTAGCACGCGGTTCCCACATCTCGATATCCATAAGGAGACTTCGAGATCTCCTGATCAATTAATCGTCAGCCATATTTACAAAATTGCTATCAACGCATGACACTCCTCAAGTATTATGGATGTCCGAAGGATTCGATATCAACTCCGTCCACTACATTGTTGTATCCAAAGTACGGTTGGGAGTATCCAAGGAAAAGCTAACTGTGAGGAAATTTGATATCGGACGGCAAGAGATCGCCAAATCCTTTTTTAATCGAGTCTCTGTTAATCTGTTAAAAGGTCCTATACCGATAGCATCAAGTATTGAAGACCAGTGTCATCATTGCCAACCATGCGTCTGGTTTGACGACGAGTGCCGGCAAGCATATGCAGCTAAGCGGCGCTGCATAGAAGGACTAGAGCTGTTCACGAACTCTACGAGCAGAAGAGGAAAAGGAAACTGAGAGATGCTACTCCAGAATGCCATGGACACAAATCCCGAACCGAAGCCTGTAGAGACGAACAACGGAGTATCGTAGTAGAGTCGCAGTCGATGTTGAGGGTTTGGGAAGAGTATTTCTGTAGACTGTATAACGGCCTTGATGAACCAAATACCACTGTCAGGCAGAATGAACCCGACTTGGATGAAGTGAAGATAGCCATACCTAAACTTAAATCTAACAAATCTGCTGTAGCGGACGGCCGAACTCTTCAAAGCAGGCGGACGACTTGGTAAGAAGCATATACCAACTTATCAGTAAGATATGGTCAGACCAAAGTGTACCCGATGAATGGAACCTAATCATTGTTTATCCGATCAAGAAGCCAGACCATCTGAACTGCCCCAACTACATGGGCATCAGCCTTCTTGACATCGCCAACAAGATCCTATCTGCCGTATTGTGTGAACAGCCGTAGCCATTCGTCAACAACCTGTTTGGTCCATATCAGCGCTGAGATTAAACGAAGTATAACTCTTGCAAATCACTGCTTCTTTGGGCTAATAAGGTAGTAGTAAGTTAGTATTGTTAGTAAGACAACGGAGCAGTACCCAGTGAAACGAGTATGTGGCCACTTTCTTACTTCGTATAAGTACCAACTCAACAGTTGAATGGAACGGTGCTTATCTACTAAGGTATCCAAGCATTATTTCAGTATAGTGGCCACACCTTTCTGACGTTCCTGTATACGGTGAATCTGAGTCTCAACTTGTCATATCACTGAGTAATATATTACGCACACCAAATTGATTGAGGTCACTTTCCACTTAAACACTCTTCCTATGACGAGGTTTCCCCTAACCACAACCTTGTTTTCTTTTTTTACAGAACTTAACTCTCAAATGGGTATAAATACACTTATAATGCCTCAAGTCTTTTGGAAAATGGGATAGAGAGAGAAAGAAAAATGTTTGGGCTCAGTGGTTATTTCGCTTCATGGCTAGTATCCAACATTTAATGGAGAGACTAAGTTATTAGTGGAAATTGGCATGTTGTTGATTTGTAGTCAACTACTCATCTTACTTGATTTTCGTTAACTGAAAAAATTGATGTCTTTCGGGCGAGGCTAAGATTCGAACACCGAACCTTCCGATTTGGAAGCCAGTTCACTACCACTTGAGTCACGGCCACCCACCCGAATTTAGTCGAGCAAGGGTTGGAGTTTATTCTTTTTCTGGAATCGAACGATAATGGTCTTTTGATAGAGTGCTCATCATTGGTTGTGAGGTTTAATAGTTATTCAGTAGCCTTCCTAGTCCAAACAAATACCGAATAACGAGAAAGATTCATCGCTTGATCTCCATGGTTGTGTCACGATCTGAATTTAGATCGCGATAAAGAGCAATAAAATCCAATACTACCTTAAGGTATTAGCTTTCGTAGGGGTCTACTATTCCAGTCGTAAATGGAGAACATCGTTCCTTGCCGACATAATTTAATTTTCTGTCGGAATAGAGCTCTTGAACAAAGCAAGAGCAACTGTAGTTCATTGTACTCCTTGCAACTGCAGTCTGATGCGATAGTAGGCCGGAGACTCACAGGGGTCGTCATTACAGTCATCTCACAGCAAGCGTTGTAGGATATTTCCTTTATTATTTATGCTTAGAACAGTTAGGTGCTTAGAAAAAGTATAGTGCTCTGTTACGATGCCAGAAGCATTTGTTTGGTCTACCGTCAAGTTGGAAAATCATGCTGCAATTATACTCACATGAAAGCCAACAAACAGTCAATCCAAACGCAGTTTGAGTGCTTGCAAATTCATCGGCGATCTTATTTTCAGCGGAGGCATTGTAAGCTCCTACTTCGGTTAGAGAAAGCTTGCATTATCCAACTAGCTTGGAACTAGCTAGAGGGCTTAGCAAGTTCTTATGAGCAGCTTGATTGTCGCTATAGACAAATACACTTCACTCACTTCATCAATGTACGTGTACATATTGGGTATACCTCTGGTCGAAAGACAGACGAGAGTACCTCACGTTGTCGTCCTCCAAAAGGACACTGACTCAGATTCTGGCTGAAACCATTCCCGAGCAAAAGAAACGCCGATTTTTTTAGTCGTCGCAGTCAATAGACAATGGGCAAAGCCAAGAAGCTCTGGAATCTTGAGAGCATCAAGTGGAAACACCCACCAATTAGAACAAGTTGCGGTCACTAATTGGTGGGTGTTTCCACATTGTTGCTATGGCAACACCCACAGCAGATTTTAACGCTACGTTAGCTTTAGTGAAGTAAATGATGTGTGACTAGAACTGCCATTCCCCTCTTTGGTAAGGTATTCTAGGTCGCTTGAGGCCACGTTTATTCAGTACTAGCCTCGATTTTCTTATCAAAATCAGCTCTATGGCAGCGAAAGCAAATTTTCTTTTTAAATAAGTTTGAATTCCACACAACACTCCAAAGTATGGACACAGCATATTTTTGCATTGAATGACATCGACAAGACGCTCTACCCCCAACTGAATATTAAACTTTAAAAGACTGGTATCACAGCAAGTATCTCATAGACGAACTATCTTTCGCATCAAATGAAATGCCAATGACAATACAATCTTCGAAATACTCAACTTTCTCAAACGTCATAAACGGATTTCCACTCCGCAGCAAATCAGACTCTTGTCACACTCATTTTGCTTGTGTTGCATTTTAACAATAGATATGCGTAATCTTCACTACTGGTTGAGTAACTGCGCTCTTAAATCAATCAAGATATCAAACTGCATACCTTTGTCATAGCAGAATTATCATCATCACTCCAAAGAAGAGGAAGAAGCTTAAAGCCAATTAGTGCTGCTTTGGAGTAGCTCATAAAGACCATCGCTAGCATCAATGAACAGCGGCATTTTCAACACGTCACACATCGGCATTGGATACTATGTTACACGTACTCATAGATACGTTCTCTTAACGCCTCACGCTCCATGCTTACCTCATGTCACGTCACAACAAAACAGTTAAGAAAATTATGCAATTATTGAGACTATAATATAGAAAAATTATTAATCATCGCGTGCCAAGAATGTTGCCACACCATCGTCAACATCAGCATCGGCTCCAGCATCAGTTCCACCATCAGCTTGAGCATCGACTGCAATTTCAGCTCCAACATCAGAAGCGTTAAAACTCTTGGGGCTCTAAGGCTTCTGTGTATCTTCAGCCGCCCCATTGACAACCACGAACGTGTGCTTAAGTGATGTTACATCACACATACAATTCCGACTCAAGTGCTGGACAACGAAGGCAAAAACGACGGAAGAGGAGCATAAAAGAGAACAATCTAGTTTTCGACTTATTAAAACTTCACTTTATCTACAGTGTGACACTGAAGCCTGTTAAGACGAAGATAGTCATCTGGACTAGGTCCGAGTATGAGAATCCGTCTTCAGCTGTATGAGTGACTCCTACGTATCTGTAGCTGGAAAATGTATGTTGTTTGTGAATTTTTCCATCAGAATACCGTTCGAAAGGGGGGAATTTTCATGTTAAACTCCATATTCACCTTGAAGATGTATTCTTCCTGGCAGGTAGCAGAGTCTATCGCCAATTAATGCTTAATTAACAAGCCATCCTTTGGCTGTGGTAGAGCGCAGTCGGGGTTCAATCGAGCTACTATTAATTTGAGTGTCCTTAGGCTAATTTTCACTCAGATGAGTTATTTCTGTTCTTTTATCTATCGACTGAAGCACACGCTTGGTGAGTATATTTATGTCCAACCACGCATTGAGGGATGGATGGCCTCGAAGATTTACTACATAATCACTAATATTACAGGGTTGAGTTGGTATTTTATCCTCTACTTCTGCTGCTGTACTCTCCTCTTTGGTGGAGGAGCACCACTTGGACTGGAATCTGTCATCAACATTTCTATTTTGAAATTGTGGAATTTCTTAACGAAGTGGTGGCTTGTACTACTCCAATATGGGTGGCCAATTACTCCAATAAAGATGACAGGAAATGAATACCTTGGCGGAACTCGTTCCATTGCAAAGTATTCGTAGATCGTAGAGTATTGAAAGTTACAGGTGATAGGCAGAATCATTTTTATGTTTGTGATAATAGAATTGAAAACGCTACCACGCGTTTAACCTGCAGTGTCTCGTCGAAAGGAACACCTCGAGCGAGGATGGTAAATAAACAACCTTTCCATGAGGCTTTTACAATATGAATCAAGTACTCACGACCAGTGAGATTAATGCCAAGAAGTCGTCAGAAATACTGCAATTGATCCAAGCATCCATTCATTCCCGCGAAGCCACTGATCGGATTAAAAGTGCAAAACAACTCGCCTATGAAGCAGCGCTGCATGAAGGACAGGCCATGAATTCAACGATCAAAAGAGGAAAGATGGACATCGACTCCTTTAGAAGCAAAAAAATACGAGAGGTGTCTGAGGAATTGCACAGCAATGGTCGAAAGTTTTAACAAAAAATAAAATCAGCGAACAAGATTCAAACTTTAGTGGGAGATTCACAGGTGGTGTATGGTCCTAGTATGAAAAAAACACTTCTGAAGACTGTAAAAGGCAGGGGAATGGAACCATTCAAGTTAGTCGATGAATACCAAGACCTTTCCTTCACCTACCCACCTGGTCGGTACGAATGAACGATTGTTCAAGGAATATTTACTTAAATCTGCTTTGATGGGCTTTAGAGAAGGAGATATACTCCGGGCAGAAGAAATCTCGATTCCTACCCGGCGGATAATGCAGTAGAGGTAGATCTCGCCTTAGGTTACACATCAAAGTGAAAGGAGTCTCCAACCAATTTGAAATGCACAGCTGAGTTCTTAGCGCAACGACGGTGAAAGTGTGAGAAGATGAGTAGAACCTTTAGCATTCCAATACATTACGTTAGCTGTACCTCACACATAAACTTGAAGGGTTGTTAAGACTGATCTCATTAGCTGTCACTATAATACCAAGTACATGGACTTAACCAAAACCCATCAATTTGTCATCCTTTCAGCTAAAAATTCTGGAGAAAATCATAGGTTTTCACATCAAGTTCAGTCTCAATCGCAGAAGACTGTCGAAGTGCCAGCATACCTACCAAAATGGGCACTTTCAATAATGTTGGCACCTCCTCCATCATCAGTTCTTTTCAAGAACTGAACATAAATGACTTTGACTGTAGCTTGATCCTTTTCATACTAAAAAGAAAAGTCATAAATGCAACCTTTGGGGGGTGTTCTACAAGAAAGAAAGCACTTAAAGAAATACCGCAGGAAGGTGAACTCTCTCCTCTTCTAGTCCTCGATGGGCTCACACCGGGTCGTGAGACCAATTCTCACTTTTGACTTAGCTATTTGGTGGCCGCGTGCACTAGAAAGATGAATCTACTACAACCTGTTAGCAAAAGCTCAACTGGCATCCGTATAAGTATCACTGGCGCATTAGGTACCTCTGTAAGGGTGGCTCGTCAAGCTTAACTATATTTGCTACCTATAGACTTCCAGATTGCAAGAATATGCCAGTCTTCTAACTCTGCACAGAGACCTCTCTCAATCAACCGACACACTGACTTCAACCTCCAGATTCCAAAAAGGAACGATTTCTACAATAAATAGATATATTTTTATCTGCACACTCCGCTCTTAGTCCATCAGTCTACCAAGATAATATATCATCTTCCAAGGCGATGTCTCTATAACACACTATGTTGAGTCCTCCGATACTCGGACGTTCTAGGAATCTGCATCACCTTTAAGCGTTCTCTAAAGCTGGTCATAAATAGACTCATTGAGACAACTGCGAGACTTCTAAACTATGATCGGGAATCGACAAATTTTATTAAAAAGTCTCGTTGGTTCCAGGAGTATCTAGACCTCACACGCTATTTCAGTGGAATCACTATGGACTAAGCTCAACACGACTAGGGCCTCTGAAACTTTACCTTGGCTTAGCTTAATGCCAGCAAATAAGTGCTGAATGCGTGATGATTACTGTGTATATTACTTTAAGGCAACTGTTTGCACTTAGAGCACTTTGTTTACACATTCATGCTGAGTCAACAAGTAATTGCTTAAGAGAGAAATATTTTTTGGGTATATCCATTTAACGAAGGGGATGTAGCTCAGTGGTAGAGCGTTCGCTTTGCATGTGAAAGGCCCCGGGTTCGATCCCCGGCATCTCCAATTTCTTTTTCACTTTCGGCTTACTTTTTTCAGATGTTTAAATTCGGCGCGAACTGCCATCTTCTTCTTAGTCATTTACATATAAGTACGTGTATGAGTACGTAATATTAAAGTTGACTGTTAAGTATCTGTGAAAAAAGTGCAACCGTCTAGACAAAGTTTTGTGGAAACTATTGGCGTCTGTGTAGGTCTTGACAACTTTTTTCAATCGTTTTTCTTCGTATTTAACTTGCAGCGATTTTAAAATTCGGAACAGAAATATCATATGCTTCTCTTAAAGAATTATGGGTTCTGAATTGAATAGTGTCAACGTGGGCAGCAGGGATGATCAACACGTCGTCAGGAACTTCAGGATTGTTTGTCCATTCGAGAGGAATGAGACTCTCTAAATTGCACCAACCGTTGAGGTATCAGTCTCCTCTACATTACATACAATATCCTACATCCAGTAAGGTATAAGCACCTACAACCTTTTGTCAACAGTGTAGGTAAGTGCTTGCTAAGTCCAACATCGCGGCAGATCTTAGAAATAACTTAGGAACTTGAAGTCGATGTAAATACTGTCCAACTCAACAGACTGTTCAAAATGATGATAAAGCTCGTCGCTTCGTAAAGTTTGGGAGCGATCGCACTCTTGATTATCTAGTGGAACAGGATTTCATAAAAATAAGTGACTGGTTCTTTTAACAGACGCCAAAGCTACCCGTGCTGTGTACAATCACCTTAAGGGTACTCAAACCCCTTGAGCGCGCGCTTATTATAAACAAAAAAAAAAGAACAATCTGCCATAGCTACATGGCGGCTTTCAAAGCCATTTGTGACATTACTGTCATTAGGCAGAGAGAGGCCGAAATTTGCAAGTCGCCTAGTCATCGCAGCGCATTGTTTGAGCCCCCGACTTACCTGAATCTCATCTAATAGGCAAAGAATCATGCAGGACATAATCCGAAATGAGACAAATTCATCATCTAATGATCTTTTGTAAGGAACCTATAAGGCGTCACAGATTCGTGGCAACAATCTTTCGAATGTACAGCGCACCTTGCAGGCACACATAAGGCTCTTCAAAACGATAAGACAGTGGACATCCCCACGAAATTTTTCTAAACTGCCCAATTAAACCTTATCAGACGTTCATGGGGGTGATCGTTCTGGTTGAAATACATAGATTCCTTTCTCAATGATGCAATGAGCAATGCAACGAGTATATGCGTCCATTCCACAGTCGAACCTGTCCACATGAACCCAAGTGTGTATTGTTGAGGATGTGAGATTGCCGGTGCTTATATCCAAGCTGAGCCTGAGTTAAGAAAATGGATTATATCTCGTATGCATTTACCCGAGGTGTTGTAAAGGTCGTCGAAGAATGGTTGGTTTAGTAAACGCAGTCTGGCTCTTGCTAGTGCTGCAACTGCGGCAGTTCTGGTTGTATGATATAACTTGTTTGGCCGCATGATCTCGAATTGACTAAAACCCTGTGATTATCGCCGCGATTCTGGTGATTATCGCCGCAATTCTGGTGATAAGTACTTGGGTTATATTTAGTAGGTCAGCCTTAATTAGAGGTTGGCCTTCTGCAGGAAGTTTAAGTGGATTTGTCCTTTAACCGTTTCCAGATCTAGGTGTACCCGTGCCGCGAGTGAGCAGTGCAGAACTGAGCCCTGATTGCTCATTTCATCTGCACGCTCGTTTCCTTTTATGCCACTGTGCCCTGGAACCCAGAGTTGTGTGACCCTAAAGCGCTTGCGCAGGCGAGCAATCTCGTTCCGGCACTCCTGCACCAGTTGTCGATAACTTTGATAGCGGCTTGGCTATCTATGAAGATAGCAATATCTTGTTTGTGCATTGCGTCATGTCTTCTGGACTGCCAGTGATCAAACCTCGAAGACGCTAGCAAAATCCGGCAACCGGTAAGATATTGATGTTTTCAGTGATTTAGAGCAGACACCATCTCCCACACCACAGTTCATCTTTAATCCAGTAGTGTAGATGACCATTTCAAAGACCTTTAGGACTTCGTCTTTCCTCACAATAAGGGCATCTGTTGGGGTCGACCTCATTGCCTATGCTGGTTATTCTTTAAAGCCTTTATAGTTTCGTGAGGTTGTAGCCTTTGCTCAACGCGGGTCACAAAACTAGTGGCCCATAGGTGACAATTGAACTTACTACGCCTGCGTACAACCAGAATGTCATCTTTAGTTGAAGTTCCCACATCTTTTCAAATGTTTTGCTGCAGACATGGGATTGCTGTGATTTGGATAGCGATGATTCTTCTAGAATGCTTTGCATGTGGATGTCTACCATACGCTCTAGCGTTTTAAATTCAAAGCATGTTAAACTAATTTTGTCTATCCTTCGAGGACTAGTGCCCACGTTTACTTTCGGTATAAACACCACTCGAGTGCTTCTTCAAGAGTAGGGTGCGTAGTTCAGTATTAAACAACTTCTGAAGATTGACGTTAGACAATGTATTCTTAGATCTTGTGTTCTCTGTAACATGACAGGTATTATGCCGTCAGGACCCATACACTTGAACGGGGAGAAGCTGTTAATAACCCAGGAAATCTCGGAAATGATTGAATTGATATTACTGTAGGATGTAGGTAGTACTTGACGAGATCTAGCGGGTTCTGTACTAACATGACTACATCCGGAAAAGTATGTTTTCACCAGGAGTTGCAGGGTGTCCACAGAGAATTTTGTCTATCCTCCATCTGACATTTTTAGAAAGGAAGGGTTGGAATGTTCCTTGGACAGACATCCGGGCTTGCTTCATGCATGGCATTATGGCTTTCTTGTACAGACTTAAACTGTCCTTGTGAGGCTGACAAAATTTGTGTTTTTAGCAGATATTGCAAATCGCCCTGGTCATCTGCCAGAGATTAAAGAGACCTACATTCCACCATGGGAGAGAGTTTCTTTTACTACGTTTAACTGGACACGAGACTTTCTATGGAACGTCGATTGTCTTCTCAACAGTTCCTCGATTGCTATGGTATTTATTTCGGGTGTGTTTTTAAGTATTTTTAATGAACTTTGTTCATTTAACTCTCTTAGGACTTCTAATTCGTTTAGTGATCTCGGTGTCAAGACTCAAATCGTAGAGGATTCGTCTGCGGTCTGAGAATGACTTCAGATTTTGAACTCTCCAATGTTCGACCTTAAAGTTGTCATTGTTTGTTTTGATTTTAATATCTAGGACATCTTGAAAGTTTCCGTACTAGGAAAGACAAGATAGGTTAGTGGTTAGAAGTAAACTTCCCAATACTGTATGCCTCGCGTTGGCATCGCAGCCCATCAGTAGGTTGTCCTTTTTTTTTTTACGGTGGCCGTGAGTTGTACCGCTTCGTCTGTATTTGCTGGTCTCTCATTAGCCATGTATGCTGATGAGAGGTATCTTGTTTGGTTCGCACACTCCAGTTTAACCACTGTTAACAATCGTTTGAACTAAGTTTGGGATATAAAAAAAACTTTAACATGTTTCTTAGCGAGCATGCATGTTCTGGACTTACCGACAGCGCGATGTTTGTGCACAGGTCGTATTATTTGTCTTGAAGCCTCTTTATGGAGGAAAATTAGCAGATTGTCGCAGCCAAACCTCAGAATAGTCTGTATGATGTTCAGCGTTATCCGTTTTGTCAGCGGCCATATCTTTTTTAGGAGCCAAGTTTATGGTTTACTTTCTGTAATCCTGCACTTGTTATTGATGAGGAGCAGAAAGAACATGTTGTTCCTGTGGGATTCCTCCGCCATAATAACTGTTCATTCATCCATTGGAATTGCCCGGTTGTGGAGTTTAAGATATTGGAGGAACCTTCCTTCATTTACTTTCATAATGAGCAACCAAATGCGGGCCCTGGTTCTCCCTGGGATGTCGTTTTCTTTGCTAAGCTTGTTGTTCAAGCCATTCCAGGCGTCGCTAATCTTTTCAATTGACTAAGGAAATCCAGATAGATACCAGATATCCCGGCGGAGTTAAAACTAGGCAGAGGTTCATTTTGGTTGTTGATGAGGTGATCACCGTGTGGGAAAGCTTGGCCTCACGCCTTGGCTATGATCTTTTCATTTGTGGAGAGCTCATCCGTCGACTAGTGCGATCTGTAGGTGATTTCTGACCACCTCGGTGAAAGCCGACGACGTGGTCGGTTTAGTTGTAGCCGAACTTACGGCAACTTTGGTTTTCTTCGGCACTGGGCGTAGGGTGATCTTTTCTAGAGACCTGTTGTGCTTCGACGCCTGTCTTGTCTTATTCTTCAGGTACTCGTTGTACTCGTCAACGATTACCTGGTATTTGACCTTGTCCGCCTGATCCCTTTTAACGCTTCATTTTTAGCGATCTTGCCTAAAATGGTTACCACACAAAGCTACGTAAAAAGGTGCAGTATGTCGTTTTTATATAATACAACAGCAAGTTTTCAGATGCTATTAAGTCCAAAGTGAAGTGCGGCAGTGGTGTATTTCATTATTTCTTCTTTTCCTTATGATAAAAGGCGACGTTATTCACACTGTCGGAAACACCAAAGGAATTCCGTGGACAATGAGGTACGTTTTGAATCATCCAGACTATCCTAAGAGGGACATAACCCAATCCCTTAGCCTTTCAAGGAAAAGTTGATAGGCATCCTGATCGCGGAACATTATCTTAGCTGACTTCGACGCTGAACTCTATATGGGATGCAGAGTCGGAAAGACAAGATCCGCCTTCGATAAGCAATTGAAATGGTGGGAAAGCAGTCTCTACAGCACTTAATCCAATCTGTGACTGCTTTGCTCTAACGTTCGGTCACCTCCTTGTGAATAAAGTACTATCACCCTGACAGTTTTGTGGGCAAACTGCATCGCAAGTGAAATAAGTCCAAATGAGAACGATTCACCTTACGGTGAAGAAACTGACAGTATTACACAGTGATATGACATACGCGTGCGGCGATGTTTATGTAGTTCAGATTGGTCCTTTCTCATCGGTTAATGCAGTAGAACCCGAGACGTTCAAATTGATGGCGCTTGCGAAGGGTGAATACAAAATTCCAGAGTTGGAAGTGGAGAGGATTGTCCTTTATGGCTCAAGTTCACTCCGGATGGAAGATCGAAATCAACCACTTGGCTTATAACTTGATACTTGTTCAATCCAACGACTACATACTCATACATACATATACAGACATATACATTTGACATTAAAAATGAATTAAAACATAACATGTGCGTCAGCAAATAGATAAATTAATTTCTAATTTACCGCAGGAGTAACTTCCTTCTCGATATTTTCGATCAAAAGACATCGTACTTCATCTGCATACTCGTATTCATGCAGCTCTCCATCTTCATTCCAAAATGGAATCATCTTTTGCTTCCACTGCATTAGATTGTACATATAGCAGAAACTCTGCCAAGATGCCCTCTTAATAAGCTCAATATAGCCTGGAAAGTATTGGTATGCCCTTAGTTTTGCTATGAGATACTGTGCAAGCTTTTCATTTTCATAGTCCTTCAACTTTCGGAATAAGTTTCTAGCCTCGGTGAAGCAGTTCCTAGCCTCGGTATGTGTTGAAGCGTGCTGGGAATGAATTTTACCCAAGAAGAGCAGACCTTCTGCTCTAAGGTCCGCAAAGTAGTACTTCTCGCTAAGACAAAGCGAGAGCTTCAATTTTTTCGTAGCCAATCTCTGTGCTGCTAAGCTGTGGAAACCTTATGATGAGCATTAACTTATGCATCAAATATACATATACTCGTACTTGAAATGGCAGACTCCTAGCCAGAAATAGAATTCGCATTTATTCCTCAGCATGTCGTTGGCCAAAATTTCGTTTTGTATTCGATTTAATACATCGAACGCATCCTTGTAGTTATGGCAAGCTACCAAGTATTCCGACTGGCGAATGTGAGCAAAACAATAGAGGTTCTTGTCAATATGGGCTCCCACTAAACAAGACTAAGTTTAGAAATGTAAAAAATGTTATTGTGGCGTGTGGAACAACCTTCCTTCATGGTGAGAACAGCTCTTTCTGCTAACTCGGCCGCTGCCTGTGGATTTGTTTTGGAGTCTATTTCTGCTCGGCGTAAGAGAGTTTCACAAAGTTTCTTGCAAACATCTTCATGCAGTATGTTACGGTCCTTATCGTTGGTATACCACATTTTAGTTTTGCACACTTCTAAAGCCTTGGACATTTGGGCGATGGCTTCGTTAAGGAATTGGTTTCCTAGAACAAATGTAATATTTAAATTTTTCCGATTAATGAATGGATTTCAACTTACCTTTCACTGTTAGGACTACTCCATATTCAAATCGTATCCTTGCTAGAATTTCTGGACATTGTTTATCCCAGGTTTTAGAGATGTTCACCATTATAGCATACAACTCCTTGACCAACCAGTAATACGCATCATCCTGCGCTTGAATCATCTGTGTAGTTTGAAGAAGCAATTTGAGGGTTTGACGTTGATCTCCAGCTGAGCGATATGCCAATTCAGCTGCTTTAACATTATCTACAATGGCCAAGAGGAGACAGTGGTTGTTGCGAACTCGTTTCTTGAACTTTGGATTACTAAGAATAAGGTCAGTTTCGTGGGCTGCCAACCTTTCCAAGTACCTAGCGGCTGTTGGGCATTGTGATTCAAGTAAGTTCTGGTAGAGCTGTTGATAAGTCAAATCTTGTTGTAACTGGCTTCCGGTAAGAGATCGGCTTTCAGCTCCCCGATTTTCTTTTGTAAACTTAGACATTTTTCTCTAGCAAAAAAAATTATTACTATTTATTGTTTGAAAAAATATCTTAAATTTTCTGGCCTTTTGAAAATCGAAGCACTTTTGATCGATTTTGTCTGGCGCTTAAGTGCGATAATTAATTCAAATTTCAGCCTTATGCAAAGTGTTTTTTTTTTTAGTTGGTAGACGAGAGTTTTTATTGCTCTTTCATCTCCCATCTCGCTGGTGAAAATATTGAATGCGAATATTTTTGGTTAATTTTTGCTTATTAAACTTAAGCGTTTAAGCTTGGGGATCTGCATTAAGATTGATCGGGAAACTATTGAATTCAAAAGAAGGCAATGGCAATGAATGGTTCAGACATGTGATCGGGAAGCACGGCCTTGGCGACCGAAATGACAATGGTAAACGATTTGTGTTGATTTCTGCAACATTAAACGAATAGTTATAGGAGGCACCTTGTTTGAGCATAAAACCTGCCACAAGTTCAGCTGGGTGTCAACTGACAAGCAATCATTGTACAAGCAAATCGACCATTTGGCGATCTGTCGACGTTTTAGACGTTGTCTTTAAGACATCAGACAGAGACGAGGAGCCGACATGGGATTTGTATGAGACCGTCAACTTATGATTCACATCTACTGTCCAGTTACGCCCTGCATCTGTTTAAAGACTCCGCAATATCATCCGCCAACAACTAAGGGATCACTTTACATTAGGAGTGGAAGCAATCAGCAGCTCACTGCTGATAACCATCCCGGAACATTGGAATGCTGTGAAAAATGTTCCCACATCTGGATCAGAAAGTATTGTTGGTAGATGGCAGGCAAGTCAAAGCACGTGAGGATACCTGGAGGCTAATTAAAGAACGTAAGCTACTTAAAGCTAGTATTTTAGTAGTAGGGAGAAACGAGCTAGAGTCCCTGTATTGAAGGAAAATGAGATAAGTGCAGCGTAGCGTACGACGGGACAATGGTAATTATACCAGCAAACTGGCTACAGAAGCAGAGGAAGCAGCGAGCCGTTTACAGAATCACCATAGAACTGAAAGGTGATCATCGCTCTAACCAACATCCGCTGAAAGGCCTATTAGATGGTTCCGTACTCGTTTCAAATCAAGATCAGCTCAATCGATAGAAGGAGCATTTTTACGGTCCATAACCGCGCATTCGCCAGAGATGTGCATCCAAATCAATAATTTCCCGAACGCATACCTCCACTCCCAGTAAACTTTAGATCGCTACCGCGATCAACGCACTGAAGAACAACAAGACGGTATTGCTAAATTCTCGCAGAGCTTCAGCAAGTGCTTTTACATCCTCTTGTTGAAAGAGCTTGGGAGGCAGAAAGCTTGTCAAGCTCCCCAGAAAAGATAGTCTTATATATATATATTTATGGAGAGGCATTTGCGTTCTTCGCGCAGTTGGTAAGGTAATAGCCAAAGTAATTCTTGAGCGAATAATGGAACATCTGGAAGATACACTCGAAGCCGAACAAGCAGGTTTCTGCTCTGGAACCTCTTGTGTCGACCACATCAACACCTTGCAGATCATTATTGAATAGTGCGTTTAATACCGGTCACCACTTCACCTGCTGTTCATTGACTTTGAGAAGGCATTCGAGTGTGCCAACAGCAGTTTATCTGACTTGCCTTGCACAGGAGAGGTCATGTTCTGCATTGAGTAAAGTTGTTAGAGGAATTCGAGATCCAAAGTGGGGTTCGACAAGGTTACGTTCTATCCCCGATACTTTTTTTATTGGGGACTAGTGATATGCTTCGCACAGCCTTGTCTACAGGAAACGGAGGAATTAGTTGGACTCTTACATTTCAACTCAAGTACCTTGACTACGCTGACGTCGTTTGTTTATTCTCTAACAGGATTATGGATCTGCACCAAATGACAGCAAGTGCGGAGAGGGAGGCAAGTATCGTGGGTTTGAAGAAATCATCAACATCGGTACTAACACATCAACTCAAGTTACCATTACCGGACAGCCGATTGAAAAAGTAGAGTATTCCAATATTGTTTCTACCGAAGGTGGAACCGAACATGATATTGTCAACCGAATCGACAAAGCAAAGTCTGCTTTTGGAATAATGTCCATGATATGGCCAAGCAATGCAATCAGCTTAAATACCAGGCTATGACGGTTCCGTTCAAATGTTGAATCCGCGCTGTTATATGGATTTACATTGTTATATGGAGCATTTGGAAGGTGACCGCTACTATCACAAAAAAAAAAAAAAAATTGGAGAGAGCTGAAGCTCATTGTCAAGAACGGTACACGATGACGCGCAGGCGTAGTTGAGGCCGTAGGACCCATAAGTTGAAACAGGGCATAAATAAAAAAAGTAAAGTTTAAGCTTAATATTGTAGCAGTAAAAATAATAGGCCTAACCTGGCCGCAGTGATAAGGGTACATTTCTACCTCGCCGCGTAATCTAAATGGGTTTAAATTCCTCAGTAAAACTCTATGATGATATTATAGTCTGGATTGTACCTGGTAGTACTCCGTAGAAAAGGAGTAAAATCGCATCATCTTGTCCATCTTGTCCCTATAATAGGGTAGTTTTTGAGTCTGATTGGATGTGTGGGCTTAAAGACCCTGATATGCACTGTGAATATTTTTATGTTGGCCTGTTGAACCGAAACATACATTGCTGAAGTCTAGTAAGAGTTACCCTGAGGAACAGTTCTTTGCTGAAGTTAGTATATTAGGTATTAGATATTAACGTCAATCAAAATCAATGTAAACTGACATTGATCAGACACAGGAAAGTCCTTTGCTTTACCAGAAAGAATTGTCTCACACCTAATCTCGGCCAATTTGTTACTAGATCTTTAAACTCCAATGATTCGTCTAGCTCTTTCTCTGGTATGTTGGGAAGATCAGCGATTAGTGCACTAGAAATGAACTTTAAATAAATCTTCCAAAAACTGAGGCTGAGGAAGATATTGTCTGACTTGACTCATTTATTACTAAAGGTATCACCAGCAGTTTCTCCAACGAAGCTGAGTATCTGTGTCTTCAACCGAATAGCAAACTTCCTTGGACTAAGCGTGATACGTCGACAATCTTCAGGGACCTCTTAGTTTTCTGGCACCTCTTATTAAGCATCGGTCTTTTCAACGGGGCGGGTATGCCGGACTATCACGGATATGATATGACTAATCAAATTTAATTTAATGTATTTTGGCTTTCCACAGCACGTCTGGCTCTTATGATGAGCTGCGTTCTAAAGGTCATGTTCCATTGCAAAAGACATCGTCTTGAGCCAGAACCAAGGAAGAAATGTAGAATGATCTCCACAAATGGCTCTAGAAATGGACGTAGTACTGAAGTCTTGTGGAGGACAACAACCATTGACTTTACAACTCCTTTGGTAAGCTTGAGTCTATCTATGTTAGAAATGAATTATATTGAAAGGAACAGGAGGAACACTTAAAGCTTTATAGAACCATCTTATCACGCCTAAGATCTTTTCTCACCCCAAAATGAGATGGCCGATGAACCTGCTCAAAGGGAGACACACAAAACCGCAATAGAACTGCCTGCATCCCTGGTTTGGGTTTCCATTAACATCAAGGTCTTTCGTGACCACAAACGTAAAACGTAGGGAGAATGACCTCTATGTTAGCTTGCAAGGCAGATCAAATACTCGTAAATGCTTCCGGACGTCATCGTTTCTGCTGTCACCCGGAAGGAAAAACTGTAGACTTCTTACCTGCATCTTAATGAAACATTAAGGGGTTGCTATGCACCTTAGCACCGTAGCTTAGTAGGAATAAGTGACATCATCTCCTGCGGAACTGTGTACGTCGCGCATAGGGTTACAGATACATTGTTGGTACTACATAACTAAACGGGTCACTTCTGTTTCTCGATAATACTAATTGATTTGATTGCAATAGATTACTTCTTTGCCGAAACGCTCTGTTTTGACAGATAAACATGGAAGTGTAGGATATCCTCACTAGCAGAAGTGGCCTTAGAGTGATGAAGTTTAACTTGAACGCTGCAGTTAGAGAAGTTGCCGTCGACTACGGCGCCGTGGGCATAATGCAAATCTGACTCCAAAAAGTTCGCTTTATATTGCTATAACCTCTTATTGCGAGCAACGCCATCTTTAAATGAGGAACAGAAGACTGTCCTGCTGACAAGGGATATGGCAACGACCCTGAAGATGATGGTTATAGCCAAATTACTTATTACAAAAACTGTAAATTTTCAGTTGGCCTCTTTTTTAATTGGCCCCTCCAGTCAGCCCTGTTATATTCCACCTGCTCCAATTTTGCCACGTTGATTGAGGTCCTTTCCAACTTTGGCGTACCACCTGTTGTGGAGTTTCCCGTGCCGTATTTTCATCGATGATGGATTCGAAGATTTTCCGAGCTGCAGCACTGATGTTCATTAAGCCCTTTATGTCTCAACCATCACGATGAATTCTGACTCTATTTGACACATATTAGGCTTATGTTGGCGAATTTAGCCAACAATAATGTGTATTGTCATAAGACCCTCGCTCACGTTTCGGGAACTCAAGAATTCTTGCTCAAGTCTGACTCATTTGGCAAATCCGCATGCGAATAAGCGTTGTTCTTTTTCCCTATTGCAATCACCATAATATAGATCACAATTATTCATCCTCCTTATGTCCGGCCCAGAGCATCTGTTAATTACTCGGCAGGTCGTAGTCTATTATTTCACGTGTATATCGGAAGTTCGTTGTCCTTAAAACGTTTGCTAGGATCGTCAACAGTGAAGACATTTTTATCCGATGACATTAGTTGGTTCGTCACATCTTTTTAATCTCTTTCGTATGGGGCTATGAGCCGTTTAACTGCGTAGGCCAGTATTATACTACTGACCTAGAATCCCCTGGGTTTTTTTGCCGGAATTACCGGGACTACCAGTGGGAGGTAAGACAAGCACTTCACAACCAACTTAATTGTTGCGCTGCTGGCCCAATACAAGATATAGGACAATCAATACCTGATTTCGTCAGTCTGAAATCTTCTATTGACGTGCTTCTGCTGACATTCATAACAAATTAACATTATTGTCGGCAGAGTATATCAGAATTGATGCACAAGTATGGTCTACGATGATTTATCTATCGTGCATCACTTCATTCCCTTTGTAGAAAAATTAAAATAGAAAATATCTACCTGACTATGGTCGTTAATTTTAATATCAGATCCATATGCTTATGTGATAACTACTTTCGAAATTTTCTTTGTTGTAGGTATCCCATCTTACCGCTTATCACATACTCGTATCTAACTTTCATCTCAACAACATTGAGTAATCACTAATTTTTCACGGTTATTGCAATAATAAGCATATTAACCGATCCTATGGGCATTGTCTTCACTAATAGATTCATAAATCCGTCAATTAGGTAAGGCCAACAAGAACTACCCGTTCGAATTGATTAAATCAATAGAATACCATAGTTGAGCTCCACATCCCACACTACTAATAAAGCACCCATTTGCGATTAATAGAAAACATACAATAAAACCCGACCAAATAGACTAACTTTCAAGTATCTATAAAATTAGGCATATTAATATTCATTAGCCCGCAGTCAAAGATTCGTTAGCAGGTCGTACACTTAACATATCTTTGATAGATTATGATCTCTTGCTCGACATGTTATGGAAATAAAATTGTTCCGCTTTCTTCCGAGTGTCCTTAATATAAATATCAAAAAATATTCTAATTATGATCTTAATGGTAGTGTAATACTTATATCTTTGAATGTTTTTTCCAAATATCTGTTTTTCAAATACTCCACATCCAACAGAGGTGAGTCACTCCTGTTTGAGATACAATCTAATTAATTATACAGATGGACTGACTATTTGAAAAGTATTCGTATTTCCAGCACTATTTGCTTTCTATTGTAGCTTTTGTTTTTTTTTTTTTTTTGAATTAAAAAAAAAAAAAACTTCACTTAAAAGTCGGTGACTTACATATTAGTTTTGCAAAAAGATACAACTCTTATCTCATTAGTGGGATCCAGATTGAATTCAATTTTTTTTCTATAATTAGAATTAAATTGATGGCTTATCGGAGATTTCTTTTTGAAATTTTAATTGGAATTATTGCTATAGATTGTCGTGGTTTCGTTTTAAAGTCGACTGGTTGGATACTTTTTAATGCGATCGTAAAACAAGTGTAGATACTGATCGTTTGGTAATTAAATTTATTGATTGGGGTTCCTTGAGAGAGGCTCTTGTCATCTTCGACTGAAACAAATCTAAGATGACGCAAAATTAGAGGCAATTGAATGGCGTATTTAATCTGTTTTTCTTAATTAACTATCCTAACCATTCGGTAAAGATATGTTTTATGGAAATAGAATTAAAGTGGTTTCATTTCAATTGCAAATTCTGCAAACTTTCGGCACTTGTTGGCCAAAATTTGTGTGATAGCCATTTTAAGAATTGAAAACAACCCCTTGTCAGTTAGTGGCCCCATTAAAATGAAGAATTCCGATCATTTAAATTTTGAATAAATAGAATAAAGGTGTGTAAAATAGCATCATCTTCTCCTCGCAATACCTCCTGAATAGCTTTCAAAAAGTGTGCGGAATCTAACTGTGTTGGACACTACAGCATGGAAATGTGACCATAAGTCCACATGATGAGACATTTTTTGCTCATCTAGCTGACTAAAAGATGTTTTTGAAAGTTAAGCAAGAGCTTCATGGAAGATGTTTGCGAAAGAATTCATTCAATGCAATGAATACACCTTCAGCTCCTGACTGCAGCGACGCAGGCTCTTGATGGTTTTCGGAAACTATACAGCGTCCGCACCAGAAGAGAATCTGAATATTTTACAGATAAAAGAAAAAGAAATGCAATAGCCCAGTTTCGAGTTTTATGCCTGTTTTCTAAAATCACAACATTCAGGGAAATCGGTAGCCCAGCCGAAGACCTCAAAAAGGCCAATTACACTGGAAAAAAAACTCAAAAATTCTGATGGTATATACGGTACAATGTTTCTCAGCCTCATCCTTGAAATTCACTCTAAAGGTAACCAGATGGAAACCGACTGACAAGTCAGCTTCTATTATCAAAGCTAAGAGTGAAATAAGTAGCTCAACAAGCCTTTGTTGGCATCTGTCATCGCTTGCGTTGACAGATGAGCCATCATATACGCTTGTTCTGCCTTTGGTAGCATACCTTCTCGTACAACCAATTATTTTTCAAAAATATAAAGATCAGCTGCCGCCAGTTCCGAAGAAAGCCCTTTATTTCAGCCTGGCAATGGTCAATATACTAAAGTTCCGGTGATATCTCGCCTCGTGAGCCTACGTTTCAAAATCTTGTGAGCAGAATTAAAGGTGTAATCGGCTTGGAATATGCATTGGGCGTTTTCTTTAAAATAAAGGGTTCTTTACAGAAAGCAGTTTTTGAGGGCCTGTGCAACTTGACCAGATAATTCTTATTTACTTATTTAACGGGCTTCGTAATCCGCCTGACGCATGGCAGCCTTCCATGTTTTCTTCCTGGGCACGTTTTCCCAATTGCCTAGCCCAAGTGCTTTGACATCCGGGGTAGCTTGATTCTTAAACGTAAGATAAGTCGTCATTATCGTCTCGAATCTGGGATTGTGTTTCGAAGTTCATCTTTGCTGGAGCATTGTTCATAGAGTTTACGGTTGTATCCTCTATTCGCCGCCTTCCTCGTATATGCAACCTAATATTCGACAACGAAGTTTTCTCACGAAAGTCTTCGATTACTTTTGTGCTTTCCTGGTTTCTTGCTTTTCGTCCAACACTCGGCTTCAAATAGCAGAACTGAGGAGGTCAATATTTGGCAGAGCCTGAGTTTTTCTGAGTTAAAAGTTTTGAGCCCATTTGTTATGCCAAACCTAAGTAGCAGCGATAAGTCTTCGTCGAATCTCCTCTAGGATGCCGTGGATTTTTACTTCGAGGTAGGTCAACTCCTAGATAGGCCGTTTTATCCTAGAATGTCGACATATGCTTCTATGTTTATTGACAATATTTACTTGGATGTGTTCGCACTTACTTAGTCAAGGAAAACTCGTTTTGCCCGTTCTTGAATTGAAGTAAAAACCCCTATGGTGGCACGCTGGGAGCGACCAATGATATCGATATCGTCTGCGTATCCCAACAGCTAGACAGATTTGATGAAGATTGTGCTACCATTGGAATGAGGATATCACATGTGAGAGCATATCCTTGCCAAAATCCGGTACACATTTCTAATATTTCAGGAGAGCTCTGGTATTTCCAAATTGCACAGCTTGATCAGTTTTGCAAAAATCCTGAATTTGGCCATTATAGAGTTCAAGACTATGAATGCTATAATATGGGGCTTTAAAATCTTTGAAGAGATGTAGAGTGTCGACTTGAAATTCGAAACTACACTGGTATGTATCGATTAGTGTGTTAAAGAAGGGGTGGATAGGTCCACATATTACGTTGGATATGATCCGATAGATCAGACAACAAAATCTAGACAAATCAGTGAATATAACTTTGGGTGTGAGTGGTGACAGCGGCCAATATGGGATGGCGAAAGCGAATATAAGTTGCCTTTAGGATGTCGTGCTGCACTCGACTGATATTGTGCATTTCTGTTAAAACACAAGCAACACTAGACCTATCGACAAGTTGTGACATAGAAACGCGGTTTCAGTTAATTTCCTCAAAACTGTCGTTATTCTATTCACGATATGAAAGAAGCTACCTAGTTTGGGTAGAATGTTGAGTAGACTAAGCACTTCTACATGGTATTGTAGGGTTCTGACTGTGTAGTGAAATTTTCAAAAGGACATAGACCTTATCTTTGGATCTACAAGTACATGGTTATGAAAAGATGATTCGATCCTGCTGCTCCTTCCACTAAACTCCGAATAATGGTCTGCCCTAGCTGCATTACACACACGTCTGAATCTTCTCTAGACGCATTGATGAATCCTCCCCTAATTAAATCCTAAGCACTCGATGTTGTTTGCCTACGAATTTATAAACTGACGCAATGACATTGGACCTAAACTTGATGCAGCATATGCTCAGGCCTGAATTCGGCTAGAATCTAGGCTCGGAAAAGAATTTAGTTGGATCCTTCTTCATATCTGCAAAATCGATTCCGGAGTAACACTGACTATTTATGGGGTAGTCATACGTAATTCGGATGAAATGTTATCGGCAATAACGTGGCGAATATTGACTTCCAAGTAGTCCAGCGTCTCTCTCGTCTTTATGAACACAGACTAACGACTTCAAATATTTTTCCAGAAGACTATCTAACAGGTCCCTTTGGTACATTATTCTTCAATGCTTCCTTCAATAAATTGATTGCGGCACACGCTGTATGTTATGTTTGGGCGTCTTGTTGAATTCAAAGCTCTTCCATATTCTGCTTTGCATTGACTGCAACGTTATGATCATCATCATTTTGAAGAAATATGGACCAATGATTTCACTATCATATATAGCACAATTTTCCTCACTCCACACATCAAAACTTTGTGGTGAAGAAGAGGATCAAGAGCAATCTGGCTTTAGACCCTTTCAGCCAACGTACGATTCACACGATGGTCCGGCGGCTTCAGTTCTTGCACGATCTGGAATATTGTAAATTCACTAAGAAAGATCATGCAGTGGATGGATACAGCTCCAAAGCGACGTGAACGTTAACTGACTCCAGAGGGGAACGAATTCAGACATTTTCTATCGCTGGCGTAGAGATCTTTTCCTAGTATTGCATGCATCAAAGAACTGCGTCGCTGTGTAATTGGCCGGGCTAGGAACAAATATAGGAACAAATATTATTTGTCAGTAAGGTCATACACCATACTCTCTCTGAGGCCAATCATAGATGGACTCTTCGAGACGAATTGTACACTATCTATACTAGTATGGCTCAAATTCGATCCTCAACAAGGAAGGGAACTTATCAACCCCCGGACAAGACATACTCACAGCACACTATTCCGTGAAGAAGACATTCACTGCGATTTCTGCGGAAGCAGCAGGAATGAAGAGATAGTGTATTCATCAGAATGTAAGCCCTAAGCAGTTACCACTTCCGAATGATGACCCCTGATCTATGAAGATCACAGATCTTGACAAATTTTTCAAGAAATCTCTTTGGTCCCAAGCGTAGTTAGGACATCGGTATTGGGCAGTGGTATTGCAATGAACTAGGAGGACGTTTGTACCAATGTTGACCCAATCCGAGCGAGTTCAGGGCAATCACCATGTGAATCATTGTCTAATTCTACGTTTATCTTGTCATTTGGAATTTAGTAGCCAAAACCAATAAAACTTTCGTTCTCTACAATGCTCGACTTGTCGAGTTATTATAAATTGCTGGCGATAGTCTTTTAGCGCGTTACGGTTGTGATTTTATTGTTACTGTCGATATTTTATCGACGGGCATCTCAATTTAAATATCTCTTCAAAACGCATGCAAAGTTGTTGTATTTTTGTTGTTTTTCTCGAAAACAACAACCGAATCAAAGAACAATAAAACACAAAGTCGTGTCCTCGTGAATATACATTAAAATTCAATTAACTTAATGTTTTTGTAAACATATTTCAACCAATTTAAATGTCTTATTAAGGAATAAATTTTAAAAAAATAAAAAAAGAATTCTACTATCTCCAAATGCATCTGTATCCAATTAGGTTAATGCCATCTGCTTTAGGCGATGATTAAATATTCGTTTTCACCGTGCGTCGGCCAGTCGTCCAGCTGGTCGGCCGCCTCCTTAGCCCAGTGAAAGGGTTTATCTGAAACACCTGAAGCAATTTTCTAAATATTTCTCCATTTGATACGAGTACGAGTACGAGTAAATCCACCAATATTAGGCGATATGACGTCAATGGTAATTTAATGTTTAGGCCCAACTGTCAAAACAGTAAACCACGATAAATAGCTTACGGATGATGGAAATTTGTTTCCATAATTGAATTGGAGGGATAGTCAGATAGACACGGTCGATACCACTTAAGAGGATCTATTGGAGGAAGAGGAAATTTTCGTTGGTACGATGAGGGTGTTGTCAGTTATTTATGGTCGAATTGGGCCGATAACTTTTTAAGGAGACATTGTCGTAAAATGCTGAATGAAATCAATGAAACTTTAGTCAATCGAACGTCGTTTGTATTCATGAGGGGAGTTGGGCTGGAGTGATTCAGAGATACAGAGTGGATTTTGAGGTTTAAATTGGAGACTAAAGTTATGACTTCCAATTTGATTATGTTATCAAAACGTTTTCTGAAAACATTGACTTTAAAGTGCTGATGGTGTGCCGAAAAGAAAAAAAATCGTAATGAACCGATATTGAGACATTTCTGGTATGAGGGTTTGTGTGTTTAAAGAAAACCCATTTTCTAAATATCTCTTGGGTGGAATTTATGGTTATTCTGTTCGTCTTTTGATAATTCCGGAATCTTTTATTTATATCCACACTTACAAAATGATGAGATATCAGCTCAGTTTTGTCTTATTCTATAATATGCAGATGAAGGATGATTATTTAGATGTCATTGTGCACTTGCTTTAGAGCGAGCCAGAGCTCAACGTTGGGTTAAAGAGGAGCAGTACACCTACACAGATGGAAACAACAGTGTTGGCTGCATCCAGCCAATAAATCTGGTTATCCTCTTTCAGATGAACTTTGACCAGAACCAGTTTCTGAAGTAGAGACGGTGGAAGAAGAACTCAGATTCCATAAGAGCCTACTGATACTGATTTAGACAGTCCCATATGGACGAGGGTTATGACGAAAGGCCTGACCATCTAGGTTGGAGACTACTCATCAGATCATCTCCTCGGTGGTATATTTGGTGGCTATACGGTGGCTATTTGTATGCGGATTTGCTAAAAGAGGCAAACTTAGAATAAGCGCCTTGTGGCAACCCAAATTAAAACTAAATCTCCCAGGGTATAGGGTACGCCCTAAAGAGAAGAAAAACAATAGTTATAATGAATGTAAGATGCAAAGCCAGGAAAGCAAGACAACTTTGGTAGCACAGACGGTGAGCGTAACCTGCACAATATCACCTCCGACAACAGATTCCGGTTTATCGTCTCTTAAGTTTTCTCGACGTGTTGCGCTGCAGCTTCTACTCCCAAACCTCAGTAACAAACCTTCCAATACTTACTTACTTACTTAAGGTGGCGTTACAGTCCGGGGTTGACCTGGATCTGAAATAAGAAGCACCCCCAGCCAACTGAATCCTTGACCAGTTGCCTCCAACTTCTGACGCTAATTTGGTTTAGGACCCCTTCCACTTGAGTGTACCACATGAGTCGTGGTCTTCCTCTGGTGCCCTGTTCCTCGGGAGCGGATTCGAAGATTTTTTGCACCGTTCTACATGACCCATCTATCTTAGTCATTAGACCTTCACTCTTCTGGCTAAGTCGATGCAGCCAGATACGCACAGTTCGTCATTGTTTCTCTTCCACCACAGACGATCAAAGCAGCCAAATCCACCTTCATCCATTTTTGATAAAGTCCAAGCCCCTGCGATATAGAGCGTGACTGGGATTATTAAGATCTTACTATATATGGGGTCACTTTTGTTGTTCGAGAGCGGGATTTGCTAGTCAATTGCATTCTTAGCCCAAGTGTTGGTGTCTGAATTGATAGCAGAGCCTAGGTAAACAAAGTCATTAACTACCTCAAAGTTATATCTGCCGACGGTGACGTTCTGTCGCAGACCTCGGTGTTGGGTGTCCTTCTGGGCTGACAGCATATACTTGATCTTGCCCTCATTGCTCCCTCTTGCCTTCTGCCTCAATAATCGCGAAAGCGTCATTGACATCACGCTGCTTTCTGCAGATTATGTCCAAATCATTGGCGTATGCGAGTAATTAGACGCACTCTTCAATGATTCTGCCTCTTGAGTTGGAGCGTGAGTTTTGCACTATTCTTTCAAGAATGATGTTAAAGAAATCCCATGACATCGCCTCGCCTTGTCCAAATCTTTTTTTGACATCAAAAGTCTCGGTGAGATCTTTGCCCATCTACTAACGGGCGAACTTGGCAGGGATGCCAAATCTAGACATTGCCCTATATAGCTGGGCCTATAGATTAGATTTAAATTTATAAGAGACTTTTATTTCTGTTCATCATCACCTACATGCCATTTATCGACCCTGAGAAGAAAACAATGTCGTCTGCATACAGCAGAGCTGGTATTCTAGTGCTTCCGATATCGATGCCACCTCCTATGAACTCAGTTATATCATTGATGAACAAAATAAACAGCAAAGTACTTAAGATACAACCTTGTTTCACACCAATTGTTGTCAGAAATACTTGGGATACTGTATCACCATCCCATACGCATGCAACATTAATATCAGCTCGGCTTATATATCGGCTTAAAATCGATGGATTGGTGGTGTTTATCGGTTTGGAGCTCATGGGTGTTTTCTAAGATCTCCCATAGTGTGAATGTTTGATCGATGGTGGACTTCACTGGCCTATAGCTACACCGATATGGATCAATCAGACTTTCACATAATACGGCAGATTGTAGGCGATGTTAAGAAGACTGATGCCTCTGTAGTTGGCGCTGTTTAGTGGGTCTCCTTCCTTGAGGATGGAACAAACAACGCTGAAGTTTCATTCATCGGGCATATTTTCATCCGAACATATTTTACGTTCGCTCCAGCAGCTTTGTTGGACTTAAGTTTAGAGATGGCTATCGTCACTCAGTTTAGATCGCGTAGACGGAATTATTGTCTTCCCAATTGGACGGTTCAGCGTTCAATCTGAATCGCGACCGAAAGCATTCTTTTTTCAGGCAACTAAAAGCATATAAGATGAGTGGTTGACTAGAAAACAACAGCAAGCCAACTTCCACTAACAATTTAGTGTCCCCATTAAATGTTGGATGCTACTCATGGAGCGAAATAGCCACTGAGCCCAAACCTCTTTCTTTCACTTTCTGTCCCATTTTCTGAAAAACTTGACACATGCTTTGGCATCATAGTCATAGTGTAGTCATACCCACTTGAGTGCCACTATATAGTGGCATCTACTGCGACTCTACTACTATGTTCCCATATTCGTGTCTTCAGGCTTTGGTTCGGGGTTTGTGTCTATAACACGTTTTTTTCATCTTTTGGAAAATTTTCCGAATCTCATATCCTCAACCTCGACCTTCTCATAGTCCTTCTTTTTCCTTCTGAGAAGGCGGTGTTCATCTCTCCTCTTCTGCTCGTACACCTCATGAACAGCTCTACTTGTAGTCCTTCTGTACAGCGCGGTTTTGTATTCATCTGGCTTAGCTGCATCTGCTTGCCGACACTTGTCGTCAAACCAGGGGCTTCGTTGAAACCTAGCACATCAGAGGCGGCATCCACGATGGCTTTTTGGCATTGTTGCCACTAGTCTTCGATACTTGATGCTGGTGGCATAGCACCACTTGAGAGATTAAGGGAGGCTCGATCGGAGAAAGATTTGTCTATCTCTTGCAACTATAGCAGTCAGACTTCCACACAGTATTAGCTTGCCTTTGCGATGTTCGGGATATCCGTAACCGTACCTTGGCTGCAGCAAGGTAATGGTCTGAATCGATGTTGGTCCCCCGGAACGTTTTGACCTCCATAATACTGGAGAAGTGTCTTCTGTCGATCGCAATGTGGTTAATCTGGTTGGCGGTTGAAAAGCGTTGGAAAAGATGAATAGATGATTTTTGAATATTATCTGATACGAGATAAGTCATTAAATACTGCAATTTCATGTTCTGATTTACCAAATTTGCAGTTTCTTTTGCTCGAACGCTTTGTAAGAAAAGTAAACTCCTACATGAAATTAGAGGATATAAATATTTCCGTTTCACTGGCTTAAGATCCGTCATTCTATTTTTTATTTAATATTGCCGCACGGGAAATCTCTCCTCGGAATCTATACAAATCTACTTTGAAAACTACTTCTCGTTCCCACGACCACGGTTTCATGAAATCAAACAAAAGATATTCCGAATTCCTTTCCGCAATATCAAATTCCTTGCTGCCATCCTTCTACGCATATTGCACGCAATAAGTGAAAAAAATCGTTCTTGTGCACGCACGTCCTGTATGCGAGTAAATGAGTAAGAGTAAGTAAGATACGCACACCGTATCTGAATTCAGTTCTTTGCCCTTACGCAGCCTTGATTATCTGACCTTTGTGCAAAAATTTCAAATAAAAGGCAGCAGGGGATAAAGGAGAATATGAAAGAATAAAAAAGAGGGATATGAGCGATTTTGGAAAATAGGATTTCAACACCGCACTTGAAAAGATGAGTCCTTTTGTTTACTGTCCGTAAATCCTCCTGATGATTATTTCGTTTCCTATTCGTTTATCCCTGGGTGCTGACTGTAATTACGTTTACGAGTACCACACAAGGGACAATCAGTGTAATCAGTTTATAGGCTTAGGATACCAGGTAGCTGGAGGTATCAATTTTGATGTTCTTTTCGTGATTGATGATCATTGCGAATTGGACACGTTCACGAATATCTGTCTGTTTATCAGGGTTTCTGGAGACACTTTTACCGATAAGGATCAAAGTGGCACTAAGAGTGTTTTAGTGACCATTCGATGTCTGCATCAACGGGTCAATGATATCAAACAGCGTGAGTTATCTACAGATTAAAGGTGGCATGATTGGTCATTCGTACAAATACGAAGGGGTACTTCTATGCAACAAAGTCCAACAAAAGAATTATTAAATTCCCACAAAATGACCAGCCCTATGCAAGCAAACTTCATGTTGAGCCTCACCTTTTTCGGAGTGTCCTCTATGCAAACATTTATTCCCACAAAAACTGCATCGCGTCTGTACTCGTATGTTATGTCCAGGTAATTATGCGCAGCCATATCACTCGAAGGCCAGTTCTCTACGAAAAGGAAGTTCAAGTGACTTAGCCTGGTACTTACTACAAGCGAATTCCCACTCCATGTTGTAAAGCCCACGCAATCTCTGATTTATGCTAGTCTCTTACTGACCAGGCACTTCTCATTCTCATGATACTGACACTTTAATTGGCCACCACACCCAACCCCACCGACTGTCTTATAAGACTTCCGTTCCAAACATGTGAGTGCGGGTGATGTACATTTTCACGATCATGATCACAAGAATCATCACCATGATCACCTCCATGATTACTACCAAGCTCACCAGCATGTTCATGAACAACAACATCACCCAAGCCAGGCCAGCAGCACTTTACATCACATAGTCAATGTTTTAAGTTGAAGAGCTCACCTTGAGGCAGCTACTTGTAGAATGTACTGACCGCCAGCCGGCCAACCAGTATTCGTATGTTGATTAGATGTCGAGAAGGAGACGCACTCCCGAATACTAAGTCACATGCTGGGCACGTCATGGCCGTACCAAGCTCCAGAGAAGACATACCCTCAGAGTCGCCCCCAAAACAGAGCTCACTAAGTACACTAAACTTCAACGGATCGTCGCAAAAATAGTGACTTGTTGCCCTAGTGCTCTAGAGCACCATAGAGCTCCAGTATGCATAGTCGTACGGATACTTACTCGTATAACAGTCTTCGTCATCGTATTGTCTATTCCAAGTCACAATAGCAAGTGTGTGTGACCAACCTTGATGGCGTCCTAAGCCTATGTGCGATAGTTACAGCTAATATGCGCGCAAACCTGCAAACTTAACCTGGAGCTAAGGGAGCGGGGCCAGACGGTGCCTATACTTAGCCGGGTTGAAATCATTTCAGAGTGCTTATCTGTATTTCTTTTTTCGTTTAATAGTTTTGAGGCACTAGACCAGGCTTGGCTGACTGGTTGACTGAGTGACTGAATGACTGGAGTGTATATCTTGGATACGTTATGCAGCTCCAAAGCAATACAATCTTGTGCTGTTGCGCTGTTCCCCAGTCTATGGCTTATGGGTTTTTTTTCTTGTATGTGCACACACATTTGGCGTGTTTGCCTGTCATTACATTTGAATTAATGCCAAGTCCAAGTTTGCCATAGGAGATGTAGAGACGTATAAAGCTAAACGAGCAGCGAAGAGGAGAGTGCATTGACTTTTGTCGCGTCGTCATTGTCGTTATGCTGGTACTACCTGAACAGCCTGCCTGCATGCATCTGCACTCAGAAATTGCTTACGAGTGCACTGCAAAAAATTTATTTTTTTCTTTCAAGTCGATCTCAGTGGGGTTTTGTATTTTCTGTGTTTTTCTGTATTTTTTTGGAAAAGTTGGACTACCAAATGGGTTTAAATTTGTAGTCAATAGGGGACTCATTATCTGGTTGAAACAGTGGCAAGCATACTCTTAAAGACGTGCTTATGTGCTTATGCCAAACATCTGTATCTTTTCATGGTCAAACGGAAATTCGAAGGTGTGCGCTGAAACACTCCAACGTACGTGTGTGTTCAAAGCTCATTTTTAGTGAATAGATACGTTCATTCACTCATCTAACTTCAACCGAAGTGATCGACGAAAGCATCCAGTATTCTGAATGTATCAGCAAAGCTAGACTCGGGCTACCACATTGTTCCGATTATCACAAGCAGCGCAGTCAGTGTTCCTCTGTGAATCAATCAATCAAAAAACAGCAATTTCACCATATCCGACTCAGTTGTACGATTAAGGTAAGCACTGTTTGGTGTAAATTGCTCAGTGCTGAATTGAGCTTTCTTCACTTCCTTGTGGTAGACACCAGGTATCGGCCTCACCTAGCCGAACTTGACTTGCCAAAGTTTTATGCGGCAATATTGAGTAAGAAAAAAAGCTACAAAAGCAATATTGTTTTGTCTGAAATGATATAACCTCAGATGGAAGACGCACAGCAAATTAACTCGCGTGCCGCTAACAATAGCGACGTATTGCACATATGAGCTATTTGAACTTATTTGAGGCTGAGGTAAATAAGGACGAGTCAAGATGTTAAAATAGGAATGATGATGGATGAAACCATGGTGGGGCAACGTCAAATCTCACATTACCGAAGAGATCTAGGGTCGGACTTTAAACAGCCTACTCGCACCCAAATAACTAGCGAAAGTCATAGACTGCTGACAGATATCACTGTCATCGAGAAAGTGGCAGCGGGATGGCCGGAAAATAAGGAGAATAAGAAGCTTTGGCGTACGAGTAAACTTAGGAACTAGAACATACATATATAGACACAGAGCAGCGTCTATACTTGAATGCATATCTACTGCAAGCACCGCAGAAGAAAACTTGAGCCGTCGCTACGTGGACGAACGCTTTGCACCGATCCACATCAAGCCTTACTTCGCCAATATTAGCCGTTCACATTGCCACAGACGAAATAGATACTAAGAAAAAGTGCTCCTACGAGATGCTTGACTATGCCGAGTACTGTCCTAATTGTGCATTATGTGGAATTTGAAGGACAATGATGGTAAGTTGTACATCAAACCATCCACCAAATTGATAAAAGAGCGATCGATGTATGCCACTGCCCTAGTATTATAGATGTCCGAACATTGTGATGCCCCAATATAAATACTGACCACAGCGTAGTTGTATAGCTTTGCTAATCCCGTACCCCTGAAGCTCTCATAAAACGCTTTACAACCCACATTATGAGTTGAAGTTCAGTGTCTTCGATGCCAAGAAGCCATCAGAAATACTACAAGCAAGCCTACGAAGCAGCACTGCATAGAAATACTAGAACGAAACATATGCTTTACGAGCATAAAAGGACTAACATCGTCGAGAATATAAGGAGATGCCACCAAAAAAAAGCGTCGAAGTAACCAGACACGAAAAATTTTCGCCACAAGTTAAGCAAGCAGTATTATTAGCATTATAGTAAGGTACGTTGGGCACATTTATCCAAATCGTTGACGAAAGCACTCTGTCCGAACTTGCTCCACCTACCATCAAACAGGGATCTGTCAAACGAGGAGATTAACAGGCAGTCAGGCCATAAAATGAACAATGGACAGTACAATACCTCCGTATCAACACACTAGCAACTAAGACACATTCCGCAACGCAACTATTGACGCAGTGCACTTTTCTTTGGGCCTTGTCGTGGCAGAAAGGCTTAAGAGGGAAAAATCCTAAAGTTCTGAAATGAACCCAAGTTATATGTCTAACTAGACGTTAAACTGTTAAAAATATGGGGGTGACCCAAAAGGACTATATGCCAGGTAGTGCTCGCAATAACGATAATCCACTCGTGGTCTTCTCGACTGTGGTTGGACACGGATTCTGTAGGCCCAACCGACATACAAAAAACCCCGTCGATTTAGGTGCTGACCCACGTGCTGCTAGATTAGTTAATTTCGATGGCTCCTGTGGTTCTTTCTACGACACGTGGGACAAGCGCACGACGCTAAGAGACTGCAAATGCTAAAAGTCTCATTTTCCCAGTGGCGACAGAGAAGAAAAACAGGTCGGCGGAAATGGCAGCAAATGAAACCGATCAACTTCTCGGTATTGAAACTGCACCCTCTTCTTCTGTCTCGAAAAGAGAAATAAAGTTTCTTGCACTCCTTCTGTTGATCAACCGTTCCGGATGAAACCGGTGGTACAACCAACAAAAACTGCAGTTAAAGTGGGCGGAAGTCGACATCGACAAAAACAAAACCAGCAGTGGTGGTATCTGTGCAATGTCCCGATAAGGTGGGTTCTACAACCAGCAAAGGCCGTAGTCGGTTAATGCCAAAACTACCTTTCTGAATGTCCGGCTTATGCTCATATTAAGCTGTAGTTACTCGGGGACTATAGAGACTGTAGGGAAGCGCTTATTCGTATTTCTTCAAAGGACTGACAAATTTCATTAAAAGGAATTTGCAACGAGTACAACGGACTAGTTCTTTGTCTGACTGCTCTGTTCCAGAAAAAAAAGAAAAAAAAAGAGATAATGAAGAAATATTGCTAACAGGTATAGATCCATTAGAAGCTATAGATAATGACAGCTTCTTTGTGTTCGAAGATCCGCAGGGTAAGTTAGCACACAGGAGCGATTTTCCAGGAAGTGTATGACGCAAATAATGTAATTGACCCGAAACACAACCTGGAGCATCGAGTCCTTTTGCTCAATTTATATCTTCAAAATGATAAGGGGAACTTGTGATTCGAGAGCTCAAGTTTCACTGAGTTAGATGATAAAAATATGGCAAATAATGTCATCGCCAACTAGAGGAAGCAACCCCTTTCATACAGAAGGAAGAACACCACGGGATCCTCGAATCACTGAGAATAAAAAAATCATTAGGAATCGATGGAATACGGAACATTGTGTTTCGACATCTTCCAATATAGAATCAGGCATATCTTTTGAAGATAAGTCTCCTCCTCAATATCAGCAAAGTATTCAAAAAGTGATTAGGTCCTGACTAAGTGGGCTGAGGACAAAAATATTGTATCGATTCGGTTTCATAGCGGGACATAATATCACGCATACTGCGTTTAAACTAGCATGAGATTCAACGACAAACTATACGAGCTGTACCGCGACATCGGCTTAGTCAGAAAACTGCGGATTAGTCGCCTGAGGTGACTAGGAAATGTAGAGCGAATGAACACCAATGTTTCGGCCCGCAGAGTCTTTGTATCTAACCCGAAGGGACAACGCAGTAGATGAAAAACTCACAATAGGTAACACGCACAAGTAGAAGAAGGGGACCTCAAGAGACTTGGTGTGCGCAACTGGAGGTAGTTAACTAAGGACAAATTCGTTTATGATCGGCAGGGCAAGCTCTTTATTTCCTAGTCATTATAACCTACAAACATTTGATACCAACCTACATCGGTACCTCTCTTTCTTTCCTCCCTGATTTGCCTTCACCCGTGCTTATTATAAAAAACAAAAATCAACAAATGTGGCCTCACTTTTTCATAGAGTATTACAACCCCGTATCTAGTTGCCTAGTTAGCAACTCAGGCTACGTAACCACCCATTTTCCATGCAAATTTTGTGATTCCAACTTGGAATTCAGAAAATTTGAATGAATAACCCCTGCTGCAGACCATGAAATCCTCAACTTAACCTTCCTTGAGTGAAAACTTGGTTTTGGCATGGGTTTTGGTGCCTTATGCTTGTCAAGTCGCAGCGAAGATAATTGTCGATAAGATTATGATATATTCTTATCACAGCCAACAATTCTATATGAAAACAAGAAGAGTCAACTTCTAGTCGGCATGTCTTGTTCCATTCGGTCATTTGCTTTCAAATAATAACTCTAACTACCGAGTAATTCTTAAAAGTGGACGCCCAGATAATCCGCAATATCCCACAGTTTGACTTTAATCAGATTCCATCAAAACAGTTAGGTCGTCGTTGTCTATGGCCGCTTAAGAGCTTTGGATATAATAGCGAATTCTGGGAGTTGTAACATACTCGTACTTCGCTTAGGATGGCTATGACATGTAGAGTGAATGGATGTCAACATTTGGTCTCGAAAAGTGCTCGATTAATGCTTAATCAATCAACATGAACTAAATACATATGGATTTGGCTTCCAGATCCTTGTCTAATTTTCTGCTGAGATTGGAATTAACTATGAAGATTTCCACCACCACTCAGATACTAGTCCAAACCAGTACTTAATAGAAGGAGAGTCAACCGCATATTTGCATAACAGATGAAGATCTGGGCTCATTGATTCGGACAATATATTTCTAAGACATACCCAGAAGAATTGCCGTCGTACAAATTAGACCTTCGAGTCTTTTCTTCATCAAGTGTAAAGCAACATTAACTGTGTTTGAAAAGACCAGCGAGTAGCCGAAAAGAAAAAGGATCAGATAGTCGTTAAGCAGGCGATGTCATTGCTGAATGTCTATTTAGAGTTTTTAGCAACAGACCAATGAATATGCCTAAACTATAGCCGACAGGATGCCACGTTGTAGACGCCTTAGCTCATCTATGGATGAGCATATTGCATAAAAACCATAGATATTCGTGATTCCAAAGTAAATATGAGACTTACTGAAAACTAGATCATTAAAAGCAGCAATCTATCTGACTATAAAGTTAATTTCTTTATTATTTAGAGCCCACATCCACTACGGGCTGTACCGTCTCCTTAGTATGTAAATCAATATTGAATTATCGAATTCAGCTACTGGCCTCCACCACCGGAAAATCACCTAAAAATCCTCCTATTGGATTCCTAAAAAAAATTTTTCTGAGTGTAGGACAAGCGCATTATTTGCATCGCGGTCTACTGCACAGCACATGCATACTCGTATATGTATCTTCGTACGTAAATGGCTGACTTCTTAAAAGCATTACATCAGATTCATAACCTGGTGGAACAAGAATTACCTGGAAGTAAGCTTAAAGGCGCCTGTACACACTCCAGCCGTTCGGCGTATACTATCGTGCGCCAAACTATTATGTGACGCTTGATGCTAACCCAACAAGCCCGAACAACATCCGCAAGCTAGCGGATTTTTAGGACAAAAACCGCCTGCACTTTGCCCCGTTGCAGCACCTCATAGAACTCCTCATCATTTGCACTGATTAATTAACAGACAAAAGGATTAAATTTGTCATCCAGACACGCAACCATTCAAAGGCACAAACATCTAGATACACGAGCATGAGTGTTCTATAAGAAGCCTCATCTCTTGGATTAATGATACTGGCATTCACGGTAAAGTAAACAAAAGAAACTTTTATCTTTGACTAAGAATCAGGAAGTTAGTCTTGGTAATGAAATCGGTCAAAGGTCCATTGAAACACGCACGCATCTCTCACTCGAGCGGTACACGAGGAAGCGCATTTAGCAATTATCAATCACACTTCATGGAATTAGATAATTGGAATCAATCTGTATCTACTCGTATATGTTCATACGACTATTTGCCTGTATCTCTGTAGTCCGTATGTACTCAACAGTCGGTATACACGCAGTCTATACGAGTATCTAAAAGGTATTATCAGCTAAAAGTCTACACCTTTTCTTGGACTGGCGATCCGGTGTGTGATCGATTATGCCGTCGACCGTTATTTAATAAGGAAATTCCATAATTTGCTTAGAGTTGCCCATGAATTGGCTAACAGACGCAGTGGGTTAGGGTGCGCTACCAGAGATATTCTAACGCGCAAACGTTTGCTAAAAAAAGAAGTAGAGATAGTGTACTCATACTCGTATCTGAGCGTGCAATTATTTCCCCTCATCAATCGATTTCAAATTGCAGTTTGACTGGTGGTAATGGTTCGTTGATTCCTTATGAAGGTATAGCCATACAGATCGATGGACAGACGCATGTACCATACTCGTCGTATGTCGGTGTAGTAGACGGCTGCGGTGTGTGCATTGATGTATGCGCCTAATCAATGTCCTGCTGTGACGCGTACGATTAGCGGAACAAACAACTTGGTACAACATTTGCTTAGGGATTGCTTCGGATCGCAGCGGATCAGCTTGGTTTCGGTGATTTATCGCTTGAGATATTCTTCCATTCATATTCATTCATGAAATTCCAAATGAGCAGTTTCCCACAGATTCTGAGTTGCAGACGCAAGAAGAAATCGAAATTGAATTTTTAAACGAATTCAACTAATAATCCATTGATGACTGGAATGTATCTGAAGAAAGCCAGAATTTCGCAATAAATTCGGTCACGTTTTGGAGAATTCTATTTTTCAACTGTCACCTCGAATTCCGTGAGAAACCAAACGCCGGGATAATAATCAAACAAATCGATTCATCGACATGTGCGTACGTACGAGTTTGTCCTGTTCTGATGCTTGCATGTCCTTCTACGAGAACACATCCCCTGTCTATCGATTATGGATTAGCAAATAATAATAATTCGGAACCGAAAATTTCCATCAAAATTGTGCGGAAAGATATTAAATATCAAGGATCCTCTCCGGATAGCACCTGTGCAGGATTCCCACGATGCAGGAGCCGAGCGCATCCATAAGGTTCGTCGAAGGTGAGTGGCAGCACACATGGAAAGATAATCGAATCGAACCCCAATCAATCGTTCGGAGGATTTTTCTCGTTTCTATTTTATTTTATTTTTCTCCTTTTGTTTTGTCGTGTACTCGTAGTGAGGAAAAGTCGTGGAAAACCACGTTACCTACGAGTATATCCTCTGTTGATGTATACTTGTGTGTATACTGTATAGTACTTGTATGTATAAAAATTATAAATAGGTGACACTCCCTTTCGACAATGGTGCTGGTTCTGATTCTGGTGGTGCTGGTGCATTTATTGATGGGCATATCCTGTAACAGGTTTTCAATGAAACGTGGGAAATATGCATGGAAGGATACTCGTATATTTAATTCGAATGCTGGGTGCTGAATCGTAGATGGTGAATTTGAATTATGAACCTGTAAATGGGTGCCATCACCTTTGTTCCGTTGTAGGGTTCAAGTGGTTCCTCTGGTTTGCGGGCCGCAGTTGTTTGTAATCGATTTGATCAGGGGTGACGGTTTTATTGGCGGTTTGAATCGGAATCCTCTTGAGTTGTTATCATTTTAGATTTATTGGAAGATGCAGCTTGGATTTCTATTTAATTTGATGCGGTCTCCTTCCGGACTTCGTCAGAGGAAGTATATGCGTGTCTTCCTCTCTTTCTTAATTTGATGATGGATTTCATGAAGTCGTCACCTGGTTCATCGTGAGAAATGTGTGAATTTTCACAAATCGACTTAATAAGTTAGTTGGAATGATTGTGTTTAGGAAAAGGGTTAATGGAAATGGGCGGGCAGTATCCGGAAAGGGTCCCTCAAAACCTGTTAAATAATAGCACTGCCGCAAGGCAGAAAGCCGGAACCTGTACGAATCAAAGTTGTTAAAAACCTTGTCGCTGTGTGTGAAAGCAATTCCCCTGGGAAAATCTTCTAATCCTCACTCAAGAACCTGACATCCAGCTGTTTGTATAGGTGAAAATTGTGGGACAACATAGCACCCAAGATCCAAAATATTCAATCAATCGAGAATCGTTTTTTTTTTAATAATCTCGTGGCCCAAGTTTTCAACTGGGTTTGAACTATAGAGAATATACGGGTAAGGGTTAGACAGGTGGTTGGCCAGAGTTCGGTTTTTGATGGCTTTGCACAGGCAATCCAATAATTCGAGTGAGTTCTTGTTCTGTACTCTACAGTATTAGAGACGAGAAGGAGATGTGATGCAAGCGCACGGTCCAAAGAGACAACAAATTCATCACTATTCCAGCAGACACGGAGAAGAAAACAGATCGGCCGAATTGTTGCCCACTGAAATCCATCAAGCTCTACGGACTGAAACTGTATTGCTTTCTCCCGTCTTTCTCACTATATCGATGAATTTTCATGAGCACGATATCCGGATAAAAGCAATGCTAAGGTGCCAGTGGATGGAAACCGGAGAAAGAGGTCAAGCTCATAAACAAAACAAAACTATAATAAGCCCGGTCCTAAAAGCAGCAAAGGAACTAATTCTGGTCGACGGAACTTGGTTGATGAGGTCAAATTCACCCTGAGAAACATTTGGCGCCATGCTTGCACAAGATCCAGCCAGCTGAAACCAGTCCTGCAACCAGCAAAAATTCGAGTTCGGGTGGATTTCAAAGAAATCCCAAATCACCAAAGGGGACGAGACCGGCGTACCTATAAGTATGACGGTATGACCTGATAATTTGAATTTAGAAGGATGGCAATAACAACAGTCTAAACGACACTGAGTAAGTCTTCAATGCAGTAAAGTATTGAATGAGAATGTGCCCAAAATACACCCTAGGAACTCGGATTTTTGAGTTGTTCAGGTCATGAACAGGTAGCTTAGTGCTACTGAGGATGTGTTGACGCGTCTTCATACCTAGAATCCTTAAAAGTGGAAAATCTATTCCCACCAAGAGAGCAAGAATCGGAAAAATAAGGCTAGCTCTTCTCGCGTTGTGAACTTAGACAAAGCTTGCGTCGATACGATCAGAAAGCCGGCAACTCGTCTTTTTGTGCCAACCATCCTGTGCAATTATTTTCTTTTTCATTTCTGCAGATTTTCGCTACGAAACGTGTGAAAGATGGCCGAAATTTTGTCGTTGCATCAGCTTGTTTTACCTATGATTCAGACTACTGCCGAGCTTACTGAAAACTGTGACTTCAGGTAAGTGGGACTTATTATCAGTATACTTTTTGTGAATACGTGAGAGGCAATCATCTCCTAGACTTCATACTACCATCTGGCCTGGCTGTCAATAATGTTACGAAAGTAAGTCAAGAAGTAATCGACTTAACGCTATTCATCAGGTATGCCAAGAAGATTCCTCACTGGAAAGCTCTATTAAATGTTTTCCTGTCATACCATAAGAACATCAAATTCAGAATCGGATGTGAGATCTATTGTCAAAGAGTAGGAATTCGTGGAAACCAAGTGGATACTGAATGGGTAACGAAGTGCTTGACAAGTCCTTCAATGCTGTGCCTTAACTGAGAAAGCAACAAAATGTAGCGAAAGCTGTTAAGAACTTGAACGGTGCTCTCACCAAATATTTTAAACTGACATCACCAGTGCAGTGGGGAAAAACTCTTGCAAATCGTCTGGGCTATGATTAAATGCAGAATTGTAGCTCATACGCAGGAAAACCCGAAAACTTCTAAAAACAAAGCACTTAAGATGAAGAGTGACCTTTGTGGTCTCTCATTGGTTGTGGGGACGGATGAAGACATCAAATACATTGTTGCTTCCTTTGACGACTTCAAGTCACCTTCTACCTATGTCATACATCAAGGTATGCTACAAAAAGTGGCATACGTACTCTAAAGCCCAGAGAGTCACTGCTGTTGTCGACGATTGGTGCATCGGAAATGGGCTAAACTCAAAACTATCTTTATGAAGAAGGAATCTTACTTGTCGAACTAATCTAGTGCTTAAATGCATCATCAGCTATTTCCTCAAATAAAATTATTCGAAGTAAAATGACGAGTCGAAAACTTGAAAGGCTCTTTCGACGTTCTGGCAGTGTAAAGGAGCTTACGGCAAAAATCTGATTATCACCGAGAAGGGTTCTTCGGATCAAAACGGGTATGACAAGATCAGGTATATCCTTCACAGGTGTTGTCTGTTGGTACAAGCTTTCGTGAAAATACAGCACAGCTGCTTGTACCATACCCCAGACAGTCTATCACTACTACATGGACTTTTCATGCCTGACTCTGTTCCAGACGCACAGATAAATCTCTATTGATTTATTGCGAACTGACTGACATTTGATTCTGGTCTCATGGTTTTGCCGTCTGATGCAGTGTGACTGGACTGACCGACTTCCCTTTCCCCATTTCCCCGGGAATTCTTTTGCCTAAGACCTAAGATAGGAAAGTAATGTAGTCGGATCTTAACAGATGGTACCAAAAACCGATTTAAGATGCGGCGCTAGAAAAACGTTCGTCTGTCTTCTAAGCGGTGATATGCTCAATATTAAGACCAAGGAACTATTATAAAGAATTGGTAGAGAGAGAGTATGTGCGTCTGTAGCGACAGTCAATGTGCACTAAAGACCTTGCTGAACTCCAATGGAATCACAGAAAATGATATCCCCGTTGAATTATCCAGACAAACTTTAGAGTAAAGATTTTTGTTGCTCCAAACCGGTGTTAGAATTCCTAATGCTAATGGTTGGGTTTGTCATGAGCATAACTCTATGCGGAATGGCCCACCAAGTTACAACTTACTTACTGTATGAGTGAGATCGCATTACATACCAGATTTTAATGTGATAGGTTCTGGTACTAGAAGCAATTTATCACTGAAGGAGTTAATCAACGATCGATCAGGCTCCATCCTCGGTGCCCAGGAGGAATCTAACTAATCTAGGACCTTGGGGTGAAGGGTGGCCGTGGTGTAGTGGTACTCGCAATCGCTTCTCACTCGGAAGGTCCAGGTTCGAATCCTGCCCATGGCAAGTCAGGTTTTCATTTGTAATTAGAACTCAGACAGAAAAATTCTGTGTGTGAAGGCATAACACTGACACGTAGATTTGGCTGTTGTACAGTTTCAAGCACAGAAAAAAAATACTGTGAATTATACCTCGAATCACTCTGAGTGAAGCAAAAACTCTCCATCCTATTCGGACTCCGACCCCCCCCCTGGAGAGCGAATATCGAAACCAAACATACCTGAGTTTCAAACCACTACAAAACAATTTTCCTTTCTCCTCCTTCTACCTTTCCGCCCGCGCCCGGGCAACAGTAAAAGGGTATCTAACCCCTTAGGCGCGCGTAAATTATAAAAAAAAAAAAACATTTCAACCAACTTAACTCAATCTTTCGAAAGAACAAGTTAACGGAGGGACCTGCGAGATGGTGACAAACAAGAGCTCTAAAGTTTGCCAAAACCTACATATCCGGAGATATTCCTTCCGCTTCCTTCATTCGTTATTCACTATCCAAAAGTGTTCGAACTGAAATCAACAATTTTAAAGATGAATGTCCTTCAGGTGGAACCAATTAAATTTAGGCTGCACTGCGAGCATTGATTGATTGCAGAGCTATTAAAAAGCCAGTCTGGTAGAAGATTAGGCCATCAAGTTGCATATGACACACAAGAGAACTTTAAGATCCCAAAAACATAGACTACTACAAATACTTGTATTTTTCTAATCTTTTCTAATAAGATAAGTTCAGGATGGGATTTTGAAAACCTACAAACAAGCTGATGGAGTCGAGTGCTTTGGAAGTCCTGCGTTAAAATGAAACGATTTCATTGGATCTCTAACTCGTCCAAGTAAAGTTAACCGTCTTGCATTCCTATTTTTTAATATTAAGGGCCCTAAGGTAAAATTTAATAAAAACATCTCAATCGCAAACCACCATCATTATTGGTTTTACTGAAACTACCCATAACAATGTAGGCCTCCTGAGTCAAATCATCTCTTCTTGACCACAGATCCTACGGAAAAAAAGATACAAATCAGTTAAAAGGAAATTCCGATTATTCACACACCAATGCGACTTCAATCGCAGGCCCATTTTGCATAGTGGTATGCTGTTTATTTGTAAGTTCGTCCAGCACCACGAGGCAAAACATTCCACTTTCGGATAAAATCAAATCCACGACGACGACCAACTTAATGACGGTCTGGTAGGGTACTGGCTTTAATGCCAGCATTGCCAGTAAGACAGTAAGATAGTAAGACAATGGGTCATTACTTCCTTTTGTGAACGGCGGTTGGCCGTTTTACTTCAATCGCACTTGAATTGATGTTTTCAAGTCACGGATGGGGATATGTTCAGTTCATGCATGATGCACACTGTACTAAAATGACTACGTACACATGGATCTGTATGTCTGCAATTATTCTCATTACCATCTTTGTCTTCGTCGTCATCGTCATCGTCATCGTCATCGTTCATACCCTCCAGACACATGGAACTCGCATCCAAGTCAAAACCGCTCAAACCAGAATGACAACCTGCATCTTCGAAAAACAAAAACGCTAATTTCTCCTGACGAGACGAATCAGCCGTCGCCGCGCCGCCTGCATCACTGTCGTTACAACTTCATTTTTACCTCCAGATCATGAAGTTGTTCCTCTCTTTGAGTCTTCGGGATTTTTTCTACATATGATTTTGGTGATTCCGGAGATTCTGTGATTCTGTAGATTCTGACCGAGTCGAGCACACATGTGCCACCTGAGATCAACCCAACCAATTAACCCAGAGTGCACCGTCTTCGTCTTTCACTCTGAACTTTCTGACCGATGCGACCACAATTTATGACTTCACCTTAACATTTGTGTTTGTTAATTTACAAGACGAAGCACCTCATGCCTCAAGCCACTCGACTTGACGCTAGAATTCTTTATCTTCCCGCTGACGTTAATATCTTAATTAAGCAATTAACTCTGCGAGTTCCGAATAGATTAGAGCGATGCTTAAACGTGATCACTGGGTTTTCAGAGTGATAATCCGTTTTCGACGAGCGGGGAAGGTAATTAAACGCCGCCACCGACCAACCGGCTTGCATTTGCATTTGGAAGAGGAAGTCAGTCAGAGGGTCGTAATTGATGCGTCTAATTAGATCGATTCGAATGGAGGTCTGCGTAAATTCTTACGATCTTGATGGTTCTTACGATCTGTGCTCAGCAAGCGACAGGTCGTTATAGTGGGCGCGGATTGTTTCATGGTACATAAGATACGTTGCATTTAATCCATCATTTTCAAGAAGAAAAAAAAAAACGAAAACAACGAAAGGGTACGCGGCGCAATTTAATGGATCTGGCATAAGTTTTTGGTAAAACGACCGCTTACCGCTGTGAGATATGAGGTGAGGTATTATGCTTAAATGACGACAGGTGTAGATTATTATGGATACGATGATGGGTGAGCTGTTTTTTTATATTTTTTGGGGGAAAGTTACATATCACAGTTATGCGAGATTTCAAGGTAGGCGCTTTTTTCGGTTTTCTTTTATTCATATTGTGATGCAGATCATTACTTTTTGCCGATGTGGAGATATGACTGACAGTTTATGAGAGTCGTCTTGCTATGTAGGAATGACGAATCTTCTGGCCAACGTTATAAACTATAAAGATTTGCATGTATATGAAAATTTTATCTTATTTTGTTAGTTTGATGAACTGGTATCATTCGTAAGATTTCGGACAAGGCGCTTGCTATTTGCTATGAAGACCATCATCACCAGAATTCTATGCTGCAAAACTTTTGCAATATATCCTGAACAGAGAAATGCATCTAATGTGCCTCTATCTATAAGATTTCCGTGTCCTATTCTGTAGGGTGTTGTGGTAAATTTTGCCGCAACACGGTTGACTCTCTTTCCTGTACAAGTCATTTGGGTCCCTCTGATTCGATTGGTGAAGGGACAACGTCACCGATGGAGCACAGGAGGGGAAGCAGAAGCATGTAGGCGGACGGCCGAGAAATAAGGCAGCCTCTAGCGAGGGAACAACATCAAATAACAACAGCGCAACATAACAATAAAACGACCACTAATGGCGCAGGCGGACGAGCTTGGCAGTTATAACTGGAAAAGGCATATAAATTGGATATAGCTCATCTCCATAAATGTTGTCATATGCGTCCTTGAAATCGATGAAAAGGTGGTGGGTATCGATTTGGACTTCTTGAGTTTTTTCCAGGATTTGCCGGAATATCAAGGTTTGGTCGACTGTGGACTTTCCTGGTCTGAAACCGCATGTTGTTGGCAAAGGGTTTCAGACGTTCACACAATATGGCAGATAAGATCTTGTATGCGATTTTTAAAAGACCATAGTTGTCCATAGTTGGCGCTGTTGAAGAGGTCTCCTGTTTTGTGGATCGGACAAACGATGCTGAAATTCCATTCATCAGGCATAAACTCTTCTCAAAAGATCTGAGAAAGGAGTTGATGTATGCTCTCCACAAAGCTTTGAATATTTTACCTTAGTTAGATTTTACCTTAGATATTACTATTCTTATATCGTCTTGGTCAGGTAAATGGAAGTTTCGGCTGTCAGCGTCAAGGTTGAATGGTCTATTCTATCGGATGGCGAGATGTTGGGCTTCTTCGCTGGTAAGTTTTTTTCCATATTCTCAACACCGACTGTGGCAGACAACTACAGAATAACGTTGTCTAATAAAAAGCGGGGGTAGAGCAAAGTACTGATCTTATTGTAAACATCTTCAGATGACGTTACCGAAAGTTGCTACTATTTGACCAGTTACAAGCGGCCGGTCATAGGTCTTGTTGGTGGCAGAAACACCAATAGTCCCTACCAGGACTTAAATCGCCGTACCATGAGAGTCAGGACCCCCCCGGATCTCTGTCCGGGCCTGGCTTGTTAGAGGTAAGCCCTCTTGTTGGGGTGTCATGGTGACTATAGTTTAAACCAAAAATCGCTGAAAGGGTTTCGGTAGAGTTGCAATAAGTACTGGGTGCTGTGACCCTCAACACATAGCAAGGTGGATTGACGGAGAACAATGGCAAGGCGTATCCTTGCTCCCATGGATGTGTGGACATCCAGTAAGTTTAAGCCTTCAAGACAGGCGTTTACGCTAAACACTAGAGTCTATGTGACTCTGCTACAAGGTTTCCTATTTCATCTCCACAGATTTTGTACGGGTCTTCTTGCCTTGATACGTGGTTTTACCTATTGGTAAAATTTCTGTTCGTTATTCCTGGAGTACAGCAATATCTTCGATCGCGCACTTCTCGTGCCCCTTCTTCTGGAGAAGCCGATGTTCTTCTTGTCTCTTCTGCTCGTAGACTTAACGAGCAGGTCTCGTCCTTCGATGCAGCGCCGTTTTGTACGCTTTTTACTCTTCTTTTTACTCATACAGCTGTATGTGCTTGCTGGCATTCTTCATCAAACCAGTGATTCCTTGGTGAAGGGCGGGTGAAACCTAGCACATCTGTTGCGGCGTCTCTGATGGCACGCATTGCCACTGGTATTCGGTGATGCTTGCGGCATAGGAGTTAGTGAGAGATTTCGGAATACGCCCTCGGAGAAGATTATTTGGATTCCCCATTATTTGACTATGAATAAGTGTACATCAGTCGTCTGAAATTACTTGAATATGCAAACGAAATGGATTTCAAAGCTATCTCTTGTTTTCTATTCCTACTCGGTAGGATAACGTCTTATGTGGCACGCAATGGGACTTTAATCGTCTTGGTTTCCGCAACTGGAGTAGTTAATTGGTTGTGGCTCCACCTAGTGTAAGTACATAAGTAAGTTGATTAAAAGAGTGAAGTAATTGACATTTTTCCTTGGCCTTCGAACTCATTCCTGATTTATTTCTGAGCCAAACAAGAACTCTATGAAACTCATTTTTATCATTTAAAATCAATGGCTATGAGCACCATAAAATGCGCCGTGACATGAACCACCTTGAAGGCAAATATTTCGGCCATGTTTTCGAAGATAACCTGTGTAGAGATTTGAAGAGAAAAAACATTCACTACTTTTCCCATCATTTGCAAAAAAGATACTGCAGATACCGCAGTGGAAAAACGCTTCATCTTCTGAGGCTACCCACTAAGTGACCCAATTTTTAGTTTCTTCATAAGACGTGCTGCTCAGACAGAATATGCGCCAGTGATCGGAGCAAGTGATAATCCGGAGGAGCAATATCTGATAAATACATCGGGTGGGTAAGACTTCCCAGGTGAGAGTTTGAAAGTAGGTCGTAAATGTGTGGCCGAGAATAGTCATCCTGGAAAATAATTTTGTTGTATCTGAAGTACAAATTGGCTCCTTTTTCCTTTAGTGCTCGGCTGAATCTTGTCAATTGTATTCGGTCGAGTGCCCCAGTGATAGTTTTGTTTGTTTTGTTGGAGCATGGAGCATTTTGTCTGCATGGCCGTCGATGTTGAAGCATCGCCAGGTGATCCCCATGATTTCTTCCGCCCAAATAGGAAGATCGTTGTAGATCCAATTTTCATCACCAGACAATACGATGCAAAAACTCTTCTGTTTATGTCTGGCAAGCAGCGTTCAACGTTCCTTGGCTTTAATTAATGTGGAGACCAATTTCCTTGATTTTGTATCATGAATTTAAACGATGTGAAATTGCTTGTTGAGTTACTCCCCATGCAACTGCAAGCCCTTGTTGCGCTTGGATTCACACATCTAATTGTATTAAGTAAGATTCTATCACAGATAATAAATCTATACAGATGTCTTATCGCTGTAGAAAAAAATTTTTGTCGGCTAACCGACACTCGTCCAGCCGACACGAGCTTTCGGAATAATGTAAAGCTTTTTTATCTTCGCTCTTTCTTGCTTTGTTTACTGAGAGATTTTTTTTTTCTCTCACCACAAGTTGAGGGCAGTGGCAAAAGGAATATGAAAAACAATTGCAAGGGGTTTGCGGGAAGGGATATGAAGACTTGGCTGTTTGTTTTCATTCGACTGCAATAGGAAATTATGTAATTTTTCACGAATTGGTATTTTGTTTGAGCGTATGGGTGTGTATGTAAGAAAGAACAATTCAAAGGCGGGAAAAGTCGAATATTTCTTTACATGTAGTAATTGAAGTTTGACGAGCAAAATATTAGGCATTCGTGTTATTAATACGCAGTACAGATACACCTATGTGCAAAATAATAGCAGTGTTAGATGCTTAACTTTTTATTTTACAATAAAACCAATTTTATAGCAGCTGTATTTTAATTATTTATTTTTTCTTTCTCTAATGTTCTAAAGATATAGTATTGAATTTGAAATTAAGTAACTAACTATTCTTACAGAAAACCTAAAATACCACCTTGATCAAAAGGAATTCATTCAGAAAATTAAAAATACAAGTTTATTCATTTAAATCTATATTGTCTCCTTCAAAGTAATTTCTTATCGACTGCAACATACTTATGCCAGTGCTTGATCCAATACTCGAAACATTTTTTATATTCGTTTTCGGTATGTCCATTAGTGCTTCCTGAGATTTTTCCATTACTTCCTCTTGGCTGCTGAAACGAGTTCCCCGTAGTGGTTTTTCAACTCGATTGAACAGAAAGAAGTCACAGGGATCAGAATCAGGTGAATTCGGTGGCTGTTGGATGATATATGTTGCATTTTTCGTCAAAAAATTACGAATAATGATGGTACTGTGCGACGGTGCGTTATCATGGTGCAAAATCCACGAGTTTTCTGCCCACAATTCTGGTCTCTTTCGGCGAATTGCTTCACGCAAACGTCTCATAACGCCTAAATAATACTCTTTTTTGACTGAAAACGACGTGTTTTTTTTTTGGCCCGGCTCATTTGGTGAACGCCATTCACTTGCCTGATGTCTGGATTGCGTGTCGTACTCATAAACACACGTCTCGTCTCCAGTAATGATCCTTTTGATGAATCTGGGATCGGATTCAGCCTCGCAAATCATCTCTTTTGCGACGTCAACACAGTCTCTTTTTTGGATGAAATTAAGGTCTTTTGGCAACAACTTTGCTGCTACACGACGGAAACTCAAATTATTAACCAAAATGTCTTGGACGGATCCATAGGTAATGTTCAAGTCCTCCGCTATCTCTCTGATGGTTAATTTGCGGTCATTGACAAACATTTCTTTTACTCCACCAATGTTTTCGTCGGTTTTCGACGTCGATGGTCTGCCACTGCGTTCATCATCTTCGATTGACTCACGACCTCTATTGAACCGCTCGTGCCACTGGTAAACGACCATTTTCTTTAGAGAATCGTTGCCGAAACACTTTTCCAACATTTCCAATGTTCGCGCACTATTAAATCAGTTTTTTACGCAAAATTTAATTCAAGTTCATTGTTGCAAAATTAATTAAAAAAAAAACTGAAAATTGAATATGTTGCACTTGCTTAATACTTCGTTGAATGGCCTTTGTTTGCCAGAACTGCAGTACAACGAAGTAGCATAGAGTCGACTAAGCGCATCCACCTCTCTCTCGAAATACCTGCCCATGCAGATTGCACTGTAGTCCATAATTCACCAACGTTTTTTGGTTCTGCCTTAAAAACCTCTTGTTTAACATCAGCACATCAGTTTTCAATGATATTAAGATCTGGAGACTGAGCAGACCACTCTATGACATTAATCCCATTGATTCCAAACCAATTTTTAGCCAATTTACTGGTGTGCTTGGGGTCATTATCTTGGTGATATACCCAATTAAGCGGCAACTTACTCTTAAGGTAAGTTTTGAATTTGGGGAATAAAAAAAAGTCGCACGGGGCCCAGTCCGGACTCATTTGACAAAATCACTGATAAAAACATGTTTCTTCTGGGATTGGTTTGATTGAAGCCATTGTAAACAACCTGATTGGACCCTATCAGTGCGGATTCACTCCAGTAAATTCCACAATCGATTAGATTTCCACACTCCGGCAGATCTTGGAGAAAACCCAAGAAGTCCAGATTGATACCCACCACCTGCTTATCGATTTTAAGGCTGCCTATGACAGCATTTATAGAGACGAGCTATATAGAGCAATGTCTAGTCTTGACATCCCTGCCAAACTCAACCGTCTGTGAAGGATGACGATGGATAATGCCCGCTTCTGAAGGATATGTTTGCCTAATGTCGGCATTATGATTCTATTCAGTGTACTGTGTGAACGCGTAAAACCTCTTCGGTCCACAAAAATTTACCGAAAGCAGTGTGACTTCCGTCCTGGAAAATCTTGCAAAGAACTAGCCAGTTCCAAGTCAATACCTACCACCTATGCTGATGACAGCCTCCATTGTACTAGGCTTCGTAATGCGATAGCCTAATTCGGGTCCCAAGAAAACTTATTCGGTTGTGTCGCATCATACTAAAAAATTTGCGATGCGCCTTAAAGCTTGGAAACAAAACCTCAGAATTTTTCCAAACCTCCACCGGATTCTGGCAAATAGATACGCTCTCATAATATGTTTTTTTCAATCTCATATTAAAATACTAACTGCCCAGCTGTTGGGACACGTCATTGATATAGACACTTCAGGGTGGCCAAAATCTGCTGCCATTGTAAAGTATATTTTATCGAGCAAAGATAACCCCGTCATCTACCAAATCGTACAATTTGTCACTGTAAATGCTCATTACTTTAGAGGAGTTCCTCTTCCTCTGGGTTAATGCAAACTGAACAAATGACACCTTTTCGAAGATTACGGCCAGAATAAACCTTGGCAACCGGTGCTACTTCAGACTGGTTTAACAAATTGGATCCAAAGTCTCTACTTTTCTATATACTCGTAGTATTGATTTTGCTAGTTAAAATATGGCTCATTCATGGCTGTCGGAAAAATATTTCCAATATTTTCCTTACTTACTTAGGTGGCGCTACAGTCCGCTACAGTACAAGCCTTTCCACCTGACGCGATCTTTCGCCAGCTGTTCCCAGCAGCGGTGCGACACTCCAAGTTGGTTGAGATCCCATTCCACTTGTTCGAACTACCATATATTCAGCCGTACATTACTGCGTTGTCTTGGAGTCTTGGAATTGAAGATTTTCGATCTTTATATACAAATATTTTGCATTGTACATTGTACATTGTACTTAATGTCCTGAGCACACAATTTGACAAGAATTAAAATCGGGAAATTGCTCTAACGCTCATGTACATATGTATATCTTCAAACCCATAACATGTATTAGCCCTTAACACCTCGTGCTTCAAATATCAAGCACTTTTATAATGTGGTGCAACGTCATACCCACCCCTCCTGCACGACTACATCGAGGACCAACGATCTCATGATCTTTAAAATTATATTCCTACCCCCATTAATTTACATTGCATAACCAGTTACAAACAAAATAACAAGCACAGGGCAACGTCAACGTATGTTTTTTTTATTTATTTCTTTTGTTCACGTATTGTTTTTGCATAGGATGCGATAGGAGATAAACGATTTTGCATTTGTGAATGGCAAGTGGCAAGAGCGAAAAAAAATAAAATGATTTTTCTGCTCTTTGTAAAAACTTGCAGCTTTTTAAAAAAAAGCTCTTTTTTTAGTTCAATTTCATTTTCATAGGACAAAACTTCCCATATGAATGAGACATCTGTATAGATTTATTATCTGTGATTCTATCTTCAAAAATTCAAAAAAAATCTATAACAAATGATTAATTCCGTTTACATCACTTTTCCTCCTCGTAAATCCCAGCAATAGTGCCGACTTTTTTTTCATCATTCTAAAGCCTGGTCTGGTCACATCAATAAAACATCTCAGTTCTCCTTCGTTACTTCTTCAGTCAGGTTCTCTTAAATCACATAATATTGTACTTAGATACGATCAATATCTATGAGTCCATGGAGGAATTTTATTATCTGAATAAATTGCGTGTACTGAGTCAATAAACCATTTACAGTTGCTGCTGGTTGGAAACACTCATAAACTCATAAACTCAGCCCCGTAATCCTCTTATCTTCAATTAGACCTAATGCCTCAAAGCAACATCACAGAACTACTGCCTCATCCGATTATTATGTATCTATCACCGGCCGTTGTTGTCGCTTAAGCTCGACTTAATTTGTAGCGAATTGTCACACTGATGATGTGAGTCACTTGACAAACTCTAATGGAACTATTACTCTGACTGACAACTCAATTAATCCATAAACATTCTCAATTAAAGGAAAACGAACTGAAATACTATCTTCAAAGCAAATTACTGTCGTAGAATTTTTTTTGAACGATTATCATTGGATACTGTCTGCGCTCTGTCAGATCAGTGAGTGAATTTGCGTCAATTCTTGACGGAAACTTAAGGGATTCTCTCTGTCTTATACATAATGATGATTGGTGGGTATTCCTTATTTATGACTATCAAGGTGACATTTGAATTAAAGTTCACGACCGAAATTCCAATGTCAAACCCATGTTAGTGTCAAATTTTGGATAGTCGAGAATAAACTATAAAATTCCAAATGCGACGACCGACGATGACAAACGTAATGAAAACGAAATCCGAATCTCCGTAAAAATTGTCAGATTCTGTCTGGCGACCTTGTCCTGAATTTCTCCCGAAAAAATAAAAGTGAAACAAGATCACAATCTTAAATAAACGAAGAGATACGAATACCAGATACAAGTAGATACGAATACGCTTTGAATTCTCTTTACTGCCGTTCCTGTAACTATTTGCTGCGACAAAGAGAGTAATATTGTGCAAGTGACATAACGTGACGTGATGTTTGTTTAACAGTGAAGAACCTCGATGAACGAAAGTACTTTAGCTGCGGGTTTTCTCAGATTTTATGTCTAAACAAAAAATGTTAAAACAAACAGACAGCGTTGTTGGATTTGTATCTACAGGTGTCATCAACATGAACACCATTATTGTCGTCACAGGCACAGGCACTGTCATTGTCATTGTATTCGATGACCGTGGGAGCGCCAGGTATTCTCCTATGTATGCCTCGAGTATCTTCGTAACTATTTCACTAAAGGCAACACACCCAGAAAGCAAGATGTACATAGTGACAAATAAAAAAGTCGTCGCACAAAGCAATTTGACATCTTCTCGACGACTGAAAATGGGATATTTGCAAGCCGAGATTTATTCTTGCTTGTGATGACTTTCAGATTCGAGGAGGATGCATTGTTTGGAATCCTTACGGTCGGATACAGGAATATAAGAATCCGAGATGAGTGTTAGATAGCCTGGATCTCTAGCAGGTGCTACTTTCTGTGGGTTGGAATGTGAACAAGTCTTTGGATCCTTAGATGTAAATTCAAGTGGGTAGCAACGACGAATTTATTGTCACACACTGGCAATACTCGTATCATGGGTCTAGTGTATTGCGGTCAAGAGATTGTACCAAGATTTATGCAATTGACCCATCTCAAATATGGTAAGATGCCATGAACCCAATGTATAGGAGGGGCCTTTGCGTTGATATAGATACTCGTACATTGTAAGGAATGGTTATTACAAAATAGATCCACTGTAAGAATTCTGTGTTTATTAGCTAATATTTTCTTTTTCAAGCAAAATGATGTCAGTTAGCGGAAAAAGAAGTTGCTAAAGAAGTCTTCATTATTTTATTCATTAAAATTGTTACCTAAAGAATTTGGCATGAATCGTGTCCTATGCCATAGATACTCGTATCACCGAAAATACCATGAAATTCATAGAATTTTTTGTAAACACATTTGTATGTACCCACAGGGTTGAAACTAATGTGTAATCCTTACCACAAGTTGATCAGATAACCGTCAGAGAAGATGATGAACAGTGCCATTATGGCTGATACAAAACTATGGGGCTGTGTCTGTGTCGCTTAAACCTGGCTATCTAGGTTCAGTAGATAGTGGGCATCTACGATCGTCCCTTTGAAAAACACTCAACTGTCAATGGAAGCCCCAATCGAGAACAAAGCCAATCCGTACACGGGATTAGCTTCCTTGTAGTCCTCCTCTGACCCTTACTATGGACTTTCATGAACAATCTCATATCAGGAGATAGACTGAGGCACAGGCAAAACTTTATAGATTCAGCCCTTTAAATGCATTTATAGACGGTTTTTAGTCTTAAACTAACTTCGATGGTGATTAAAGAGTTCGATAAGGCCGGAAGAGCAGTTGAACTATTATCACAGATGAAAACACTTCAGTCCCTTCACCGTTCCTCACAATATGTAATTCATTCCCATCAGAATTACGTGCATGCTTCTGCTCGGAGACGGACGCAGATTAACCTCTTTGAAAAATTAAGTCTAAACCCTCCATAAGGCGTCCAGCGCCACACACTAGATCACTTCTAGAGCTACCGGCCAAGAGCCTACTATTGTACATTCCATTACCTGCACAGATTCTAGCCAAAATCAGTTCCTCTGATGCATACGAACACAGCATTATGCCACTTTAAATGGGGGAGGAAGCAGAAGATTGATCCAGTAATCAACTTGACTCTGGTAGCTCTAACAAGATATGGAAACTTTTTACGTCACATTATATCATTGGATAGAAAGATTCTCCAGAAGGAACATGAACGCATCCATGCATTAACGAATTTGGAGTTATCGGTGAGGCACTGGTATCATCATCATCTTTATTAAACAGCAAAAAACTATCAAGTTCCTGTCAGCGTCTATAGAATTAGAAGCTGCAAAGAAGCTGCAAAAGTTTGGGGAATTTACCAAATTCCTGGAGACACAATTTTGGACTTCAGAGGTTGTGCAAAATCAAGAGAACAGGAGCATTCTCAAGTCAGCAGGAAGGACTAATCAGACTTTAACCTGTTACTAACTTACAGTTCTGAACCTAGACCCCAATCAACAATCACATCAAGTAGCACGAGTTCTCGCCTGCTGCGTATAGTGCTGCACTCCAGGTTGGTTGAGGTCCCCTTGCACATTAGATACGGTCGTCTTCTGTTGCGCCCTTTCTCGGGGTTAGCCTAGAAAACACTTTGCACTAGAGCTGTGGGGTCCATTCACTCAACACGTCCCACCAGTCATCTCAGATGTTGGATACATGGACTCCTGACTAGACGAATGTCGCTGCGCAGCCCGTACAGTTCATGGCTGATTCTTCTCCTCTATTCCCCGGCAATACAAATGGGACCGAAAATCATGTAGCAGTATCTTCCACTCGAAACTGTAAAGTGCTTCTCAGTCCATTTTCGTCAAGGTCCAAGTGTCTGCGCCATAGATCAGGACCGAGATGTTACTAGTAAGTATGTCCTAAAAATTCAGGTCTTACAAGAGAGGGCTCTTTCACTCAATTGCCTGCTAAGCCCAGCGATTGGCATGAGTAAACCTGCATCTGGTTTCTGCATTGATATCATTACTGCTTAATTGTTTTGCCAAGGCAGACAAAGATTTGGGATGTCAAACCTAGACTTGGCGCGTATAGCTCATCCCTATGTAAGCTATGAAGTCGAAAAATTGATCTGATATGGACCAAGCAGATCGCTCAAGAACGGTTCCAGGCACTCACATAACACGGCAGGGCATACTTCGGGTATGCTTTCCTCTCAGAATATCGTATAGATGAGTTGTTGCATGTTCTCAACCAGGTCATCTCCTGTTGCTTCAAATAGCTCACCCAGCAGTCCGTCTATTTCCGCAGCTTTACAAGACTTTGGCTTCGATATTACTTAACTTAACTTCCTCTAGGTCAGTGGGACGGAATTCTCTATGGCATTCATCTAGGGAATGGTTCATTTTGCCTGAAAATTGAATTTTTAGCATCATCGCCGTTATACAGTCTACAGACTCTACTATGACTCTACTACTGTCCATGTTCATCTTTACAGGCTTCTTTTCTTGCTTTGTATGATGTTGCTGCAGAGAATTCCTCTTCACGAAATTTCCAAAAATAAAAATCCTTAATCCTTGTTCGTGATTGATTTTATTTCTAAAGTAAAAATTTTATAACATCTGTAATTACAATTCCATATGAAATATGTACTTACACTTGTTGATTCTATATAATCAAAATCTGATCTTCAAGAGGAGAGTGCGGCAGTCACAGGCAGAGGTAAAATGGATAATCGCCATTTTTGGTCTACGTGACTTTTTGCCTTTTTCTTTTTTGGCGCCAATTGTACAAAGAAAAGGAACTTTGAGAGACGGAGATGAAGGGATGAACATAAATACGGTAGTGCCAGAGGTATTACGATATTAAGTGCAGCCAAATAGTGTTGAGTTGGCTCGATAACATCCCGGGGCCCTTCTGAACTCCTGGAGTGAATACTTTAAGTCCAGGACAGCGAGCTTTCCCATCGACCTCTTCAGCTTGACGGACGTACGCACTAATCCATCAGGACCTGGATAAACTTTTGCTATTCGGCCCAATTCCCAGGTAGACCGAATATCGATGGGCTCTATGAGAAGTACCACATCGTCGAGCTCCACTGGTTGTTTCCTTGTGCCACTTGGACCGTCTGATGATCTCTGGAATATATTCGCGGTACCAGCGACTAACGAACTGCGTCATCAAATGCTGACATCGCCGACTGTAGAGTCTACTAAACGCATAGCTCTTGCAAAAAATTCTGGGTGCCGACGGGTCTCTGTCCTCCTCTCCAAACAGCATACTATTCGGTGTAAGCTGTTTCGGATCCTCTAGATCGACCGGAATGTGCGTGAGGGGTCAACCATTGATTTGGCTTTGATTAAGGTGTTTCGAAGTGCGTCTTCCCGGGGTACCACTCCCCTGAGTATAAACTCCATGGTGCGCCTAATTGATTGAATGAGGCGTTCCCAGGCTCCGCCAATCCACGGAAAGTATGCTGGGATAAACCGTCAAAGAATCCCTTCGTACTTCGCCGAATGTTCACTTAAGGCGTCCTGCATCTCTTTTACATCCTTGTTCAGCTTACGGTCGTTCAGCAGCTCTATATGTACTGCCGTGAAAGTAAGGTAAGTGAAAATCATTCCATATCTTTTCGCTGTCTCTCTACCGAATTTAACCAACAACAGTCCGAAGTAGTCCACCCCTACGTGAGTAAATGGTCTAGACTCAAACGCTAGACGTGCTTCTGGCAGCGGGCCCATCTTCGGAAACACAGGCTTCGCACTCAGCCGTCGGCACATGTTGCAGTTGCTTTTGACTCTTTGGACTACACGTCGGATGCTAATAATCCAGGCGGGTTCGCGAATGTCCGAAATGGTTGAAGCTGTTCCCATGTGTAAGTTGCGCTCGTGATGATACTGAACGAAGAGATAAACGAGCGGATGATTTTTTGGCAGTATCGTTAGGTTACGCGCCGAATACATATGAGACAATCGCTTTCTGCGCTCTTGAACTTAACCGCATCGTACCGTCTTTATCCAAAAACGGAGACAAACTGAAGACCGGGCTGGAACTGCTCATTTTCCCGCTGGCTTGTAAGGCAGAAACGTCTGCCTGAAAGGCATCCTGTTGGATCATGCGGAACACCCACGCTTCAGCGCGACACAACTGATACGGTGTGATGAAGTCTTCCTTGATGGGTGTTCCCTTGATGGGTGGTTCCCTCCTTGAAGCGGAGTAGAAACTTCCGGCTCAGCCGACTTGTTTGGGGAAGCAGGCTACTCGTTGAAATGGCCTCGAACTAACGTAGGACCTTTGAACCACCTCGACTCCGAGTCTCCCATGGATGAGTCCGCCCATCTTGTTGCGTCGTCTGCGATATTGTCCGTAATTCTGACGTGAAACCATTGCCTGGGCGAAGATGTATCCAAAATTTGAATGGTATGAGAATTCTTGATCGTCGACGCCAGACGTGTGCCGAGTACTGCAGCCTGTAACTCTATGCGGGGTACTAACAGCTTTATCACTGGAACGACTTTCGCTTTTCCTCGCCGGCAGTGGTCGCATAAGCTCTAAGCTGTTAGACTGAATGCCAACGAGTTCGAACCCCATCGATTTGCAGATCCTGATGGCATCTCTGGTAACAGTCGTTGCTTGTTCGGCCGTATCGGGGCTGTTGTAGTAATCGTCGACATAGGTTCTCTTTATCAGTCCATCGCAGGCGTCGGGAAGCTCGACTCGAAAGATATTGGCGTGATGGTTCTTTACAAATTGCGCACACGCCGGCGAACATCTCGGCCCAATCATCATGATGTACACCGTCGGTGGACAGGAACTATATCCGCCTCTCCAAATAAAGCGTTGTCATTGCTGATCTTCAGCCCTTATACGGATTTGGTGGAACATTTCCTTGACATCTGCGTTGACTGCCACCTTGCGCTCACGAAACTTGAACAATCCGGCGTGAAGTGGAACCAGATTGTCGGGGCCCTTCAGTAGAAACATATTTAGCGAGACCCCATTGACTTTGCCCGATACGTCAGTTACTACTCTCGTTTTCGGAGGCGATGTGTTCAGTTTCTCTACGATAAAGATGGGAGCATACAACACTCGAGCCCACTCGACCGATAATTCAGCATCCGAAGCTTTTCTCGCGTAACCCTTGGCTATCAGGGAGGACACGTACTTATTCATCCAGTCGAGCAAATACGGCTTCTTGTTGAGTGACTTCTCCAGACTAATGAGTCGCTTCAAAGCCATTGGGTGGCTGTCAGGAAGCTTGACGTTGTCCTTGTTCCACAGCAATCTGATCTCATACCGGCTGCCTTCCAATCTCAGCGTATCTTGCATGATGTTCATTGCATGGCTGTTTTCTCTTGAAACTAGATCGCCCTTTGGAGCCATGACTCCGAATTCATCGGTGGAAAAGTGGTCCTTCACAAGGTTATGTAGGTCATCCTCCGCCTTTATAGCCTCGTGAAACATAAGCTGCATCGATGACTTCGGTGCTTTGTGAACGCAGGACACATTAACTGACGGGACCGCTTTGCCGTAGCTTTGCAAGAGATGGTGGCACTATGAGTGTGCTAAGTTCGATCTAGACCTGTACAAGACAGTCCATCCATGGGTATCCCACTTTTATCCAACTTTTGTTTTGTTTCCTTCGCCGTTTTACCTCTCAAAAAATAATGTTTATGAAAGAACGAAAATCGTTTTTGTCCATACTCAACATGATGCCAAACACGTCAACAACAATCAGCTGTCAAAACAAAACTAAAGACAGTATTGCACTGAAATTTGGCATGTCTGCCTATATATGAACGGACTTCAAGGCACCATAACCTTTTGTGCAGTAGCAGCGCATTCTGGCGGTCAAGGAGGTTAATTTCTGATGACTGCAGTGCGCAGGCGGTTGATTCACCGGAAAAATCCTGCGCTGTTTCTGTTCCTGTTACGGTTCAATTTTATTTATTTGGCGCCAATTTTACAAAGAAAAGGAACTTTGAGAGAGGGAAAGGGATAAACATAAATACGGTAGTGCCAGAGGTATTACAATTTTAAATGCAGCCAAAATAGTGTTGAATTCGCTCGATAACAATGATATGCTGGGTATCACTCGGCAACTACAACTAAACCACTGGTTTGACGACGAGTGCATCTAAGCAAGATGCATACAAAGCGACGCTGCATAGATGGGCTAGAGTTACACACGATCTCTAAGCGAAAGAAGAGAAACAAACACCGTCTTCTCTGGGCGAAAAGGAAAGAACATAAGAAGCGCGTTGTCGAAGAAATTGAGAGACGCTACTTCAGGAATGAAATTCGGAGGTTTTACCAAAACGTACAAAAAATGCCGCAGATACAAACCCCGAACCGAAGCCTATAGTAGTAGAATCACAGTCGATCCTGGGGATTTCGAAAAAACATTTCTGTAGACTGTATAACGGCGATTACGAACCACATACCGGTGTAGACCAACAATTCCGTCCACCCGACCTGCATAAAGTGAAGATAGAGATTTCTACGCTTAAGCACAACAAAGCTGCTGGAGTGGACTATTTGACTGTGGAGCTCCTTAAAACAGCAGCCGATGACTTGGTGAGGAGCATACGCCAACTTATCTGTAAAATATGGTTGGACGAAAGTATGCCAGTTGAATGGAACCTCAGCATTATTTGTCAGAGGCATCGATCTTGTTAACATGGCCTACAAGATCCTCCTGAAACTCCTGAAGCCTTTCGTCAACAACCTGATTGATCCATATCAGTGTGGCTGAAGGCCAGGAAAGCCCACCATCGACCAAATACTCACACTACGGCAGATCTTGGAAAAGACCCAAATCGATGCACACCACATATTTATCGATTTTTGAGCAACGTATGACAGCATCTATAGAGAAGAGCTATACGAGTATAAAGCAATGTCTAGTTCTGGTATTTCTGTCAAACTCGTGCGTTTGTGCAGGATGACGACGGAGAATGCACGCTACTCCATCAAGGTCGGTAAGGAACTCACCTTGAAAAAATAGTACAAAACTCAGGCGTTAACACAAGAGGCTCAATCTTTCAAAAGTCTGTGCAGTTGCTCACATACGCCGATGTTATTGACATAATCGGAAGAAAGCAGCGTGATGTTTATGAGTTTATGAGCAGCGAAAATGAGTTTAAGTTTTACGGTCAATAAGGGTAGACCAAGTATATGTTGTCAATAAGAAAGGACACCCAAGACCCTGACGTCTGGAACAGAACGTAACCTTCAACAGATATAAATTTGAGATGTTAAAGACCTTGTCTACCTTAGTTCCGCTATCAGTTCAGACAACGACACCAGATCTGAGATCAAACGAGGAATAATTCTTGCCAATCGGTGCTTCTTTGGCCTTCGAAGGCAACTGACTAGTAAAGCCCTCCCTCGAACAACAAAAGTGACCCTCTATAAGACATTCCTACTCTATGGCGCAGAGGCATGGACTTTATCAAAAATGGATGAGGGTGCTGTTGACTGCTTTGAAAGAAAAATTCTTCGAGTGATTTTCGGTCCTGTCTGCATAGACGGTGAGTGGAAGCGAAAATACAACAAAGAATAATTCACGCTGCACAGCGACATCAACTTAGCCAGAAGAGTGTAGGTCCAACGACTGATATAGCTGGATCATGTAGAGCGGATTAACACCAATGTACCGGGCCGAAAAGTCTTCGAATACACACCAGAAAACGTAGAAGGGGAAGACCGCGGCTCAAGTGGTGCACTCAAGTAGAAGATTATCTCAACCAAACTAGCGCTCGAAACTGGTGGTAGCTGGCTAAAGATCGAGCTGGATGGAGGTGCTTGTTTTTTGAAACCCAACTCCACATCGGACTGTAGCACCACCAGCTTATATTGACCTCAATTTGCACACCTCATCTGCGTGCGAGATCCGACTTTCTAACAAGAAACATATGACAGATACCGGATGATGAAACACTGCCCATGAGTAACGGCAAAAATCATCAGCTGCCTAATGCACATGTAGGGATACCCAATTAAACACAGTACTTAAAACCATGAGCCAAATATAGAACCTAGATTATAAGTCTATGCTGCGCAAGTGTTCTTTCCATTTCCCGGATTAAATGCCACTACACTGCAACAAAGTACGAGTGCAAATATCTACACCATTCTGACTAGAAGAAACGATTTAGATTAACTTTTCAAACTAAGAAAAGACAGGTAACGGACTGTCTGGAAGCACCGTAGAAGCAAAAATTTCATTTAACCATATTTCCAAGCAACAAAGTAATTAATATTCGGCCAGGTGCATTACAATGAACAAATCCGGCAGATGGTTTTCATCCAATACGCTAAAAATTGCAGCCACTTAATGAGTGCTCCATTTTAACTTGTATCCGAATAGATCACAGCCATAAGATACCACATTGCAAACTAATCACGACTCGTACACATCATTTGAACACTTCTTTGGATAAATACTCGTACTTGCAGTCTTTGTTGTTTGCTCAAGTTCGGACCTAAAAATTATCTCTAATTGCTTTGATGTTCAACTACGTGTTTCTAGATAATTCCCCAAGCAGCTTGCTCACAGAGTATCTTTTCATTATCTATTTGACGGCTGCTGAGAACCAATTAAACACCCATAACGGCCGCATAACCAAAATCGGAAAAATTCATCTCTACAAAGTTGCTGCAGCTAGTTCCCATGTCATAACCTGTCTACGCATAGCAAGTCCATAACAATAACAAAAACAAAACACAGTTGATAACTCGGCTGGATTAAACCCTTTCACATACAACTCAATCTTGGCCTCGGTCTTTCTCTTCAGATTGCCTGTCATAGTAGCGATTCGCACGTAATTAAAGCACAGAAATTCCTCTGACCCAGCCGTCCATAAGATTTGTTCGCGCCTTTACTTTATGGTCCTTCTGATTGGGCATCTGTCATTCATTCAGCGTCAGTTCCGAGAGTCATTAATTTCCTAGAACGTAGTGGTCCGATTTAAAGTGTCCACAGAATGTGGTTTGAGCTTATAGGCGGAGTTGGAGGCTCTTAATCAAGATCATAACACGCACGCAGCAGATCTCGGTCTTCATCCGAAAAGATCATCATCATCATTGTCATCGTTATCACCGAAGCCGTAATCACGTCCAGTAGCTGGGGGTAAAACAATAGGATCCGATGGATTACAGTGTCTTCCTAGAGTCCTCCTCATAGTTTTTCACACTGCCCGCCATAACAACGTACGCTGACAAAGGGAGTGCGAGGCTCTACAATGTCATGCCTACATACTCGTCGCTGGTTCCTTAGAATGCATCACTAATGTTGTTGTTGTTACTATTTTTTGTTGGTGTTGTTGTTACCTTGAAACCGTTTTAATTAGCTCTTTCTACTGAATGAGAGTACTAGATGGTATGGTTCTTTGTAATAGCTAAGTGGACAGATAGATGGACATACAGACAAACAGACAGGCAGACAGACAAGGAATGTCTTGTTGATGAGTGATACGTGTTAGTGACATGAGCATATTCGCGCACTCTCCGTGCGAAGCAGAAGCAACTACATACTGAAGAGTGACAGAATGGTTGTTGTCATTTAGATAACATGAATGGCCAATGGTTTGTCCAAATCAGAGGATTCTGTCGCTTTAAGTGACATCTTTAGGAACGTTTAGGGGGATTTAAGTCCGCGAATTAGTGAATGTTAACGATGTAAATATTCAGTGAATTTGAATGGTTCGTACGTTGGCGATTCCTTCGCTTGGATGTTCAAATGTGAACCTAATTTTCAGAGTCTAAGAGTTGGATTCTTCTTTTTTAAAAGTCTCAAAGGTCGTACTAATGGCAGAGACCAGTGCCAAATAGAGTCACTAAGTGAATGGAGAATAGTGACCAGGACGCTTGAAAGATTCCTTCTGTAGCTCAAGTTAGCATGTAGTTTGGAAACAGTAAATGGGACATAGACAAAAACATGCCATACCTCGTCTCAAAGACCGATCTGAAGACACTCCTATATTGCATGCCTTTGGTCTAGAGTAAGTGTAACTGACTTTGGTTTCTACAATAGTACAACATTAAATCAAGAAATTTTGGACTGAAGTTGACCTACAACTCTCTGTTGTGTACAGGTCCAATGGTTGCTTTGTCAGACACAGCGGAGATCTAAAAGCATTTATTGGACACTGAACTATGAATGGGACTTAACTCTGTTCATAGTTAGTGTATCTGATTTCTGTATGAGATTTCCTTGAGGCTTTTAATTCTGGCCGGAATTTCGAAGCAATTTAAGGACAATTTCAATTCTTTCACACGATCTGCTGCTTGGATTCCGTCCCTTCTCTTTTGTTTCCCTAAAAATTTCCCAACTTGAAGTAAATATATTAGAGCACTGCCTAACTCATAACTAGAGCAATACACGGGTACAGTTTAGGTTTATTATTGAACTGAATTGCATTAAGGTTTGCATTTGCCCAAGAGTCGATTCCGATCAATGATGACATGAGTCACGTCTTCGATTCTATGTCATGGCATGACAACGGTTTTTAGACTAAGGTCGTTTTCGACTGGATGCATCACATACATTATAGCAACTTCACGTTGGTCTGTCGCTCAGCTATATTATATTCCTGTGGTCCTAGGTTGGCCTAGAGTATTGTTGCTGGTTTGTGAGCGAGCCGCTTCTTCCTAACATTAGAGATCTTATCCCTTTTTGGTATCTAAGTTTTAGCCTTCCTATGGGTTTTCAGAGTTGATCTGATCTTGCACTGATCTTAAACTTAAACTTCCAACCGTTTTAGGTGATTTTCAGCATTTGTGCTCTTGCTTTACTCTGAGTGTAGCGTATGCTTTTCTGATCTTTGGGCATTTCTCCTTGCATTTACCGTTTTTTGAGCTGCCAGAGTGATCAGTATATGTTGCCCTCTGAGCATTCTTATCAGTACCGGTTGCCATCTATGTCGCAGTGCTTGGTAGATACTGTTCTTCAGAACGTTCGATTGGATATGATTGCACGGAATAGGGAATTTTCTTCTAATCCTGTACATTGTACTATAGATTAGATAACATTATTTGGGATAATTACCCTTATCCATGCAGACTGATTGAACCTATGTGGCTATAGTGGTGTCCTTGAATTAAAGCTCTTTCTACTAAATTTTTTAGTGAATTGACAGTTATGTCTTCTACCTCAAGGTGAGGTCTACCTTTGAGACGTAAGCGTGTTCGGCTTAGTGCGTTATGTTGGTAAAGAATATGATCTGCTCTTTGTTCGTCTTTGTTGCACATATCATCGTGAGCTATTTTCATTATTTGTATATTTTTTTTTGTACTCCTTGCATGTTCCTTTTGCTGAGATTTCTCGGTTTTTTTTCACACACAGAGAAACAGCTCCGCGATGTTTTCATCATCCAGCAAGCGTTGCAAAGTTTGCAATTCTCCAGTGGGTATTATGTCAAAACCTTTTATTTAAACAGAGCAAAACCAGACCGTTCCTTAGATCAGCTTCCTCCTTCTCGTAAGTAGAACAAACTTAGTTCTAAGAAAATTGATTAAATGTCCAATTCTAATGCACTAATCGGCGATCACGTCTAGGGATACTTGTTCAATAGAACGGGGGTTTGCTAGGCAGTACAACTACATCATCTGCATATGCCTACGTGTAGACGTTAGGAAAACAGAGAGCGTTAATCAGTGAAATAGTGTTGTGAATATGCACCATAACAGTGGGTGCAGGAAAATACCTTGCGGGTAACCCTTGTCGTACTACAATAATTCTCGTCGTGTTCGGACGTGTTTTGGTTTCGCTCCACATCAAACTTTTAAATATTATTTATTTCTTCCCCTTCCATATCTCTACTTCTGATATCAGTTCCGCGACATTATTACATTACCCCAAGTGCTGACTGTCTTTTTGGTTTGTTTTGTTTTTTTGGCTGATCTCAATTTTTCGCGCTCAATAACTGCCGCTTCTGATATCGGTTCCGCATATATTTAGTGCATTACCCCCCCAAGTGTTGACCAATTTTCCGATTTTGCTGAATTTCACTTGCAGTGCATAACAGTGCGTAAAGTTCTTTGTTTACCTTTTTGTTTTCATTTGATAAATTTGTCATGTCTTGCGGAATTACTAACTGTCCAATCTTTGATGTCAATGCTGACTTTGTCACTTGCAAGGGCATCTGTGGAAAATCATTCCATGCAATTTGTGTCGGATTAAATAAAAGGAATAGTGTATACATCAAAGACTTTTCTGACAACCTCCTATTCTTTTGTGATGAGTGCAAGATAATCTCGCTTTCGCACGTGTTGCTTGCTATAAAGTGCCTCAGTGACTCTAATGACTCATTCCAAAAAAATCTCACAAAAATGATAACGACGAATCAGTCCAACTTAGAAAGTAGTGTCAGTTATGCTGATGAATTAGGCAACTCGATTCTGTCCTCAACCGATATAATTAAGTCCAAGCTCACCAACATCGACAAACAATCTGCAAGTCTGGTCGAGATGAAAACTGCGATCAATGATCTCAAAGCAGTTTGTTCCGCCCAAAACATCTCTAACCTTAAATTGTGCGAGTCGATAAATAACCTGCGTGAAGATCTTGAGACTCAATTTCAATCTACCTCAAAGAACCATCCATCTCTAATGCAGCCTGATCCAATGCTCGAAGTAATCTTTGACAGAATCAACGGTGTTGGTGACGATCTAGCTGCCGCACAATCAACCATTTTCGATATTGAGAATCATATCGAAACGGTAAGCAGCAAAATTGACGATTTACCATTCCACACACAACACCATCAGAATGTCCACTACAATACATCAATTTTGGCTGAATTACTGGAAACCGAAGTCGACCCACTTTTACCACCACCTCCTCGTCCACCACGGTTAATTAAATCTACAAATTCTCCCGCTGCCACTTCAATCCAGGAGACCGAAACTGTTTCACTGTCAACTCCTCCCATCGCCGCCCCACGCAAGCTAATCAAACATTTTGGTACTACATGGACACCTTCCGAATGGAGGCGTAGACTGGAAAAAATTGAAACCGATATGAGTACATTCTTCATCGAAGGCACCCCCGTAAACGCTGATATTTCTTGGATCACGAAATTCTTCGCAGACAAATACGGCATCACCATCAGCAAATGTGAAATGTTCCTGCCATCTCACCACAAAGGTAATCGAAGCTTTAAATTCGACCTCCCTGCTAGATACGAATGGTTATTTAAAAACCCTGCTGGTACTAATTTCAACGTTGGAAAGATGCGCATCTGTAAATGGATAGAAACACCTACCAAGAAACAGGATAAAAAGAAGCTTAAATCTAAGTTACCTAATTCCGATTCCAACTCCCATCCCAAACCGGACTCTAATAAAATACCGAAATCCGTCCCAAACCGTAGCAAACCTGACTCTGTACCGAAAACCGTTTCCAACTCCCGTTCCAATTCTGACTCTAATTATAGATTTAAAACTAATATATTCCCCAATTTCGCCCCTCCCACTCACATCCCGAACCGACTTCATCGGTCCTCTAATTATATTGCACCTGCAGCCTCCGTTCCACCCAAGCCACCGCGTCAACGCGTCTCTTTCAAATTAGCACCAACCGCTCACAATAACCCCTCGGAAATACCTAACCCCTCTGCACGTGCCCCCACTAGCACTTCTTTCCCTAATTTTGACCTTAAAACCGGAGCTAAATATCCCAATTTCGTTAGGTCCCATGTTATAAATCCCTCACATGAACATGTGTCTAATGCCCCTTCAATCACCCCTGCATCGCCTTCAAAATCTTCGTCCACCTGCCCCATTTTTGACCCCTTTCTGCCTCCCACAGTTAAAATAACCCAACAAACTTTTGGCTCAACAGAATGTCGTTATGCACTTTCTAGGCTTAGAGAAAAAAAGACGTACGAGAATATACGTCTCCTTCTAGCATATCTGCATGACAAATCAGACTCAGTTTGTTATGAGGGGAAAACTAAAACAAGCGTCATGGTCTCAATACAGCAGGAAGGTCTCCCTACTGACCTTACAAGTCTGAGGAATTTATACATCAAGTTCCACGAGATTTTTAATATGTCTCCGCAAAAAGTCTCAGACGACCTTGCTGCAAAAAGGATCTCACACCTCCAATGAAGCAGAGCTGACAACGACAAATTTTTTCGTCCCTAACGTGCTACCATTGCCAGTGTTTCGACCATCCACTCCTACGCCCTCTCGTAATAACCTTCCTCTTACCTTTTACTATCAAAACGTAAGAGGACTGCGATCTAAGACCCGTGCCATCTTGCGCCAATCTCACGCTCTCCCATTTGAGGTCTACGCTCTGACCGAAACTAATCTAATTCCCGATATAAAGAATCAGGAATTATTCCCCCCTAGTTTCAATGTTTTCCGAGACGACGATCTTACCCGCCCAAATGATGATGCTCCGTGTCGAGGTGTCCTACTGGCCGTCCGCAATGACCTAAACTCTTCACCAATCGCTGTTTCTACTTCCTCTAAACTTGACTACGTTTCAATAAAGATAACACTCCCCTGCAGGTCCCTGTACATTATGTGTTTTTACATCCTACCGGCCCAACCAATCGAATGCTACCAACTCGCTATCGATGCAATTGATCAAATAATTAACTTATCTGATCCTCTCGATGATATCATCGTATTTGGCGATTTCAATCTACCTCAGCTGCACTGGACTCAATCAGGTGATAAATCTTTTTTTATCGCTTACCCTATCTCGAGTAAAGAATGTCTCTTCTTGGATGAGCTCACAGACTCTAGCTTATGCCAAGTTAGTGGAGTCTCCAACTATATGGGAAGGCAATTAGACCTCATTTTCACCACTGACCCCATAAACTCCTCTGTGTCGCTCTGTCCCCTTTCACTATCAACCATTGATAACTTTCACCCACCACTTCTTCTTTCTCTTTTCCACCACTCTACTTTCCGCCCCACCCCATCTGCAGCTACCACTTCTTACGATTTTCATAAAGCGAATTTCCGCAAAATTAACGCATATCTTAGTAAGTGTTCTTTTGATTTCGCCAATATGCCCCTAAAAAGTGCTCTCTCTATTTTCTACAGAGAATTACTTAATTCTATTTCTCTCTATGTCCCCTTTTCGCGTAATAGGACCTCTTCTACGAGCCCCCCGTGGTATAATCGTAAACTTCGCTCTTTACGTAACAAAAGAAACAAATTATGGACAGTTTTCCTCCGGTCCAACTCTTTTGTTGACTATTCAAACTATCTCGGGTCATACCTTCAATTCGCCCAGCTCTATAAGTTTCTCTATCAGCGATACCTTGATAGTGCGCAATCAAGGCTTATAAATGATCCTAAGTCTTTCTATCAATTCGTTAATTAAAAAAAAAAATCCGACGGTTTTCCTCCATCCCTCTCATACGAAAATATATCATCAACTGATCCGCATACCATAGCTAACTTTTTTGCTACTTTTTTTAAGCAATCTTTTGCCGATAATTCCTTCGTACCGGATCCCTCTTATTTCAAATACCTACTTACCTTCCCTATTGGCCCTACTATTTCTCATAGCTTTGATCATACAGTAATAGAAAACAAATTACAACAACTTAATGATGAATACTTACCCGGCCCAGATGGCTTTCCATCCATATTTCTTAAAAAGTGTTCCTCAACTCTTTCACGCCCCCTTGCTAATCTCTTCCGATTATCGCTCTCTCAAGGTGAATTTCCACAGATATGGAAGTCCTCTTTCATAACACCCATACACAAAAAGGGATTAAAGAGCGAAGTCACTAATTACCGCCCTATAGCTAAACTTTCCCATATACCCAAACTCCTCGAAAGTATTTTGCATGAAGCCTTAAGCTTTCAGTGTAAATCTTTTATTTCCCCCAATCAACACGGCTTTCTGAAGGGTAGATCAACTACCACTAACCTCGTAGAATTCGTGTCCTCTGTTCTCTCAGCCTTAGAAAATGGTAAAGAAGTTGACGTTATAACAACTGATTTCAGTAAAGCTTTTGACAAGATATCTCATAAACTAATCCTGTTCAAATTGTCCGTCCTGGGCTTTGAACCCATTTTGCTTAAATGGATATCTTCTCACCTCGATAATCGTTTTTATAATGTTCGTTTCAGATCTGTCCTATCGGCCCGTTTCTTGACCACTTCAGGTGTTCCTCAAGGTAGTCACCTAGGCCCACTCCTCTTCATCCTAACTATTAACGACCTTCAAAGGCTCATTCAACACTCAACACTTTCTCTCTATGCTGACGACACCAAATTTTTTAAACCCATTTCCCAACAAGACTCCACCCTCCTTCAAATAGATCTAAATAGTTTTTCCACCTGGTGCATCAAGAACTGCTTAGAGCTCAATGTCTCCAAATGTCAATCGATTACTTTCTCACGTAAGTGGAAGAAGTCTCCTCAACGAATTTACCATCTCGACGGCCAACCTATACCCCTTGTTGAAACTATCCGCGACCTTGGTATATTATGCGACAGGCAGCTTAATTTCCGCTCGCATATTGATGAGATAATTTCTAAAGCAAACTCATCACTCGGCTTCGTTAAAAGATGGTCCAAAGAATTCTGCAACCCGTACGTGACTAGATCACTATACATCACTTACGTTCGCCCCCTTCTCGAGTACGCTAGCCAAGCGTGGTGTCCCTTTCAACGAGTTCATGTATCTCGTATTGAGAGGATCCAGCGTCGTTTTCTTCGCTTTGCTCTTCGAGGTCTACCTTGGAACGATCCTCTAATCTTACCTCCCTATCGAGACCGTCTCAAACTCATTAACCTGAATACCCTTGAGGAACGAAGGGACGCAGCAGACATTTTGTTCATTCACCGACTCCTCTCAGGCTCCATCGATTGCATGCCTCTTTGCAACTCCATTTTCTTTAACACTAACCCTCGTAATCTACGTTCCACCCGTCTCTTTTATCTACCTATCCACCGCACCACATATGGCTCTAACGAACCAATCTCCCGTATGCTGCGTAAGGTAAACTCCAACCTTTCCGTTTTCGATTTTAATTGCAGCACACTTTCCCTCAAATTCGATCTCCTTCACCATCCTTAGCTTTAAGCCCTAGTATTAGTTTAAGTCTTAGTTTTTAAGCTTGTATTAAGCATAATAAATGGGGGCGTTAGCCCCCACGAAAATTAAATTAAAAATTTACCCCCGTTGTTTGACCTAGTTACACATCCTGTCAAAAGTTTCGTTGTCGAAAACCGCGTAAGTACGCGTGTTGCATCCTCTGCCGAGGATGCATTCGCAAACCAGTTTTGCTCACATGGAGATCCACGATTCTCTCCATGCTCTTCAACATGAATGAAGTCAGACTTTTTTCCGATTTTTGAATTAAAGAGTACTCTCACCGTTCGCCAGGTTTCAGTGTGTATACCAGCAACAGTGAAGATTCTTTTCAGAGTTATCAGCAGCTTATATTTTTGTAGCATAACTGGGTATCAGGCGCCATCAAAGGAAGCAACAGCAGTTTGATGGTTCCATCCATCACCACAACTGATGAGAGATGCAAGCTAAACCGTGTTGTGATACTTAGCTCACTTCCAGCTTCAGTTATAGGGACTTGTCGTGACCTACGAAAACAAATATTATGGTTTTAATTTAGCAAGAAGGGCTTGCCACAAAACCTAAAGATCTTCGTCAAATTTTCGTGCGTTTTAATAAAGATTTTAATATTATTTCAATTCATATTACGAATGATCTTTACTCCAGGCATCCCAGTTTTAAAAACTACTATCGTTCCTAACCCATCCAAAGATTTTATGAATGTTTAACCATTTATTACAAAAATTTCTGCAGTTTATTTTCACTCTCAAACTCTTCCATATGATATGCTTGCCCTAACGGAGACCAACCTTCCACCCGGTTATAAAAATTATGAGTTATTCACCCAAGCCTGTGATGTCTACCGTAACGATGGTGTAGTCCTTTTAGCAATACCAACTCGTCTCAAATTTGCTCCTTATAAAAAGTTATACACCGCTCATTTTGAATTTGTTTGCGCAAGTATCTCCACCGCAAAGCGCAATTTTTACATTTGTTGTTGGTAAATTCGTCCTTCTGAACCAGCCCAGAGTTACCAGCTAGCTGTAGATGCGTTTGACTTACTATCTAATCACTTCGACTCGAGCAGCGTCATAGATATTTTGGGTGATTTCAATCTACCTAAGCTGAAATTTAACCGCTGCTAACGCGATATCTGAAAACGAAGTTCCCTTTAGCGATCGTCTTTCGGACTCCGGTCCTTTCCAATTAAGATTAACTCATCATTATGTTTCTTCGATAGCGACGTGGATGCTGCTGTTGATATGATCACAGACACTATTCTCTTTGGAATGTGATCCCTTATCCCACATCGTATGAAGAGTATCAAACTAAAAGAAAGAGCATGGTACGACTCGAGCAGTAAAGAGTCCGTCAGGGTTAGACTGTCTTTTCGGTCCTTCAAGACCAACCCGACAGAGGAAAACCGAAAAAAGGTCAAACGAGCCAGGAATGACTGTAACGTCTTTCTTAAGCGTGTGAAAATTAAATACGACCAAAAACGGAGGCAAAAAGTGCTACAATGTGCCAAAGGTACAAAAATATGCTGGTCGTTAGTCAAAAACATTAGAAATTCCCTGCCTCATCGCCCATCCCAACGCTCATTTAGAATGACAGCCGTCAGCTCTTTGGACAAGGCCAATCTGCTTGCTGCACAATTTGCGGTCATCCCTGCTTTGTTTCCACCTACACTTGAGTGTACTCTTTAGGACCCTTTTCGAGCAGATGGAAAACATCATTTGTCCAGCCCGTTTCTAAAGAAGGCGAATCTTCTTCTCCCTCCTCCTACAGCCCCACTGCACTTACGTCCCTTCTTTCCAAGGTCATGGAAATGCTGATAAACCGTCAGCGCATGAAACATCTCGAAACGCGAAAACTTCCCAATGACCGGCAGCACGGTTTTCCTGGCAACAGGTCCACTGGTGATTTAATGGCATGTGTCACCGAAAAGTAGAACCAAAGCGTACATCAATCTGGTTAAAGCAAAATAGTTGCACTTGATATTTCTAAGGCATTTGACAGAGTTTGGCATCAGGCTCTTTTGTCGAAAATACGTGCTTTTGGTATGGACGACTCTCTTCTTCAATGGATTAGAAATTGCGTTTCGGGGATGGATGGTTTCATGTCTGATATTCACAAAATAAATGCTGGTCTGCCTCAGGGCTCCATTCTGCCTCCAACAATCTTTTTAATTTTCATTAACCACCTCTTGTCTGCTACTTCTAATCCAATATATTCATTTACTGATGACAGTACTCTCTGCTTTTCATATTCGTTCTCTGATTCACGTCTCTGCTCTTCGGCTGTAGAACGGAAACGGCAGCGTATGCTATGCACATTTCGATATAAATAGCACCACTAAATGGGGAACCACCAGCAGAATGGAATCTAAAGCTTCCAAAATACAATGCTGTGAAATGTTTAGGTTTCGTCAAGCGATGTAAGAAATACTTCATCCCCTCTGATATGGCCTGTATTTAATTGTCCAGAATTGGAGTATAATACCCACATCTGGTCAAGATCGAACAAAACATCTCTGCACCTGCTAGATAGGATTCAAAACCATGAGATAGGTGATGATAATACCTCTCAGTCAGTGAACACCCTCGAACACCGACGAAATCTCTCGTGTCGCACTTTGTTCTATCGCTATTCCACAGCCTCGCTGCTTATGGAATGCCATGCCGAGCTCTTTATTTCCTTCGCCCGCACTGTGTGCACTACACGAATTTTTGCTTTGTCTAAGTGAGTGTTTGATTTTTGTATTTGTCGTATCTGACTCTTTGTGGTTATAAGGTTTCATTTAGGTCCGAATAGTTTCTTTTTTTAGGCTCACTTGGTTTTTTAGCAACCGTACGGAACCCTGTTTTGGGGCAAGTTCGCGTCTCCGGTGGAAAACGTTTGAATTTACTTTCTAGATTCGGTGTTAACACAAGCGGACACTACTGCCAGCTTATTCTGCAGAGTCAGATGTGACCGTGGTAATCGCATAAAGGCTCCTTCGCTGGAGATTAGGACTCCTGTTTTCGATGCACATTTGACACATACCTCATCGCGTTCCACACACTACTTTTCCGGAAAAATCTAAGTCGTTTTGAAGCCTCCTCCGGTCTCTATCTATTTAGCCGCGATTTTTCCTAAGCTTGGTCATCTTGCAGTTGGTAACCTAACTCATGTGAAATGCAGATGACGCTACTGAGAATTTGAATGAGCTGATGAAGGAACGGTTATAACCTTCCCCAAGAAATAATTTACCGAGATTAAGTTCAATCTTCCTTCTAATTTATCGAATCCCTCTAGGGGAGGAGAAATCAATTGCTTAGTTATTTCCTGGTTTCTCTATCAGCAGAGCTCTAGAATCATTACAATACTAATTCTCTAAATCACGTCAAGGTCTTCAAAGAGAGACCATAAACGTGAATGTTAATTCTTAGCATAGCAAGTTCCACCTCATATTTAAAAGTAAAACTATGAGGTGAATATAATGTCATTCGTCGCGCATTACGGATTCAATTAGAACTAACAAGAAGGTTGTAACATATGCTATAATTCACATTCCACAATATTTGCTTTCCGTACCAGAGAATCTGTTTGCAACTCTGAATTTAAGTTCCCACATTCATCAAATACACACACCATAGTTTATTCCCAACAGATGCCACTGTCAGCTCTGCAGCATTTCTGAGTTTCAACTCTTTGCAGACCCAGGGTTGTTAAAGGTAAACAAACAACCATTCGCCAAACAAACCCACACTAGCGCATGACATACGACAAAAAAACTGTTGATTTCACTCCCACACACCACACCATTGTGTTAGTGCGCGCAAGGTGAATTTTTCTTTTTCACCGCATCGTGCGCACGCACACAACTATCCAACCTGCTATACCCCACAAAGCATTCATGTATCCGTTCATTCGAGTAGAAACCATAGTTGAGTTAAGTTCACGTTCGTTAGCGGTCCGTTTGAAAAGTTTTCAACCAAAAAGAAAAGGGAAAACGCTGTGTGTGCATGCAGTGAGAAAAAAAATCAGCAAATACGATTTGCTTGTTACGTTTTCGTGTTGATTATCGGTATCCACTTCCTCTCCAATTCGCGAGTCGCGTCATTGAAAATTAAAAAAATCTTACCGTCAGAGGTGAAAATCGAGACGACAACACAGCGGCGACCAGTGTTTTCGAATTTCCGTGCAAAAGCGCGTCGTCGGTGAAAGAGAAAATTCCAATTCAAGCGTTAAGATCACACGTTTCACCCGTTGTAAAGTGTCAATAATTTGTGAAGTGTCAAGAGTGGCGTAGAAGTTAGAAATGTCAACAAAAATGCAATAAAAGGAGATTCGTAAAAGGGCATCTGTTATGTGTGAATAAAATGTGCAATAGTGAAACATGTCCAATTCCAAGGATCAACTAACCTCGGATAAACGTAGACACCTAGGATTACAACACTTGTCAAATTACCTGCAAATCGGAAGCCCACCTCTACCTCTGACAGCCAAAATCTACAGCGTCGACCGTAATTAGAAAATAGAAAACAAAAAGAGTAAAAAACCTCCGACCGTCCACACACCACACACCACGAAACGACAAAACGTCGACTTTTTGCCCTCATTTTCCTCACGTTTTCTTTATTTTTGTTTCTCTTTTTTGTTGCTCGTCATTGTTTCTTCTTTTTTGTTTGGTTTCTTGTCTTTTTCGTCTTTTGGCAATCGTACTCGTTTTACACGTACACACGAGAGGAAGCAACACAATTTCACCATCGATCGAATTGAAGAGGACAGGTTTTGCCCACTGATATTCACCACACCTGCCTGCCAGGCTTTTGGTGAGATTTGCAAAGCACTGCATTTTCTGCATATCACAACACAACTAACCACCTCGACCCAACTGATCTTCCACCCGTGGACTGTGTGTGTGTGCAACTTGTATTTTTACCGTTCTTTTCGTGGTGAATCGGTGGCACGGCTGGATGAGTGTTAAGCTCAATTCAACACACTTGCACCGGAAACGCCAAATAATTTCAAATTCACCGTCGACAAGTGGGGGACTAGTAAAGGACAATCCACTTTTTCTACAAAGAGAGATCTGAAAATCTACGGCCGATGAAATAACTCACCAGACCCTTAAACATCATCTGTCAGAGCGGATTCCTTTTTTGTTTTTTATTTTCGAAGTTCACGTTCGAAACGCACGAGATATAATGGAAAAGATGTCAAACAATTTTCGGATAACACGCACACAACGAAAATCGATGCTGTCGCTGCTGTTTGGATACATCATCTTTGTATGTGCACAGGTGAGTTTCATTATTATAGATACATACATGCATACACCATCAAACATAACATGTGGTGTGGGGAGAAATAGATTTCTGGGTGTGGGTGCGTCACTTTTTGACAAGAGACGAACAGATCTTTTTTTTTTTTTTTGGTTCTTCGTTGTTTTCTTAAGTCAATCATTGAGATGAATGTTCGAAAAACATCTTACTGATGAAAGATTTTGTTTACCAGACTCGCGGGGGGACGCAAATGGGTAAAGCGTTTTTGAGACAACGCGTTGCAGATTGGAATTGATTCTGGAAATGAGTCACTTGACGTTTAGCAGATCTAATCGGTACGATCTGTTAAACCTGCGGAAGAACTTGTTTTTGTTTTCTCTTGTGATTTTTGTTGACAGTCATGGGGCTTAATTTATGTAAATCTTGGAGGGTAATGTGATCGATGCAGTTTTGTTTTGCTGATAATTTCGATAATATTATTAATTAATCTGGGAATAATATTTTACGAGACAGCGTTTCAAATTTGTTCGAATTAAGAGTGCATCACCATTGGTCCTAGGATAAAAGTCCAAATGATCATTAAACTTTTCGAACTGAGTCACCTGACAACTCTGATTAGGTCATATTTTTACCACAGCCAAGCTCAGAGGTGCGACCGAAACGTTTGTAAGGCCTTGAAACTAAGTTTTTGAATAAATTTCAGTGACGCAAAGTTTTGGATGGCTACAACTAGTAAACGTAGAGAGGGCTTTATAGACTTAATCTGACCTGAATAGGCGAATACCTAGACACGGGGAAGACCTAAAATATTTCCGTGAAAAACTGATCGATGTGTAAATCATATCTTGTTGCTGGTGAAATATGACAGCCAACATGTCTACAAGTAATAGGTGTGTTTTTGAATTGGCAACAACCTTTCCAAATTGACAGTTGACAACTGATTTGTGCTGAATTTCATTTCATTTCGCCATGAGTAGACAACAACGTTCGCAAATAGTGCAAGCTTATTTCGAAAAACATGGTTTCGCGAAATCTACCGTATGCAAGGTCTATTTTACGGTCAACATAAACGACCATCTGAGCAAATACATAATTTGAATAAACATGGATCGTTTTCGCACGACGCTTACGGTGTGTAGCATACTAGCTAACAAGATTCTAGCTTGTACAAGAATTGAAGCCGCTTTACCATCGTTTGCGACGAACTTTCGGTGAATGATAACGAATGAAAACGATATTGCTCTTGATCCTCTTTTTCACTACATAATTTTGTTCAGCGATGATGCTCGGGTGAATGGCTACCTCACCAAGCATAATTGTCACATTTCGAGTGAAGATAATCCAAAAGAAATTATTGAGACGCCGTGTGATGTCAAATCTGTCAAAAGAGAGACTCTACAAGATGGTATTCTATCCCATATTTGGGACGTATTCCGTGTTATGCAGCTGACCATTCAATCAGTCATATTATTAAAAAGAATCCTTTAATACACTAATTGTGCAAAAAGAGGTCAAAAAAGACACAATAACAGATTTGGAGGTTTACACCAGATCTCAATGGCTATTCATCTTGCCCATAAGACTGAAACTAGCATACATATAATGTAGTTATATATGGACTGCTTGCTTGCTTACTTACTTACTTAAGTGGCAATACAGCTCAGGATGAACCTGAGCCTCAACTAACAAAATTCCCCAGCTAGCCCGGTCTTTAGCTAACGGCCTCCAGTTGCGAGCTCCACGTCGGTTGAGATCCACTTCTATTTCTCCACGCGCCACCTAAAGTGAGGTCTCTCTCTACTGCGTCGTCCCTCCAGGTTTGATTCGAAGACTCTGCAGGCCGGAGCTTTGGTGTCCATTCTTTGTACATGTCGTAGCCATCTCAGGCGACGGATGCGCAGTTTTTTGACTAAGTCAATGTCGCTGTACATGTCGTAAAGTTTGTCGTTGAATCTTCTCATTCGAAGCCCTTCAACGCAGAATTTTTCAAAGAATTCTCCAGAAACGATTGAGGATAATTTCATCCGCTTGTGATAGATTCTATGCTACAGCAGCGTAAAGTAGGTTTGGTATGATTAAAGTCTTATATAGAGTTTTTATTAGCCCAAAGAAACAGCGATTGGCAAGAATGATTCTTCGTTTTATTTCTGCTGAGGTATTAGAATTTATAGCAGGCCCAAGGTAGACAAAGATCTTTACTACCTCGAAATTATTGTAACATTCTGTGCAAGTCTTCAATCGTGTGTCCCTTATTGTTGGTTTTGCCCTCATTTATTCCTAAACACATTTTGGCAGCTTCCATTTCAATACTGGTGAACGCTTCGGTGACAGCCCTCTGAGTTCATTTCAATTATATCGATATTATCGGCGTACGCTTGTAGTACAGTAGCCTTTTGAAAGACTATGCGTAGGTTCGATGCAATTCTTTCAGGTATGATGTTTGTCTAAACCCTTTTTTGACGTCAAAGGTCTCGGTTAAGGCGTTCCCAAATGTGACACAGACGGACGAGCTTGGCAGAGATGCCAAACCTAGGCATGGCTTTATATAACTCGTCTCTATAAATGTTGTCATAGGTGGCCTTAAAATCGATAAAACTTGTGGTCGGTTTAGAGAGAAATCCATTTCATGTGCCATATTCCCGCCATAAAACATCTTCTACATCGCCTCATTGGTATAATTGTAGACTCCGCTCCTTACGAAACAAAAGAAACAAGTTATGCGCGGTATTCCTTCGCTATCTAGGTATGTATTGTACATATATTGGCGCAAACCAATCTTAAGAAAGACCCCAATTCTTTTTTACAATTTGTCAATTACTTAATTTCCGTTCGCATATCGAAAAGATAATCTTTAAAGCCAACTCATCACTTGGCTTTATTAAACAGTGGTCCAAGGAATTTTCCAAACCGTACGTAACCACACCTCTCTATGTTATCTTTGTTAGCTCCCTGCTTGAGTATGCCAGTCAAGCTTGATTCCCCTTTTACCGAGTTCATTTTTCCCGAATTGAGGGTATTCGGCCTTAGCCCTCACCGATATTAAAAATAAAAACTGTAAGGTTTAAATGTAAGTCATTTCCACTAGGAGCGATTTACGTAAGTAGTTTAAAATTTAGCTAAATGATGGACTTCGGCCTTAGTGACTTATCTGTGACATATAGTTTGGAGTTTAAGAGCGTTGCTACGAGCAATGTTATCCATACCTTTGAGTTTATTGATCTTTATTTTGTGTTCATATAAACAAGCCGGGAAATTTTAAAAATTTTCTTAAAATTCTGTCATCCCGCTGCAGATGTTCGAAAAGTTATTTTTCGTCTATCCACCCGAAAATTGCCAAAACCCACATGACGATCTTATATAAAAAATGAAGATCACTGATCAGTTGAGTATCGTAAATGTGATCGTTTCCGAATCTATTGATGCCGGATTCTAAGAAGAGATCGACATTTCACTGAATTTTGATTTTACAAAAAGTGTTTTTTTTTTTTTTTTATTTAGATCACAAGACTAGGTCATCTTTTGTCTTCATAAAAAAAGTATTCGGATTAAAACAATAAAACAGAGTTATTGTAGTAACGAATTGAGTAAGAAACTGTGTCACCATGTGACATCTTCCACCACATTCTGGCTACAATAAGAAGTTTAACTGCGACATCCTCAAGTATTACCGCAACTTTATATTTATAGACAATCTACTTCCCAATTTGACTAACCTTCCGTAAATTAATCAAGTGTTTCGCCCGAAAAAATTCCACAATTTATTGCTTTGGCCTTCCACTGCCGGCGCCAGTTTACTTTCTACATCAACAAAAGACTACTTAAGTATAGTGCTACAACTTTCAACTAATTGAAGGGTTACATAAAGTGGCCCTAATATGACCCCTATTATACTCCGAAACCCCTTCGAAAACTCTCCAAAAAACGCATTAATCAATCCAACTGTCAATCTTTTAGTATGACAATGACGGTGACAGTGTGGAAAATGTTCGACAAATTGGATGCAAAGTTTCACTTGTCATCGAAACAGCTTTCCAACTCAAAGTGCCTTCACTCTGTTGGGAACTTGTCTTCAACATATCACATTGGGTTACAGTTATTGACTATCTCGATTTCTATCCCCAAAAATCTCACTCTAACCATGGGAACTGCGAAGATAGTTTTGATCATCTCTTGTTGAAATTTTTTATTTTTTTTTTTTCTTGATTTAGTGGGACCACATGGTTGTGAAGCGATGTCATTAAATAAATTTGTGCCGCCTTATAATGGTAGCAACCAGCAACTCAAATATCACGTCTTTCCCATGGTGCGACCGAGATAAAATTTTCGTAAAAGAGAGAGAGACACGAAGAAATTAATGTATTTTTAGAGGGGCCTGTAGGTTGTTCACACACATTTTGCGCGCTTATGATGACGACCATGGCCATCGGACTTTCCTACAACCAACAACTGACAACCAACAACGAAGTTCGCCCAGAATCCGTTGATGACATTCCGCCATAGAGCGCTCGGCGGATAGAATTTTTTATTGTTTTTTTCTTCTTATTTTTTTTGCGCCAAAAAAAACTAAAATGTATCTCTATCCGTGGTGAGTGTGTATCTTTTAATGTGCGCTAAATTGATTTTTATTTTTCTCTCTTTGACTGGCAACTGTCAAACAAGGCACCCCCGAGGGAGTCGCAAATGGGCCGGCAGATAAATCGCCTTATGTGTTAATTATTTAAAAAAAAAAAAAAAATATTTCCTTTCCGCTGTCAGTTGGCAGTTTGCACTTGACAGGAGCTTCTGAAACTGAAAATGGATACGAGGATGTCAAGAGAATAAGAAAGAGTGCGCGGGTGAGGGAGTTATCTGTATTTTAAAATTTAAACAAACGCATAGTGACTAAGGGGCGACGATACCGACTACGACTGCGGCTACTACTCCAACGACAACGTAGAAATTGACAACCGACAGACGATGAGCGTTTGAAGAACGTGACCGAATGGAGGTAGAAATTGTTAAAATGTCGCACGTACAATACTTGATGGAGTGCCATGCATCGTATAGAGGAGAAAATAACTGGCGGTAGTTGTCGATGAGGAGGGAATGAATTGGAGAAGGCTATGCCAATAAATAAGACACGAGATTGGTTATAAATTTTAAATAGACATTTTTTACGAGCACAAGTCTGGGGTTCTACAAGGGTACGTACATAGACCCGTGCTATTTACATATTTATCGTTTTTATTATTATTTATTTTTAATTTTCTTAAAAAAACGAAAATAATTGATCGAGGCTTCGTGATAAAGATATTTCTTGATGCCAAGAAATTGGGGGTGAAGACATACTATTTGAAATGGTCAAGGATGAACTGATACAAGATACAAGCACAGTCCGTATGGAAAATAAACGGACCGATATAATCCACAATATGCATGGCATATTCGATTTACATGGATACATATGTATGTAAGTTTGTCCTATATTGTCAAGGCTGTTGATATCTTGTCCATTGTTGATGTGACTATGTAGATCTCTCTACGGCTAATAAGGCTATAAGTTCTTAGGAAACTCGATGATTTCATCTTCACTAATGGATGGGGTTGGTTCTGCTTTTAGTAATTTAGTAATTTATTTTCGAGTGTCTTGATATTATTGATTAAGCGGGGTGTTTTCTTTCTGAGATCATCTTGATAGTTTTTTTTAAAACAATGCTACCTGAGATCGCAATTCTTTTTGTTTCTGCAACCAATGCATACAGCAGAATGTCGTGGATAGTGGAGAACAAATTGTCTGAATTGATTAGTGATTGATTAATACTCAACAAGTTATTTGCGGAGGCTCAGTTAGAATTCTAATTTTGAACACTTCGAAAGGCTCGTTAACTGTTGAAGGCATTTTTAATAATGCGGTTCTTGGCAATTTCAATACTTGCTTTAAAATTTCTCCATTCGGTGACACCTTCGAAAAAATGTAAAAATATAGAGTTTTTTAGAGCAACAAGCCAATGAAACGCTGTCAATTTCAAAGATTGGTTCTCATTAACACTTTTGCGAAAACATCGAAACACTCTGTGAAACTAGTAGACTGGCCAAAGTCCTCGAAAGGGTACATCAGCCACACTATAATAATTCAAAAGATCTGACGCATCTCTACTGTATTGAAAGCGGTGACTCTTTGTTTCATGCTTGTGATACATTTTGCATTTGAATTGATCGGAATTGGCTCACAACCAGTTCCTATCACTGAACCTATAAGTTAGCTGAGTAACAGAGCCCGTCGTACCTGATATTTGTGGTTGTGGTTTTTCTACTTACGAGAAGGAGGAAGCCGTCTGTGTTCAAGTACATATATGCCGATGATGTAGCCGTGGCGGGCTTTCAGTCAATTCTCTCAATACTGAGTTTGTCTTCTTTACTAGATGGGATAAGCCGTCTGTTCTAACTCATCTCATGCTAAAAGACATCATCACAAGCTTTTCCAACAAAACTAAGCATTTATGTTCATTCTAGATAACAAACATTACATTAAACATGTACTGTCGAAAGCCTCCGCAACTCTGTCAGCTTTCTGACTACGTGCATGAGCTGGCAATACATGGAGCTATGAGTCCTATGCGTCGGTTATCGGTTGGAACAACCTATAACGAAATTACAGAACTGCTGTTTTTACCAGATCCTATAGAACGAACGGTCTATCTTGACTGCTTCGGGTATTTTTCTTAGCATGCCTAGCTCTGCTCTAGATGCATTGCATCCCTTATGTAATCATATCATGGGCTATACTCTCATTGGTATTTTCCAGGATTTATCTAAGACGTAAGATTAGGTCTAAAGCCAATGAGTTGTTTAAAGTTTCAAAAGCTGGATAGGAAATATTTCCTGTAGATGGGATACGAGTATATAGAGCTGATATTTCCTTACCGATCATGTTCGGTTACAAATTTTCAATGCGTTTTATAAGCAAGAATGAACGTATGCGTGTTGAATATTTTAATGCGATTTAAAGTGGTGTTTATTCGAGCGTATTGAACCAATGTGGATTACTTCAACGCACATTGAGTTGTCGGATAAACTGGGTATATGATTCCATTTGCATTTGGATTTCCTTGAGATTGAAAACTGCGTATTTTCTGCTATTGCGTTGCCCTAACGAGGTACATTTTTGTACAGGGCATTTTTGCGTTGTTCCTCTATCTTTCTATTCCACAATAACCCAAGGTTGTCTCAGATACTCGCTTAAGCATTTTGCAGCACGAGATCTACACTTGACTACCTTGACCTTTATGAAGAGCAGAGAGTTTTATTAAGTCCAGTTGTACCATTTTTTTCGTTAGCCAGATTTAATTTGTGAGTCAGGCAGTAACCAGAAAATAACAGTGTACATTCGGTTCTTTAATTAGATCCAATATGCTGCAGGCATATTCGTTGTGCACTCGGATGATTTGATTGGCGAGCAATAATTTGAATTGATGTCTGACATCGTTGTACGTCTTCGTTACTGATCGTGTGCCTTATTTATAAGTTGAATATCCGAGGCGCGTGAATTAGTGATTATCGAAAATCGGTGTTTTTGAACTGAGGTATCTAAATTCAAGCGGCTTGAAAAATATTTAAAAAGTCAGCTACTGCCAGAATGTATTAAAGATGTCACATAAGCAATAATCTCATCTTTGCTTGGGATCACAAATTTAGGGAAATATACCGGGCGACTAACTGATCAATCACGTACCTGGGCTTGAGCCGAACGTAGCCAGTTTTCAGCTCAGACAAGTCAAGAATAGCCACTGGCTTGGTTAGAAGTACATGGATAGTATTAGATTATTTAAAAGTGTGTAGTAATAGCAGTGAGGAATTTATTTGCTTCCTATCCTCTGCCTTCGGTCTTCAGCCTTATACGTATTGGATCCTTTATGGAAGAAAAATGTGGAGCCAGCAAGTTATCAATTTGTTTTTTTCTGAATTGGAATGAGATGACATTCGTTTGTTATTACATCCAAATACCTCCTAGACTACTCTCCTCAACCCTCTCTTTATAAAGGGTTTTCCAATAGGGACTATTGGCACTCTTTCACTAATCATCAAACTGTCACTGTCAATTTATTCAGTAAACTCAACATTTTCATCATGCTAAAGTACACGAACAAGCAACGTCTGCAAATTATAAAAATTTTCTACCGAAATTCGGAGTCGATGACTGCAACTTTAAGAGCGTTAGCTCCAATTTTCGGTCGTAATTCTCGCCCTAGTAGACAGGCAATAACAAGTTTAGTGCAAAAATTTGAGTCTACATATTCGTTGTGTGATGTTGCCGTGTCAGTGAAACTACGGGTCGAAGTGTCGAAAATATCGCTGCCGTTCAGACGTCCGTAGCAAACGATCCAAATCAGTCAATTCCACGGCGTTCTCAAGAATTGGGCATCGCTCAGACCACATTATGGAGTATTTTGCGTAAGGATCTTGGTTTACACCCATACAAGATCAAGCTGACTCAAGAATTGAAGCCGATGGACCATTTGAAGCGACGTACGTTCTCCGATTGGGTTATGGAGAAGATGCGCCAAGATGATGAATTTCATCGCAAAATCATCTTCAGTGACGAAGCTCATTTTTGGCTCAATGGGTTCGTCAATAAGCAAAATATGCGTTATTGGTCGGGTGAAAATCCACATGTGCTTCATGAATCAGCACTTCATTCACAAAAAATAACTTTTTGGTGCGGTTTGCATGTCGGCGGCGTTGTTGGGCCATATTTTTTCGTCGACGATAACGATCGTCACGTTACTGTGAATGGACAGCGTTATCACGCCATGATCATCGATTATTTTTGGCCCGAATTGGAAGATATGGACTTGGACGACACGTCCAAGCCTCTCTAGTTGTGCACTCCATTTCAGTTGAGGTCCCCATCTATTTGTGCGCATCACCTAAGGAGAGGTATCCCTCTACTGAGTTTTTCCTCCGAGTTAAATTCTCGTTTTTCTCTCGAAACGTCTGAGGATATCTTTATCCGCTTTCGATAGGACCTATGCTTCTGCGCTATAAAATAGGGCGGGGATGATCATGGTCATATATAAGGTCTCCTTAGTTTTTCGGGATAGGGCCTTACTACTCAATTGCCTTCTAAGTCCAAAGAAACAGCGATTGGCAAGAGTGATTCTTCGATTCATTTCTGCTGAAGTGTTGTTGGCAGAATTCATAGCAGATCAAAGGTAGATAAAGAGTCTTACTTCCTACCTCGAAAATATAACTGTTGATTGTGACGTTCTACCCAATTCGTCGATGTCGTGTGTCCTTTCTTGTCGACAGCATATACTTCGTTTTGCCCTCATTTACCGCTAAACCAATCGGTGCGATAGCCTGCTGAGTTCTCCTTATTATGTCGATGTTATCGGCGTACGCTAGTAGTTGCACAAACTTTTGAAAGATTGTGCCTCCCGTGTAGGCTTATGAGTTCCGTACAATTCTTTCAAGTATGGTTGTTAAGGAAGTCTCATGATAGGGCGTCACCTTGTCTAAAACTTTTTTTGGCATCAAAGGCTCCGGTTAAGTCGTTACCGATGTTGACGGAGCAGCGAGCGATGCCACTCGTTATTCTGCGCAGACGGACGTGTTTGCAAGTATGCCAAAACTCTATATAGCTCGTCTTTACAAATGCTGTCATGAAAATATGGTGTGCACCGATTTGGAGTTCTTGAGTTTTTTCCAGGATCTTCTACATTATGAAGATTGTAGACTTTCTTGGTCTGAAAGGGACTGATAGAGGCTAATTGGGTTGTTGGCGAAGGGTTTTAGACATTCACACAATATGGCAGATAATATCTTGTATGGGATGTTGAGCAGGCTTATATCTTTTGTGGATTGGACATACGGTGCTGATATTCCATTCATCAGGCATACACTCCTCTGAACAAATCCGAGATATGAGATGGTGTATGCTCTCCACAAAGTCCTTTCTAGCGGCTTTGAATACATCAGTCGGTAAGTCGCCAGGTCCAGCTGATTTATTGGATATTAGCTTAGGTATTGCTATCTTTACTTCATTCTGGTCAGGTGGACGGAAGTTTTGGCTATCATCGCCTAAGTAGAATGGTATATTTTGCTTTACAGTAGCATGTTGAGCAATTCGCCGTTAGACTCGTAAAGTCAGCAAGAAAAGTTATTCCATATTCTCAGCACCGACTTAGGCTCCACTACAATGTTTCCTTTTTCATCTCTACGGACTTCTGTACGGATTTTCTTGCCTTGACACATTCTTTTTACTTGGAGCAAAACCTCTCAATATCTTCGATCGCACTATTCTCGTGCTCATTTTTCTTCTTCTGCAGAAGCCGATGTTTTTCCCGTCACTTCTGCTCGTAGAGCTCATGAGCTGCTCTCGTAATTCATTGCAGCTCCGCGTTGTACACTTCTTGTTTAGCACGTTCTTGCCGGCATTCTTCATTTAATCAGGAATGTCTTGGTGGGGGTCAGGTGAAACCCAGCATATCAGTTGCGGCGTCTCTGAATGTCACGTTTGCAGCGTTGCTACTGGTCTTCGATACTCGATGGTGGCATCATTCTGACGGTCTCTTGCGATTGCAGCTTTTCTGCCTTATATGTATCTTCTCACAGTAGTTGTTCTTTGTTGTGGCGCTTGGGAAATCCGCATTCACACCTTGGTGAGTTCGGACGTCCTGAATACTGGAGGCATGCCTTCCGTCTATCGCAATGTGATAAATTTGACTCGCAAACCACCATGTCTCCTTGTGTATATTGAGGTGAGGAAACCGTATGTTTCCTATAGTAATATTTCGTCTTCCCGCAAAGTCAATAAGCCTAGGTCTGTTGCCAGGCTACCAACTATTCGACCAAATTTGTCCCCATTTCCCATCCCGGCGGAAACATTCTTTGTTGGCTTCGTCCTTACCTTCCATAGCGGCATAGACGCATATTAGACTTATGTTAGCGAATTTACTCGTACCCTTGATGCAGGCTCCCGGCGAGATTCTACTCACTCAGTGAAGGCGTAGGAAAAGTGTTTGCCAATTTACTTGCTGGGCAATGCCCAAAGAATAACTTCTGCAGGGTTGAACCTGCGTTTGGGTTGCCAGCTCTCCTTGCCATAACGACAGAGTCATCATGACCCCTGGATGCGGGCAGACTAAATCATATCTCTAGAAAGCTCATATATCATATATCTATGGGAGACTACAATTTTGTACCAGGCAAAAGGGGCACGAATTGCTGACATTCTTATTCTTAGAGTAGCGATGAATCGCGGAGCATTTTCTCTGACACTATTTGTCGGACAAAGGCTCACATCAATGCAGGGTCAGATAGAATGAAAGGCAAAAATCAGAAAGGTTGGAAGATCAAAGGGATACTGACAACACTGAAAGTCCATACAACAGTTGTCGCAAGCCTTTTACACACTTTGAAGATTAAGTACACTGAGACACGATACCATTACAAAAGAAATCAATGAGTAAGCGTCTCCCCAAATATGCAAACTACGACAAGGATCCGTACTGGTCTCCTGAAACCTCGAGTTCCTGTGAGTTTATTTGATTATAGGGCGAAGTGAGAAGAATGGCAAAATATTACTGCGTACACATGTAAGCTCCTATAACTTATATTGAGCGGCAAATCTTGGAGAAATAAAGTACTATGATGGAGTACAGACACCTATGTATATTATTTATATGAAATTACGCGGAATAGGATTGCACTAAAAATTATTATTATTATTTTTTTTTTTTTTTAATTTATGAAATCACCAACTTTCCTACCACCAGGTATTTGTTAAATAAATTATTGTAAATATCAATGCAATCTCTTTAAAGGGTGGAAATTCCCGCTATAAACTATATTGCCCACCTCCACCGCCTTGGAACTGTCAGAAGTACATAAACGCGACTTCGTTATCGCACTTCGTTGTTTTACATGCAGTTTGTGTCAGTGTGCATTTTCCCTTATCTCTGCATAGAAGCACTAACTAAAATTGCTTCCCAGATTCATGTCTATCCGTAAACTGGCAACTTTTTACGACACTAATTATTGTGAATTTGTAAACACATCACTCTTCATCTGACGTTTTTACTGTTGCATCGTAGAGTACAAAGACGGCTCTTATATTGTCAAACAAAGTGCTTTTGCTCTAGTCCCAATGTAAATACACTTACGACTTAAATATAAATATCTTAAGTGTCTTATGGAGCATGTACCTATAATATCACTTGTGCAACAGTACAATAATTTTTCACAATTAAACTTAAAGACCCAAGCAACCGAGTAATCTATGCACTACACAGACGCACATAACAATGAAAGTGAAAGTGCTACACTATCTCTCCGGTCTCTGGCAACAACAATCAAATGAAAAGCGCTACACTTACGTAGGCACAGTTCCAGCAAATTCATTAGAATCGTTTTTGATTGATGGAGTCATGGAGGCTTGGAGTCGGAATCAAAGACTAGACATTCTATGTTTCTGATAGAAATGGAAAGTTTGGCGGTCATTACTTTGAAAATTTACTCACTGAAGTGAATGCGGACTTAACAGCTTGCTGACCTATGAAGGGTCGTTGCCTTGAGTAATGCATCCATATGTACATATAAGGAAGTTCATAATTTTTACATGTGTCTCTACAGATAAGGATCCTCCGAAGAGATCGGATATTCAGGAGTAGAAATGTAATGCAGGCAGATCCTAAATTCGACTCGGGTGGAGTGAATAAATGCAAACATCACGTGTGCCAGGCCTTTAAACAACCTTAACATCACGTTCGCATCAATGGATTACATATTCACATCTCATATCCCACAATCCATGTCAAAGTAAACATCTCATGTTTTGTCTCGAATTTCTCGAAACCAATAGAAATGAAATACAAAGCCAACCGATACTACAATACATACGACAACATGTGACAGCCACATGACAGACCTATCCATCCGTTTGCTTGCTTCTACGTTTTTTATTTTGATGACCAGCATAATCATAGCAAAAAAAAAAAAAAAAAAAAAAAAAAAAAAAAAAAAAAAAAAAAAAAAAAAAAAAAAACAGACAAAAAACTAAACAAATCACAATACTCCAGTGAGTCACGGTTCAATAAAGCCTTTCTGTCTGGCACTTCCTTTGATTGACGAGAAAGTCCAATAAATCATCATCAGCACCATTACCAATACTATCGCCATCGCCATTACAGCTGCCGACGATCAATTGAATTATACTCGTTGCGAGGGTGCCGCCGGTCATGAAACAGAAACAGAAATTACGAGTACAGCGCGATCATGCCAATGGAATGTCTAATGAGGAACCAATCCGCCAGCTACACCAAGCTTGGCCCAGATTCACAACTCTAGGTTTGACTATTTCAAATTTCGTATTTCGAATTCAACACTACCAAATGCGATCGATCGCGACGAGGCGTGCAAGTGATGCTAACGATAAAATTTGTACGATCAGTGATCTCAATCGGGTCATCAATCAATCTTTCCAATGGAAAGTGGATACGCCGATGCATAGAGTTTTTAACAGAGAGCCCACACCGAGGCAGAGAAATCGTCTGCAACTCGATATTGGGTGCATTTTTGGGTGGCAAGATCGTTTAAAACTCGTTAAGGAGTGTAGAGTGTAGAGTTTGGTAGGAGTGGGACTAAATAATAATGAAAAAAAAAAAAAAAAACTGCAACCGCGGTTTCACTTTCAATGGATTTTTCTTTCGCGCCCGGTTTTTCTTTTTTTCCGTTTCGTCTTCTTTGCGTCTTTCTCTTCTACACTTCTTTGTGATTCGTCTTTATTCAGTTTATTCAGTCAGACTTTGGAGGTTTCCATTTGACAGTGGGTTTGTGCATAGTGGCGGACTGAAGAAACTGGTAAACTGGTTTAACCACATTGGAGAGTGGTTGATGAAAAATCAGGTCTACATCAGCGATTCCGACACATTCACTTGTACATATCTTTTACGAATAAGACTATGAGTGTACGAGTTTGTATCCATACCCGGGTTCGGTACATTATCAGTGGGTAAACTTATAGCTCCTGTTGTATCTGTTGCTTTAGTGACTTACTCATTGTAAGTATTGTTTATGTTTTTCTTTTTTATATTCTCTTACAGAGGCCCCCAGTTGAATATCCGAGGTTTACAATGAAAGAGGCTTAAAGTTGATGCAATTTCTCAACTACAACATAACTATGAAAACTGGAAACCTCTGGTTTCGATAAAGGTACCGGAGATCTTGAAGATTAAAGGTTTAAAAAACTGTGCGACGAGAGATATTAATTTGCCGAAGGGAGCTATTGTAGCCACATCTAAGATTTGCTTTACTCTGAAACACAGTTTAAGGTGATTTTAGGTCATTTTTACATGATTGGAGATCATACGCGCGATCAGAGGAGTGTAGAAAGTTTATTTTCCTAAGTAAACGCTGTAGACATAAGTTGTTTGTGCCCGAGGGTGCAGACTTATCGTTTTGAAAGTTGAAAGTAAGCATTGAATCCCTTTATGGAATGTTGGTAATTGAGCAAAATGAGTTACGAGGAGTTTGTATTTTTTTGTACCCGGCTGATCTACAAGACTTTCGCTGATAGAAATGACAGGTTTATTGAGCTAATGTGAGAGAAGTACCAAGGTGTGAGTGGTGAAGCAAGCCATACTACAATATAAATAAGAGATCTTGTCTATTTCGCCTGATTGCTACTCAAGAACAATGCAGGTGTCAGGGTAAAATAAATCTCTAATCTTGTGACAAGGTAATTGGGAGATGAGAGGTACTTTCTCTGCCAGTTGTACACTGTTCTTTCTTTTGGGTACGAATGCTGCTTTTGGGAAATTAATTCACTATTACTATTCTACAATATTTTCCGAACTCTGCGGTTCTCAGTCTTATCCTTAATATCATTTGAGGAGGTATCTCTTTATTGGGTCTTCTGTCTTCAAATGGTGATATCTATGTATTGTAGATCGCTATTACCCTTGCTTTGGCCAAATATAAGCATATTAATGCATCTTAGTTTCCACTCTCTGTCGCAGGAGGTTATCTTTATGTGACAGACTTGTCAATAACGCCAAAAGTGCCTGCCAACAGATAAATTCGCTTTGGCACGATCGATCAGTCAGAGAACGCGTAGTTGTCAGTCAAACTTTTCACAAGTGTTCATTCCATCTGTTGAATTATACGAAGTCAGCTGGCTGCCAACTCCAACAACCATTAAGTTCCTAAACAATTTCGTGGGCTGTTTAGATGTCATATCTGCTCTTTCTATAATACTTACACCCTGAACTACTGTTTGGGTCTGCCTCCCGCGAGATCCGAGAATGAAGGGGTTGCTGGCAAGTATAAGATATTGGTCGCACTGAATTTCAATATTGTCCTCTCTACAGACCTCTGAAGGGTCTCTGCTCTTGAAATACTGTTTAACGTGGTCACAGTGCTCTTCTAGTCTGTTTTACCATCACATACATCTTGGAAGAAATAAGATTCGTTTATGATGGGATATCAGTACATTGTGGATTGACATTGCTTTTTTACGGGAAAGTGTGCTTCTTCGATAAGAATGACTTTTTTATCCAAAATCAGTATCACTTACCACTCCTAATCAGAGCACCTGAGGCATATAAAATTGTCGTCAAGTTTGAGTTCTTGCATAAAATGAGTACACTCGGTCCTCTATGATAGCACGCTGGAAGCAACCGCACCTTCTTAAATTTATTCGGCAAGGACTCCGCCTGCTTCAGCACTCTTATTAGGCTTTAGTTTTGATATCACTATGCAGACCTCTTCTCGGTCGGGCGAACGAAGTTGTTGTTGAATGGTTCATTCTACTTGACAGCGCAATATCAGTTCGCTTCGTTATTAATCAGCCTGCAGAAGTAACCTTTTAACATTGTTAACATCGACTGTGATTTTACTATTACGTTCCCATCCTCATCTCTGCAGGTTTCTGTTCGGAAAATGTGTGCTTGGTATGCTTGCAGGTAGAATTTCCGAACTTCGCTTCTACAGAAGTATCTTTCATGGCCTAGATGAAGCAGTACCTACGCTATTTCTTTCTTTCTTTTTTCTGACAAACCGATGACCCTACTGTCTCTTTTGCTCATAGTGTTTTGAGTTGTTTTCATTCGTGTTTGCTATGCCACCCTAAACGCTTCTTGTTTCGCTACAGGGGTTTTGTGGTCAAGTGAAGCCGAAACAATGACTCTGGTGGCTTGTTGACAATATCGCAACTGGTCTTCTGTGTTTGATGCTGGTAGCATAGGACTTCTCTAGAGGTTTTGGAAGGCTCATTTAGAAAAGGCTCTAACAATCAATTATGACTGTAGCCGTTCAAAGTCATATTTCGCCGGAATACTTCTTTTTGCGTTCTGGATGTTTACACTCGGACCTTTTCCACAATGCGTCCAGGAATGCGTCCTCAAAAATATAATCAATATGTTGGACCTCTTTTTGTTAGTCTACTCGTAACTATGATTACACTTCTTTACGCTACAAAGTAGATAAGCCTTACTGCGTTTTCAGAGTTTTCTAACCGTGTGCTAACAATAGTATGAATATATACTCCCTGCTTTCCTAACTTTCAGCTAAAATCATCAAGGAAAATCTAAATGTTGTCCTTACAAGCACGTGAAAGCAATCTTGCTTTGTTGAGATCTGAAGGCATTTATTTGGTGAATTTGTCCTTCATACGGATCGTATTCAGGTATTTGCTCATATCGTATTCCTGAAGAAGTCCAAATCGATACGCACTGCATCTTTATAGATTTTCAGGCCGCATATGACAGAAACTTTAGAGACGATCTATGTAGAGCTATGCTTAGTCTTGGTTTCCTTCCCACTCCTATTAACGAAGCTGAAAGTGAGCTGAATAACAAAATACACCGTAGATGGTATATCTCATCGGTTGTGGTGACAGATGAGGGCAATAAACATTCTGTTATCTCCTTTGATGGATTCAAGTCGCCTGGCCAAAACTGTCTGAGAAGATCTTCCTAGAGTGCGCTTCAAAATCTGGTAGGCAGAATTGAAGGCGCACACGACAAGAAGGAACACGCCGTCTGATGCAATGACACCAGAGCCTCTGTGCGTAAGACTGGTTTCGGCCAAAATCTGAACCCGGACGGGAATATAGTCGGGTCTTCACAGATGCCTCCAAAATCGATCTAGGATGCGGCGCTGGTGTCTTTCCAGAGGACGACAACGTTAGATTTCACTCTTCGTTAGGAAAACTTGTGGAGAAGAATTTGCATCTGTTGTGGCAGACAAGCTGCATTAAGAAAATTGGTGTACTCTCTTACCAATTGAGTCTTGTCTGGTCCCTGGTCACGATTGGATCACGGGAAATGAAATCGCTGATGAACTTGCTAGTCAAAGCTCAGAAGAGAGTTTTCAGGACCCGAACCTACGTTAGGTCTGCCTGCGTCTTCGGTTAGGGCTTCAATTGGCAGCTGGGTTTCATATGAGCACAACTGCCAATGGCGTAACTCCCCAAATGCTTTCAACGGCTTTTTTTTCCTTTTCCTTAGTACGAATGGCTGCAGGCTGCTTACTGGCGCCGTGACGGTGCACTCTACTTTTGCTAAGCACTTAAATGTGCTGGACATAACTGACACAATATCCTGTGGTGCTTGTTGTGAAAGTGATGATGACACCTTGGAGCCTCTGTAAATGTCCGGCTGCTCGTATTAAGCTGCTGATACTGTATGCACTTTATCACTGAGGCGCTTACGCGTCTTTTTTCGAAAGACTGAGAAATCCCAGTAAAAGGATCTTACGAGGAGTACAATGGAATAGTTCTTTGTCTGAGTTCTCTGTTCCGATAAAAAACAAAACAAAAAATCCATGGGGAATGCTCATTGCACCGTCTCTCCGAAACCTTTGATGTCAAAAAAAGATTAAGGTGAGGTGCTACGCTTTCTTGTGATTTATTCAAAATTCTCCGAGTCATTCTTGGTCCCGTTGACGGGATTTGGAGAAGGAGATTTTACGACGAAGTCTACGAGATATATAGTCACATTGAACTGGTCCTAAAAGTGTGCATTAGTCTCCTAAGACGGCTTGTATATGTAGAGCAAATGGACATTAACGCCCCAGCCCAAAGAGTCTTCGTTTCCAACCAGAACGGGCAGCGCAATAGAAAAAGACCTCGCCAGAGACCGCGCCAACTTTAGAGCCGTTTGGTTGAAGCACAGATCTGCCACGGGTTGTAGTCCTGGTGAATAAGTAAGGGTCAACAGTTCATCCACAACCGAGGTGGTTTGTCGTTTCACAACATATAGTCTTCAATATGGATGTCACAAAAACCACACATGACCTGACCTCGAAGAAGAAGTATAAAGATGTCGAAAAAACTGCCTTTGACTTTATCGCTAAATCTGCCGTGGACGTTATCGTTGCGTTGTTATTATGTTTCTTTGGGATCATGCATGCAAGAAATTTTCTGTTGCCACCTCTACTTGTACTCTCTCTGGATATGTGTTCTTCGACGACTTTTCTTTACTAGCCTTTCCTTTCTTTTTGCTGTTTGACGCTAGTCCGCTGAGAAACTATTTCCTTAGAGAAGAAAGCTATGTAAAGTTTCGACGACCAATGGGCGACTCAAATTTCACTCTGGTCCAAAGATTCGGAGAGTTAATGCGCAAAATGTGGAATCCGAAAAATTTTAAGGCTCATGCCTTAAGCCGTCGTCCTGTGGAGTAGCAAGCGATTTCAGATCACCGAAGAAAGTGATCCAATTGATTTTTTCTCCTGGTTCTTGCATTCCCTTTATCGCACCATGAAGGGTATCAAAAAGGCGGATTTTTCAATCATTTATACGATCTTTCCTGGAGAAATGAAAATTTTCACTCGAAAGATACCACCAGTCGATCCGCAATCACGACTGCGCTGTCAACTCTGCAGGTAGACGGCTCACTTGGGGAGCTGATTAATCTAATGCTAACAAGCAGGATAATCAACTCCAAACTGGGTGAGACTTCTGCTAAAAGATATGTCAGTAGGGGTACGCCGCAAGGCGGTGTCCTCTCTCCCCTTCTCTGGAACTTAGTAGTTAACGAACTACTGATATACCTGGAAGCGGGTGGTAGCAGAGTGATTGCCTATGCGGATGACGTTGCCACAGCCGTCTCAGGAAAACATCTAAATACCATTAAAGAACTCCTCCAAGTAAATCTTAACAGATTAACCCGCTGGGCAGATCGCTGTGGATTGGGAATAAACCCCCATAAAACTGATCTTGTCCTCTTTTCTAGGAAATATAAAATTCCAATCATAGACCCTCCTTCAATAAACGGTACCAGTTTAGCTTTCTCCGATACAGCAAAATATCTGGGTCTCATTTTTGACAGGAAACTAAACTGGAAACCTAACATTCAAGAAAGAGTCAATAAAGCTACAATAGCTTTATTCTCTTGCAAGAAAGCCATTGGGAACAAATGGGGCCTTCAACCTCGCATAACCCACTGGCTATACATCTCGGTCATAAGACCGATACTTACTTACGGGGTGGTTGTCTGGTGGACGGCCTTGGAAAATGCAGTCAACCGCATTAAATTAAGCAGAGTCCAAAGAACAGCATGTCTATGCACAAGCGGAGCCTTGCAGTCTACCCCCTCTGCGGCATTAGATATTCTGCTTCACTTGACACCCCTCGACATTTTTAGCAAGCAAGTAGCTGCGACTGCAGCTATTCGCCTTAAAGCGACTAAACAGTGGACAAATAATTCATTTGGCCACGCCTACATTCTTAATACATTAGGAATCCTCACAGAGAACACCGATTACACCATACCTGAACTTTGGTTTGACAAAAACTTCCATGTAAGCTTCCCCTCTAGATCATTCTGGGAGGAGGATGCTTTCATGGAGGACAAGTCAATCCATCTCTACACAGATGGATCTAAAACCGATAGCGGAGTTGGTGGTGGTGTTTTCTCAGATAAGCTAAATCTAAGCCTCTCTTTCCGCCTTCCAAATCACTGTAGCTTGTTCCAGGCGAAAATTTTGCGATTAAAGAAGCTCTGTTGTGGCTGAAGAAAAACGTGATATCTGCAAAGGATATCCGCATATTTTCGGATAGTCAGGCCGCCATCAAGTCCCTGGACTCGGTCTCATTATATTCTAAAACTGCCCTTGAATGCCGATCATCTCTCATGGAGATGGCAGAGCAGTTCAACATTCACCTTTGTTGGGTGCCGGGCCACAGAGACATTCCAGGGAACTGCAGAGCCAATGAACTCGCCAAAATTGGAACCACTCTACCTATCCTACCGGACAAAGGTAGTATAGGTATACCAATCGCTACGTGCAAACTAACACTAAAGCTAGATGCCAATAAAAGAACGGACCTTAGGTGGACTGTTGGACAAACATGTCTAGCGACCAAACAGATCTGGCCAAGGCTGGATCTGAGTCGATCTAAGTGTCTGATCCTTTTAGATAGGAAACATCTCAGCGCCATAATAGGTGTCAAGAAGGCTTGGCGCCTTTACTAACGATTTCTGTAGAAGCTGCATGGACGAGGAAGAGGAGGAGACAATCCCCCACCTACTCTGCACATGCCCAGCTCTCTCTCAGAGAAGGAAACTTCATCTAGGAGCTTTCTTCTACAACGACCTAAACGATCTAGAAAAAATAGACGTTAACAGTCTCCTACGCTTTATTATAAGCTCAAACTGGTTCCAGTAGTAAGAAGATCATAGATCCACGTGGCATCACAATGGGCCAATAGGCCTAAGTGGGTTGGTATTTCCAACAGCCACTCTTACCTAACCTACCACCAGTCGAACTGGATGACACCCAGAAGGCGTTGCTTCTAGCCACGGAAGAAGATCAAGATAAGAGTGAAGACTGGAATTTCCTATATCTAACCGAGAAATCATCATACCCCGGTGAATTTGTACCAGCTGCTTGCGAAATTCAACGGAACCACGGACAAGGAGTACAAAATCTACAAAGACAACTACTTGAAGCGATTTGAAATCACTCGGTTGCCACAGTATATCATCTTATACATCAAACGATTCACGAAGAACACCTTCTTTCTGGAAAAGAACCCAACTATTGTCAATTTCCCTATTAAAAATGTTGATTTCGGTGACATCCTTACGCCAAGCAACAAAACGAAACATAGTAATACAGCCTTGTGGCGAATATTGTACACAATGGTGAGCCATGGAAAGGAACGGACAGTGGTACGAAATGCAAGACCTCCATGTGACGGAGATTCTTCCTCAAATGATTACCCTCACGGAATCGTATACCCAAATATATGAAATGAGCAATGATTAAAGTTGTCGAATTAGTTTCCTATTCCCAATAGGGTACCTCGAAATCCTGAAATCAAAATCACCTCCATCTCAAATGCTTGATGTGCCAAACTGATCACATTGCGTAACAATTGAGACAATGTTGACACAATTCTTTTTTTTTCTCCATCTCTCATTGCTGCTCGTTATGTAATCGTTCAAGTGGCAAAGAGGAACAAACAGTTGCCAGATACTAAACATACCAGTGAGTAACGAATTTCTTCTTTTTTTATTTTCCCGAATTTTATTGCGTAAAGCTATTAGCAACACATTGCAAAATATCCGTACCTGCACTCTTTTTTTTTATTTTTTTTTATTTTTGTTGAAACTCAATCCAGGGGTTAGTAAACCTAATTTGCTTGCATTTAACCACATTTGTCAATAAAATCAGCAAACAAAAATTTGAAAAAAAATTTTATCATCTTTTAAGTAATCCAAACACAGATTATTTGCTGTCACGATTTTGTAACGAAAGGCACTCGCTTTCTAAACTATATACATTGGTACAAACCGGAGATAATTAGTCAACTTTGAGTTATCGACTTAATTATAAAACGAGTATAACTAAGTAATGAAAACAACAAACAGAAATTCACTCCACAACGTGACTTTAATTTGCATTTGAAAGCTAAGTTTATAGGCGAAAGGTGAATTAGAGTAGAGTAAAAGCGCAACAGTATCTAGTGATGAAAAAATCATCTTTTTTGAGGTTCGAATTTCTGAGAAAAAACATAGTCACATGGTGCAACGTGTGTCAATGTGTGAACAGCTCCCAGGTTCATATATCGTAAAACAGACGCGCTCTTTGTGGACGCCATTACAGAGTTTGGTTTGCCGAAATGTGAAGTCATGTCAAATACTGTTGATGCAAGTAAAATTTGTTCAAAATTGTTTGTTCGCTTTTTCTGTTTCACATTGGGAGTAAACATTTTGTTGCAATCTGATACAAGACTTCCCTGAAAAAGTGAATGATGTCATCACCCAGAAGCACAGCATTCCGCCGGCCAGTTTTATGGGAGAATTTTTTTTTAAATTTCTTGTTTACACTCTCGCGACAGACATTTCAGTAGCGTGAAAAAAGTTTTGAAATTAAAAACCCAACGGATGGGATGTGTATTTTTTTTTTTGCTCAAAATTGTGTCGCCCCCCTTCAGGGTGCCTAAATGCCGCTTTAACTCAATTAATTACGATGAAGAGGAGAGATCACCCACAAGCCACAGCCAAGAGACAGAGTAACCGGAATGATTAATAGCCCTGCCACGTACATGAATACGTACTCATTTGGGGGCCACTTTAACGTAGCATTCTCTGTTCTGCAGTACACTCCCAAAAAATTAATATATCTCTTGCAAAAGAAAAAACAACATACTCGTAAAAACGCCTTTGGGTAAATCACTTAATTTGCAATGCCACTGGCGGTGCCCACTCCGTCTCTCGATATCTGTTCAGAAAATTTGAAACGGCGACCATGTTCAAAGAATATCACTGCATCAAACGGCCGTTGTTATACTTGTATCTGCGGTTTGTTTCGTGGTCGATAAGGAACACGTTTCCAATCGATTGTCTATGATAGTCACCGATAACTTCCAATTGGCTGAGAATCAACCCTCAAAACTTTGTAAAACTGCAGCAATTGATAGTTTCCATCTTATGTAACTGCCAAACACAAAACATTAACTGCTGGACTGTACTGCGAAACAACTGCTGCAAATGGTATGTTAACGTGGTGTTGGAACACCACATCCGTTCGCCGGTAATCACATGAGAAGTGCAGTAAACTGCTTCGTCGCCCTACTTGTGGTCTAAATGATTTCGTAAATAGATTTAACTTCACCGGCTAGTGTAGTGGTGTCAGTAACAGACTGCAGACTATAGACTACAGAGTATAGACACAAACGCCGCCGGTAGTAATTAATCAAATTGCATCCCAAGCATTTTGGCGAATGTCGAATGCAGTAGATGCTTTGACTTAAGATAGCTTGAATAATTACCGACGAGAAAATGTGGTTCAGCTACAGAGGGAATCTTTAGTCATTACGTTGTGGTAATGGGAAGAATTTTCGTCAAATTAAAAGATGGCTTTAGCTTAAGTTGGGAAAGAAAAGTGGAAAAATATTGTGTTGTCTTATAGCAACACAGAATAGTTCAATAGTGGCAACGAATCTGTTCCAAAGGGAAAGACATATCAGAAATTTTTCTTTACCAGAGATAACTTCTAAGGATTTTAAGACACCATAACACAGACTACAGGCGATATCATCAAATGCAGACCTTCAAATTCGCTGAGCTTTGATTTACATTACCTGTAGATACATTTCATATCATCTGTACCATAAACAAACAAATTTAATCTGACGAATTTGATGCAAATTTATAGTGTACAATACTTTTCTAAAGATTGCAGATATGCCATGGAAGTAAAAAATATCCGTTCATCAACATCCGTTGTAAATGGATAAGACTGTAGAAAAAGTGCCTATGAGCGAGAACTGCAAAAATGGTTAAATTTACTACAGGAGCTTTGCGGAAAAATAGAACCACTTTCTTCCGGTCAATAAATATGCTCCACACATTCAAAGCTGCAACAGAACACAAGACGCGTTCGATTTGTTTGAATTATTAGCAACGGGTTTAACATTGTCCGCATTTTCCTTTTTTTGTTTTACCTTTGATGATTCCGACGATAATATAGGGTTTTCCAATAAGGACTTGACAACCTTTTTTTTTTTTTTAAAAACGCAAACCATTTGAGATATTTCAAAAACTTTATTATCGGCTTGAAGTACAATCAAAACATTTATGAATGGAACTCGACTTCGTTCATATGGCTACCGCAGACACGTTTGCAACGGTCGATTCGTTGAAGCCAATTTTCAACGACTCTGCCACACATTTCGGCCGAAACGGCCGCTATTTCGCGTTCAATGTTGGCTCTGAGCTCTACCAACGTCGTCGCCGTGTTGGCATAAACCAATGACTTAACGTACCCCACAGAAAATAGTCAACCGGCGTTAAATCGCACGAACGAGGCAGCCAATCGACTGGCCCATTTCTTGAGATAACACGCTCACCATACTTACTCTTCATTAAATCGATTGTAGCGTGTTCTGTGTGGCTTGTGGCATCATCCTGTTGAAACCACATGTCGTCCAAGTCCATGTCTTCCAATTCGCCCAAAAATAATCGGTGATCATGGCGCGATAATGCTGGCCATTCACAGTAACGTGACGATCGTTATCGTCGACGAAAAAATATGGCCCAATAACGCTGCCGGCATGCAAACCGCACCAAACAGTTATTTTTTGTGGATGAAGTGGTGATTCATGAAACACATGTGGATTTTCACCCGGCCAAAACGCATAGTTTGCTTATTGACGAACCCATTGAGCCAAAAATGGGCTTCGTCACTGAAGATGATTTTGCGATGAAATTCATCATCTTGGCGCATCTTCTCCTGAACCCAATCGGAGAACGTACGTCGCTTCAAATGGTCCATCGGCTTCAATTCTTGAGTCAGCTTGATCTTGTATGGGTGTAAACCAAGATCCTTACGCAAAATACGCCACAATGTGGTCTGAGCGATGCCCAATTCTTAAGAACGCCGTGGAATTGACTGATTTGGATCGTTTGCTACGGACGCCTGAACGGCTACGATATTTTCGACTCTTCGACCAACCCGTTGTCTCACTGACGGCAACATCACACAACGAATATGTAGACTCAAATTTTTGCACTAAACTTGTTATTGCCTGTCTACTAGGGCGAGAATTACGACCGAAAATTGGAGTTAACGCTCTTAGAGTTACAGTCGCCGACTCCGAATTTCGGTAGAAAATTTTTATAATTTGCAGACGTTTATAATGACCATAATGAAAATGTTGAATTTACTGAATAAACTGACAGTGACACTTTGATGATTAGTGAAAGAGTGCGTTCACAAATTAAATTCAAAGTTGCCTATTGGAAAACCCTTTATAAAGAGATTTCGGGTAATTGATGGCATGCCACAAGATTCGGAATTAAGACTCCCGTTTTTAAATATAATTGAACTTACGAAGATGTGCCAAAAGAAATGGAAATTCACTCTTAGTACTTGGTTAGTCACATCTTTTTAATCTCTTCCGTATAGGATTGTGAGCCCTATGACTATGTAGGCTCGTATTACGAGTATGCTACTGAATGAGCATACCCTAGCCATTTTAAACTGCTTGAGTAAGGATTCATTCATGTAGTTGTCAAGCACCACTAATGGGAGGTATGGCAAACACAACTCTATGAACTTGACTGCTGTGCTGCTGGCCCAACAAAAGTTGCTATCAATCGCCGCGGAACTTGCTTGTACTTGCAGTGTGCGAAATGCGTGAGAAACATCTTAAACTTCCTACCCACGAGGGAATAAAACCCTATGGTGAACGAATATGATCAAGCGGCAAAAACAAATTTATACGTATGCGGAACTAGGTCCTCCGATGGGTCAGCAGACTTTTTGAAGAAAATAAAGACCCGCACATCAAGGAATGTTCGAATAGACCCACAGAGGGAGTTAGGAAGAAGGTAGAGTATAGCACTCTGGCAACAGCATTGCTCTATGTCTGTCAAAGAAAAAGATAAATCAAAATCAATTCTGGAAACATAGCTTGTAGTCCAGTGCCCACTACTCCCGAGAATATAATGAGTCCTATAATTAACAGCTAAGGAAACTACAAGATTTTTAGTGAATTAAGACCTCGGCACTGGTTTTCAAAATTTCCAAGACTACAATGTTCTTTTAGCAAAGATGACTTCAGTTTTATTTTTCTATTATTGATGTTCGAACACGGTATACACCAGTCTTCTTTTGCCCTATGTGTTAACAAATAAAGGAAAATAATACATTCCCACCTCCCGTCGTCGTCTGGTTTCAAATTGATGCCTGTCGTCACAGTATTCCAGCGCCGCTGTCATTTCAGATATATAGAATTGTTGCTTATAGATAGCAACCTAATCGCTCTATTATATATGCTTTGCAGCTGGTCGATATGCGTTTTCGCTGCGCCTTCCAAAGCATGTGTTAAGTTTTTCGGAAAATGGAACAGAAAGAGAAAGAAAGTGGCTATTTCGCTCCATGGATGGCATCCAACATTTAATGGGGAGACTAAATTATTAGCGTAAATTGAATTAATGTTATATTTAGGCAACCATTGTTTCCTCACGAGATTTTAGTCTTTCGGTCACGGCTGGTATTGCACCCCGAACCGTCCGATTGAAAAGGCAATACACTACCATTTGAGCCACGGCCACCCAAATTTCAAACAGGCCAACGCAAGAGGGAGCCTCTCAGCTTATCACGCAGATCATATATGTAAACATCCCACAACGACCACTTCGTTGATAGTCATACCTAGATACCTGTACGTCTCAACAAGTTTAAGTCTGCCTTATCAGATATGTGGGCACATTTAAACAAGCGCGTGCTCAAGGGGTTAAGGTACCATTAGTGGGCGAAGGAAAGGGAGGAAAGAAAGAGAGGTACCGAGCATCGGCAGGGCAATCCATAAGCGAGATGTAAAGCTTAGGAAAGAATGACGATATTTCAATGTACGTCCGAAAGTGGGCTTGAAGGCGAACTGATGAGCATTCATAGCGAGACGGGTGCTACGGTTTGACGGGGCGGAATGCTACTGGCAATTTCAATGGAGCACTGGTGGTGAAAACAGCGTTAGAGTAAGGTGGGACAGGGGACATTTCATCGGTGTTCCAGGCTGTCAATTGACTGGGTGATATTAGCATCACCTATGAGTATTATCGCACGGTTTTGAATCCTATCTAGTAGGTGCAGAAAGGTTTTCGGAGCACCTGACCAGATATGGGGGTTGTACTCTAATTTTTTGCGGATGATTGCCTTATATATTAAGGCCTGATCAGAGGGATTGAAGTATTTCTTACATCGCTTGAGGAAAACTAGACATTTCGCAGCATTTTTGACGACATTGAATATGTGGTCATTCCACCGTAGATTGTCATTGCCACACATACCGAGAATGGAAAGTTTTTCGGATTCAACGATGCAAGGAGTCAGGGAACGAATATGAAAAGCAGAGAGTACTGTCGTCAGCAAAGGAACATATTGGATTAGAAGTAGCAGACAAGAGTTCATTAATGAAAATTGAAAAGAATGTAACTGTCTTGCTTTCGCCAAATTGATGATTGAAAAGAATGCAACTGTCTTGCTTTCGGCAGATTGATGTACGCTTTGTTTCCACTTTTCGGGGAGACATGCTTTCAAATAACCAGTGGACGTGTTGCTAGGAAAAACGTACTGCCGGTCATTGAGAAATTTTCGTATTACGAGATATTTCATGAGCAATGGGTCTGTAAGAGAAAAGAGAAGAAGATTTGCCTTTTTTAGAGACGGGCTAGACAAATACTGTTTTCCATCTCCTCAAAAAGAGTCCTAAAGAGTAGGATTGATGAAAAAGCTTACGCAGTGATTTTGCCAGCGTGGAAGAACACCTCTTTAGAAGAAGGAGAGATATACCATCTGGACCAGTGGATTTGTGTATGTTAAGATCTTTAAGTGCTCTTGCTACTACATGAGTGCGAAGTGAATTCGTCCCATTAAAGATTCTACGCACTCAAGTATTGGCGGAGACAAAACACAAGTGTTGAGCTAGCCGCAAAGTGTGCAGTAACCAGATTGGCTGGAATGTAAATTGTAAGTGAGCGTTGGGATGGAGGATGAGGCAGAATTTCTAATGTTGGGACATTGTAGCATTTTTATTTTTTTTACGTTGTACGTCGTTAGTACAATTGGTGACGCTGAGCATGAGTCTTATTTTCGATGAGTTGATTAGTAGCCAATTATTACGGTACTATAGGCGGTCGTCGTAAAAAATGATTATGTCAACCTCGCGGCTGCTCCCACCGACTGATGGCAAACAACATCTGCGTAGGTGAATGGAGTCCTATTTTTCAAGCTCCGATGTAGTATGAAAGGAAGAGGACCAAGTTTTGAACCTTGTGGAGCCCTACATAGCACTTCTTGTTCGCTGCTACAGCAATTTTTGACTTTTACGCGAAATGGTCTTCCTTTTAGTACTCAGGATAGCTTCGGTCAGTGTGTTATTATCCAGTGTATCAAAATCTGATGCCAGTGGATCTGATACCGTTTGCTTAAGCTATTGTTTACTATGTTCGCAAAGTTCTCAAGAAGCTGGTAAGTGCATCTACTTTTTTGGAGGGCATGTTGTTATTTTACTAAGTCAGGAGTTCCCGCATTCCATGATCTTTTGGATGGCAGGCAGTATAACAATAATTCATTTAACTGGGTCTTACTGCCTCCCTTACCTACTGTTCGAATCAATGATTCTGTAAGCTTTTAGGTACTGTTGCCTCGTCGTAGTTCGGGCTAATGAACTTTGTTATAATGGAAACAAATATGTTAATATTTGACTTCAATTCTATTGCTCTGATACCATCTGCACCAGGAACGTTCTGGACATTTAGGCAGTGTAATATTCTCTCTATGTACGGGCATTGAACATCTTCAAAACACATTGAATCTCGTAGTGGCGAATTTCTATGATCTGATGTTGTAAGCATGCATTGATGTATGATAGAAAATGCCTGCAGCTATATAAGGTTTGCGAATCCCTCAACTACCGCATTTGTGTTTTTTTTCGAATGGTGTCGTCTTCCTTCTTAAAATCCCATTTATTAGCGTCCACGTTTGTGGAATTCATACTAGAGATTCACAATGGATTTTAGCAAAAGTATCTACAGTTGCAAGTTTTCTCTGTGGTGTTCCGCAGAATTCTCATGTTGGACCACTACTTTTGAACGATATACAAGTATATGATGACATCTTTGCATTTATGGTTAGGAAAGGCTTTTGATAACACCTAGCCTTCTTTTGTCCAGCAAATTACATTTTCTCACGTCTCTAAGACGTATAGTTGTATATGGCCCTGCCACTCAATGGATATATTATCAAATTGACTAAGATTTCTTGAAAAACTCTGAGAAGATTGTGTAGTTAAATTCATTACGAATGGCGCGGAGTTATACTCGTATATTACAGTGTTTGGGATCTGACTGGTAAAGTTTACAACTCCCTTTATCAGTCAGTTATTAAACTGTTTTAGGCTAAACTCATTGATCAAATACTGCTTTACTACTGGTAGTCCGTTAGCAGTACAGTGGTATTACTCTTTGAATCCAAATGGCAGTGATAAGACCCTTTTCAGTCTATACAACGACTATGTTTGTAGCCAACAGTTGCCACCAACGCGGGAGTAATCTCTGTAATTCATTAGGAAGCATTAATATCATGGGCAATGGTGTGTTGGATTTCCATCTATTTAGTAAGGCTCGAGAAATCTTTGAATTCACTTCCCAAAGATATCACTGCAAAGATGGACACACAACTATGATGTGATGCGCTGAAGTGGTAAATTCGAACCAGTTTAATGGGCTCTATAATTAAGGTCTATATGAGTTATACCTCAGTAAGATTATTTATCTTGGCCCGTTCCGTACTATCTGATTGCTAATGATGAGGAAAGTGGTGTCGCATTCTGAGGAATCTTCTCATCATAAACAAGTCAAATGATAGTAAATTTGTACAAATTGGAGGTCCACGAAACTCTGCGTTTGGAAAAAGATTCTCCGATGGTAAGGCAGCCAGATGTCAAAAAAAGCATTGATCGTCGACTCTTCGAAATCCAAAAAATCCTTTGACACATGAAGTAAAACTCACTCAAGTGAAAACCGTCAAACTTTTGATGAGAATTTAGCGCAATCTTTGAAAACGAAATGGTTTTGATTCCCTTGATTTGCTCTAGATTATCAGACACTCACGTCGAAATCCCTCTGGTTAAAGCGAACAATGCACCCGGTTCCATATGACCTTTCATGTCCCTTTAATGTCCTTGTACTGACAAATTTTATTCCCTGAAGATAATTTTTATTGTAAACTCATTCACTTGACCCTTACATCACTTTGTCTTTTGTCAAATCAACTGTACCCTTACAAATTGCATGCACCCCAATTTCCTTTCATCCCCTCAATTGAGATCATGTGCAAAAGTGCCATCGGCAATGTCCCATGACGAGAAAATATTTCCGCTGAATAAACGACAATGGGAATTAGATCATGTGTTCCAAGATGCGATCCTTGAGAGGAGGGATATTCTGCAAATAAATTGCATCATCATATTAGTTACCTGCCAGAGAAACCTAGTGTCCTATGCCTTTGAAGTGCACCCGAGTGAAAAATTCACCAAAAGCGCCCAGGCAAAGTCAAGCCAAAGCGAAGAGATGAAATGGGGAAGAGGTTGGACAAAATCAAATTGCACTCAAGGACCCTTTGCCAAAAAATATGAAAAATTCGATTTGGATCTGTGTCCTTTCTCTACCATCGTCATTGTCGAGTCCTTATGACAATGGGCGAAGATCTTTTTTTCGAAGGGAGATAAAAATAATACGAAGCAGTGCATTTGATTAGATTTGAAGATTGCGGGGGGTGGTTACTTGCTCTATGTGTGTCTTTTGGTTTCGACGCGGGTGAGTCACTAAGGAATGGTGAAAACTTAATCATCCACTCGAGTCTAGGGGGTTGCAATGGCATTATATTAGTTGGTTGCTTCTCTTAGACTTAGTCAAATGATACGAATCAAATAGAGGATTCCGTACCTATCTGGTTGCAATGTTACGTGATACGGAGACATTTGTATACATTCCAAGCGGATGGTTATGCTGGGTTGCCACAGGTAATATAGGGGGGTTACTCAAAATTATGACAAACAAGGGTGTATGTTTTTTTTTCTTTGAGAAACAAGGTTGGTTGTTGAACCTTTGTTCTAAGGAATAAAATATCCATGTAACCAAGCAGAAAACTGTTGCTAGACATGGCAACAATAAGATTACTTCTATTATGTACATGGTTGACTTCAACTTAACCGTCTTTCTGGGCATTTCTATGTATCTAGGTTTCTTATTTTCGCTTGGTGATGATGATTTCAATAAGAAAATGAGCTGTTTATTGTTGGATACGGGCAACCAAGTTAATTGCAGACACCCTTTAATGTTCCTAATTCAATTTGTGGACAAGTACACATATGAAAATACATAGAATATACTGTCACCAACTCTGCGATTTCAAATTACAATAGTACACTGCCCCTCAGGTATGACCCAGATATGACTGTTTAATTCATACTACGGGAGGCTTAAGAAACTTGAAGATGCCCTTAACCTTAGTTCAAGAGCTTAAAGAAAATGGTTGATTGAAAAACTTCTTTAGATAGGATGGAATGCAAATAAACCGTGCTTACTTACTTAAATGGCACTACAGTCCGGGGTGGACCAGGGCTTCATTTCGCATGCCTCTCCAACTAGGGCGATCTTTTGCCAGCTGCCTTCAGTTGCTCACACAAAGATGGCTGTGGTATCTCTCCACTTGTGTGCGCCACCTCTACGATGTTGTCCCTTTGAGTTGAAGTCGAAATCTTTCCGAGCTGTCAGGGTCGGCATCGCGGTATAGCCTGCACAGTTCACTATCTTCTCCATTTTCTATTGATGCAAATGCGAAAGAAAATTACCCGAAGAACTTTTTTCTCAAGACGTATCCGAGGGCATTTTCATCCGCTACCGTCAGTGGCCAGGCTCATTCGCCGTAAAGTAGGGCCCGGATGATGGTATTTTTGGTTGCTCGATAGAAGGTTCTACTACCCAATTGTCCCTTAAGCCCAAAAAGTAACGATTAGCAAGAGTGATTCTTCGCATGAGCTCCGTGATGGTGTCGTTGCGGTCGGTGTTCGCGAGACCGCGTTAGATAAAGTCCCTTACTACCTTAAAGTTGTAGCTGTCTATTGTAAGCTTTTATTCGTCGATGTTGTGTTCTTCCTTCTTTGACCTTAGCGGCCTTTTCCGCTTCTACTTTATTGATAGCTCGCTTTCCCCCCATAATACCAATGTCATCTACCTATGCGGTAACTGAGCAGACTTTTGAAAGATGGTGCCTCTGGGGTTGACTTTTAGGTTTCGCACAATTCATTCAAGGCTGATGGTTTTTTGTTTCTTTTTCTTTTTTTTGTTTAAAAGGATCTGATGTGCTAATTGCGGGGGCACTGAAAATCTCTCTGGTGGAGATTTATGAGATTTAAGGCACTTAGGGCCATGCATTCACATAAAATGTGTTCCGCACTTTCGTTGTCCTCCATGCAAAAAAGGCATTCAGTTTCCTGGATAACACCTATTTTGTGTGGAGTGCCCGGTTAGAAATCCACCCAGCCTTCTGATAGTATCCCGTTTGAGTTATAGGGATTCGTTTAATTTTTTGTGGAAGGGTTTAATAGGTTTTTTAACATGGCGAAGCCTTGGGATATTTTTTTTATTGCTGAATTCAGAATATTACAGAACGGCCCAGGGCCGATGAAAGATGAAAGAATCAGTCGAAACGTTTCTAGCCAGTTTGTCGGCTATTTCATTGCCGTCAATACCTATATGACCAGACACCTACCAACGTTTTACTTTGTTCTTATGGGAGTGCAAGACTGATTTGGAGTCAATGAAATTAGAGCTGAATGCTGTAATGGCTGCTTGACTGTTTCTAAGTATATGGATGGGGATACACTACATTCCCTTATCGTGTATGAGATTGGTTCACACCTGAATGGCATGTGTTTTCGCTTGAAATACGCTGGGACTCTTTCCCATTGATAGCGATATTCTGGTGTTTGGTCCAAATATACCAGCACCGGAGTGGATGAGTGCGTCTTTGATCCATCCGTATACCACTGGATACCTAAGGGTTTGAGGTGGTGTTCTTGTAATTCTATGCTTTTCGGCTTGAAACCACCATATTGAAGCTCATGTCAATTTCGGGGATTTAGGGGAGAAAATTCATTTGATCCACGTGATCTGAACGATTGATCTGTTCTGTTTGTAGTAGCCTGACAGTCCTGCGAATTGCCATATTTTTTTTTATAAAGAGATAGAATGGCGCTAAAGCAATGAAAGCTCTATAACTCCTGTGGGGCATGTGTGCATTTCGCCGCTGGTGCGTCTGGTCTTTATAGCCGCTGCAGCTTTAGTGATCTAGATTTCTCTTCTGTTTTGTTCTACCGTACTACTGATGAGTAGATGATGATGGGTCGTATCATCATTGCATATATCCAATGGGTGAGCTTTGGGGTTATTCCCCAGGTCTTACCATATATAAGACGTCGAGCCCACATGGCTTTAGTCGCTTTGGTAATTTTATTATTAATATGTGAGTTCCAATTTAGTTTTTTTTTTATCAGGAGCCATTCCAAGATGTCTTACTTCGTTGGAATACATAATTACTGTACCATTAAGTGAGATCTGGTCAAGACTCAGATTTCTTTTACGAGTGAAGGGAACAAGTACAGGTTTACTATGGTGGATTGTGAGATTTTCTCCAACACACCAGTCGTTTACTATTTTTAGAGCAGTCTGTATCTCATAGCAAAGGAAACTATTATGACTAAGTCGTCCGCATATCCTATTGCTTGATAGCCCGGATTACTAAGTTTTACTAATAGGTCATCAATGACCAGTGACCACAAGAGCGGTGCGAGAACACCAACTTGTGGACAACCCTTAACGGTTGAGACAAAGATATTAGTCTCACCGGAAGATTGATGTTGAATACATCACATGACAACGCATCGTTTTATTTAAGTATCCTTCTGATATAGAAGGTTTTGTCATTACCGACCTTGACATAGCAGCGCATGTTCTCCATCGTCATCGTGCATGATCTTGGCAAGAGTGCCAACACTAGGCATGCCTCTGTGTAATTATTTCGTCTCCATAGATGCTGTCATATACGACCTAAAAGTCGATAGAGGTGTGGCGCATATCGATTTAATTTAACATTCAGCAATACCAACCAAACATTTTTTAACTTTGATAGAATAAATTGGGAAAACATTTTTTAAGTTCTTGGGCAAGACCGCCGTATCACACCTACCGTAGAATAGCACTGCTGTCAAAAGTTGTACTCTCGCACTCGAGGAACTGTCAATTATTAAAAAGCTATATAGAATGTTCACCTAGCTTACTTTATTTAGTATTAGTCCAGATCAATAGAGCATTGAAATTTTTCAATCGAAAAGCCATCAGGAAGCTTCCATACCATCGTCTATTATCAACAATGTTCACTTTCAGGCATAATTTGCTACGAAAATAAGATTTCAATGAGTCAACTTAATGTTGTCCAACGTGGCACGGAATGTAGGTACTGTAGGAGACAATGTCAGATCACAATCGGTTGCAAGTTTTCGATGACAGATAAGGCCACGAAACACGCTGTTGCGTGCTTTGATGGCCCCACGTCGTTTCGCACCAATGGCAGATATCCAGTTATGCTACAAAAAGGTACAGATCAACTGCTGGCAATTCTTAAGAGAATCTTCATTGCAATCCCAGTCGTTCACCAACTCGCATAGAGAATAGTCGACTTTTTTTTTTTTTCATAGTGTGCATCAAAGTGAAAAGGCAAGTAAGAGGCGATATAAGCAGTGACTCTTCCGAGTGTTCGGTAGCCGAGGCAGTAAATACCTGGACAACAAATTTCGGGGTTGTGGGTTCGCTTCCCAGCCTCTGCGAAAGTTTTTTTTTTTGTTTTGTTTTTTTTTTTTCATAAAAAGACAATTAATAATAAAATAGTGTGTGCTTAATCACGTGATGGACTGTGGAGAGCGGTCCGCTATGGCAATAGCGGGATCTGCTGATAAACCAGGCGAGGCTTCCTCAAGTGGTTCAAGCCAACACACACCAAAAACAAAGAGAAGGAGAAAGCTGCCAGTCCCCAGCTTGGTACAACGTCCCAACCAACCAACTTCCGCTGAAAAGCTGCTTGGCGAAGTGAGGAAAGGGACGCATTTAACGCCATCTACAGCAGCAAATAAACGTCGGCAAGTTACAGATGACAACTCAAATGTCTCAGATGGTGGTGAAAGCCACTATATGAGAAAGAATACCTTCGCTTCCTTGGCTCCAACCGAAACGGAAGACGAAGAGGAAGAAATGGTGTCTCTAAGCAGCAGCATAAAAATGCTAGAGCAAAGAGTTCTTGCCTTAAAACAAATGCAAATGCTCAGAAGGAAGAGGGAAGAGCTAGAGCAATCCCAACAGCAACAGCAGACTCAGCTAGCTCAAAAGCAGCATCAACCCCAAACAAAAGCATTAGCGCAAGTGTTACAACCACACCAAAAAAAAATAAATAAACACCAGCAGCAACAACAAGAGCAGCCACAACAACGGCAAATGAAAAAACATCAGCAGTCACATCAACAGCAGCAGCAGCTACAAAATCAGCAGCAACCACAACAACAGCAGCAGCCACAACAGCAGCAGAAACAACAAAAACAGCAGCAAAAACAACAGCAGCAGCAACAACAACAACAGAAGCAACAGCAACAGCAGCAGAGACAACAACAACAACAAGAGCAGAAATCCACGAAGCAGAAAGTGCCACCCATAAATACCTACAAGATGGAACTTAAGGAAACAATCGAATTATGTAAGTTGGCCATAGGCAACAATTTTTTTGTAAAAAGATTATCGTTAGATAGACACGCGATCCACTGCAATTCAGTGGAGCGCTACTATAAAATAAAAAAATTACTGACGGATTCGACGACGGAATTCTTCTCCTACACCCCGAAGGGGGACAAGCTGCAAACAATGCTGCTGAGGGGATTAGAGCCGTCGACTGATCCGGAGGAGCTCCTTACACTGCTTAAAGAGAAGAAGTGTGAAGGGCTCGAATTCGTGGGGGTCAAGCCTTTCACCACAGCCAGAGCCAAAAGGGAGAAGCGGCAACTGCCGATTTTCCTGGTCCAGCTAAGTCCCACCAGCAATCTGGATGGTCTAAGGAGTATTAAAATCCTAGACTACCAGGTTGTACATTGGGAGAAACTAAAGAGGAGCGAAAACATTTTACAATGTGTTCGCTGCCAAAGGTTCGGGCACGCCGCGTCGAACTGCGAAATGCAGCCTCGATGCGTGAAGTGCGGAAAGAACCACAAGTCCGAGGAATGCGCTCTGGGTAAGGACGGAGCGTCTGAAAAAAGCCAACTCTCTTGTGCTTTATGTAGGAACACGGGGCACACCGCAAATTATCGGGGTTGTCCCAAATTCCAGTATATCAAAAGAATAAATCTGGCCCGGCAGCAGAAAGTGGAAGTGAAACGTCCACCCGTGCATTTGCCAACTCCAGCCGTTACTCCCCATATTACCTACGCCCAAATGGCGTCAGGTAGGGGAAATACGGTACAGCAAGTGAAGGTTGCTTCTCAGGCCCCAGCGCCCAGAGCACCGGAACCAGTACCTGACATGCTAGCTATCTTGCTCTCTATCCAGGGGCAGATGGCTCAGCTACAACGTCATTTGACTGAACAGACCGCACGGGTGGATCAAGTATACGCGCTGCTGCCTGGCCTAACGCACCTATTGCCGTAATGGGTACGTACATGGCGGAGCAGACTCTGAAGGTCCTTGCTGTGAATGTTAATTCACTGATTAGGCTCGAACGAAGAGCCGCACTATTTAAGTTGCTTAAAGACCAAGCCCCTGATGTGCTTTTGGTTAGCGAAACTAAACTTACCAAAAGACACAAAATGAGGCACAGAAGATACAAAATAGTACGGAGAAACCGACCCAACTCCATTCAGGGAGGAGGCGTTGCGATTTTCGTACGAAAAGGTATACGTTTTAAAAGAATATACAGTCGTGTAGTACGTAGGTTCCAGGTGTTGGAAGCATGCATCGTGTATATCCCTCTCCGTAGTGGAAAGCGGTTGTACATGGTGTCTGTCTATGCACCTAAGGCTACTCAATCCACCTTATTTATCTCAGACTCGAGACACTTTTTCGTTTCCTGAGGCTGGAATTGGAAGACAACTATTTCATTATCGGCGGGGATTTCAACGCCAAACATAGTGATTGGGGAAATAATACACCAAATACTAGAGGGAACCAACTATTCAATTGGTGGGGTCAGCACAATGTAATGTATCGACTCGGGCTTAAGGCGACGGATAGTCCGTCGTTTCCCAGGCACGGGTCCTATTTGGATCTTCTGCTGTTCGACTCACGAATACAACTGACATCCACTAACCAACAAACTACAAACTGTCTACGCACTTTCGTGTATGACAGTGACCATTGCGGTCTCAGCACCGAAATAACTGTTCCCAACGAAATTGCGGAATTGGATGAGTTTGTTCAAAGGCATTCCTACAATTATAGTAGGGTGCGTTGGACACACTTCACCAGAACACTGACTAGAGCACTCTCCTCGAATTCGCTCTAACCACCGTCCAACAGAAATCTGTCAAACGAGGAGATTGACAGGTATCTAAGACTTATGGACGAGACAATCAAACGAACAATGGACAAAACGATACCCCGATACCAACACACTGACGACGAAGACTTATTCCGCAACGCAACTATTGACGCACTGCACCGACATAAAAGTAGACTGCTGTCAAGACTAAAAACCTTGTACAGACAGTTTACTGACAGACATAACCCGGAGATTATGACGCTAAAGTCGTCGATCAAAAACCTCCAAGTATTAATAAAAGAAAATTACAGAACATCTGTAAGTTTGTATTGGAACAAAAAAATTCGAGCTGTAAACACCAGCAACCCGAATATGTTTCCGCAAATAAATAAAATATTTCGGAGAAAAGATCAAAACGACCTTTCGTGTCTTAAAATCGCCCGAACGACGGACAACGAGAACATACTTACAGCAGCAGGCATAGATCCAAATGAGGCTGTTGATGATGAAAACTTCTTTGTGATCGAGGATCCGCAGGAGAAGGTTGAGGCTATAGGAGCGACTTTCCAGGAAGTATATAAGGCGAATGACATCATTGGCCCGAACCACGACCTGGAAAGTCGAGTCCTTGTGCACAATTTCTGCCTTCGAAATGAAATAGTGAATTGGCGATTCGAGAGCTCGGGTTTCACCCAGTTCAGTGACGAGAATATGGCAAATAATGTCATCACCAACGATAGGGTACTACCCCCGTTCATTTCGAAGGAAGAGCTCCAAACGATCTTCGAATCACTTAGAAGTAAGAAATCAGTAGGAACCGATGAAATACCGAGCATTGTGCTTCGACATCTCCCACTAGAAGCGGTGAACATTTATACCATCCTGTTTAATAATGCAATGAATAATGCACATTATCCAGCGCATTGGAAAACTGCGGTGGTACATCCGATCCCCAAAAGAGATAAAGATACTTCCAATCCGGCGAATCTCCGCTCGATCAGTCTTCTTCCAAATATCAGTAAGGTTTTCGAGAAGGTGATCAATAGAGTCCTGACTAAGTGGGTTGAGGACAAACATATAGTTCCGGATAATCAATTCGGTTTCAAAGCGGGGCATGATATCATTCATGCTGCGTCGAAACTGGTTTCTGATATCCAATGGAACAAAGGCAAGAAACAGTGCACTGGTGCCTGCCTGATTGACTTGGAGAAGGCCTTCGATACCGTATGGTTAGAAGGACTTTTTTTCAAGCTGGACAGGTTGGGCATTAGTAAGCCACTGCTGTATATTCTTTTTGATATGCTCTCCAGTAGACAGTTCATCGTGAAGAATGGCGATGTGACTTCTGCTGGAACATTTAACATTAAAAACGGTCTGCAGCAAGGTGCGGTAAATTCGCCGATCCTATTCAACATTTACACAAGTGATCTGATAGGTTCACTTCACCATGCCATAGCGTACGCAGACGACATAATCGCGTACAGATCAGGTCCTAAGATTGAGGTCATTAATATACTTTTGCAGCGTGACTTCGACAAAATTAAGCGATATTGCGATGACTGGAAGTTGAAAATCAACTTTCAGAAGTCGGAAACTATTCTGTTTAGGACGCCTTTGTCTGGGGCCTCTAGGGATACCAGAAAGAATTGGCGAAAGTTCTCGATCGTGGGGCAGCACGGGCAACCACTTGCTTGTCGAAATGTAGTCAGATACCTTGGGATCTGGCTATATCAATTTCTGTATTTTAACAAACATATAGATGTTGCTCTGGCCAGAGCCAGAGGTGCTTTTGCCCTTACAAAGAGACTCTTTTATAACAGCCAACTCGATGCGAGGGTGAAGGTAATCTGCTACATGGCCCTTATCAGGCCCATGCTTGTATTTGGATGTCCCGTGTGGTTCAACGTAAGAGCAAGTTTATTGGAAAAGATTCGGGTGTTTGAGAGGGCTTGTCTTAGGACTTGTCTTCGCTTATACAGAACACCAGAGTCTCAGTACATCAAATTCTATCCCAATGGTGTCTTGTACAATAGGGCGAACCTAATAAGAGTGGACAATTTCGTCATTAAGTTGACTCGAAGGCACATTGCAAGAGCAATGGCCTCATCAAACAACCTGATCTCCGGGGCTTACTACCCCAATTATATGTATCACGAGAGAGTTCGCTTTGACGGCTTTATTCCTCCAGAAGCATTCCTATATTTAGATAGTAAAGGTCTGATCCAGGACAGATTGGCGGTGCCGCTAATCTTCCACGTCGCTCGAACAGCTGCGGACAGGCGACTCAACTACGACAGAGACGTCGCACATGGCAGTGCGGAGCGTCTCCGGTTCAGTAGGGCGGTAGGGAGTCGCGACATGAGGGATGTTGCTCGGCAGCACCAACACTTTTGGTGGCTGGGTGAAGAGGATGATGCTTCGTCGTCGAACTCCTCCAATAATACGTAGCTTCATGTGAAGCAAAGTGGGCCAGTCTAATTTTTTTTAGCCATGGCCGGCTTACATAGTTTTAGGTAGGTTTAAGTTAGATTTTAAGAAAAAAAAAATATACAAAAAAAAAATAAATAATAATAATAATATATATACATACATATATTTATATATTATGTATATATATATTATGTATGTATATATATGTATTTATGTAGGCATTAGATGTAAGTAGGTTAAGTAGGTTAAGATTTATTTTTAGGTAGATTGTAGGCTTTTAGTTTTAAGTTAAGATTTATTTTTAGGTAGATTGTAGGCTTTTAGTTTTAAGTTTTATAAGAAATTAAAAAAAAGTCCAGATACTAAGTTTTTTTGATTAAAATTTATTTTCTTAGTTGTAGTATTAATAAATGTAAAAATAACATAAAATTAGACTGTAAGATTCGTCGAAAGACATAGTTTAAGTGTTAGGTTTAACTTAGAGTGCCCGCATGGGGCCAGTAAGTTAGAATAAGATTATTTGTAAGTTATTTAAGCTAATTTTTAAGCATTTTTTTGTCTAGCATTTAAGAATAATTTAAGTTGAAAAAATAAAAATGCATTTAAACTGACTGACTGAACTGAAACTTCATTGCAATCCTGGCACTGACATTCATGCTGAGCTCCTGAAGAGAAAAGTAAGGGTAGACGTGGTAGAAAATTGGCATACGAGTAGATCACTATTCACTCGACAAGAGCCACACTTTGACTTCCGTCTTGTTGAAGAGGATTGGAAGAAAAGTGTTGGGCTTTATGTGCGCAAAGCTACTTTACAAATGCATCCTTTAACGAAAGTGTTTGGTTGATTCACTGATAATGGCTCTAACGTCTAGACTCGAGCATATGCAAATGATGTAGCTGTAATGTTAGAGAGATAGATCGTTCCTAGCAACTATCTGCTCTAAAGCAGCTCTAGACTTTTTCTTAATCAATTCTCTGAGGACTGTAACTATTCTTTTTACAGATAAATCTGACTGGTGTGACTAATCTCGTACTTAAATGTATCACCACCCGTCTTTCCAACAAATCGGAGGCGCTGGCGACCTATTACTGGCGGTGTAAAAAAATGTTTGGCAAGATATGAGGCTTGTCACCGAGGACGGTCCTTTAGACCTACAGGGCAACGATAATACCAATAATATTCAATAATGCTCTATGCCTTGGTTGATTGATGTTTTTACCAGCCTCCAGAGAATTGTCTGTTTTGGCCACAAAGTGACCTAATATACCGGACTCTGCTCTACGTACTGATAAATCTCACTCCCCTTGATGTTTATATCATCGGTTGCACTTTTATGACTATTTCTGGTTAAAAAGAAGTTGTCGTTGGCACAGTTCACATTGAAATTTCGATGACCTTACGCGTCGACTGTCTTTTAATATAGTTGAAGCCTGTCTGATACAGAGACACTATATCCGAGATGAAAATACAAAGTCATTTTTCCTTCTACTTAGGGCTAGCTTTGGACAAGATTGTAGTCAAAAAAGGAATGAAGTCGGATCTTCACCGATTTCTCCCAAAACCAATCTAGGATATGGCGCTAGTGTCTTTTTAAAGACCGCGACGACCTTAGATTTCACTTTGTGTTAGGTAAACTTGGTCTGTTTTTCAAGATCTTTGGGACGAGAGAATTGAGGAGGCCAAAAACAAGCTGGACGGGGGATGAAATACAGATGGATTTGCTGGGCAACGTTCACAGGAGATTTTCTCAGGCGATGTTTCTCTAAAAAGTCACCGGAAAACTTGGTCTATTGACTGCTTACTGGCTTTTTAACAGGGCAATAAATAAATGCTTATGCTAGACATAAGTGATACTACCTGTTGCGTTGTTTGTTGTGAATGATGACGACATCGCGGTGCTATTCCTATTTACTCGTAAATAACTGCAGATACTTGATGTCGATACTGAAGGGACTTTGTCACTGGAGGGATTACTCATCTTTTATTGAAGACTGGATCGCAAAAGTTGACTTGTCTATTGGAAGCAATATATGCATTCAGTGGCCTAACTTGAATAGTCACCTCATTCGCTTGTGATGATTGCACAACACACGATGAGGTCAAATCGTGATCGAATAACCTTTACAGCAGAAACCGTTGGTTTTTACTTCTACCATTCAGTCAAGGGATAATTGAAACACTGATTCTTGGTCAAATGTCCGTCGACATTTGTGGATGTTTACATTTGTGCGTCAAGATAACCGTACAGGAACCACATCTAAATTCTGATGATCTACAAGTACTACAGCCAAAGGATTTTGTCCGGGGTTCAATTGTGGAGTACTAAAGAAGGGAGATGATGCATCTGATGGACGTAAAGGGCCGCATTGTGACCACTTTAGTCAAAGAAATCTTGTGCAAGAAGTATATGTTTGTTGCGCCTTAACTTAACAAAAACCCTCTCAGTTGTAAAGCTTTGAAGGGGATACACCATTTCTAGTTCTCTAGATAGTAGATACTCATATACTGACGGAATGCGGCACAGCTCATAGCTCAGTGTCGTAATCTTTCGGGATGCTGCAATAACAATAAGTGTCTCTATCCTTTGCAATTCGAGAAAATACATTCGGATATTTTACATCTGAGATAGATCGAAGTTTTCGTAGAAAAGTCGCCTAAAGATGCACAGCATAACTTGGCATAACGTTGCATGAGATTGGGTGCGTCTCAACAAGTTTCGCACCTCTCAATGTGGTTTAAATCATTATCCCATTGCCATAACGATGCTTATCCACCATGACACTGAATTATTTCAACCAAACTTTTGCTTCTAGAAGTCCCTTTTCCCAATTGAACATGACGCCTTCATGACTGCCTTGCACAAAACGAACTGCGAAATTTTACTGTCAAACTTCAGACCTAACTTCCGTAATCGAAGTTGGTTTCACCGGAAACTTAAAGTCTAGCAACTTATTTACTGGTTACCGCTGTTAAGACAGAAAAGTTTTTCAATTAACGCCACACGTCACTCAACCATGACTCGGCTGCTTGCAGTGCGCTCCCCATATTCTTGTCTCCAACTTATTATCAACAGAGGGAATCCAGAACCAGTTCCATAAAGAATACCTTTCAAAGTAGGAATTTCCTTTCCGCATTGTACGAGTATTTTCGTATTCAGACGAACATTACGCCAACAGAATCCATCATAACCTGAAACCGAAATCTCCTATCAAAGGTGCACAGTCCAACTAGCAACATGCCAACAGCGTATAAATATCAACAACCATCAACTACGTAACAAAAAACAAAAACCCTCTCAGAGCTGTTCATTGTTTTTTTAAAAATTTTCTATTACTGCAAAACTTTCGAAAGTTTTTCTTTGAAGTCCTTCGAACTGCATCGAAGCAGGCAGGTGCAGGTGGGCTTCAACTAAAGTGAAGCACATCCACATTCCTCTTACACGTTGCTGATGCTGCTTCGACACTGGTACTTGAAAAGCAAAGCCAACTAACAATGAAGCACTTTTGAGCTATTCTCCCAACACACAAGACGACACTCTGAGCAATGTCCTGGCAGTACAGAGGGAATATTTTCATATTCCATCGGAATATTCTGTTAGTTGGCATAGCTCTACTGTCTAATTGCTTTAATGGATGAAGGTTCCTTGGTTTCCTTTAGTCCTCTTGGCTTCATTCAGTTCCTTAGACTTCTTACAGGATCCGTTAAACAACAGAAGCACATTAACCCAACCGTGGTGGAATTTTTGTCTCTTTTTGTCTCACATAGGTACTCCTTTTCTCATCCTTCTGTAAAGGTTCCTTGTTTCCCATCAACTCGATCCTTGTTGTCCCTTTTTCAATTCCCTCTTCTTTTTTTTTTGTCTAGCGGAAGTAGGAAACCTGTGATTCGATGGTGTCTGGGTTCCACAGATGGTAGGAAATAAAGTTACATCTAGGAGATGGGAGATTTACAGGAGCTGGGCTCATTTCTTTTATCAGCCCTTTGTTTGTGCATTGTCTGGAGCCTTGAATACGAGCCTTGAATACTTTTGTTGGCACCATTCAACTAGTATTGTAGTAAGCTATGGCATGTCTAGGGGACAAGCTATAATGACTTTTAGTTAATCGCATAGTTAGACATTGTCTGTTCCCTGTAAGGACAAAATGAGAACGAATTCTGCGGTACTCGTATGATGCATGGCATTAATTCCATGTATGCTGGTGGTTAAGGAGTGAAAGTAAGTAGCTCCTATGGATGGGCTTTGTTGGGCAAAGGATTGAATTGGGATTTCTTTGGAGACTAAATGATTCACAGTCGACAAGAGGTACGACGTTCAAGATCAAGTGGAATGCAGACATAACGAAATTTCTTTGGAAATATATGAATGGGAGCCCTTTTCACAACTTGGATTTGATTCATTATAATAAAAGTTGATGTAGGATCTGTGTTTAGATTGCATGTTGCTACATACCTACATATATGTATTTTATCTATGTATGTATATTTCAGTACCTAGGTAGATACTAAAACGTCAAATTAATTTATGCGACATAAGAGGAGTAGATGGTCTCTTTGGTGGCATGCTGAGTCACCACAAGAAGCATTCGGTCTTTTACGTCTGTGTACAAGAAATGTACTGTAATGTTATTCTGTGACCGTGGATTGAGTCGATTTTGTGACCTGTAAACTCCTGTAGGCGCTAGCATTTTCACTACTCCTACGCGCCATTCTGTGCGGTTGCCACCCCTATTGACTGGTGATGTTGTCAATAGGATCCTTCCTAATCTATTCTAATTGCATTGGTATATGTTTCGGTGATACCAATTCAGAAACTTTGCAGTGTCTTAACGAACGTTTTACTGCACCTGTGCTCATTATAAGGTAGTTCGTAGGCTGGTAGTTTGCCTTGACAGTGCTAATTTTACCTCCACTTCAGCGGTGGTCCGGTATCCTACGCAAGATCGAGTATTGTAGTAAGAATCACATTTTTCTCTCGTAATAAAGCTGTTATTGACTCTACCTTTTTTGGCTCCTTAGGAATGCCATAAGTCCAGAAACCGTTGAACAAAAAGACAACCCTGCAGCAGCTGGGGTCGAATTTATATCATGTTTTCTGGTTTCCTATTCTCTAGGTTGCGAACTGAAACAGCAGGCTGGGGTAGAATTCTGATAAGTGTAGCATGGAGGTTCTGTGGATATTGCAATAACATTTTTCCTTCATATTCGCTAATAAGATTGCCCTTTGTGTCAACTGACTATGTCACAGATCTGTCATAAATCTGATCCTGATCTTGACATCAGAGTCTGTGACATGTACCTAGCTCTTCGAATAAAAAAATCAGATTTGTTATCTCCTTCTTGAAAGGTTTTTTTTTTTTTTGTTTCGCCATCCGTTACTGTCATACGCGCGATCACGCGCTATGAGTACTGTTCTCGTATTCGAGGAAAACTTTCCTGAATGGTTGGTATGATCTTCTGACCACGATGGAGTAAAACGCTGATTCATCAGTACCCTGATGACCTACACAGGCCTCAAACAAAGCTGTAACAAAAACAACTTCTGCTGGTTCAACCCCCTGATTTTCATCATGCTAATATATAACTAAAGAAACATTCAAACGCTGGAAGTAACCACAGGTGTGTCAAGACAGTGTTCCGAGAATTTCCATGATTGTCTCTTCATCGGTACAAATGCCAGCAACAATTTTATCCAATTTTTCTGTATAAATTTCTGCCAGCGGTATCATCTAAGCGACAATTACATCTTCAACCACCCAATTCGGATTCCACGTCGAAAATTAAGCCATTACTGTAGAAGGGTTTCGAAAATGCCCTTTCTACGATGGGCAAAAATCTCAATGATGGCCTTCTCGGCCATTTCGTCTCTCTGATAGCTACTCACTTTTACTTAAAGCACTCCGGACCCGTGCAGACTCCCGGCCTAAAACAGGGCAAGCTTTCACTCTCTTGGATCCCGGGCACGCTGTTTCCAGTTGCCCAGACTTTGCGTTCTATTGTCTCGATTTGAAGAAAATCTTTACTAGAGCACTATTGTCCATTCGCTCGATGTGGCCGAGCGAATACTCAGATAGTCGACGTGTTTTAGCTTTGTGGACTACATCCACATCTTGATATAGTTCCCAGAGTTCGCGGTTGTATCTTTTCCTCCATTTAACGAAGAATTTTTCTCTCGAAAGCGTTCAATATCTGCTCTGCTTTCTTGCTTAATGTCCAGCTCTTGGCTGCATATAGCAGAACTGCCAGGATCAATTTTTTGCCAAGTCAAAGTAGCAGTGGTTTCTTAGTGAACTGGACAGATTTGTTTCAGATAGTGCCATCCGTGTTACCACCTGCCATGCATGATGATAGATTGATGAAATCACGTGACAGTTCTAAAATCCGGCTCTGGTTTGGAATAGTTTGGAGCCTTTTCCACTGTCACGCAGCTAAGCCATGCCTTATAGAGGTCAAGATGAAGAACGCTGTCATATTCCGCTGTAACCTCGATGAAGAGATGATGAGTCTTGACTTGAAATTCGATTGGACTTTTCCTGGAGTTGGCTCATTGTGAAAATTTGGTCAATCGTTGATCTGCCGGACTATAAGCCTCACAAGCACATACCGATAAGTGTGTTGCAAAAGGGCTTGATACGTTTGTAGAGTACGTTGCAAAAGATCTTATATGCAGCATCAAGTACAGATTTATGGGCTCGCTTGAAGATGAGGCATGTAGAGCAGATTTTTCGTCATAATCATCGGCCATGCTTTCGTCCCCCATATCTGAAGAATTCCACTGGCAGACTATCAGAAACGACGGCCTTGTTGTTCTTCAGCTGAGCCAATCTCTTCTATACTTGCAGGGGGATGGCTTCTTCATTGACTGAAAACTGGTTCTGTATTTGCCCTATCATTCTTTCTACCTTTCTGCCTGATGCCCGATGCTGGAAGGACTGCTTCTAATTTCCCTGCGCTTCGGTAACTAGGTTTCCTTCACTATTTCGAAGATCCTTCATTTTGGGTCTGAAGTTAGCCGCCAGCTGCTTAGCTTTCCTAAAAAACATTTAGATATTGTTTATATTACGGCACTCTTCGATATTCTTGAATTGAGAGGTTGCATAGGCCCTTTTTTCTTCTCCTTGTTTATGGCTCATTCCTAATCCCTCAGAACTCTGCACTGCAGCACTTGTAGATATACATTTTCTGTCAGCTTTTTTCGTCGCTCTGGCTACTCCAGTCATGGGCTTCCCACATTGAATTTCTTTTCTTGGAGGTTTGCAACTTTTTCTCGTTGAATGTTAGAGCTCTGGATGTGGTTGCAACAAGGAAGTGGTTAGAGTCGATGTGTCCTCCTCTGAATATTTGCACATTCAGAATATATAGATATACCATATGCCTCACATTGATAAGCACGTTTTCCATTTGGTTGGCAGCTTGACCATCTGAAGAGGTCCAGATCGCTGTGTGGACTCCAAGTCTTGGAAATATAGTACTTTTTATCAACCTATTACGAGCTGCTGCAAAATCGGTTAGCCGAAAGCTGTGTAGTGGGTGCCATGCTTTCCGATTAATTCGCCGAATATGTTTTTCTTCAGGTACATCAGGAGGTTATAGAAGTCCTGATTGATAGAGTATTCAGCTTCGTCAGTTGTTGCCTTTAATGTCAATCACACCCAGGCGATCGCTTTTCCGCTTGAAGTCAATTATCATTGAGCGTAGCCAATTTCCCACGACGAATCGGCATCCTTGCATGTGATATCTTTTGAGACAGCTGTAACAAATGTCGCAAGTTGTTCATTTCCACATTTCTGATCCTGTTCATCGCAATATCTTTCTTGTATCGCGTGCGGGCAGATTTAAGTTTTCAAACAGGAAGAATTGTGCTTACATTCCTGGTGCATACTCTCAATTTACATATATTTGGTGGATGTTCCTGGTCATTATCTAAAATTAGGGACCTGCTTTTGTATTGTATATCTCTCATAACTACAATAGTTCCCATTTACGTAAGTTACTCCGACTGCACAGCACCTAGCCTGAAGGTTCTATAGAGTTTAATAAGATCACAATCTGTTCAGCAAATAGAAGGAAGAAGGAAGAAATGTGGAAAGGAACCGATTATCTCGGTAAATTCCAAGTGGAGTAACCAGCTCAAGTACTTCTGTAGGCTGCCAATGCTCTGACAGTACAAAGGTCCGTCTAAACATTTTTAGAGCTTAGTCCACTTGATATGTTTAACTTGAGACATAATAGGTCATGACGATGATTTATTAATTTGCACGCCACAAAGACTCTTGACGTATCTTTCAGATGAAATCTTTTATATCTTCTGTTTCGTTTTGTTGTTTTTGTACATCTGGGACATTGCCGACAGACAGGTTTTAAAATATTTTTTTTTTTTATTGAAAAAACGTGCATTCGAAAATTGATGTCATTGATGAGTTGTTTTGGTTTCAAGATGATTCAACGGGCCTTGGCAATAGGTCAACAAAAGTAGGGAAAAAGAGCCTACATAAACAGGTATGAGACAATCAAGGTCAATCGACTCATTCTTCATTCTTTAGGTCTTCTTAAGAAAAGTGTCTGCACGAGAACAAACATCAAATCTTTGAAGTTGATCTCTACCATGTGTATCTCGTTATTATTCAAGGGCACGTAGTGATGTTCTGATGTGTTTATATGCATACATGTAATACCTACGAGTGTAGACATTTCTTTCATAGACCTATTTTCCATGCTAAACCAGACGGAACAATGAAATGAGCACAATGTCAATTGGTTGTATTAAAACAGCCCAAAGTGTCAATTAATTATTTAAAATCCTCCCTTCATCTTCGTTTATGCTATTGGGATGGCAAATTTCCACAAAACACCACCCTTCCCTCAACAGAGACACTCGATTAAAAAAAATTATCTAATCAAGCTTAATGGTCACAGCACATCATTGGCACGCATGCTTTGTTAAAAAGCTAAACGAGGCTTTGGTTTTGCATATGTCTCTGGCTCCCATGTGAACATGGGGGATGGAAATTATTCCCATTACCATCAGTGGTGATGGCCATAGTACGAGTACCCCTGGTGATGTCGCTGATGGTTGTGAAGGGCCAGCCTGGGTTTGGGTAAGGGTGATGGTGACTGTGTTTAGAATAATTTGCATAATGCAGATACAAACATCGCAACAATTGAATTTCATCACCGACACTTATGTACGTACACGTGTACTTTTTAATCCTCTCTAGTTTTGGACAACTTTAATCTAATTGACACCTCAAGCTGTAAACTGTAAAAAAGGGGGATGGACCGAAAGGGTTCTGTCCACAGAGATAGGGTTGAAGTTTTAAAATTAGAGAAATCCGTCGCCTTTGGAATTGAGCCAGCACGTTAGCTGCATTATTTGGGAAGGGAGTCGGGTGTGATATGGTTGGCTTTGGGCAGTAATTATTTCCATTGACTCGCTTGGATAACCTTGCAATGTTCAACCCCATTCGCTACTGCAGTGGATTGTTGTCGACGCGCTTAACTTAATGGTAATTACATTTTGACAAGAATGCGCGTTCGAAATACGAGGCAATTGTCAACGGATACGGATTCGGATATAGTGAAACCGAGTAAGGAGTACCGAGCACAGAGCACAGAGAGACTCCGCACAGAGGTAGCACTCGTACTTGGTATTCAAACTTCATTAAAACGTTCTCTGCAGGAAGTATTCTACTACCCCTAGTAGTGGTGGGTAGTTTTCTCATTTTTTTCTATTTGACGGTTGTCATGGTGTGTATAGTTGGAGCAGTTGACTTTTTTTTTTTTTTGATTTAAAAAAAGTTTCATCCCCTCAGTCTCAATGGCAGATAATCTCTCAGCCAGACAGAGTGAAGTAGAATCTATTCTCTTTTTTTTTTTTAATTTTTACCCTAGCACACCAGCAAAACTGAAATGGGAAAACTGGCGCGACCAAACTGTACCCCATGGGCTTTGGGATACTGGGGGAAGACAGATGATTTATACTCGTCGTGAAATGATATTCGTTCGAGAGACAGAAAATCTTGTCTAAGGAGTCTACTTGAAGAAATGAAAATATTTTTACAATTCCGGTTGCTATAACTCTGCCAACTTCATCTCAGTTGTAATTACATCGGTGGCCAATGATGCTGGGAATGGTACGCTTTCATAATCGACGGGTTGTATCTACCCTCAAACAGTTGCGAAGGGAAGGTCTGCTGGGATGTATGGAAACGGAGGATTAGATTAGGCGGCGGATCCGCCAAACAAGGGGATGTGATGGAATGGTGATGGAATTATTTAGCAGTTGTCTGAAGTGTTGCTTTAGACTGATAAGCTTCTTAAAGCTGAGTTGTAAAAGTATTTTTGTAAAAATATAAATAAAGTACCGCAGATGTGGAAATTTAGGTAAGGGGAAGGTACGAGTATGTATGTAAGTATGTGGATCAAGCCAATTTAAACGAAGAAAAAAAAAATACTAATCCTCTCGTATACACGTATTAGTTACGAGTAAAGCGAATCTCGCAAACAAATAGATTTCTAATTTTTTTTTCAACTGAAGTCTATTAGGAGGGAGAATTTCTTGCTTATTTACAAAGGTGGCGCTTTAGTTCGGGCTGAATCTGGATTAGTGTACAAAGTTTTAATGTTTTTAGTGTCCAAAAAATCGTATTTCGAAAAGGGGCGAATATCAGACGGAAATTCAGACGATTACTACGAGGACTTTCGTTATGGAATTCCTTTCCAACCTATAATCGTTATCCTAATTTCCTGACGTCTTGAATCTCCATCATCTATAAAAGCTCGGAGCTGCGGAGCTCGGGACAACCAGGAAAATGGGACTTTCTTCAGATGTTAGGATAACCATGTTGAAGACGTTGCTCAAGACAACATAAATAGAATGTAATATTCTGGTCTCACCTCTCTTTCAATAATACCGGCTGCAATCAAAAGTAGTTCCTTCCGAGTGGAATTCGGTATTGCACCATTACGTAAGGGAGGAAATCTGAAACGAAATCTCGAAATGTTTACGATTTGGAGAGAATTCGTAAAACTATGTCCGGGCATTTAAAATGTAACAAAAGAGGGAAATCGTTCGTATTTCTCGAATTAACCATCCGTACTAGGTGTTAAATTATTTAACAGTATGTAGGTGATTGCGAAGGATTTATGCATTGCAGGTTTTACTCGCAAAAGCGACAATCCACTCTCGGTCTTTTCAACCGCGGCCTGGGCAAGAATTATGCATTGCTAAGAATTGCTAAATATTTCAATTCCAATGACTCCTAGACCTTGACACCTTCGGTAGATGATACAAAGAATGCTGTAGATAGATGAAAATAGAAAGGTGATTGATCAGGGTGCAGTATCTGACGGCTTAACTCACGAGATTGCAACTTCTGCACGGACTCTGAAGGATGTGAGACTAAGAGACAGATAAAATTAAAACATAGACATCAGACATCGACTCCAGTGCTGAAAGCAACACTCTTCCAGCATCGACAGTAGCAAGAAATAGTTGGGTGAAAATAACACCAACTAAAACCGATCAAACTTCCTGAGCTGATTTTGCCTCCTTTCCTTCCATCTCGAACCCAAAGAAGGTTTTAGGCGTTTAAGTCCAAATAAAACCAGTTCTTGCCTGTACCAGCTGCTGTTCTAGTTGACAGGAAATCCACCTTTGACAGTAGAAAATGCCACGTGGTAGGCATTCATATCCTGGATTTCATACTTCGGTCTGACTGGGTTATCAACAATGTTGGCTCCCAATAAAGCCTATGTGGCCAAAATCTAACGCTAATGTGAAGCTAAAATGTGTTTGTAGAATTATTGAATCCTTCAAGAGCTTACAAACTACTTCAACAATGGAAGACTTCTATCAGATCTCAAGCAATGGAATCTCCTGCCTGAGCTCAGGCTCAGGCGTTCTATTGATAGTTTCTCATTTTAGGATTATGCCGTAAGTAGCAATGGGGCACATTTTTTTACCTTCGTCAAGAAGGACTGTGGACTACTAGGCACCTAAATGTGCTTAGCATAGCTGGTACAAACTCTCGCATTCTGTGAGGGCTGACAAATTTCAAAATGAACATAAGTGGAGTACAATTTGTTCGCTTTTTGACTTAGTGCTCTACTCTAATAGAAAACTAAATCGTAAAACTCCACTCAGCAGTTTTAAACTGACATGGCATGTTAATTCATTTAAAGCATTCGGTCTTCTGCTTGAGCCTCACTTTGCAGGAAATCCGATCACCATTGGAAATACACATTCGTAAGAGGAACAAAGTGAAACAATGTGACGTAGCTATCACTTAGCATTCGAAAAGCTGTCAAACAAAACCTAAAATCATTCAACTGATCCCAGTCAGATATCAACTCAAATTGAAATACAACTATGATATAATGATGACTTTCCACTGATTCGAGTCTTAAGCGGAAATTGTTGTCTTCATGAGGAACTATCACGTAAGATTTTCTGGGTAAATCCTTGGTTCGCCTAAGTGCTATCGTGTACATTTTCCTGTCGTAGTGCTTGCCGACTTTTTCTTAGTTACCTCGCAGATTGTTGTTTACTATGTATTTCTCCGTTAACGGATTCTTTTTCGATCTCAGGTAAGCGGATAGCAATGCATAACATCAGGTACTTGGCCTTTTCTTTGGTAGAGATGTTTGTTAGGGATTCGGTCGAGCTATTAAATTCTTAAAATATTTCCCAGCCTCCTACTGACATCAATCCGCTGATTTCTGGTCATATAATCAATCACTTTATACGCCCTGACATATGTTGTAGCAACATGGATTCAACCTCGGTGCTTAGTGTTTAAGCGTACTGTATTGCGTCTTATCTTAGACAGAGTTCCAAAGGCAGACTCTGCTTTATCTCTTCCCCACACATTATCTTGGTTTGTTCAGTATACACAGTACTTGCAAGACCTTCAAAGCTATCTTCTGGTACTAGTCATCCAGCAATATATACTTGAGCTTCTGAGATAGTTCATAATGTCATAATTGTTGTCTTTTAGTTTTCAAGCCTATGATATGTGCTTCTACCTTCATAATTCATGTCATTTCAAAAAGCGTGCATAGTGATTTGCATTTTCCAAAACGTATTTTTTAAATGCATTATTCTCTACCAATAGCCGTTAAAGTACGAGTACACCATGGCGATGTCTGCATTTGGATTCCTGGTGGAAAGAAAACTCCTTAATAACAACTGAGGGCCAATATGTTAGAAGACGAGATTTGCGTAAGGATATAGGACTGAATAATCATGACACTTCATTCTCTAGTATTGCTAGGAAATAAGGCACCTTCGTTCTCTTGGCTGCTCCGCAAAGCTGTCATTCTAAACGGTTTTCTGCCACAAACCCATACTGTGTTATGCATCACAAAATACCGCATGGATTCTAGGAACCTAGCTTTCCATTAACTCCCTTGAAAAGTACCTTAGCATTCCAAAAATCAGTCCTAGATGGCAGACAATAGCAACAAATCATCTACAGTATCAGTCCTAGTCACTACGTTACTGAGAATACCAACTCTAGATCACCTTGAGGCCTGAGTAACGATGAATTAACGAAACGATGTTAATGAGGTGACGTGTGAGTTTAAGAATTCTTTGGATGAGTGAATTTTTTGAACACATTTATCTATGCCAGAACATTCGTATGTTAGTAAGATACCTGTTGTCATATAGTCCCGCTCTTTCATATTGTCGAAGGCCGCTGTTTATTTTATTTCAGAGGCTATGCTTGCCATCCCATGGACTGATGTTTCTTAAAAATGTGTGCATGACAAATCTCCGAGTACGGTTTTGACCAACTTTTTGTTGGTACACATAAAGCATTAATCTACTTCGTGATTAAAAAGAGTGTTGTCATTCAGTCAGAGATTTCAGATTTCATCTCCCATCACTTCTCCTCTCCTTCAGTGCGCCGCCGCCGTAAAGATGTTGACAGAAGTTGGCTCAATTTTCTTCTTGTTTGTCCACGACTTCAGCTTCTATCGCCTTTACATGGACAGTATATTTGCTTTGGAAGGCATTACCAGCATACCCAATCTTTTGTACTTTAGTGTGTCGTTAATAGTGCCCCTCCTGATTCTCAGCGATTCCTAAAGCTCAACTCATTTTTTGACTTTGGAAAAGTACCTACTTTTTTATTTCGTTTTATTTTGTGTAACAAGGTGGGAACTTTTCAAGGTAACAGTGAACACCATTCTTTTCACTGTGTCATCAGAATAAAAAAAAACACTACTGTCCGTCAGATATTACGTCATGGCATTTGGTATTCTTATTGGCTGCATATTTCCCCGTCGGGACATTGAATACAATCGTTCTTCTAACGTGTTTATCCAAATTATAGACTGAACTCCCTTTCCCCGAATTAGTTTTTTCAATGATGCTTCAAAGATATCTATGGCATCTGCTACATGTGCACTGCTCTAATGATGTTTACATAAAAGCCTTTAATCTGCCATGACTCCCAGATATCTGAAAGCTTGTTAAGAAGCCATTCAGTGAGTTTTCTCTTGAACCTTTTTACTACTAGAAAGGAGGTCCTCTGTTTTATGTTGGGTCAGTTCCAGGCCAACAGATCTTAACTACGCCTTTCTGATGCCGTATTTTGTGGATTTTTTGCTAATGTTCCAATATCATCAGCGAGTCTAATAATCTTAGCTTCACTGAGTATTTTTTTTTTTTTCAACAAAAACGGTCCTTGTGGGTCTTCTAGTTACAAGATATTTCAACAATCTGTCAAAAGTGTTGCAAAACAGTGCCCTGTCTTTGAAGTTCTTTATCGTTTCCTTAACTACTTTAGATAGCTGTTTTAGTTCATTTTGAAAATTTTCGAAAGTCTGCTGCTAAACATCATGAGCCGCTGTTTATTTTGATCGCTGGTAAAGCCAGCTTATTCTATTACATAGCCTAGGTATCTCTTCATTTCACTAAAGACCTTGACACCCGAAATTGATTTCTGTTTCATAAACCTATTTTGAAGCAATCAGAAGGTAAGCTTTTGCAACAAATGGAAATGCAATATCTGGAGCTTAAGCTTCCTTCATCTTCTATCAACTTTAATAAATTTGATGTTTATCTCTAATTAATGTATACGAGATTTCAAAAAAATAAAAAGCATCACTTGCGTCAAATTTGACCCAATAACCGGCTTTCACTCTTCTTCGGTGTCTATTACCCAGTTTATCCGACAGCTCAATGTGCATTGTAGCAATCCGCATTAGTTCAATGAACGTAGAAATGCTGGTGTTTATATGAAATTATCCAAAATGAGCGAAAGAAAATTCAGAGAAGATTAACAAACAGCTGATCGAACTGACACTTGACACTAACACTGATACATTGGTCTTATTACTTTGTCTTTCCAAATATTTCGTTTGCAATCGCACGGTTTGAAGTGGTGCTTTTTCCAGCGTATTGAACCAATGCGGATTGCTTCAACGCAAATTGAGCTGTCAGATAAACTGGATATATAACGCCTTAATCTCAATGCATACCCTCATTTTAGAACGCTAATTCGCTTAATGTATTCCCGTATCTGTATTTCGCATCTGTTTTGTTTCTGCCTCTGTTTCTGTTTCAATCACGAGAACAAAACTGCCTGCATGAGAAGTGATCTCAAAAATTAGTATTCATTTAGAACCACTCATATCAGTACCGGGTATCCATAAAACTTCTAAGTACGGGGATTCGTGTTTGTTTCATCATATGCAAATCTTCAACCTTTTCATTCGGATTAATGCCAAAATTAACTTCTGAGGGTACCCGAAAATCATCCATAAATTATCCAATGGAAGGGTTTGCTTTCTCTATATGGTGTTCAGATAATATATCCGTACGAGCTGTTGCTTTATACATACGAGTATACTTGAACGGGAAATCACCGCTTGACAAAATTAACAACAAGCCAAGAAAAAAAAAAAAACAAAGTACATGCACAAAACTAAACAAAAAACAAAACAAAAAGAAGGAAAACATGAAGTAAAACCAAAACATCCCGTTTGTTGTACGAGTACCTTCTCGTTACTCGGTATCTTTTACGTACAAAAAGATATAAAAGAAAAACTTAAATTACCCGATTGCTTGCTACTACGAGTATAATATATGTATGTGCGTATTGCAACGCGTTGACGTAGTTGCCTGATTTTTCCTGAATTACTGCTTTCTGCCCCGGTGTTTGCATCTCCCTTGGCAAGATACTCCATCATCGTTGCGCAATACAACGAGTTGTCTTAACCATGGTTGCCAGATCGTAGGACCATTTGAATAGAAAGAAAGTTGATTTCCTTTAAATGATTTTTTCAACTTCTCTTTTTTTCTGGTGAACATTAAGAAAATTTACTTTTATAGTATTTAGAACAATATTTAGCGTCAAAGAATACCGTCGAAAACTTTAAGGGAAGATCCTCAAAAAAATTAAATAGTTAGTTGGGGTTGAAAATGCAGTCTCTCCGAGCCTTGCGCTGTCCTGTTTTGTTTCCTATTGAAAATAACATCTTTCAAATTTATCGTTGAACTCATAATTGTGTAAAAGTAAAGAACGCCCTACAATGAAAATGTCAAAAGTTATTGAAGTTCAAAAAAAAATTTTAAATTTTGACTTTGTCATTAATTTTTTCGTAAAAATATGTTATCAACCCCACTGTTTACAACTTTAAAAGCTGTACCTAGTATATTTACGTCATTTTTTACGTATTACGGTCATTTCATCTGAAGTCAGTAGTTTTCAAGATACGAAATGATACTTATTGAATTTTTCCAAAATTTTTTTCCGATTCTTCTCGGACTTTCGCAGTTGCCTCGTCAATCCTATGGTTCAAGTCATCCAATCTCGTATAACATCCAATGTTCTTCATTAAATTAAAGTCCATGGGGGTCAAGTCCTGACACCTTGCAAGTCACAGAATGGGTTCGAGATGAATTTTCAGACACGCGATCTAAACACTCCCTAAATACATGGACACAGTGTGTGGGGCATTGATATATCTCCTAATAGTTCCGACTATTTGTTTCGCAAAATTTTCAGGTGAGGATTCGAATTAAAGCCAATAGGATCCGATCAGCTTGTTAACCGTGTGCTTGCCCACAAATTGACGTTGAACTTATGCTGAAAAGCCTTGTGTTTCATGGAGCGAGAGTTGCTTTGTGCCCAGATAGATAAATTCTGGAAATCACCGATTCCATTCCTAGGGAATTGGGACTCATGCGTCCATAGAATCCGGCCAATAAAGTGACTTTAAAGAATACAATTGCAAAATTCCGCTTCTCTGATTCCCCGGGTTGTAGCTCCTGTATTGGTATATGTTGGAATGCATGCATGCCTTCTGAATGTAGAATTCTCCAGATATAAGTCCTGCTGAGATTAAAATATCTGCATAGTTGCCTAATGGTTGGATGATTTTTGACGAAATGTAAAACGTCTTCCCAGCTGCAAATGGCTTCTGCTAAAGGTAGCCCTAAACGACGAACATGCTCGTTTGCGTTATCCCCTACACGACGAACACATTTGGCGAGCATTCATTTCGTGTTGATTCTTCATACTGTGAACATGTGCGATAAAGAAGCGCAAGTGGTTGCGCTTATGGTGATTTATTTATTTACTGCTGCCATTATGTTTAATCCACGATATTCACTCGGCGGCGTTCACAGCAAAAATGAGGTTTGCTCGCGAACATGGCCCTACACGGCGAACATCGACGCCAACGAGCACGAACAAATCGAAATTTTTCGCCAACAGCGAGCGGCTCGCGAACCAGCCCCTACACGAGAAAAATATAGCGAGCACGAGCATGTTCGGCGAGCATGCTCGTTGTTTAGGGCCACCTTAAGGCAAATCAAATCAAATAAATTTGCGGCCCGGTTCAAGCATATTCAGAAAACTAACAATTTCACTCAAAACTAAAGGGTGGGAGCGGTTAAAGGAAGTTAGGACGTGAGGCATAGGTGGAAATAAGTATATTCTTGAGGGAAAGTTTGCTGAGGTGGTAGTCGAAGAGAGGCAGAGTATCAATAACTTGACGAAGCATTCTAGACATTGGCTCTAGGTGTCCATAATTCGTTCTAAGGAGATTGAGCCGGGAAAGTGGCACAGACCTAAGATTGCGTGGGTTGGTTTTAAAAGAAATAAGTTGAAGTAAAGAAGGACAATCGATATTACCAACTAAAATTTGATGAATTGTCGGCAATTTTCAGCGTATAGAAAGGGGTTGTAAATTTATAAGTTTCAGCCGGTAAAAACCTACGTTGAACCGGAGGATTTGAGTTCTGTAGCAGGGTGACCAAACTTGGCTTGCATATTCAAGAAGAGGCCTAACAAAGGTTATGTAAAGGGGAAAACTGCTTAGAACAGGGCTTGATGAAGTCAAGGGCAGAGCTGGCTTTTTTTAATATACATATTATCATTATGAGAACGGAAATTGACTTCCTTATCACAAATAACACCTAAATAACGCAACTCATTCACTAAAGTAACTGGCAGATTAAAGATTAGATAGCAGCGAGGTGAAGTAGGGGGGCGCTTACGATTATAAGTTTTAGCCTGACACTTATTGACGTTAAACTAAAGATTCTTCTGATACCAAGTACAAAATCTGTCGAAATGCTCTCAAAAAGCTTAGGTATGCAGGATAGCTTAGCAATTGGTCGATAGTTCGAAATATTATCTTTTCGAACTTTTTGGTTGAGGTAAATAATCCCTGGATGATAGAAAGCTGAAAGAGAGCTGTAAGAAGTTGGGCTAGGTCCATTACACATTTCTTTAAAAATATAGGGAGAAGATCATCAGGGCCAGCAGAATAATCATCTTTGAGTTTTATTACTTTATCTCTAACTTGCTCTAAAGTTATAGACACCGATTCCAAAGTTGTTTGTGGGCAGCTGTTTAAGTAGGAAAAATAAGAATGGTCTGGTTCTTGGGAATGGATAGCGAACGCTTGGCTAAAAAAAGTTGCGAAGAGATTTGCAATAATTTGGCGATTGCCCGAGGACTTATTAGAAAAATGCAGAGCTGATGGATAGTTATCCGATTTGCTTTTAGTTTTGATGAACTGAAAGAATCGTTTGGGGTCAGAAATGAGTGTGTAGTCCATTCGATGATTTAAATAGTTGTCATAAAGAGTTTGTCAAAGTACAGAGAAATTTATTTTTACAGACTGATAGTAGAAGAAATCGGTGTCGGAAAGCGATTTTAAATAAGTATATCAAAGCTTATTTCTTTTGTTACGAAGAGATGACAGCTCTTTTTCAATCTTCCCCAACCTGAAAAAAGTTCTAAGAAATTTCCTGCCATTTGGGGCAGTGCTATTAGTGTATCGTCAGGTATTCCAATCGCTTGTTGGCCGTTACCGCTGCAGAAACAATAGACACAAACCATGTTTGGGTATTCTTGTCCTGAAAAGTTATTTTATTAAACGTCAATATTTCGGTTAAAAACTGCAAACTGGTTATGCAAATAATTGTGCACTCTTTTGATATTTTATCACGAGAGATCTGCTTAATAGTTCATTTTTTTTTTCAGAAAAAGGACCTGCAATTTCTTTTTGGACCTGAAAATATGGACGTTACCTACCCGAGGTGATCTCTTCCTTCCCTCTTACGAGTCATGAAATGAACCTTTTCTTAAAATAAATTTTATTGGACTTACGTTGTACGATAATACTTAAACTCATTTTACGGAAAACTGTTAACTTTCATAGTTAGGTTTATAGGTCTCATGTAAAATATCCCATTTTTTTAGTTTTATAGTTTGAACAAGTTGGATCGTATCTTGAAAACTACTGATTTGCAATGAAATGATCTGACCTTTTATTTTGTAAGTACTATATGCACGTTTCAAAGTTTCAAAAATTGGAGGTTCATAAGATACTTTTCCGAAAAAAAACCAAAAAATCATTTTTGATCTTTAATAAATTTTGGCACATTAATTTTGGGGCAACGCTTACTTTAAAACAATTAGAGTATTTATAATTACTAGTTCAACGTTACACCTAAATTTGAAAGAAGTAATTTTCAATAGGGATCAAAACAGGACAGTGTAAGGCTTTACTCAAAACGTCTGTATTTCGGATGGGATGTATTTCCGACCCCTCCAAGGCTGGTTACAGATTCTACAAGCTTTAGCCTGGAGTCAGAAACCAATAATTCCAGCACAGAGTTAATATCAAGTTTGCGGTTAGAGATTGGGAAAATTTTCGACTTTTCAGGGTTTAGCAATATGTGGGAGTACTTTATGACGTTAACAACATCGTTAATAGTTAAAATAAAAATTAATGGACCGAGATGACTGCCTTGTGGAACACCCGAAGTGGCGAGAATTGGGTCAGAGAAATGGGAACGAAAATAAACAAGAGGTCAGTCTAGGTTCGAAACCAAGAGCTTTGAGTTTGAATAAAATTAACTTGTGCGAGATTTTATCAAAGGCCTTACTGAAGTCCGTAGCGATTACATCAATTTATTTCCCTTGCTCTAGTTCGCATAGTGAACTAGAAACAAACTCAATGAGGTTGGTGATCGTTGATCTGCCTTTAACAAAACCATGTTGGTTGGTTGCAAATATAGATTTACATTGAAAATATAGTGCATCATAAACAATACTTTCAAAAACCTTGAGGATGCAGGATAGTTTAGCAATGGGGCGATAATTGGAGATATCATGCCTTGATCCTTTTTTGTGAATAGGTGTAATAAAAGCGCTTTTCCACAGATGAGGAAAGAGCCCTTCAGACAAAGATAGTTTGAAAATACTAGTGAGGGGATTAATTAGATTATCAGCACATTTTTTTAAGACAACTGCGGGCAATCCATCAGGACCGGGGGAAAATCGTCTTTCAGTTTATGTATTTTGTCTAGTAACTGCGCTGAAGTAATTTCAACTGACGAGGGAGATATTTGACAACAGTTGTTCAGGTAAGAAAAGTATTCAGGATCGATGTCATCAGATTGGGCCGAAAACGATTGACTGAAGAAGTTCGCAAATAGATTAGCGATGGTTGTTGGGTCATCGGAAGACATATTAGAAAATTTGAGAGTTGATGGATAGCAATCGGATTTTTTTTTGTGTTAATAAATTGGTAGAATCTTTTAGGGTCTGAGATGATGGAAGATTGCATTTGGCTGAGATATCTTTGGTAACGATATTCAGCAAGTTGGGAGAAGTGATTGTAAGCTAGGAGGTAGTTTTGTTGGTCAAAGTCAGAACCAGATTTAACGTATTGTTGCCATAACCTGTTTCTCTTATTACGAAGTGTACGAAGTTATTAGTTATACCAGGGAGGAGATGACGAAGGATTTCTGCGTCGAATAAAAGGAGTAGTTTGTCTTATATAGTGGAAAATCTTATCGTAGAAGATAGCTACAGCAGAATCTGCGGTAAAGTTACTGTTTTGAAGAAAACTAAAGTCAACATTTTTGAGAAGATTGTTGAGCTTAGTGTAATTGGTATTACGGAAATCGAAATGGAAGGGAGTTTCTGAAAGGCTCAAGGAATTATTGTTATCATATGAATAAATAACGAGGAGAGGTGGGTGGAGACGGTCTAATTTCGAAAGAAGAAGTTCACACTAGAGAGCAAGACAGTTCGTGGTGTCGGATGTAAAGATCAGATCTAGTTTCCGACCCATGAAGTTAGAAATTGGGTTTATTTGAAAAAGGCCAGAGTTTGTGAGGCAATCTGTGAGTAGGATAGCTCATCTACAACCGACGTCTCGTGGATTCTGGATAAATCTTTTTTTAGTTTTAGAGCAAACTTTGCAATCGAACTCATAGGACGGATATAGTCAGCATACATGTGGACTGAGGCGTGCTGTCATGCTGATGACTGGCAAGTCATTGATATATGTATGCGAAGAATAGAATAGGCCTACGAATAGAACCCTGAGGAACTCCTAGCCTTATTATTTTAATTTCTGAAGATTATTCACCAATAACAACCCTTTCGCACCTGTTGGAGAGATAACTTTTAATAAGCAGGACAGCCCGTTCAGAACCTGAATAAATTCTTGAGCTTCCAGCATAAGATTTTACCGTTGACTTTATCGAATGCTTTTGAGAAATCGAGTAGGCAAAGAAGTGTTACATAGCCTCCAAGTTGTTTATAATATAAGATATAAGATGTTAATATATAATGTTTATAATAGCCATGGAGCAGGTATGATTGGTTTTGAAACTTGGATGAAAAGGATCTAAAAGGCAATACGAAGATAGCTGGGTAGTTATTTGTTTCAAAATAAGTTTCTCAAAAACCTTAGAGAGACATGGTGAAACGGCCTAGAATCACTAGCAGAGATTGCATTTGATTTATTGGCAATTGATATTACTTTAGCGATTTTCCATGATTCAAGAAATATGGATGGTATTGTGCAGTGGTTGAAAATAGCTAATAATTTGGGACAATATAGTAAGCTTAATGAAGCGTACTCATCCACACCAGTTGAGTCAGACTTAATTTCTTAATTTTTTATTTTCTTAAAGGAGAGTTACTCCTAAACCGGACGGTATTATACCTGCCGAGCTACAGAGATCCTCAGATATTATTCTACCAGTGTTGGAAAATATTATGAGGAGCTGTGTAGAACTTATCCACATTCCACTGTTATGGAGAGAAGTCAATGTAGTATTCATTCCCAAAGCTGGAAAATGTTCTCATGTGGTCCCAAAGGACCTCAGACCCATAAGTCTATCGTCATTCCTTCTGAAAACTTTAGAACGACTGATTGATATCCATATTCGAGCTAAAGTTGATCCAAGACTTCTGTCTACGGCTCAACATGCCTACTGTAAAGGAAAGTCGGTGGAAACGGCTTTGCACTCTCTGACTAGCCACATCGAACGATCCCTACAATATAAGGAGTACATAATGGTTGCTTTCCTGGACATAGAGGGCGCCTTTAACAACGTCAACACATCCGCAATCACGACTGCGTTGTCAACTCTGCAGGTAGACGACTCACTTGGGGAGCTGATTAATCTAATGCTAACAAGCAGGATAATCAACTCCAAACTGGGTGAGACTTCTGCTAAAAGATATGTCAGCAGGGGTACGCCGCAAGGCGGTGTCCTCTCCCCCCTTCTCTGGAACTTAATGGTCAACGAACTACTGATATACCTGGAAGCGGGTGGTAGCAGAGTGATTGCCTATGCGGATGACGTTGCCATAGCCGTCTCAGGAAAACATTTAAATACCATTAAAGAACTCCTCCAAGTAAATCTTAACAGATTAACCTGCTGGGCAGATCGCTGTGGATTGGGAATAAACCCCCATAAAACTGATCTTGTCCTCTTTTCTAGGAAATATAAAATTCCAATCATAGACCCTCCTTCAATAAACGGTACCAGTTTAGCTTTCTCCGATACAGCAAAATATCTGGGTCTGATTTTTGACAGGAAACTAAACTAGAAACCTAACATTCAAGAAAGAGTCAATAAAGCTACAATAGCTTTATTCTCCTGCAAGAAAGCCATTGGGAACAAATGGGGCCTTCAACCTCGCATAACCCACTGGCTATACATCTCGGTCATAAGACCGATACTTACTTACGGGGTGGTTGTCTGGTGGACGGCCTTGGAAAATGCAGTCAACCGCATTAAATTAAGCAGAGTCCAAAGAACAGCATGTCTATGCACAAGCGGAGCCTTGCGGTCTACCCCCTCTGCGGCATTAGATATTCTGCTTCACTTGACACCCCTCGACATTTTTAGCAAGCAAGTAGCTGCGACTGCAGCTATTCGCCTTAAAGCGACTAAACAGTGGACAAATAATTCATTTGGCCACGCCAACATTCTTAATACATTAGGAATCCTCACAGAGAACACCGATTACACCATACCTGAACTTTGGTTTGACAAAAACTTCCATGTAAGCTTCCCCTCTAGATCATTCTGGGAGGAGGATGCTTTCATGGAGGACAAGTCAATCCATCTCTACACAGATGGATCTAAAACCGATAGCGGAGTTGGTGGCGGTGTTTTCTCAGATAAGCTCAACCTAAGCCTCTCTTTCCGCCTTCCAAATCACTGTAGCGTGTTCCAGGCGGAAATTTTGGCGATTAAAGAAGCTCTGTCCTGGCTGAAGAAAAACGTGATATCTGCAAAGGATATCCGCATATTTTCGGATAGTCAGGCCGCCATCAAGTCCCTGGACTCGGTCTCATTGTGTTCTAAAACTGCCCTTGAATGCCGATCATCTCTCATGGAGATGGCAGAGCAGTTCAACATTCACCTCTGTTGGGTGCCGGGCCACAGAGACATTCCAGGGAACTGCAGAGCCGATGAACTCGCCAAAATTGGAACCACTCTACCTATCCTACCAGACAAAGGTAGTATAGGTATACCAATCGCTACGTGCAAACTAACACTAAAGCTAGATGCCAATAAAAGAACGGACCTTAGGTGGACTGCTGGACAAACATGTCTAGCGACAAAACAGATCTGGCCAAAGCTGGATCTGAGTCGATCTAAGTGTCTGATCCTCTTAGAAAGGAAACATCTCAGCGCCATAATAGGTGTCATTACCGGACACTGCCTCATAGGCAAGCACGCAAGAAGGCTTGGCGCTTTTACTAACGATTTTTGTAGAAGCTGCATGGACGAGGAAGAGGAGGAGACAATCCCCCACCTACTCTGCACATGCACAGCTCTCTCTCAGAGAAGGAAGCTTCACCTAGGAGCTTTCTTCTACAACGACCTAAACGATCTAGAAAAAATAGACGTTAACAGTCTCCTACGCTTTATTAAAAGCTCAAACTGGTTCCAGTAGTAAGAAGATCATAGATCCACGTGGCATCACAATGGGCCAATAGGCCTAAGTGGGTTGGTATTTCCAACAGCCACTCTTACCTAACCTAACCTAACCTACTCCTAAACAACATGGAAATCACCCCGCCGTATTCATTCCAAACAAAGTTAGACAAGTGAGAAAAGCTCTCCAGAAGAAAATCATTAAGGACGTAAGGATCCAGGTCACACTTAACACAGTTTGTATTATTCGACACAAGTTAGTCCAGAGTTGTCTGGATGGAAGTGAAGTACTTAACTTTGAAGAACAATAGTAGCGTTTTGCACTACGAACGACACGGGTTGTATTATTAGGCACTTTTTTATAAACAGCCCAGTTAAGGCGAAAAGAATTGTGCTCCCGCTTTCTATAAAGTTTGTTACGATTTTTTATTTGGACTACAATTTCACACGGCATGACAGGTTTTATTACGGACACATATAGTTTTAATACACATGCGTCATAGAGTTTACATGCGAGATGTTGAAAAAAGTTCAACTTTTCATTTGGGTCTGCCGTAAGTCTACAACCATACCGAGGAGCTAAATTATTTCAATAGGTCTATAGCGCTGAAACCTTTCCATGTGAACGAATGTGTTACAGTAAAGTGAGAAAAGTCAATATTGTAGATGTCGAAAATGAGATCATGGTCAGAGATGCCATCTAAGGCAAGTTGGTCGAAAAGTAATACAGAGAAAGAATTGGAAACAATAATATGGTCAAGGACTCTGGGGATAGTGATTCCTTGAGACAGTCTCGTATCCATCATTTGGCACCGATTGCCGGTGACTTCTAAACGACCACTGGCTTAACTGACCACTAAAATTTGCCACTTTGGGGACAGATTGTCCGAAACATTTTATGTACACGACCTACACTTATTCACATAAAACATTTGTAGATGATCTTACCATCCTTTCGGAACAGCGCCAGGATTAAGATTTATTGATCGTGTTTTTCTAAGATTATAATCTGCCAAGTTTAAATTATTTTCTTTATAAATACTGACTTGCCGCAAGGCTATGTTTTTGCTCCAACATGTTGTCTTGCAAATTCACTGAAATACCTAATTATTTCTAAAGCCTACTATAATACATCACTCGTAAATGTTCTCTCTTCTCTGAAAATGTTTCAGTTGGAGCTTGGTCTCACGCTAGTTCCAAAAATGTCATCCTCAGACAAGGTATTAGGGAGGACTTAATCACTTTCTTACTCAGGCTCACTGTCAGTGATCAAACTATTAATTTTAAGGAAAACTATTCCACGAAATATTTCCTCCAGCACTAAATTAACCGAAATTCGGTTCACATCTGAGTAATTCTTTGCAGATATCTGAAACCAACCATCGTTTTGAAGAGCCCTGAATGATGAATATCATCCCACTCGGATGTGATTTTTAGGTCGATTATGAGATGATGTGTTTCAATTTTAAATTTTAAATTTGTAGCGGGATTGCGATTCATAAGCCAGGCTAATGTGAGAGTCGTGTGAAAGGATTTGAAACGATTAAGTACATATTGCCCTGAACCTATCTGCGTCATTGAACCGAGATATGCCTTACAAGTTCCAAGGAGCAAACGGCTTATCGTCTGTAAAAAGATCTGGTCGGTCCCAGAACTGTATCACTTTTCCCATCTCATGTTCATAGATATAATTTACTTTGAATACCGTTCAAATTACTAAACAATCCTCTCTGAATCAGTGTTAATCCGGACAAACCATGTTCTTTTCGTTCTTATAGAAGGACTCTCCGATTTTTTTCAAGCTTCTTCTTTCACAAGATTTTTATCTTTTCCCGTCTACTAGCTGGGTACTTTCTTTTCGATGTTTAGGCAGTGCACCGCCTTTTCTACCTCTACCTCTACTGCTGCCTACTGCTTTCGTTATCATAAATTCATAAATGTTCCTCGAGAGTCTAAAGCTTTTCTGAATATTTCTTTAACATTGATCCATCACAAGGTTCGATTTTATTCTTAGGTGGTCTTTTTCGCCTTATATATACATACCAGACGCGCTGAAGCTTTGAAGTTTCGTGTTAAAGACTTCATCCGGGAGATGACCAGGAAATGGTCATGGTCACGATAATCACGGTCGAATGATATGTGACAACAATCGGTTGGTAATGCGACAATCTGATATCAGGCAGGTTAATTAGTAGAATATAGAGGAACCTATATATTCCAACATTCCAACTAGTTCGCCAAATTAATCTTTCCGAGGGCTATTTTGAGGTCGCAATCCTGAAAAGTTTCTCACGGTAGATTTTGGTAACAAAATTGAGCTCCTATGCAGTCAGCCGACCGTTTACCAACTTAAAGTGTCCCATGATGGACAGATTTTTCGCGACAAATCAACATCCTAACGTGCACAATTTTTCATGTCAGCTATGCTACAGCTGTGGACTATAGCATTCAATCCAACGTACAAGTTACAAAAATGCCACTGTTTTGAGCAGGTTCGTTAAAAAATACACATAGTTCTGCTGGAAGATCATTCGGTATGGTTTACGACTACAATTAGCTAATCTGAAGGTTTATGAGCTTGATCGCTGCATCTTCTTCTTTTTTTTTTTTTGCTTGCTGTTGAAATGTGTAACGTAGGGTTGGCCTTTGGAATATGATGTGTGATGCCTAGTGTTGGCCGATATTTTTGTAGTAGTTTTCTTTCGGGCCTTTCTTCGAACCATGTGTACAACTTGAGTTGCTTTTGATTTTTGGACTGGATTTTCTGATGACCTTCGTGGAATATTGCATCTTCTTAATGTTCAGCTTTAATAGAACGTGGTGTAGTGGTACTAGCAGGTTCGAATCCTACTCATGACAAGTTTTTCATTTGTGTAATTGGAATTCAGTCAGAAAAATCTGCGTGTGAAGGCATAACATTGACATGTAGATTTGTCTGTTGTAGAGTGTCAAGCACAAAACAAGCGTGAAAATTGATAACCTTCGAATCATTCCGAGAGAAGAAAAAATCTCCGTCCTATTCGGACATCTAATATTGACACCAAATATACCTGAGTTTCAAACCACTACATCATAACAATGTTTTCCTTTCTCCTCCCCTGGCAACAATAAAAGGGTATCATTACCCCTTAGGCGCGCGTAAATTATATATATAAAAAAAACTTTGTAACCTGCCCATGTGTACTCAAATTTTAACTCCGAATTCTCTTGTTTACATTCGATTTAACGACATCTTATATATCGCTTATCACTGTTATATATGTCTCGGGTATATTTTGAGATCTAAGCGCCATCCATTTATGATCTTTGTGCGCTCTATTGAACGCCAAATCGATGAAGAAGACATGCAGACCTTTTGTAGCTTTTGTAGCATCACGATGTTTCTCCATCATTAGCCGTAAACTTTGAATCGTCATATGTCGACGGCTTTGTGGTAAGCAGCCGTATTGAGTCTTACAATATAATATAGACAGTCTAGAACTCTCTCGTTTCTATATTTTCATAATATATGACATTAGTTTCATCGATCGGTAATTGTTGCACTTTCTCGTGTCACCTCTGCCTTTATACACGGAAGAAGAAACCTCTCCAACCCCCTATAAGATATACGAGCATCCGACATTCTCATCATTACATTGCACAAAATTGTGAGCCATTTAAATCCGAAATTACCGATTGTCGCCCCTAATTCGGTAGATATGTCATCCGGTCGAAATCCACAACCTTGGTTTATTGTTTGTGATGGTTCGCTAACTCCGGATTCCAACAAATCTGCGGCTTCTTCTTTGTGTACGACAGCCGATGGGATTCTTTGTCAAGTAACAAGTTTATGTAAAGCACTATTTCCATCTGCCGCAAACTTTGTCGTTCAATCCTGAATGAATCTCGTCCAAGTTTTTCCTTGTTTGTGCCGCAATCCAAAAAATTTTAATTCATTTACCTTGCTTATGGAGTTTTAAGGGTACCTTTTCTAATGTCCCATACAATGCATCTACTATTATTGCACGTATCCAGCTTTGCCTCATTTTTATAATATTCGTTGTCTAACGCAAGACAAACTATATGGGTTTGGTTATTTCCGATTTGCTGGTCAAAGCTTTAAAGCTTTGTGTATAAGGAGCCGACCTTTCAAAACACTGAGCGGAGGTTTTGGACTATTTCAAAGTTTTTTCTTCGAAGTTGTTGCTCATTCTCGTATGGCATTTTGGAGCTATTCTTGCAAATTGAGTGTCCTGAGATGTCTCTTTTCTTGTTTACTTTCTCAACTGCTGACGAAGGAACTCTGGTTGGAAGCACTATATCTTGTATATCGCTCCTAAATATTCTGTGGTCCCGGAATATTCAATTAGTTGGTCTAAAAATTGTTGACTGATTGAACGTTTTTTCTTAGTTAAAATGAGCCCCAATTAGCATTTATTGTATAAGATCTGATGTTCACTGTTCAGGTGCAAGATGTTGGCAACCCTGCTTATTGCTCTCGTACTTCGTAACACTCAAATCAACAAAAATAGTAAAAATCCAAGAAAAAAGTATTTTTTGTTTATTTTGTTGTCCCGCAACTTCTTTGGTGCACAGTTTAACATTAAATCGTATCTCCGGATAGTACTGGTACCTCGAAACGAGTACGAGACATGTATGAGTAGTACAATAATTGTACGTTCGAGTGTTGGTATTTGTTTATGCATTGTGCATACCCGGAGGTGGCCACGGCTCTGCATCTGGGAGCTGGGATTCTATTTCAATGGAATTACTATTTTACAGCCGGTCTTTGGTGTTGATGCATAGCATAGCGACCATATGATCTTCCACTCTGAGTTCCCTTTTCTATTTTCCTCTAATTTTCTGGTACGAGTAGTTCCCCTTATTCCCCAAGCGATTCCGTGCTATGGATCCATAGTTCTCTGGGTTAAGTTAATCTGTGTATCTTACGCTCGTGTTACCCTCAGCTAATTAATCTAAATAAAAGTAAATCGGTACTTTGTATAGATGCATACGAGTTCTACCAGATAAATACTCTTACAACGAAGTTTAAAAGTATCCAAGAAGTGTTGTGTGTACGAGTACTAAACATGTACTCGTATGCATGATACACACATAAATGGGAAGCAATTTAATTTGGTTTTATGTTACGAGTAGATATTTTATAGACGATACCGACGCACGACGAGGCAATGCTCTTTGTATTGCTTAGATTGGTATGGCACTGTCGATATTTCTGATACGAATACCCTCGACAGCAGTTTAGTACATCGTACTGGAGCCATTTAAGAAAATTAACACTTTAATCTGGCAGTTGTTGGAGTTGGTTGTTTATTTCTTCAATCGTTTGAGAGTTAATTTATCATAGAAAAAGTATCTAAAGGTGTCTAATTGTTTTAATAGTGCTTAAAGTCGATTTCACGATTGGAATTTTGAACTTTCATTCTCTCAACAATTGTTGCATGCAAGGGGATACTATATGAGTACGGGTACAGACACAGTTTGAGTTCATAGCCCATGCCAAGGTTGGTTAAAGCATGTCGATGGGGTTAGTCATTCGACCTCTGAAGTTGGTTTTTATCTTTTTTTGAAGATCATTTTGAAAAACGGTCGACTAGTTTATGCGCACAAAACAAAACAACAAAAAAAGAGCAAAATACTAAAAAGATCGCGTGATCCGTGGCGATTGAGGCTAACTTTTGTTCGAATACAAGGTAATTTATTTTTGAATTTTTTGCCAATGGCATGGTAAATTAGTTCTAATTTTAGAAATCAGAAATAGTATGGGTTTGATAGAAATTAAAGTAAATCTATTCCGGAAACTGGAAACTGGAAACTAGTTATAGTTGAGACGAATTTTAGTAAAGAATCCGGGAAGATTCAATAGAGTTTGCTTACAAATCGGAAGACCTTGACTCTGCTTTTTAACTGCTGTAAGCCGTGACTTTTTATGTGGGATATTCATGAGTACCTACTTTGATAGGCTTAATCGAGACGATATGGCTCTGTCGCGTGGTTCAGTGTAAACACAAATTAAAAATGCGAATAGTTTTTTTTACGGAGCCAGTTTTTCAAAGAGAATGAAGCTATTGTATATTTGTATGCAATTTACATCTTCCACACAAGCTTAAAAAAGCCAAAAATTATTTTACTATGTTATCATATTTTTTGAGACCTGAATGCACACTGATAAATTGTGTGTTAAGCCTTTATTCACCAAGTAAGGCAGTTATTCGAAACTCCACAAAGATGGAGTATAGCTGTTTTTTTATTTATTTGTTAGAAAAATGCTTTCACAGTTAAGTATCAGCACCCATTACAATAGCGTCGAGTTCCTACTGCCTGATGCGTCGCAGATTTGTTGTGTCACTTATACTTAGCACACTTAGACAGTAAGCAGAAACGTGCTGAGAATTACTAATGAGGGACAGCAGGTACCCTATACTTGACCTCTTAGAAACGATGGGAAGCATGCGTTTGAACTCCAGCGTATCCTGTACCAAAAACTTACTTACTCACTTATAGTGGCGCTAACATAGGGTTCAGGGTGGACCTGGGCCTCAAACAACAAGCGTCTACTGCCAGCTCTATCATTATGCAGCTGCCTCCAGTTTCGCGCGACACCTGAGTCGCAGTCTGATTCTACTGGATTTTTCTGACCGAAGCATTGGCGTTAACGTTCATGTTCATGCATAATATGTCTTTTCTTGTTGACAGCATATAGTCGGTGTTTGACTCATTGACCGTTAAACGCCACTGACATCACGCAGCTTTCTTCCCATTATGTCAATATCATTAGCGTATGCAAGTAATTGGCGGGACCTTTAAAAGATTGTGCCTCTTGTGTTGGTGCGTGCGTTTTGCATAGAGGTCTCGGCGTGTTCTGTACCATCCTTAATGGAGCAGCGTGCATTCTCCATTGTCATCTTGCACAAACAGACGAGTTTGGTAAGAATACCAAGATTAGAATTGCTCTGTATAGCTCGCCTCTAGAGATACTGTCATACGTGGCCTTAAAATCGATGAATAGGTTGTGTGTATCGACCATCAGGTCAATGGTGTACTTTCCTGACTTAAGGAAACCTGGATAGGGACTAGATTGTTGACGAATATGGCAGGTAGAATCTTGTAGGCGATGTTAAGAAGACTGATGCCTCTGTAGTTGGCGCAGTTTAGAGGATCTCCTTTCTTAAGGATCGGACAAACAATACTGATGTTCTGGCCACATTTTATGGATGAGTTGGTGTATGCCCCTTCTTACCAAGTCATCGCCTGCCGCTTTGAGGAGCTCGGCAGTCTTGCCGTTGAACCTAAGCTTAGGTATGGCTATCGTCACTTCATCCAGGTTGGGTGGACAGAATTGTTGGTCTACATCGTCCAGGTTGAAAGGTTCTTTCTACCTGACAGCGGTATTTAGTTCGTCATTGTCGTTATAATACTCGTATCTACAGAAATGCTCTTCCCAAACCCTCAGCATCGACTTCGACTCTACTACCATGTTCCCTTTCCATTTCCAAAAAGCATCACTGATGGCTTTTTGGAAATGTTGCCACCTTTCTTCGATACTTGATGCTGGTGGCATATGACCTCTTAAGAGATGGTGAGACTCGATCGGAAAAAGGCGTCAAACTCCCTCACTGCATTAGCTTGTCTTTGCGATGTTCAGGATATCCGCAACCGTACCTTAGCTACAACAAGGTAATGGTCGAAATCAATGTTAGCCTCTCGGAACGCTCGGACATCCATATTTTAGAGGAGTGCCTTGCGTCGATTGAAAGTCCCTTTGTGAATATCGAGATGAGGAAACCGGATGCTAGTTGCGATAATGTTTCGCCCCGCCATAAAATCAATTAGCCCGAATCAGTTATCGGAGGTGGTCTCGTGCAGTCTATTCTTTCCGACAGTAATATTAAGGATGCCCTATTTTCCTAGCTTTGCATTAAAATCGCCAATTTTAGTGGCACATTCATGTCAAGCTCATTGGTGTCACGCGGGGGACTTGATAGTTCAGAGGATAACGTTTTTGACAGTATTTCTCTGTATTTTGGCCAATCAGTTTTCCGGTAATTCCAGAAAGCTGGTTGGCTGGGGGAGCATCACTCAGACTGAATTGGATGTATCTATGGTCTGAAAAGGAGTGTTCAGACAATACCATCCAGTTTGTTAGCCTTTGGGTGATGCTGTCGGAGACAAGAATAATATCTAACACTTCTTGTCGGTTTCTAGTTATAAAAGTGGGCTCATTGCCTATATTGCAAATTAAGAGGTTAGTACTTAAAATATAGTCTAAAAGTGACTCACCTCTATCATTGATGTCGGTACTGCCCCATACCGTATGATGTGCGTTAGCGTCGCATCCTATTATGAGGCCAGTTTTTTGCCTTCCAGCTTCCAGCACCACCCTTTCTAGGTTATCACCAGGGAGAGGGTCCACTTGATCGTGGCCAAGGTAAGCCGATGCCAGCCAGTAGGAGCCTTTGGCAGTCTCTAGTCTGGCAACGGTTAAGTCGGCGTCACTGAGGTTGGGAAGTAGAAATACATTAAGACTACGTTTCACTAATATACAAGTTCTAATCTTACCTTTGTCTCTTGTATAGAGCGGAGCGTATGTGGGTGTCCTAAGTCCACGAACCACGCCTTCTACAATCCATGGTTCCTGGATTAGGATTATGTCTTCTGCGTTTTTAGAAAGACGCAGAATGAGTGCGGCCGAAGTCTTTTTTGAGTGGTGGAGATTAATCTGGAGAAACCGTATCATTGCTACAGTCTTCCAGAGTCGCCTCCACCACGGTGTTATTGAGGTCATCCGATTCTGAAGATGTGCCCAAGAGGTCATCTTCTATCTCTGATCGTGTATGACCTCTAATTGCTTCGTCATCGGTTTCCATTTCCGACAGTGTGTCAGAAGAGGAGACCGACGGCTTGATAGTCACCTTCGACAGATTGGAGTCGTCGCTAACCAATTCTGGAAATTATATCGACGCTCCTAGATCCGAGGTTGTGATGTCAGGTATTAAAGGAGGAGGAGGTTGCTTATCAGCATCCAGCTCATCCTTTTTGTACACCCTTAAGTGTATGGACTCGAATCCGAATCGAATCATGCCTTTCGTCTGCGCCAGAGGATTAAGGGAATCCTTATTGATCACAATTAACGCGCATCTATAAGAACCCCTTAGTTCCTCCAGTTTCGCGACTTTCCAGTCATGAGTCGGAAGAGTCGGGTTACTGAGCCGGATGATTTCCAGAATACTTTCTAGAGAGGAGGGCTCGGCTGGAATCCAGGTACGAGTTCGAGGTCTGCTAGGAATGTTTTCCTTAGACACGACTTCGAGTTTTGCACCTGGTCAAATCTCTCCTAAACCATCGATGGCCTTGGTGAAGAGATCAAGAGATCTCTGGTTCTAACATGCGATGAGCTCTACATGGCCTTGGTGCCAGCCAGCGTCGCTTGTGATAGGAGGTGGTCCGGGGTTTTCCCGCATGATGGCCAAGAAAGCTCGATAGCTTCAGCTTGACCAGCTGCCACCGTTCCGGTGTAATGGAACCGTCGGTATCGTTCCTATCGATCACCGCGATCACCAATGCGTCCTTTAGGACTTCATTGTAAGACCTCAGAGATGTGCTGTTGGATGGCCCGGGGGTTGTGGAACTATATGTTTTGGGCCTCTTGGAAACCGGTACGGTTTCCTCCAATGATCTCTGGCGCATAGAGGAGTCTTTTGACATTTTGGGAGCAGTGGAAGCAGTGGGTAATCCGTCTTTTAGGATGTTTTCAGCCCACTCAACCTTACTCTTTATTTCCGCACTTCTCTCAACCTCCGGAATGGATCCGAAGGTTTTGATAATGCGTGAAGCATTTCGGCATCTTGTATAGAGCGCCTTGGATTGAGCTTGCCGATGCGGCTGAGCTCCAGATTCCTCCTTGGAGGGAGGAGTTTTGGTAGAAGCAACAAGTCCGTGGCCTGCACAAACTTGCTGTTGATAATGGCGGAGGAAGTGATAGGACCATGGCATGCCACAGTCTTAACACTCCCTGAAGGAATTTTGGTAGCAGCGACAAGTCCGTGGCCTACCACAAACTTGCTGCTGCTAGGGGTGGAGGAAGTGATAGGACCATGGCTTGCCACAGTCTTAACACTTCCTGAATTCTTATTTTTAGGCTTGTTGCGTTTGCCTTTTGAGGATGGCTTACCATGGCCTGCCACAGTTTTGCCTCCTCTCGTCAATGCAGGAGCCTTGCCGGTAGTCGGTGTAGTCACCGTTCTACCGCCCGGTATTGAAGGAGTACCGGCCTCGGTTTTTGTTTTTTTGGTATTTTCCATGAATGGTCCCACGAGTAGCGGAGAAAGGGGTGTCCATCTGTACAGAGATCCGCTGTATACAAATAAGGCTAGCTAATCCGGAGGTCGCCAGGTATCCGGATACTCCGTTCGCGACTGAGCTATTTTTGGAGATACTGGGCCCTCAGCCAGGTTGATCTTCAGCACGGGTCGTATGACACCTTGATCCAGCTCAGAGGAAGAAGAGAGTGCTTTGGGAGTTGTGGAGGGGGGAGGGGGGGGAGCATCCTTTGGCTTCAGGACTCGTCTGGAGAATTTCTTCTCGAGATTCATTGACCCTACTTAGCCTCTACAACTCGACAAGTTCGATGCTCGCGGTAGAAGCTATTTTTGGTGTCGTCATTTTCTCCGCGCGCATATAAGGCTAATGTTAACAAATTTAGCCTTAATATGGATTGTTACGAGGCTCTGGTTCACATGCCGGAAACTCAAGACTTCTTGCCTAACATTCTGCCTCTCACAACATATCCGCATCCAAATTGTAATCCAGGGTCGCCGCTGGTTGTTCTGCTGCAGTTCCATTACAGATAACCCATTCGGGAACGTGAGCGCTGCCGTTGGGCTCATATGCCACCATCTCTTTTCCAAGACCCTAACTTAGTCTCGGAAATCCTTACCGGCCAGATCTCCAAATATTTCGGAGTAGCTCGGTTAAGGTCTTGTGTTACTTGTTTTATTCCGGGATTTAACTTCACCTTTGATTCCATCTGGGGAATCCGTCCGCTGTCCCGTTTATAGTGCTGCTATTTTTGTCTGCTGGTTAGCACTCGCGCTTATAACTTTGGCAAATCGAGTTTGGATCGACTGAACATCGACAAGTATCCGATGGTTATCACTTGCCACTTGGAGGTGAAATAAGGACAATTGATGTGTAGAAACAGTTACAACACCTCGCCAAATTGACACTTCTCAGCGAATATCCTATGTTGCAGTTTAGAAAATATTTATCGATTTTTTTCAGGAGTGATTGGTGCGATATATTCTTCTTAGATTTGTCGAGCAGATACCAGTATATATCTGGTACTGTGATAACTCAAACAGATAAGTCTAGGGTATGCTTCGGCTGATTAAATAGATGTGCCAGACATTCTACTCCCCAGTTTTAAAGGTTGCAATAGCAACAGTTTTCACCACCTCGTTGATTGAGAAAAAACTGAGAGAAGTGTAGACATCCTCAGCGTAATACAGCTTGTTACAAAAAGTCCTACAAAGTTTTTTCAATGTTGAACCTGATGAAATTGTGAAATGTGACCTGCCTTAGAAGTAAGCCCACCACCACTTCTTCTCAGTGCTCGAAGTGTAAACCTGTCGCAGAACTTAATATCTCACGTTTTAAAGTCAACTGCTTTCGTTGTTCGTTGTTTGTCGTTCCCATGTGTCACATTTATCACCAAAAATACAGAAAAAAAAAAACAATAATGACCCCCAGCAATAATAGTTATTGTGTCATTCGCACCCCTGGGATAGCAATTTACACTTGGAACAATAGGGCGTGCGCCAGCATGGTCTAGCCGTCGATGACGCTATTTGCGAAGGTTGCAAAACGGAGCACAAAAAATATTAAAAAAGAAAAAAACAACCGTTCCATTCATGACCAGAGCTAAAGCCAAGACAGAAAAGTAAAATCCTTGTGTCACGTGTCCACGTCACGAATATCCCATTTCCGCTTTGTTAAGAGCAGTTTTTTTAAGCCCATTCACTTCTATTTCTTTCGCAAACCCAACTCAAACAAAATCGCAAAAATTGGGGTTGGAAAGGACTATACTAGGGTTGAATGCAAGAGCAACATATATATCTTTATGTCTCCCCATCTGTGCATAAGTGTATTTCAATCATCCCCGTTTGGAATATGACAACCCCAAACCAGGGATGACTGTAAATCCGTCCATTGACCACATCATAGTTAAACGTAGCAGCATCAGCTGTATGAAAGGTACAAATTTTTCTATTCATTTTGCTGGAGAATCCTTTAAGGATGCATTATGATCAATTCCATTACGGTTTCTATGCAAATTCCTTTAGGGGCTGACGTTGGTTGGCCGATGTTTATCCCTTAAATAAACTGACATCGATTTTTCTTTACGCTAAATCCATCGGCCATTCATTGGACAAGGGTAAAGGAGTATTATCCCTGTCCTTTATTTGCAGTCTGTGCAATCTTTGAATTTCACATTCCTTCCTGTGGATTATTGTCCTCAAGGGAAACGTTAGGAGTGCCATCGGCACATGTGTGTAGGAACGTGTCGATGCAGTGTACATACATACTCGTATGTGCTCTTGAAACCTTCAATATTCAACTACGAGTATGTACGAGTACGTATCTGATTCTGTACTACTTGCAGCTAATTTTGTTATAAGCATCTCAGGATCAAGGTCGAATCTTTTTAGAAAACTACCACCACTCTGAGGTGACATAAGGGATGGGGTGGTTGTGGCACCGATGCTCACGACTACTCTCATTTGAGTTCGATTTTATTTTCGATTTCTATTCCGGTGAAGGGTGGAAATTTTAGAATTTTTTACTGCACAACCCGTCCCAAAAGCGGAAGGACGGTTTCACCCTTCTGCATTTCGGAATGGTCCCAGGACAAATTGATTTTTATTCGTTTCATTTTTATTTATAGCTAGATGTGCTTTATATTTCCTTTTTTATTTTCCATTTTCCGCTCGTTAGGGGGTGAGTTTCTGTTTTTTTTTTTTTTGAACTGCAGAAAAAGTGAAACCAATTTTGTAAACAGCTCGCAGCAATTTGAAGATAAATAATCGAGTTTAGATTTTCTCATGCTATACTTGGAATCCTTATTCAAGGATTTTATTGCTGTTTTTTTTTTTTGATGTCGGTAGGGCTGTAGAATGGCTATAGTATCCTTGGGGTTGCGCAGCAATTAATTTGATAGAAAAGTGATTTAATCGTTAATAAGGGATGAAATAGTGTTTAGCGTGAACGTGGATTTATTTCAATTTGCTTCAGTGCTGCTGGATTAAAGGGTTTCAGTTTTGTTTTGTTGTTTTTGTTGGCTTGACACCCTAGAGCGCTACTGGTTAAAGGAGATCAGATACGTTGCAGTTCAGTGGGTAATTCTTGCCTAGAGCTTAGTTTGTTTATTTTGTTCTTATGTACCGTGATTGAAATTGAAATTCTGTTATCCCAAGACGGATCTACATAGATAAACTCGAACATATGTAATTATATTTGTCAAACTAAGGAATATAAAGCAGTGTGGCGGTATCATCTTTTCCCCACTTTGTGTCACAATAAGCACCGAAATTAAAGACCTGTTCGGTATCCCAGTTCGTTCTATCATCTCAAACTTGTAACCAACAAAGGAATCATGTAAGGCAGTACGAGTATTTGACGCCTTAGCAATCGTCTATTTCGTCCAGAGCAACTTGCGCTTTAGAACAGAGAGTACAGCAAATTTTTGTTGGGATATTAACGACAGAAAGAGTGGTTCATGGCGTTATATTTTTATCTCAACTGCAGACATATAGGTTATTTAGCTTTCTTTCTATTTCACCAACAACGCGCTGAATATTGGCCTCCAAAGAAGGCTTTACATAGCCCGACAAGAAGTAATCGAGTGGCTGTAAAACGCTCAATCTCAGTGGCTAAATCACTAGTCCATTTCGCTTTGTAATGTTGTTAAATCGAGTAGTCAGTAAGTCAATAGTTTCATTTGCAGTATGACACACAGAGCCATCCTGCTGGAACCACATATTGTCCTAATCAATGCCGTCCATATTTTCGACGAAATGATGCGCCTTATCATTGTCCGAGCTAATGATGCCTCCAAGACTAGAGTATGCAGTCCACTTTTGTTCCTGAACCAGCTGGACCAGGTGTAGGCCGAAATCTTTTCGCAAAATTTTCCTCACAGTGTCTAAAATTATGGCTTTCTTGGAAAGCTATCCATATTAGGAGATCTATTAACAAAAATAATATCCTTTTTATCTCTGGTCAAGTTGGAACTGTTGAAAGATAGTCAATCATAGAGGGTAACAGTGAGAGTCCTTATTGGAGTTAACAAAACCGAGCTTATGCCTCAGCGGATTGGAACTGAGTGCCGATGATTTTACGGCCGGTTGTAATCTTATTACTGTTGAAGTGAATATTGAAGATGAGACTAATGCTTTTCAAATGGAACATTTACTCGAATCAGTGGTGGTAAACCAACCAACGGTACTTCTTCCATTTGCTGAGCTATCGCCACTGATATTAATAAGAAACCATTAGACTTTTCGTAAAATGATGTTTGAAACGATATTCCCTGGTAAGCTCCTTCGTAGTAACATACACGATCCTACTATCGCCGCAGTTTTTTGGAATCTTCAGCAGCATCGGAAGGACTTATCGAGTTTTCGAATTAGTGCTAAGTCGCTTATTCACTTCATAATTAGCTGGTTACTTTAGGAGGTCGTTGAAGCCGGTAAGCGGACTCGTCAGATTAAAACTTCTACAGAACGCACTATCCTGGTTGTGAACAGTTTTCTCTACACGCTGTCTCATTCTGAGTTAATGCTAAATGCTGTAGATTACACTGTTGTTTCCATTTTGAACGTGTTATCATTTAAGTCGATTTCGGGTGTTGTCAATCGAAATTATTTGACTTTGAAAAATCCCATTGCTAGCACCCACAAACAGTACATGGGGTGGCCGTGGTGTAGTGGTAGTAGCAAACGCTTCTCACTCGGAGGGTCCAGGTTCGAATCCTGCCCATGGCAAAAAATCAGTTTTTCATTGTATAATTGGAACTCAGACAAAAAATTCTGCGTGTGAAGGCATAACACTGACACGTAGATTTGGCTGTTATAAGAGTTTCAAGCAATGAAAAAAAATACTGTGAATTATATCTCGAATCACTCTGAGTGAAGAAAAACTCTCCGTCCTATTCGGACTCCCACCCCTGGAGATCAAACATAGAAACCAAACACACCTGAGTTTCAAACCACTACAAAAACAATTTTCCTTTCTCCTCCTTCTATCTTTCCGCCCGCGCCCTGGCAACAGTAAAAGGGTATCAACCCCTTAGGCGCGCGTAAATTATAAAAAAAAAAAAAAAAAAAAAAGTACCAATCGAGTGCAAGGTAGAACTTTTCTGTGGTTTACCTTCATCCTAAGTGACCGAATGCTTGCTCTATGGAGTTTATGATTCCCTTAGAAGAGGTGATCAACCTCTTAGCCACCCATGCAATAAGGAAATCCAGTAAAAATTTGGAGTAAACTTGGTCATTCGGTAACTTGTCATTGTTATTTTGGAATCGAAGCCTGTCGTGTCTGTCGTGTGTCGATAATACTCCTAAAGCCCTAACTACTTTGTTATTGGACTTGTTTGCAGTTTGTTCTTCACTGCCTGACGCGGATCACTTGGTGAGCAAAAGCCATAGCTTGATTGCTAACAAAAAAAAAACGATCTTGGTATACTTGCTTTTGAAAACAACATCATTGTCACCGAACATTTTTCACGAAATGCCCCACGTTTTGCAAGTTGGTTTAGATTTTTTTTCGAATTGCTTGTGCCACTTAAGACAACATCTTTCACTTTATCTTCGAATAAAACATATTCGTCAAGCGAGATCGTCAATTTTCAAACGTTCAACCACTCCTTCGTTGAGCATAGGGCGGCAACCATGCCTGGGTGCCATCGTGTTTGGAATTCTGTAACGTACCTGAGCTACCACCGTCGTCTTCTAAGATCTGGATTCCTTCTTGATTGTGCTTCTCTGCCGAAAACGGCCCACTCGTCTATGTACGTCCACGTACATGGAATTATGTTGAAAATACTGTTTCACCAGGTTAAAATGAGCATACCGACACAACTTGTGCTTTGAGAATTCTGCTATTCATATCCTGTTCGGTATTACCATCTTCTGAGACCATGTTTCTTACATATAAATAGCTGCTTAGTTTGTCGACTTGCTGTCCAGAACTTTTGAGTTGAACGGCGCTAGTGTTATGCTGATACATTGAATTGCTTAAGGTCTCTTGTTAGCCGTATTTAGCCGTAGTTTATTCGCCTCTGACTTAAACTTGTGGTCATCTGGTACAGATTCGATAACCTGAGTGAGAGCAGGCAAACTTCATCACTATAGTCAAGTTGTTTAAGATGTGACATCGTAGTCCATCTCAGCCGAATGTATCCTCCAGATATAGCTGCACAGATCACATCACTAAATGCAAAACGGAACAGCAGTGGCAAAGGAGTTCAACCTTATCATAACCCGCTAAGAACTTCAAATTCCACTAACACTTTACTGTTGCGTAACATATGACATTTACCGCCAACAAAGGTAGCCTTTATAATAGCGATTAGTTTGTTGTTCCTTCACTAGATTCAGAGTTATTCAGCTATTCGTCGGCACATTTCGTCAGATTTCCCTTCTTGGGCAACTTAGTAATCATTTCCAATTTTCAGGGAAGGCGTTGGTTTCCAATAAGTGGTTGTAGGATTCCATCGAAGTGTTGGGCGTGGTTTGGAGGAGTTCCGCCGGGATGCTGTATATGCTAAATGCCTTATTTTTCTTCAGGGCCTTTATGGCCGATGTTACTTCAGCATTACTAGGAGGGGATATGCAATTACGCAGATTCGTTACTCCTTCCTGGAGGCTCACCTGAGTATGGATACTGACCTTTGCTACTTCAGTCGTTAAGCACTGATGTAGTTTGAATCTCTGGTCATAGTTTCTTAGGAATAATGTAAACGCTCCTGAATATTGTAAACGCTCACCTATTTTGTACTGTTTAGAGATGGTAGCTATGGCGTTAATGTAGTTATGCTTACGGGTAACTTATCTCACACTACCTACCATCCACTTCTTTCTCTTAATGCGGTACTGGACTTATAGTTCGGGACGATTTACTACTCAGCCCTCTGCAATCTCTGCTTTGAGTTCAACACGTTCATCAATCTGTCTTCAGATATCCAGACACGTTCTTTGGCATTTTTACATTCCACTGAGAGCAGTGTCTACCACAGACTTAAAACAACAGCGTATAGCTGTTGATTATTTATGCATTTTTGGCAATGCGGTCCCTCATCTGTTGTCGCACTTGAGAATCGCGCAACTTGTCGGCTATATACCTGGGTATCCTTAGCAAGTTGGATTGGTTTCTGTTAGTAGATGCAGTACGGAGACCTAGCTTCTCGTACCATTAGAATGGGGACCTATCTATTCCGATGTCAGCTAACATTGGTTACGGACCTCTTCGCACAAGTTCTAAAGCGTCGACTAATGGTAAATTGTTCGATCTGTCGTGATGTGCGTTGTCGATCAATCGAGAGCGACCCAGCTAATCTTGTTGCAGTCCTTATGGTCAAACACTGTGCCTCCAATGATCAGGCGGTTGACGCTGTAAATGTAAACAAACCTTTCGCCTTTATCATATTTTTTTTATCTGAAACCGTATGATCCCATCACGTTTTGTCATTTTTAACCTTCACGTCAAAATTTCGGGTTGGTGGTTGCACTCAGTGTGCTACAATAATCGCCTTTGTCATCCTCATTCACATAACTTCTCAAAACTTAGCACCGGGGATTGTTTATGACTCTGAATTTATACTTGAAACTCGTCGTCAATATCCTGCTATATGTTGAATGGGGCATAAAGTTATCTCTAGCTTTAAGGGTAAGAAATAGTGTTCATTGGTTTCCTAGGATAGACCAAGAAGATTTGGCCAGTTTCGAGTGACTTAATGCCGTGTTTCCACCATCTTATTTCGGTTACATCTAGGAGACTCTCCTTTTCCTTATAAAGAAGGCTCTCGTCAATACAGAATCCAATCGTGGTCAATAGCCGACGTAGTAGATGCAGGTTGCCGTTTCAGAGTTTGTTTTATCTACCTTACTAGGCCACAAACCAGCCAATACTTGTCCTGTCTTAAAATGGTGCTCGCTTCAAGCTTTGGAATCTCCGAAAAAAAATACTTTGCGCCATTGAGGCTTTGAAGTACAAATTTATAGTAGTACACGTCTGCAGAAGTACCACTTTTTTTTAGCAAATCAGCATTCACTGACCAATATTGCTTCTAAGTCATTTGACGTCGAAGTCTTCTCCTCAAAATGTAAACCTTCTCCACCAAATGCTCTCTGAGGCAACTAAGACATATTGTTATATCATATTTTAAGGACCTAACACTTCGGGACTGTCACGAAATTTTCTAAGATCTACTGACCAAGAACAGGTGTACCATGGCTTGGATAAATGCATAGGAAGCCTCCGACTGAAATAAACTAGAAAGCTGAGAATCGCCAGGATTACTGTTCAATTCAACTCGTCATAACTCGCAAATTTGTAAATAAGTCTTTCAAAACTAGTAGCGTGCATAATGAACGAATCAGTCAAAGGTTCGGTTCAGTAGTTCCTTTGTTAAACCGCAACAAACAAAGAAATTGCTGCCACTTCGTATTCACAGTGGTTTTCTCCAATAAGCACGTTTCATAAGAAATATGAACAAACTATTTTGAAAATCCTGTCTGGTTCCCGGAAGCTTTGGTAATTGCCTTCGATTTCCCTCCTAGAAGTCTGATTTCCATGCTCTTTTCCGAACCATGTGCAGTTCCCCTTGATGGGTATGCGAAATTTATTACAAAGCTTCTAACGCAAGTACGAATACAACTTTCCACCGCCATGCATCTATAAGCTAGGCCAAATTTGAATTTCAAATTTGAAAACCAAATGCACACTTTCAGCAAGACCCACTCAACCTATTGACCTAGTAAAGCCAAAGCCAGCGCTTACCTCAGAATCCATTTTGAGTCAATGTGTAGAAATGAACCAAAACCCACTCACCCTCTTGTTTTAGATTACGAGCACGAGTAGCGAGTATTGTGCCGTTTCACACTCGATTGCACTTGAAAAATAAAACATTTGCACATACTCACAAACACTCATAGATACTCGGCTACAAAATTCAAATCCCAATTAGCTATGCACTTAAAAACAGAAATCGAAACAGAAACAGAAACCCAAACAGAAATACACTTACAAAAGCGGACAGAACTTGATGTTATAAATTGCAACAAATACCCAATGAGAGGAAGGGAGACGAACAAGAGAAGAGAAGAAATAAAAACGCACAAAAGTCAACTCCAAACCGTTGCACGGCAGTTTTCCGGAAATAATTCCTCAACAAATTAACACACTGTCGGCGCGGCGCGGCAAAACAGTGGAAGTAGCAAAGTAGCAGCAGTGTAGAGGCAGCCTTAAGTAGTGGAAAGCGAGGAAAAAGGAAATATCATTTTCCACTCCACAAAAAAAGCAGCTCATTGTTGTTGTTTTATAGTTGGGTGCTTTGATGAGAGGGCGCAAGTTAACTTTTGAGTTTGGCGTCTTTTCTATGCCGACGACTGGAAAATGCATAATTTGCGCTTTTCCCTATCCCTCTCCCTTGCCCTCTTGAAATTCAATTTTCTCGTAGTTGAAGTACTAAATTGCATTTCCACTAAACACTGTAACAGAAAATACACAGCAAAGAGACAGGAGAAGGGAAAATGAAAAGGCAATTACACTCGTACACTCGGTTAGCCATTTATAGTCGCATTGTGTGGGTGGCGTGGTTTAGTGTTTCAAATGATTTGTCCCCCCTGCGGAATAATTGTTGTCGGTCTACACTGATAACAACGGCTAAAGTCTTAATTTGAAAATGAGAGCAAAACAGAAACGACAATACGCTGTCACTACGAATACGAATGGCTGACATTGGTGGCCATGGTGTAGTTTGGGTGTCATTTTTGAACGCTGAGTGAGCAATTTTAATTTGAAGGGGGGGGGGGGGGGGGCTATTTTGTCTAAGCATTTTGACATTGTGACAATTCTTACCGATTTACAGACTATTTGCCGTGACATTTCATGATTTGACACATATTGCGCTTATTCTCGTGATTGGCACAAGGTTTTGGCAGGTGAGAGCAGTACTCGTAAAAAAACAATTGTCAACAATGACGTTTAGAATATTTTGTTTAGATGGCAAGATATGACGTTCACTTCATTTTGCTTTCAATTTTTTAATTAGAACCCGGGTGCAAAAAACTTGTCCATCCAGGCTCAGTGTCTACACAAGGAACTCCATGGCAACTTAAACCGCTGAAGGGCCTATAGTTTAAAGTTACTTTTCGCTTTATTGCTGTCATCTGTTTTGAAATACGAATTGTTGTTCTTGAACTCTTCAAGCAATGAGATCGTCTTCTTCTCGTTATATTGCGCCACAGTCCCGTTTGCACCCGGGCTTCTTTTAAAATATATCTCCTCCTGTTGCACACTACAAGAAAGCAAATATTACATTCCACTTGTGCACGTCAACTAAGGTGAGATCATCGTCTATTGCATTGATTCTCAGGGAAATTTTCGATGAGTCTTTGCGCCAGAGCTTTAGTAACGCATTTGTTCTGCATATCCTGGGCCTAATTTTCTGATCAAGTCGATATTGCTACATAACTTGCAAAAACCACTCGCTTTCCTTGACGATGATGAGGTTTTCTCATATATATTCTCCTAAGTGTTTCTTAAATAAGTCTTTATTACTCTATTCGGAGGTCAGAGAAACAGCGATAGGCAAACGAAAACCCTCATTTGATACCCGACGAGGTGGCATTATTCGAGCTAAAAGCGGAGGTGCAGTAGCTACCCCAAAGTTATACCGGTCTATTATCGCATTCTGCCTAATTCGTTGACGTTCAGCATCCGCTTCTCTGCTAACTTATTAACTTATTTGAATACTTACAAATGCACCATTAACAGCTCAATGTCTTCGGCCAATGATATCAGTGCAAAATACGCTTCAGTTTCGGCGATCACCTCTTCATTGTTGTCATATCTCTTTGCGCAGAACAATTTTTTGAGGTTTGCGAACAGGTAATAGGATCCATGTGTCATCCCTTGTCACACACCGCATGAAAAAATTATTTTTGGGTTTCTTAAACAATTCCAAACAGCGCTCTGAATCATCAACACGTTGTTGTTTTCGGTCAACGGAGAGCAAACGCGGTACCTAGTTTGAACAGACTTTTCGCATCCTCAAATACTGGTGCAAAATATGATGTACACGGTCTATTGACATTATTACGCTGCCAGTTATTTCACGCACTTTCACTTTGCGATTGTTCATAACGATTTTAATGTTGTCCGGCATAACAGCCTTCGTTAGGCGTCCAGAGCATTCAGCAAATAATATTTTGAATTTAGCTCCCCAGCGACAAATGGTTGATTTCGACGGACCAGATTCCTTATAACACTTTTCAAGCCATTCTTGAGTTTTAACGGTATTTTTTCCCAGCAAATAATAGCGTTTTAGGGTTTTGAAAATATCAAAAAGTACGTCACTAATCAGGCTTTTCGAACACCTGTTGTGATTGTTTAGAAGTCATATGACAGCCGATTTCGATAAAAAATTTCTTTGTGACTGCTTTCGAAACTTACGGATGAGTGAGTGTTTTCCATCGTCATTCTGCTCAATTTGACGTGTTTGGTAGGAGCTGTAAAACCAGACATGGCTCGTCCCCATCTATACTATCATATGCGGCCTTCAAATCGATAAAGAGGTGGTGAGTATCGATGTTGGCCTTCTTGGGCTGCCTCTTATAAAATCTTGTAAAACTTTGGGCTTACCGGCGGGCCTAATACTACACTGATAAGCCCCAATTATATCGGTGACAAATGGTCTTTTCAGACGTCCTTCACACAATAGGGTAGACAACATCCTGTATGTGATGTTAAGAATATGTATACTCCAACCTCCATTGTTGGCGCAATACAAACGGGTTCCGTTCTTCTGGATATTTCTTTTCATCGCCCAGATTAAATGATTTGTGCTTCCTGATAAAAGAATTTGGGTTGCCCTCACCGTTTATTCATCTGGAGAAGTGGTTTTCCATATCTTTTTCACAAATGGTTATTTCTTCTTCCTCTTTGGGTCGTAGAGCCCACGAATTATGGGTTCCAAGTAAATGAAACACGGCAAGTACAAGCTAATAAAAACAGAGCGCTTTATCATAAGTGTATCACTGATGCCGTGCACTCGCAAACTTTTTAAGGTGGGTACCCCAAATGGACCCCGAAATAGAGATGGACGTATAGTATCTACTCACATTGCCAAAGTAAAGTAAAGTACCTACACCATGCCTCACTGACTCCTCTTATACAAAAAGATAAAAGAAAAGCCGGCTTCTTATAGATCAGGGGTTGTGTTTTCAGTGTAGCTATCAAAACATTCGGATCTGTCTGAGGAATGTAAGCTCTCTTGACAAGTTACATGTTGTTAATTGGTTATCAGAGACCGCAGAATGAGTTAAAGTACCCATCCAAAGAGTGCTTTCTCAAGGCTGATGCACTCATGTACTTCTAGATAAGCGATATTGGAATGCAAGGATTAGTGCACGAGGGAAAAGAGAGGTGTTGCTATGAGATTGAAGTCGTAAAGCTCCATCAATAGGCAAAGGAAAAATGCCCCGGTTACTGGGTTTCACATATGGCAATATGTGACATCAGCATCGTAAAGTTTGACGTTTTTAATGATACTCGTGCTCAAAACGTTTTATCCTACGAGTCCTATCTACGTTTCTTACAGAGACTTGAAAAATTCATCTCATCCAAAAAATATAATTAAATCGTGAATATTTTCGTGCGAAGATTTTTGAAGATTTTCAACGTGGATTAACTCAATGACAGTGAGCCGATCAATTCGCTTCGACTTTTGATGATGAAGCACCATCCCGGGCTACCGTGTTTCGCTGGTTGTTGTGCCAGAAAAAATCGATGCTGTGCGGGAACTGATATTGCAAGATCTGTACGTGACTTATCGTAAAATTGCAGCATGCTTGCACATTAGTTCCACTTGAACATTTGTCCATCAAAAAGATTTCTTCGCATTGGAAACCGAACAATTTCATAATCGCTCAAAAAAAAGGGTCGTGTCGATTTCTCAAAAAAAAAAAAAATTTGAAAAAATTCGATCGCGTTGATTCAAAAGATCATGCCAGGTCACGAATCATTGTGCGATTTGTGCACATGAGCCCGAAACTAAACAGCGGTCGACTGTATGAGGCTTTCAAGACGAGCCAAATCCAACAAAAGTTGTTTGGTTACGAAGCACTTCTAAGCAAATGGTCGCCTGTTTCTTCGGAAAAAACAGACATGTAGCCACCGTGCAATTAGAGCAACGTAGAACGGTCACTTCTATGTCATAACATCGAATTGATGGATCATCTACCGTACAGCCCTGATTCGACACCAAATGACTTCTTTTTCTTCCCGCACAACAAAAATAAATTGCGAGGTTAACAATTTCCGACGCATGAAGAAGCAGTTGAAGCATTTAAAACGCATGTTTTGGAGTTACTTCATTCGGAGTGGAAGAAAAGCTTCGAGAATTGGTTCCAGCGCATGCAAAAGTATATTGGTCTTCATATGCAGTATTTTGAAAGGCAATAAAGCCATTACATATGAGTGTTCTTGCTCCAGCAGAGCTTAACTTTATGCTGCAAACAAGTGATCAATGAAATGAATGAGATGCCAGCGCCGGTCCCTACTTCTATTTATGATCCATCCGTGAAGACCGATACTAGGTGGGGTGAAAAGTAACCTCCTTAGCAATGAAATAAAATTTTTTGTTAATGTTTTTTTATTTTATTCAATATAGTGCCCTTTTAGCTTGATACACTTATTCCAGCGATTTTCCAACTTCTTGATCCTGTCCGAAAAGTAATTTTCCGGAAGGTCTGCAAAATACTCCTCCGTGGCGTCGATGATTTCCTCGCGTGAGCTGAATTTTTTATTGATGAGCCATCTTTTGAGGTTTGGGAAGAGATAATAGTCCGAGGGAGCCAAATCGGGCGAATACGGTGAATGCGAAAGCAATTGGAGCCGTAAGTTATTGATTTTAGCCGTGGTAGCGATGCTCTTGTGCGCCGGTGCATTGTCTTGCAAAACCAAAATGGACACTAATACTCGCTGTTGATGGTTTTTCCTTTTACGAGGTAGTCCACGAAGAGTATGCCATGGCAATCCCAGAAAACCGACGCCATAACCTTTCCGACCCATCAAACCGCCCTCGGCCGCTCCGGAGCACTCGTGCCGGCATCAGTCCATTGCCGGGCACTCATTCTGTTCTCTGGTGTGTAATAGTGGATCCAAGTTTCATCAACAGTTACCAATCGACGCCAAAAGTCCACCCAATTCCGCATCAGCAAGTCCAAACACTCTTTCGAAGTGGTCTCGCGTTCGTGTTTTTGGTCAGGAGTAAGCATGCGCGGCACTCAGCGGCAGGATAGCTTTTTCATATGCAGAATATTGTCCAAAATATGGCGTGTGCGCTTAGTACTAATCTTTGTGGTATCTGCTAGCTCGCGCACCTTCACTTTACGGTCAGCTTTGCCTCTCAAAAAATAATGTTCTATGAGAGAACGAAAATCGTTTTTGTCCATACTCAACATGATGCCAAATACGTCAACTACAATCAGCTGTCAAGACAAAACTAAAGTCAATTATCGCAGTATCGAAATTTGGCATGTCTGCCTAAATATGAACGGACTTCAAGGCACCATAAACTTTTTTTGCAGTAGCAGCGCATTCTGGCGGTCAAGGAGGTTACTTTTCACCCCACCTAGTATAGAGTCGCTTGCTTGATTCCTGTCCCATGACCATATGCTTGGCGAGATTCCATATTCCGATTTAGATACTCAGTCTGCATCACAGCAGCCAGTGATGTCTAAGTCTGATTTATTTATATCACAGGTTCATACGGTTTTTGCACTGCCGTCCAGTATAGAGGACAGAGATTTTCGTCCACATGTCATAGCCATAAAGAAAGTGCTGCGTGGAGAATTGTCATAACTCTTACAGCAAGCATCGCAGGATGTTATTTTGTTTATACCTAGCATAATTAGGTGCATAACAAAACCGTAGTACAGGGTTTCCGACGCCAGTAGGAGCCTACAGTCTTTCCTACTGAGGGACACCAGAAAAGTCGAACCATTCGTTTGGTATGCCAACTCTCAATGGAAGGTCTTACCGAGGATGCCGGCCGACCTAACGAAGGTTTGCCTACTGAGAAGCTCTCTTCTGTCCTTACCTAGCAAATTTATCCCATTCTGTATGATCGCATTGTGACCTAAAACTCAAACAAGATGCAGTAAATTCAACCTTCCGATAGCGTTCAGAGAAGTCTTGCATTCTTGAAATTGCAACAGCTTATCTGCCACTACATACACAGACACTTTCCCACCTGCAAAGATTCTTGAAAATGTGATGTTGCCATCAGGATTACGTATATTGCCGCTTGGAAGTATACGCACGTTTTTCTAATGAGGAGTGAGCTCTAACATTATCGCCGTCCAAAACGACAGCATCATAGCATCCTAGATTGGTTTTGAAACTATTCGTGAAGACCTGCCGTGATTCTTTTCCAGATTCAAATTCCCACCGAATCCCTGGAACAGCTAAGGTCTATTTAATACGAGTACTTTAGCACCAACAGAAGTATAGTGTCATTGGATCAGATGGCATGTCCATACCAAATGGCACTCGGGGGGCAAAGTTGTCAAATCTTCTTTTTGTGTGGAAGCAGGCTTTGAAGGTGCAGCCCATATATTAATATCAGGTGGAGAGAGATTTACCCGTGTGTGTCTAGACCAGATCTAATCGTGATAGTGAAGTCACCGTGCATTCGAAATAGACCGTTTCTTGGAGCAGCTGTTACCCATTTTTGTGAAACTTTATTTCATTAGACAACTGACATATACAATATATAATTAACCTGATCATAGGCACATAGATCCAGAGGAGCCTCCTCGGTGGTAAGCCCCATATCTTTTCCAAGACTCCTTAACACTGCCAGAAAGCCGACAGCGCCTTCGAGTTTTTCAAGACGACATGTTTAGTCCTAGGCCTTTGCTAACTAGGATGACCTATTCACTTTGTTGGAAAAACAGACGAGGATGTCTCTAAACACTAAATGAATCAGACCAGTTAGTTTCCTCCTTTCGGTAAACAGAATAACCTTCGTTTTAAGAGAATTGACCAGAAACAAACTTTTTCAGTGGATCAGTCGTCGATCTTGGTTTAAGCCGGCACTCGACAGGCATCTGGCCATATTATTTGCATTTGAAGCATCGTATCTTACCGTAATAAGTTACAATGTCAGACCTTGATGAGTCCTTATAGTGATAAGAGTAAAACGCCAAGGAGTCACTTGTCGCTACATCCTGCAATATGTATTTTGGTTTTGAAAGAATCCGCAATTTATTTTGCTAATATCCCCTACAGTCTAGCAAGTAACTGACTTACACGTATAAGCTACTCATTAACGAACCAAGAAACCAAAATTTCGCGTGCTATTGCGAATATTATGCTGGCATATTTCTCACCGTGGTTGCAGTCGACAAAATGTGTCTTATGTTTAACCCGGAATCACAAAATTCTCGCCGGATTTTGCCAAGCTTCTTTCTCTGAGTCGGCTTCCTATATTCGAACGCAGATTATTGGATTCAATAAAAGACTTATTGCCGTATTGGCTTTTGACGCAATTGAATTATTCTCCAAATTGCGCCAACACAGCCCCAAAGTTTCTTGTTGTAATTTTCCAGACCACTCGGTCTCAACTTTTATACTCAATTAAGGGGCTTGCTAACAAACTATGACATTATAGATACATCAATTGCCCTAAAACACTGACATTACCGTTGTTTATTATAGAAGGACATCACCTGTTCGCTTCTTTTTAACGAGTAGCGAATTGTTTCCTTTGTTTTTGTTCAAAGCGCTTTATAAATTTCCTAAATCCAAAAAGCACACCAATACCTGTATTGAACTTTTTCCAATTATAAGCAATCCCCTTTGCATCCGGACTGGAAGTCATTGCTCAAAGTCAGAGTCAACCAGAATCCATAGATTGCCATACGGAAGTGCTCGCTGAAAAGTTGCTGAAAACAATTTTTCTTCTGCGGTTATCCCGATACCAAAAAAAGTTAATCACCGAAATCTCTATACACGAAAACCAACTAAAAACAACCAACTGCAGGCAGAATTTCCACACGTCGTCTCTCAAAATCATCATAACCATGCGACCGTGCCAGAAGCACAGAACTCTGAAACGAAACCAAAGACACGGTTCGCAATATTTTGCATCGCTGGCCACAGAATGATCCATTGCTGCCTCTGTTCATAAAGCATTTCTTTCCTTCCCCTTTGCGCCCTCACCATTGTCATACGAGTATGTATCCAGATCCACATGTGTTGTATTTATAAACGTGCCTTTGCCACGCCAAAAGATACTCGTACAGGGATACGAATACTTCATACGAATACGAATACGAACACTCGTGCCCGGGGTGAGATGGTGCAATTGATTTAAGGACGATTGGCTGGCTTGACTTCCTAACTGGAATCAGAAACAGAGGTGCTGGTCAATTTCTATTTAGCCATCGTTTTTGAACGAAAAGTTTCACTCTGTTCACTCTGATGATTCTGGCCATCCAAAGGATCTGTCGGTCGGTGATGGTTAGTTCTGTGAATAACAAGTTGGTTTGGCATTTACTTCTACAGACCGTCCCCAGGCAATTAACTCTCCGGATCAAAGTTTTTACTACGTTGCCACTGAGTATTCATGAAGGATGTTTCGCTTTATCTTCTCTTCCTTGTTTTTCTTTTTCTTTGCTTTCGAGTTTAACTACCAGGATGCCAGGACGAAAGTAGGATTCAGCTTTGCTTTGTAATCTGACAGTCTTTCTCGTTTCTATGTCTGCATTGAAGCTAATGAGGGGTTACATCTGTGTGTCATGTATCGGTGGCGTAGATGGGCCTGGATTCACAACTAAAAGCTTTTTCCACTCGACCTTTTCTCGATTAAATGGTAATAATCACGGGGCGAGGTAAATGTCACGCCATCCAATTACACGGTGGGGGGGAGGGAGCAAGGGGTGTTAATTAATCGATAAGGGGTATCCGTTTTGTTTTCTTTCTCTTCTTTCGGCTGATTTAACTGCTGTTGAAAATGTTAATTTGAAGGACAAAGGCAAAGATGAAAAGCGAGGTAATATATTGAAGCCACTTAAGATTCAAGTACAAGGGAGAGCAGACCATCGACTATGATGATTGTGAATTCATAGATTGCCTGCGGTACACATGGCTTAAGGGCGTTGGGCACTTTCCGTATTCATCTTTCAAGTGTTATTGAGGAGAAGATAAAACTGCGCCAAAAATGTTTTTTAATGGAGCTTGTCGATATTGCTCCTCAATGCTGAATTGCGAATAGTAGAGGATATTGATTGAGTTGGCCAGACAAAGAGAGTAGAAGACCATGGAGTGATTGATGTACGATTTCTAAGCAACTGCCAGTGTTATAGCCAAGTGCTATAACCTACTATACTATACCTGAGGAATTGGAGGTTATACTCGTAATAGCTGGTGCATTTTTAATTGAGCAGGAAGATTTTTTTAAGCAAACAGTCCATGTGCTAGATTGTTATTTTTATGTATCTAACAAAATATTGTTAATTATTTGGTGTTAATAAAGTTTATTTTTCTTTTTTGTTTCACGTAAGCATGATTGACTTTATTATGAAGAAAACGGGTAAGTGATCTGAATCACCATCAGTCAGGTATTTATAATCACAGCTTTGCGCACCTCATCTGAATGTTTTCATTCAAATATGTAGATTGAAATTCAATACGCTCATGTGAGGTCTTTCCCTTCTGCGTTTCCTTTCCGGGTAGAAATTGAAGCGGCTTTGGGACGGGCCGTTAATACTGCATTTCTGACCACTTCTCAAGATTTCTGGTGAGGTCTCATTGTCAGAGTTAACAGCTGAGCCGAGGTGCTACTAGACTAAATTCCTAACTCTCCCAAATTTGTAGCTATCTATTGTGACGTCAGACTATACGTGAGTCGTTGTAGAGTTTGGCAAAGCTATATAGTCTAAGCTCACAAAAGAAATTGGCGTTAAAACCACCTTAAAGGCTTCAAATAAGTTACTTATGGAGCAGGTCGCAGAAACTTTCTTTGGTAGCATAGTCTATGTCTTCCAAAAAAAACTAAGAATTACAGCGTATTTTTTACAATGGATTCACTCACGTGCCAAAAACGCAATGAGTCTTGCTTTCTCTTTCCTTTCTCTTCCGCTTACAGCAAGCCCTTACACAAGTAGGTGCTGCTTCTGTTGCATGTAGTAGTCACCGCAGTATATTTCATGGTTTTTCATTCTTCTTTTGCCCAGCTTATCCCAGTTATCGCACTGCCCGAGTACTGGTAATACCTAAAGTCTGCTATTATAGTTGTTCGACTGTAGAAGGTTCTTTCAAGGAGCAGACTTTCCAGCGCAGATGCAAACATCGCTGTTACTTTTGCATTTTGCAGTCCGTCTTAAAATTTTGGTAAATTAAGCCCAGTAGTGCCTAGCTCTCAATCAGGCTGCTTCCTTCCCTCTTATTCAACCTAGTGGTAAGAAAATCCCGCACTGGTGGACATCAGTACTGAAACCGCTTAGAAACGAATGCAGGAAACTTTTCAGCCAAGCAAAAAGTACAAGAAATGTGACAAAATACGAATCCCTCACAATATATAAAAAAATAGATTTGATAGGCGATAATCCTAGAGGTCATTCTGTAGCAAAATAGCAGAAAAATCCTCTCCACCCATCCTACGATGCCTAGCTATTTAAAAAAAAAAAACCCGATGCGTCTTGAATGGCCTCAAGTGCTGAATCACTCAACCTACTACTGGACATCCACTTTCCAGTTAGCTCCATATTCATGGCCAGTAACAAACTTAGGAAACTGCTGCCGCGACTAAAATTCACGGTCTGATTACAAGAGACAATCTACTCGCGGCGCTGCATGGTCTCAAACCATACCAGTCCTCTGGGCCACACGGTATGATACCTGCCGAGCTACAAATATTATCAGATATTGTCCTGCCAATGGTAGAGAATATCATCAGGAGCTGCGTAAAAATGGTACACATACCCTTGTCATGTAGTTTTTATTCCCAAAGCTGAACAATATTCTCATGTTGGCCAAAAAGACATCAAACCTATAAGTCTATCATCTTTCCTTCTGAAAACTCTAGAACCACTGATTGATATCCATATACGATCTAAATCTGATCCCCGACTTTTGTCTATGACTCAACATACCTACTGTTTGGGAAAGTCAGTGGAAATGGCTCTATATTCACTGAATACCCACATTGAATAATGCCTACATTATGGAGAGTACACAATGCTCGACTTTCTGGGCATACATCCGCAGTCACACCTACACTGTAAGGTCTGAAGATAGGTGACTCACTTATGGAGTTGATGAGTGTTATGCTAAATAGCAGGATTATCACCTCGAAACTGAGTGGGACTTCTGCTAAAAGATGTTTCATCAGAGGTGCGCCAAAAGGTGTTGTCCTTTCACCACCACTCTGGAACTTAGTGTTCAATGAACTGCTGATATACCTGGAAGCAGGTGGTAGCAGGGCGGTTGCCTATGCGGATGACATTGCTGTAACCGTCCCGGGAACTCTTACAGCGGAATCTTAACAGATTAATCCTTTCGTCGGATCGCTGTGGACTGGGAGTAAAGCTCCATAAAACTGATGTTGGCCTTTTTTCCAGGAAATACAAAATTGCAATCTTACACCCTCCCTCAATCAACTGTGCCAACTTAGTCTTTTTCAATACAGCGAAATACGAGTATCTGGGTCTTATTTTGGGCAGGAAACTAAACTAGAAACCTTATATTCAAGAAAGACTAAGGAAAGCTATAGTAGCTTAATTCTGTCGCAAAAACGCCATTGTAATCAAATTGGCACTCCACCCAAAGGTTATACGACTCGGTCATAAGACCATACCCACCTACGGATTGGTTGTCTGGTGGACGGCCTCAGATAATGCAGCCAACTGCAGTAAACTAAGCAAAGCTCAAGGGACTGTGCATAATTGGAACCTTACGCGCTTTTCCCTCCGCGGGACTGGATATTCGGTTACACTTGACACTTCCGATATTTTCAGCAAGCAAGTGGCTGCTAAGGCAGCTATTCACCTTAAAGTGTACAAATAAACTGTATGGCTACGCTAATATTTTTAATATATTAGGAACACTTCCAGATAACATCGACTACGTTATGCCCCAACATTGGTTAGACTGAGACTTACATGCAAGCATCCCCTCGAAATCTTTCAGGGAGGAAGATGCTTTCATGGAGGACAAGTTAATCAATGTCTACATAGATGGATGCAAGACTGAGCTGGGTTGGTGGCGGTGTTTTCTCAGATAAGCTTAACCTAAGCCTCTCCTTCCGCTTACCAAATCACTGTAGTGTGTTCCAGGCACAAATCTTGGCAATTAAAGACATCCAGTCCTAGCTGAAGAAAAGCGTGATATCTCCAAAGAATATCTGCATCTTTTCGAACATCAAATATCAAATCACTGTCAGTGATTCAGTCTCACTAAATTCTAAAATCGCCCTTGACTGCCGATCATCTCTCATGGTGGAAAATTTGAGCGTGGGTACACTCTTTTGGATTTCAAGCAAATAGATATTGGTGCGAAATGAATAAAACATTGCTGTCCTAGCGGCCAGTATCGACGAAGACATAAAAATGTCGATTCGGCGCCTATCAGGTGTATTGGGCATCGCCAGAGAATCAACCCGGCTTATTTTGCGCTTGCATTTGAGCCTACATCCATATAAGATTGTGCAAATGCAAGAATTGAAGCTGAACGACCATAGACAACGCCGTGAGTTAGCTAAATGGGTGCAGGAAATGTTGGCCGGAGATCCGGCTTTTGGCCAAAAAATCATCTTCTCGGGCGAGGCCCTGTTAACCGGCTTTCTGTAGTCAGGGCTCGACAACATCGATATATGCGAGCTGTGGTTCCCACAAGATGGCTCCATACAAGCGACGCAACGCTCGAAGTTGTGAAGGAGAAATTTGGCGACTGGATCATCTTACTGCGAGCGTTCGTCAATTGGCCACTTTTTGACACCACTCGATTGTTTTCTCAAGTCCTTAGTCTACACTAACAAGTCCAACCACTTTGGACGGGCTTGAGGCCAACATTCGATGCGTTATTCCCGGAATAACGGCGCTCATATTGGACCGTTATTTTGAATCTGGTTTTAGATTCAATTTTATATCTCACACCGTTGTTGTTTTATTTAAATTTGTTTTCCTATCGGTGTCATCGCTGGACACTGTCTCAAAAAGTCAGTTAGTCCTTACGAGTATAACCGATACCTGTTTTCTTTATTCTTCTTGATATTCTCCTCTGGGAATTTTAGTTTTTTAAAGGAATACCGAATCGAATAGCTCAAACAATAAACCTACTTTTTGACTCGAAACTGTTGGTTGTTGCTTCCTGAGGCATCATATCCTTCCATCTTCATTGATCTGTGGTTTCAGCTATCGAAAACAATTTCTAGAATATCCGAGACATTATGTCGTACAATTGAAGATGTCATTGTCCTGAACAAGGAGCTTGAGTTCGAAAGCATTGTTATCCACTGCTTAATGCGATGGGGATAGGGACAGCGTCTGTCTCCGTTCGGTTCATTATTGAGTCTATCCTCTACACAGGTTCAGAAGACCTTCTACCAAGCAGCTTTAAAGGCAAACAGTTTGCAGGTCTTAATCAACATGTCCGATTGATCCTCCCATCTCTAGGGACGTGCACCCGAGGTGATCACATAAAGAAAATTGTTTGAAGAATTAAACCAACTTTTCCCATTTGATACCTTTTTCCGGATCAGTCAATAACCACGTCGTCCGCTTGATAGTGATTGCAGAAGTTGCAACCGGCCATGTCATATATCCAGTTGATTTTAGACTGTTTCTTAGATGTCTGAGACTATAACCAGATTCGTCGATCTTCATAATATCAGTCTTTGTACCATAAAGCAAAAAAAAATGTGTTGAGTCCACATGTTCGTTGATAGAACAGAAAAGACCCCAGTCGTTCGCAGATCTCCGAGGAGAATAGATGTGTCTGACTTTACCTAAAGTGAAAAAGTTTTCTTCGAAAAAATAATTGGTCGGAATCTTCTTAGTTGACTCGGTAGCCAAGCGGTTAGCGGCGTCGGTAATCAAATCGTGGGACGCGAGTTCGATCCCGGGCCGAATTGGAACTTTTTTTTTTTTGGCTCAAATTATAGAAACAAATATAGTGCAAAACATAACCAATAAACTCACGTGATGGATAGTGGAGAGCATTCCGCTCTTCCCATAACGGAAACAAAAGGCAATAATACTGTTGGCGTTGCCGTGGCAAAGGAAGAGGTTGAAAACCCCTCCTAATTTAACAAAAAAAAAGTGCAGTTTTAAGAGCTGATGAAGATAAAGATGAGGCCCAGTATGAGGGGGGTAATAATAACTTTGCCTCTCTCGACATCTGAGTCGGAAGACGAGGATGAACTGATAAACGACATTAACAAAAGCTGGAGGAAAAAGTGCTTGCTATTAAACTAAAGCAAACTGCACGCAGGCAGAGGGAGCAATTACAACTGGAGAGCTCCCAACAACAAGAGCAGAACCAAAAACTGCATCAACAACAAAACCAGCAGCAGCAGAAACAACCACTGCAACAGACAAAACAGCAGCAGCAGAAACAACAACAGCTAAAAAACAGCTAGAGCCAGGCGGGAGAAGCGGAGTCTGCCGTTCTTCCTGGTGCAGCTCAGTCCCGAAAGCCGTCTGGATAGTCTTAGGAGTATCAATGTCCTAGACTACCAGGTGGTTCACTGAGAAAAACTAAAAAGGAGCGAAGACGTTATACAATGCGTTCGCTGCCAGAGGTTCGGGCAAGCCGCTTCGAACTGCCAAATGCAACCTCGAGGTTTCAATCACCAACCGTCACGTCCCAAATTTCCTACGCTCAAATACTGTTGCTTCTCCGGCGCCAATGCCAAGAACAACGGAATCTGCACCTAACATGCTGGCCATCTTGCTCGCAATCCAAGGGCAGATGGCTCAGCTGCAATAGCAAGTACAGGAACAGGCCAAGCGGGTGGACCAGATCTACGCGCTGCTGCCGGGCCTAACGCAACACATGTCGTAATTGGTACGCACATGGTGGAGCAAACTTTGAAGGTTCTTGCGATGAATGTTAATTCACTGATTAGGATCGAACGAAGAGCCGCGATGTTTAAATTGCTACAAGACCAAACTCCTGATGCGCTTTTCGCTAGCGAAACCAAGCTAACTGGAGTACAATAATTATATTGTTAGAAGAAGAAACCGGCCCAGATCCAAACGTGGAGGCGGTGTCGTGATCTTCATTAAAGAAGGTATAAAATTTCACAGAGTGTACAAGGGAGTGTTGCGCAGGTTCCGGGTGTTGGAGGCAGACGTCATTTACATACCGCTCCGCAGTGGAAAGCGGCTGTACTTGGCCTCTGTTTATGCACCTGAGGCTTCACAATACACTCTATTCATTACAGAGAATTATTTTATAATCGGCGGGGATTTCAACGCTAGACACAGAAATTGGGGAAATAATTGCCAAATACTAGAGGGAACCTACTACTCGATTGGTGGGGTCAGCACGATGTCATGTACAGACTCGGTCTTAAAGCGACGGATAACCCGTCGTTTCCCAGAGGCGGGTCTTATTTGGATCTACTGCGGTACGACCAACGTATACGACTGACAGGGTACGAATTTACAAACATTAAACTGTCTGCGCTCATTCGTGTATGACAGCGACCATTGCGGTTTTAGCACCGAAATTACAGTTCCCAACGAAATTGAGGAATTGGAGGAGTTTGTCCAAAGATATTCTTACAACTACAGTAAGACTCGATGGACACGCTTCTCCGCAACCTTGACTAGAGCGCTCTCCTCGAACACGCTCCACCCACCGTCCAATAGGAATTTGTCAAACGAGGAGATAGACAATTACCTAAAACAAATGGACGAGACAATTAAACAAACTATGGACACTACAATACCGCGGTATCGACGTACGACTAACGAAGACCTGTTCCGCAATCCTACTATTGACGCACTGCACCGACAGAAAAGTAGACTTCTGTCAAGACTCAAAAACTTGTACAGGCAGTTAACTGACAGACAAGATCCGGAGATTAGGACACTGAAGTCGTCGATTAAAAATGTGCAAAAGTTAATAAAAGAAAATTACAGAATTGCTGTAAGCTCATATTGGAACAACAAGGTTCGGGCTGTAAACACCAGCAACCCGAACATGTTTCCGCAAATCAATAAACTATTTCGGAGAAAAAATCAAAACGACCTTCAGTGTCTTAAAATAGCCCGGACAACAGACAACGAACGGTTACTGACAATAGCAGGTATTGATCCAAATGAAGCCGCTGATGATGACGACTTCTTTGTGATCGAGGATCCACAGGAGAAGGTTGAGGCCATAGGGGCGACTTTCCAGGAAGTATACAAGGCCATTGATAACATTGGCCCTAATTACGACCTGGACAGTCGCGTCTTGGTGCACGACTTCTGCATTCGAAATGAAATGGGGAACTGGCGATCCGAGGGCTCTGGTTTCACCCGGTTTAGCGACGAAAATATGGCAAATAACGTCATTGTCAGAGAGGGTGGCCTACCGCCGTTCATTTCGAAAGAAGGACTCCGTGAGATCTTCGACACAATCAGGGCTAAGAAATCGGTGGGGACCGATGGTATTCCGAACATCGTGCTTCGACATCTTCCTCTAGAAGCGGTGGACATTTACACCACCCTGTTTAATAATGCAATGAATAATGCACATTATCCAGCGCATTGGAAAACGGGGGTGGTTCAACCTATCCCCAAAAAGGGAAAGGATATACCCAGTCCGGCGAAGTCTCCTTCGCCGGATAAGTCTCCTTCCGAATATCAGTAAGGTTTTTGAAAAGGTAATCAATAGAGCTCTGTCTAGGTCGGTTGAGGACAAACATATAGTTCCGAATAATCAATTCAGTTTTAAGGCCGGACAGGATATTTCACATGCCGCGTCTAAACTGGTGTCCGATATCCAATGGAATAAAGGCAAAAAACAATGTACTGGTGCCTGCCTTGTTGACTTGGAGAAGGCCTTCGACACCGTATGGTGAGAGGGTCTTTTCTATAAGCTGACTAGGCTGGGGATCAGTAAACCACTCTTGTACATTCTTTATAATATGCTAACCAACAGACAGTTCATCGTGAAAAATGGTGATGTGACTTCTGTTGGAATATTTCAAATTAAAAATGGTCTTCAGCAAGACGCGGTCAATTCGCCGATCCTATTTAAAATTTATACAAGCGACTTAATAGACTCACTTCCCCATACTATTGCGTACTCTCTTGCAGAGTGACTTCGATAAGATAAGACGATCTTACGATGACTGGAAGTTGAAAATCAACTTTCAGAAGTCGGAAACCATTCTCTTTAGGACGCCGTTGTCTGGAGCCTCTAGGGATGCCAGAAAAAATTGGCGTAAGTTCTCGATCATTGGACAACACGGGCAGCCTCTTGCCTGTCAAAATGTAGTCAGATACCTTGGGATTTGGCTAGATCAGTTTCTGTATTTTGGCAAAAATGTAGATGCTGCTCTGGCCAGAGCTAAAGGCGCTTTTGCCCTTACAAAGAGACTGTTTTATAGCAGCCAACTCGATGCGTGGGTAAAGGTAATCTGCTACATGTCCCTTATCAGGCCCATGCTGGTATTTGGTTGTCCTGTGTGGTTCAAAGTACGAGCAAGCTTAATGGAAAACATTCGGGTGTTTGAGAGGGCGTGCCTTAGGGCTTGTCTTCGCTTGTACAAAACACCAGAGTCGGAGTATAAGAAATTTTATCCTAATGAGGTCCTTTACAACAGGGCGAACCTAATACGAGTGGACAACTTCGTAATTAAGCTGACTCGAAGGCACATTGCAAGAGCAGTGACCTCGACGAATAACCTGATATCTGGGGCTTACTACCCCAATTACCTTTACCACGAGAGTGTGCGCTGTGACGGCTTCGTTCCACCGGAAGCATTCCTCTACCTTGATCAGATAGGGTTGATCCAGGATAGATCAGCGGTCCCGTTAATCTTCCATGTCGCTCGGACAGCTGGGGACAGGCGACTCAACTACAGCAGAGACGTCGCACACGGCAGTGTGGATCGCCTCAGGTTCAGTAGGGCGGTGGGGAATCGCGATAAGGGGGATGTCGTTCGGCAGCACCAGTATTTCTGGTGGTTGAATGACGGAGAAGATGTTTCGTCGTCGTTTCCGTCAATTACGGAACAGCCTCACTAATGAGGCAGAGCTAACCAATCTATTTGCTCAGTAAATAGCGATGGCCAGCTTACATAGGTTTAGGTTAGCATTTAAGAAAGATATACATATATTATTATATACAAAGGTATATACTAATATAATGTATATAATTGTGTATAATGTATATATGTGTGTATTGTGTATGTAGGTTAGGTAGGCTAAGGATTATTTTAAGTTAGATATTAAGTTTTTCTAAAAAATAAAAAATTATGTCCATATGTTAAGTTTTTGTTAGCATTTTTTTTTCTTAGCTTTAAGTATAGTAAGTAAATATTTGTAAAGAAAATGTTAATTAAGTCGAAACACATAGATATAGGAATTTAGAGTAGCTTAGAGTGCCTGTGTGGGGCCACTAAGTTAGTTTAAGGTTGTTAGGTAATTTTAAGCTAGCATTTAAGCATTTATTAGTAACATATGTAAGAGTTAGTGATTAAGAAAATAAAATGCACTTAAAACTTAAAAAACTAACTAAGAACAGAAAAAACACGCGAAAATAAAATACGCTGCTTCATCAATAGCAATTGCGACTTATTTGAACATGCCAACCTTTGAAGGATGCTAATGAACTGTAGGGAAAAAGTTAATTTTGGAAAAGGGATGATATAGTGAGTCTGATAACAAAGGAGACGAGTTCAAGCAGGATTGCTCAGAGTATCAAAAAACAAAAAATTGAAAAATAGAAAATTGGAATAGCGATAGCGAAAATCTCATTTGTCAAAATATAGACGCCATCAGCCGTAGAAGCGTCATACAGCAAATTGATTATCCGGCTCATTAGCATCCCGAAAGTAGATTTTCACTCGTCCGCAGTTCCTGACTTTTTCCCCAAATGTGTCTGACTATGAGTGACTAGATCCGTCACAGGTTTTATTCTTATTTCTATTTCTCCCTTTTTTTTTGTTATTTATGCAACGAGGATACAGGATACGGGTATATTACCATAGCAACCACTTTGCGGAGCACATATCCTATTCCCTTTCGGCTATGGAACATTTCTCTGGAACATATGCAACGAGTTCGTTACGATATTAATTTCTTTACTCCTTTTCTCTGGCACTTCTTTCTCGCTCTGTCTAGTATGATTCTTCGTAAATATTTACTGTTCACCTGAAGTGTGCTTTTACCTAGTCCTTCTGTGGAATTTTATTTAATTTTTTTTTTTTTTTTGTGCTTGAAGCCCTAATATCCTTGCCAGGTTACAATATACAACCGCCAACGTGTTGTTGGAAAGAAAAAAATATATAGTAAGTAAAAGCATAAAACCGGAGAGGTGATATCGATTTTTATGTCTGTCTGGCATTTTGGAGTTTCAATTTCCCGTTTTCATTTTCGTTTTCTGTTTTTCTCTTTTAAGATGTACATATATACGAATATAACTCGTATGTCTGTTGAATGTTTTCGACGGCTGGAAGTTTACATTAATTTTGCATAAAGGACCTTCAAAAGCCTGGGCTGAGTGTCCGTAACCATTCCCACATCCAATGCAAAAATATCCAAAAATTTTCCTAGGGTTTTCGAAAGCGAAAGGATCCACCTAAAGTCGTTTTGTGTTATTTTTCTTCTAACAAACATGAGCACTCATGCAATGAGGCATGCTTTGTATTGTAGGTAGTTGAGAAGAATTTGGGATGGAATTTGGTTTCGACCCTGCCTAAAATTCAAGTTGAAACGCTTAATTATTTAGATATTGATTTTGAATACAATGAGTGAAAACATTGAGACAGTCTCTGCTTACATACCGTGATTAAAGGTATTCACTGGATATACGGGTGGTTTCTGTTATTAAGTTTCAGAAGTTTCGTCGCATAGACGCTCTGGATTGCAGAGAATTCATGGTGAAGAAGTCCCAATTTCCCATAACCTAGAATTTTCTGTTTTGCTCCAATCATCCAAAACAACTTTTGAACTGTCGACGAACGATAACAAACGAGACCATTTTGCCCATCTCATTAGCACAACAATTTCAAGGAACATACTCGTAATAAGGATTATTTTCTTTTATTTATGTTATAGACTGCGTCATTTGAAAGTCGAAGAACCGTTAATACATCATCTACTCATTAAGACTAAAATTGACAAAGAAAATGTGAAGATGTTAAGCAGGGATGAATTCTTGGGCCAACATCTTTTCCAAATTTTAACTTTTCGTTCCGTTATAACATTTCTCTTCAAATTCAGCAACAATAAGAAATATGTTGAAATGTCTTTATTGTAGACCTAGATTTAGATTCATTTTCTTCCATTTCTTGGTACAATATCGATAAATACAAAAGAACTGTGATATAGATAAAATATAATATGATAACCTAATTGTTAATAGTTAATGTTTTACATTAGGCATTTAATTCTATAATAGTTTTGGTAACTCATAGTTTATTATGCAATTAGCCGTAGGGAACTCGCATGGCTCAGTGGTTTCAATTTTGAATGATCACTTGGGCATGAGAAAGCTTTCCGCAAGATGGGTGCCACGTTTGCTCACAGTCGACCACAAACGCAATCGTGTAACAACTTCACAGGAAGGTTTGGCGTTGTTTAATCGCAATATGGAGGAGTTTTTGCGTCGTTTTGTAACCGTGGACGAAACATGGATCCATCACAACACACCACAGAACAAACAACAGTCAAAACAGTGGGTTTCTAAGGATGAATCGGTGCCAAAGAAGGCCAAGGTGGGTTTGTCAGCCAATAAAGTTATGGCGACTGTTTTTTGGGATGCACGCGGGATAATCCACATTGACTACCTTCAAAAGGGAAGAACAATCAATGGGGAATATTATGCCAACTTATTGGACCGATTCAATGACGATTTGAAAAAAAACCGACCTCATTTGGCCAAGAAAAAAGTTCTTTCCCACCAAGCCAATGCAAGGGTGCACACATGTGCAGTTGCCATGGCAAAAATCCATGAATTGGGCTATGAATTGCTCCCTCATCCACCCTATTCTCCAGATTTGGCTCCGAGCGACTACTTCTTGTTCCCAAACCTGAAGAAATGGCTTGGTGGAAAAAGATTTGACTCCAATGATGAAGTCATCTCCCAAACAAAGGCCTATTTTGAGGACCTCGACAAATCATTTTTTTTGGAAGGGATAAAAAAATTGGAGAAGCGTTGGACAAAGTGTATAGAGCTCAAGGGAGACTACGTTGAAAAATAAAATTATTTTTTTATCAAAAAATCTGTGTTTTATTCCAAAAGTCACGGACTTATTGATCCGCCCTCGTATAAATTGACTTATTTATCATGTAATACTATTATTTTAGTGCATTCATGTAAAATTTCATATAAATGTGATTATTAATTCGCGTTTTATCTCTAGTTAAACAGAATCATAATGGCAACTGAGACGATGATGGTGAAAATTGAGCATCGCGCTGTAATTAAATTTCTCACTAAGCAAGGAAAAAGTAAAAAAAACTATTCATGAAGAGATGGTGGCTGTTTACCAGGGTTCCGCACCTTCATTATCAACTGTACAAAAGTGGTCAAGTGAGTTCAAGAGAGGCAGAGAGAGCATTGAAGACGACCCCCGCTCCGGCGCCCCGGCTACTGCTTGTACGGGAGAAAGCATCAAAGAAGTCGAAAAACTTGTTCTTGAGGATGCCCGAATAAAGGTGAAAATGATGGCAGAGATCACCAAGCTTTCAATTGGTACCATTCACACCATTCTTCATGACCATCTTAACCTTTCAAAGGTCAGTGCAAGGTGGGTGCCACGAATGCTCACAGCGCCTCAGAAAAAAGTGAGAATCGCATGCTGTAGAGAGCTTTTGGAGATGTGTAGTGAGAACGCGGACGGTGTTATGGATCGAATTGTTACTGGGGACGAAACATGGGTCCACCACTATGACCCTGAAAGCAAACAAGAGTCCATGCAGTGGCATAAAAAAGGAACAGACCCCCCGAAGAAGTTCAAAGTCACTCCGTCTGCCGGGAAGCTCATGGCCACAGTTTTTTGGGACTCAAAGGGAATCTTGCTCATTGAGTACAAAAAAAAGGTGAAACCATCAACGCCACATCCTACGCTTCCACTTTGCATAATTTGCGGGAGGAAATTAAAAAGAAAAGACGGGGTAAACTCACAGCGGGTGTGTTGCTTCTTCATGACAACGCTCCTGTTCACACGGCGCGAGTTTCCAAGGTTGTGGTTTCGAAGAAATCCAACACCCACCCTATAGTCCAGACCTTGCCCCTAGTGATTATTTCCTGTTTCCGGATTTAAAAAATGTCTTCGTGGAAAAAGATTTTCGGATGATGAAGAACTCAAGTCGGCAATAAATGGGTATTTTGCAACGAACGAGGAAATTTATTTTTTTGAGGGTTTAAAAAAGCTTATCTCAAGATGTAACAAATGCATTGATGTTAATGGAGACTATATTGAAAATTAAAAACGATTTAAATTGAATGCGCATTTTCCTTCATATCGATACCGAGAATATATTGAACGCCCCTCGTATAATGACTAGGAAATAAAGAGCTAGGCAGGGCATTCCATAAGCGAGTTGTACGGCTTAGGAACGAATCACGATATTTCAGAGTACGTCCGAAAGTGGGCTTGAGGGTATACGGATGAGCATTCGGGTGTTACGGTTAAAAGTCTGAAGGGGCAAAATGCTACTGGCGATTTCTATGAAGCACTGGTGGTGGAAATAGCGATAAAACAGTGTAAGACACAAGACATTACGTCGGTGTTCGAGGCTGTCCATGGTTTGAGTGATATTAGTATCACCTATGAGTTTTAACGCACGGTATTGAATCCTATCTAGCAGAGATGTTTTGGAAGCGCCCGACCAGATGTGAGCATGGTACTCCAATTTCGGGCGGATTGATGGCTGATCAGAGGGGGTGAAGTATTTCTTACGTCGCTTGAAGAAACCTAGACAATTCGCAGCATTTTTGACGACATCGAATATGTGGTCATTCCAACGTAAGTTATCATTGACACACATACCGAGAATGGAAAGTTTTTCAGTTTCGACGATGCAAGTGCCATTCATGGATAATGATTGGGTGTTTAAATTTCGCTTTGACGACAGCAGACAGCATTGTGTTTTGGAACCATTAAATTCCACTCTGTTGATAGTTCCCCAATTGGTTATGCTGTTGATATCAGAATTTAATGAGCTTGACATACGCTGCCGTTCCCGTTCTACACCCGAAGGGTAGCGACGAGAGTTCGGGAACGAATATGAAAAGCAGAGAGTACTGTCATCAGCAAAGGAATATATTGGATTAGAAATAACAAACACGAGATCGTTGATGAAAATTAAAAAGAGTGTTGGAGATAGAACGGAGCCTGGGGCATACCAGGATTTATTTTGTGAATATCAGAAACCATCCAAGACAACTTGAATTGAACGTTCCGAAAGGTAGTTTCTAAACCATTGAAGAAGAGAGTCGCCGATCCCAAATGCACGCATTTTCGACAAAAGAGCCTGATGCCAAACTCTGTCAAATGCCTTAGAAATATCAAGTGCAACTATCTTGCTTTCGCCAGATTGATGTACGCTTTGGTTCCACTTTTCGGTGAGACATGCCATCAGATCACCAGTTGACCTGTTGCTACGAAAACCATATTGCCGGTCATTGAGAAGTTTTCGTGTTTCGAGATATTTCATGAGCTGACGATTTATCAGCGTTGCCATGACCTTGGAAAGAAGGGATGTAGGTTAGGTTAGGTTAGGTAAGAGTGGCTGTTGGAAATACCAACCCACTTAGGCCTATTGGCCCATTGTGATGCCACGTGGATCTATGATCTTCTTACTACTGGAACCAGTTTGAGCTTATAATAAAGCGTAGGAGACTGTTAACGTCTATTTTTTCTAGATCGTTTAGGTCGTTGTAGAAGAAAGCTCCTAGGTGAAGCTTCCTTCTCTGAGAGAGAGCTGGTCATGTGCAGAGTAAGTGGGGGATTGTCTCCTCCTCTTCCTCGTCCATGCAGCTTCTACAGAAATCGTTAGTAAAAGCGCCAAGCCTTCTTGCGTGCTTGCCTATGAGGCAGTGTCCGGTAATGACACCTATTATGGCGCTGAGATGTTTCCTATCTAAAAGGATCAGAAACTTAGATCGACTCAGATCCAGCCTTGGCCAGATCTGTTTGGTTGCTAGACATGTTTGTCCAGCAGTCCATCTAAGGTCCGTTCTTTTATTGGCATCTAGCTATAATGTTAGTTTGCACGTAGCGATTGGTATACCTATACTACCTTTGTCCGGTAGGATAGGTAGAGTGGTTCCAATTTTGGCGAGTTCATCGGCTCTGCAGTTCCCTGGAATGTCTCTGTGGCCCGGCACCCAACAGAGGTGAATGTTGAACTGCTCTGCCATCTCCATGAGAGATGATCGGCATTCAAGGGCAGTTTTAGAACACAATGAGACCGAGTCCAGGGACTTGATGGCGGCCTGACTATCCGAAAATATGCGGATATCCTTTGCAGATATCACGTTTTTCTTCAGCCAGGACAGAGCTTCTTTAATCGCCAAAATTTCCGCCTGGAACACGCTACAGTGATTTGGAAGGCGGAAAGAGAGGCTTAGATTTAGCTTATCTGAGAAAACACCGCCACCAACTCCGCTGTCGGTTTTAGATCCATCTGTGTAGAGATGGATTGACTTGTCCTCCATGAAAGCATCCTCCTCCCAGAATGATCTAGAGGGGAAGCTTACATGGAAGTTTTTGTCAAACCAAAGTTCAGGTATGGTGTAATCGGTGTTCTCTGTGAGGATTCCTAATGTATTAAGAATGTTGGCGTGGCCAAATGAATTATTTGTCCACTGTTTAGTCGCTTTAAGGCGAATAGCTGCAGTCGCAGCTACTTGCTTGCTAAAAATGTCGAGGGGTGTCAAGTGAAGCAGAATATCTAATGCCGCAGAGGGGGTAGACCGCAAAGCTCCGCTTGTGCATAGACATGCTGTTCTTTGGACTCTGCTTAATTTAATGCGGTTGACTGCATTTTCCAAGGCCGTCCACCAGACAACCACCCCGTAAGTAAGTATCGGTCTTATGACCGAGATGTATAGCCAGTGGGTTATGCGAGGTTGAAGGCCCCATTTGTTCCCAATGGCTTTCTTGCAAGAGAATAAAGCTATTGTAGCTTTATTGACTCTTTCTTGAATGTTAGGTTTCCAGTTTAGTTTCCTGTCAAAAATGAGACCCAGATATTTTGCTGTATCGGAGAAAGCTAAACTGGTACCGTTTATTGAAGGAGGGTCTATGATTGGAATTTTATATTTCCTAGAAAAGAGGACAAGATCAGTTTTATGGGGGTTTATTCCCAATCCACAGCGATCTGCCCAGCAGAAGGGATGTAAGTACAATGGGTCTGTAGGAGGAGAGAGAAGATGATTCGCCTTTTTTAGGGATGGGCTGGACAAATGCTGTTTTCCATCTGCTCGGGAAGAGCCCTAAAGAGTAGGATTGATGAAAAAGCTTTCGCAGTGGTTTTGTAAACGAGGAAGAACACCTCTTCAGAAGAAGGGGAGATATACCATCTGGACCAGCGGATTTATGTATGTTGAGATTTTTAAGTACTCTTGCTACTACACGAGTGCAAAAGTGGATTCGTCCCATTGAAGATTCGACGCACTCAAGTGTAGGCGGAGACAAAGTACAATCTGGCAGTGTTGAACTGTCCGCAAAGTGTGCAGTAAGCAGATTGGCCTTGTTCAAAGAGCCGAAAGCTGGAATGTCATTGTAAATTAGCGTTGCTGGAGGATGAGGCAGAGTTTCTAATATTTTTGACGAACGACCAAAAATGTTTACTACCTTTGGGACATTGTAGTATTTTTTGCCTCAGTTTTTGCTCGTATTGGAATCTTACACGCTTAAGAAAGATGTTGCAGTCATTCCTGGCTCGTTTAAACTTTTTTCGGTTTTCCTCTGTCTGGTTGGTCTTGTAGGACCGAAAAAACATTTCTCTAACCCTTACAGCTCGAGTCGTACCATGCCTTTTCTTTTGGTTTGATGCTCTTCATCCGATGAGGAATAAAGGATCTCATTCCAAAGAAAATAGTATCTGTGATCATATCAGCTGAGGCATCCACATCGTTATCGAGGAAATATAACGACAAGTTAAATTTCCTAAAGAAGCTGTTAAGACCGCTCCAGTTGGCTTTCTCGTATTGCCATATGGTTCTTTTAGGAATTTTTTGTCTAACTGTGTGGTCGGTGTACGAGAAATTAGCTGATATGACACAATGGCCCGACGAGCCTAGAGGGGAGAGACAGTGTACTTACCAGGGTGAGAATTTAAAATGAGAAAGAGAACTGGTCCCAGTACACTAACTTGAGGCACGCCCGCTTGGATTTTCGCTTATTGGATGCTTATCCTCTTGTTTGACTCTGTTGTAATGCTCTTATATGTATGATTCCAGGATTTTTGACTATTGTACAGGAAGGAACATTTTGAGTTTATGGTTCAGTCCCTCATGCCAAATTTTATCGAAAGCTTGTGCTACATCAACGAGCCGAGTATACTGTCTTTTCTTCTAACGATTTTTCAATGATATTACTGATACTATGAACCTGGTCAATCGTAGAATGTTGGTTCCGGAAGCCAAATTGATCCCGCAAGGAAAGGTCCTCATTCATCCGCTGAACTAGTTCATTGGTATAGGGGCAGTGTAAGAAAGGGCCAATTCATCGGCGAAGCCAACAATTTTACCATTTAAAGGTAGCTTAAATATAAAGTTAATATAAATTATGAAAAGTAAAGGGCCAAATACTTAACCCTGTGGGACTCCAGCTCTAATACAAGGTAGCCCCTCCCTCAGAGTTGAATTAACTTGTACATGTTGTCTCCTATTATTCAGATACTCTGAAAACCAACAGAGAATATTATATCTATTATATTGACAAGATCAAATACTTTGGTTAGGTCAAGCAATAAACCCGCTGATTTTTCATTTTTATCTAACTCATCATAGACGTTTTAATACACTCTGGGAAGATACCAGTCTCAAAACTTCTATTAACTGGGTATGTCAATGGTCTTATTATTGTGGTACATATCTTTTTTTAGATCGAGCTACTTAAACCATCAGACCCACAGAACTGCTTCGATTTAAGGCGCGATATCACATTTATTACTTCAGCTTCGATAAGCTTGCTGGAACTGGTCGGACACTTTTGAATATATTCCTAAAAAAAATATTTTAGCCGTTGCCCATCTCTAGATTATCAGAGGTCGTAAGATTGAGTGGGCTAACAACACCCTAAAAGACGGATTACCACTGCTCACAAACGCTAAAGGACTCCTCCAAGTGCCAAAGATCGTTGGAGGAAACTATGCCGATTCCCAAGAGGCCTAAAACCAACAACACCAAAAGCCCTGGGCCTTCCAGGGAAAAGCCCGACCCACCTCTCATCACAAGCGACGCTGGCTGGCACCAAGGCCACGTCAAACTTATCGCCTGTGCCAATCAAAGATCTCTCGATCTTTACACCAAAGTCATAGGTGGATTAGGAGAGATTTGGCCAGATGCAGGCTTGAGGTCGTGACTAAGGAGGATAACCCTAGCAGGCCTAGAACCCGCACCTGGTTCCCAGCCGAACTCTCCTCACCAGAAAGCATTCTGGAGCACATCAGACTCGTGACTGGAAAGCCGTGAAACTGGAAGAACTAAGGGCCCATTATAGATGCGCGTTAATTGTGATCAACAAGGAATCCCTTAACCCTCTAGCGCAGACTAAAGGCATGATTCCGCTCGGCTTCGAGTCAATTCACCTAAGGATGTATAAAAAGGATGAGCTGGATACTGATAAGGAACCTCCTCCCCCTTTAACTTAAATTGCAAATTCAACCTTAGATCTTAGAGCGTCAGTATCCTTTCCTGAAATGGAATCCGAGGCGACAACTAAGCCGTCGCTTTCCTCCTTTGGTACTCTGTCGGAAATGGAAACCGATGACGAATTAAAAAGAGATCCTATATGATCAGAAGATGAATATAAGCTCTTGGGCACATATTCAGAATCGGAGGACTCGAATAGCACCATGGTGGACTGTAACAATGACATGGTTTCTCCAGGTTAATCTCCATCACTCGCAAAAGGTTTTAACCGCACTTATTCCGCGTCTTTCCAAAAAGTGAGTCTTTCCATCCTAATACAGGCTCCTACTAGCTGGCATGGGCATATCTTAGAGACGATCATGTAGCCTGGTGACAACCTAGAAAGGGTGATCTTAGAAGCTGGAAGGCTAAAAACTGACTTCATCATCGGATGCGACCGCAGCTTTTCGACTTTCCTTAGAGCGACTACACATACTAATATACTAGAAATCCTCGCAGAGAACATCGATTACACTATACCCCAACATTGGTTTGACAAAGACTTTCATGTAAGCATCCCCTCTAGATACTTCTGGGTGGAATCTTCATGGATGACAAGTCAATCCACTTCTATACAGATGGATCTAAGACAGATGGCGGGTTTGGTTTCGATGTTTTTTCAGATAAGCTTAATCTAAGCCCCTCCCTCCCTCTATCAAATCACTGTAGCGTGGTTCACGTGAAAATTTTTGGCGATTAAAGAATCTGAAGAAATACATTGTACCTGCTAGGGATATCAGATAGTCAGGCCGTTATCAACTCCCTGGACTAAATTAAAGAACCCCACTTGAGTTAGAGAGATAGCAGACCATTTCAACCCCCACATATGTTAGGTGCCGGGCCACAGAGATATTCTAGGGCATTATAGGGCCGGCGAACTCGCCAAAATTGGAAGCACTCTATCTATTCTACCGGAATAGGGTAGCATCTGTATTCCAGTAGCTACCTACAAACTAATATTAAAGCTGGATGTTAACAAAACCATAAACATTAGGTGCAACCTGTCTAGCAACCAAACAGATCTGAATCGTTCTAAAAGTTTGATCTTTCTAAATAGGAAACACCTCAGCGCATAAACTAGGAGAGGGAAGAGACAATCTTCCGCCTACTCAGTACTATACATGTCCATTTTGCAAAGATATTCAGTCAATCAGTCATTTTCGGTTGTCGTGTAAAATATTTACACTTAACTACACAATCAACAATAATGTTAAGAAATTTGCTAAAAGCTACTGAGGGGCAATAGAATGAATATATTTCAACCCATGTTTCTACAGAAATATACTGATTAAGCTAATGAAAATTATTATTAATGTTAGTCTCGTCACAACGAGTATTATTGGATTATCCAAAAAATCCCACCCCAGTAAAAATGAATGAACTTTTGAAAAACTTTTGTTCCTCAAAAATATATGGTCGACGCAAGACTTGGCAGTATTAATCTAGTAGGTATATTTATTAAAGACTCAAATGCGCAACGAAGGCCCGAGGGCGGGTGTGGAATACTGGAATACACAACTCACAGCTAAAAATCCAGATTTCTGATAAAACTATTTCTCGTACTTGAGGTAAATTTTATAAATGAGAACAAAAGTTATCACAGCTCTTTCTCATGTGAAAAATACTGTAATCGTTCAAACCCGAGCTAAAAGTCATGCCTATCATAGTTTCATTACTAGCAGCACCACTGGTATTAAAATCAAATAATTACGCAAATCTCTAACTAAGCGCAACATTACTTCATCAACTTCATTAGCTGTTATCAATCGATCAAGCAATGTTGCTAACGCGGAAGATGGAGCATGTTTGAGGCAAACCATCTGGGATGAGAGTTTACATAGTGATATCCTGAAATCTCTTAATCCTATCCAGTTGCAACGTATGCCACGTTACTTCATTTTTAATATGATGCAAGACATTGGTATCACAATACGTCCAAACTGCTGCTTTAGCGGACGCTTTATTATAAAACTATTCTGTGGTTGCATCTCTTACACATACTCGTATATACGCTGGTTAGTGCAATTTTTATGGGTGGTCGACTACTACAACTAATGTGGTTTCGATTCGCATGCCTAACCGAAAAGAACGGAAAAATATTTTTCTGATGTGGCCACTCTTTCTGGAAACAACCAAAAATTCCGGAAGTAAACACTTCTGGCTATGAAAATGTTTCTCATTGTGTGAGCATATAAGACATGGGCTTTAACTCTCCACTGAGAGCGATCTTGGGCTACACGCCTTCTGTTACATACACCAAGCTTGATTTTTCACACCTGAACACATCACCAAAGGCGAAGTATTTCTTTATTTCCATCCTTCTTGTTGGAATCAAGGACGTTCTGAGCCAAAGCAGTATTTTGGTGTCCGTGAACCCAACATGCTGTGCACTGAACTGACCTTTTTGATCAACGCTACTTTAAAGCCCGTTCAGTTCCTTGTTGTATCTAATTCTCCTAGCTCAGTATATGTAAACAGGTTTGAGTGTCATTCGAAGAATCGTTCTTCTTAGAACAGTTTACATAGGGAGAGGTGTCATGCGCACTTGTCTGTGCTAATAACTATTCTTAATTTGACTTAAAAAAACAGCGATTTGAGGGCATAATTCATCGCATGTTTTTCGGCCTTCCGTCTTAAGAACTGGACAAATGCTGCTGAGACTCTATTCAAATATGAATTGGTGTGATTCCTTGTACAATACTTAAACAGATTTATTTGACTTTAACTTGGATATTAATATCAATCAGCGTCCACATTGGTTAATTCTATGTATCAGAAGGGATTGAGCATCATCACTGTTAGGCAGTCTGCGGAAGTAATCCTTTTATAGTGTCAGCACCGATTGCAACTCAACTGGTACATCCTGTTTTTAATCGCATGCTGGAATATTGTCCATTCGGTTCTGCGATTAATGCAAGCAGCATATGAAATTTCTTAGAAACGCGATCAGAAAAACTTTAAGTAGTCTCTTACTATTACAGCGGTTTGCCATTGCATTTATACTTTGCCCCATTCGCACCATGGCTACAACTGACTCCAGTCCTACATGCCTGCTAAGATTCAATTCTTTAAAAGTAGCTCAAATTCGGGTGTCAGCTAACATGTGTTATGAGAATATGATGGGGAGCAATCGATTTAACAACAGCTTTTATTCGTATGTCGGCTTTTATGTCAGACGATATATATGTACCATTTGTACGCATAAGTTTTTTCCGTTTTTTTTTTTTTTGTGCAATCGGCTTCTACACATTTCGCCCATCTTCCAGGTAATTTATGAATAGCATGCCAGAAAAACTCCTTGTCTTTTGCGGCAAACCATTCGTCGAGCCAACTTCCTCGAAATCGCTGAAGTGTTGCTCTGCGGGCACGTGCCCCATTGATGGGGAGAGGTGATAGTCAGATGGCGCCAAGTCTGGGGAGTACGGCGGGTGCAGAAAATTAAATAAAAAAGAAATCCATTTTTCGTCGTTCTTTTCGTGACGTTGAAGCAGCATTTCTAAAGTGACCTTGCGATTTTCCATTTGACGTTCATTCAAATCGTGTGGGACCCATTTACCGAGTTTATTGATCTTCCTCATTGCTCGTAAACGTCTGCAGATTATTTTTTGTAACACATGAAATGCTTCTGCTAATTGCCGTTGAGTTTGAGTTGGGTCATCATTCAATAACTCCTGTAATTGCTCGTCTTCGCATATTTGTAGACCACACTGTCTTTCACATTGAAATCACCACTTTTAAATTGTCGAAACCATGTCTCATATGTTCTAATTGATGGAGCGTATTTACCATATGTTTCTACCAGTAAACCATGACTTTCAACAGTCTTTTTTTTTAATTAAATAAGAAAAGCAATGCGTGCCGCAAATGTTCTTTTTCAGACACAAAACTCAACATGATGACTGAACGATAAAACAAAGATGCTAATTTTTGACGGACTCAACTTGTGTGTGTTTATAGTTAAATGTCAGACGAACAAAACGACGTATGTGTCAAATTAATAAGCTGCTTACTTTTCGCTGGCGCCATCTTTTAGCGAAACCGGAAAAGACTTGTGCATTCACCTTGTATATCGAACTCAGAATTGTATTTCCAATTAGGTATACTTTAAGGAGAAGCTCAGCAAGACTCCATAAGAAACAAAACGCAGAGGAAGCATTTTGAACTAAAGAGTATCCGGCCAGTAAAAAATCGTGCAGATCGGCCTTTTAATGTAGGAATGCAGACTTACAACGGTTACGTAAGGTAATTCAAAAACTTCTAAATAAATCACTTAAGACTAATTGGGAGGCAGATTATCATCTTGACAATCAAGAAGAATATTAGAAGTTTTTCTATAAGATTTTACGACACTCGGCGTAACCAGGCCATTGGTTAAAGTGTATATGCTCAAGAGATCTGATGGCACCTTTATGAGAAACAGACGATTTAATGCTTACCAAAGCGCTTCAGACCCATTAGTCTGCCTTCCTTAATATTGAAGAGCATGGAGGTAATGGCTGCGCTCCAAGTGCACATATCTGCTTCATAAATACAGAGCAGGACTTGTGAATATGACGCTGTTTGCGGATGCTGACAGTTGCAAATACATATGTAATGGCGGGTGTATGCTAGCGTTGCTCGCAGGAAGGCGTCTTGTCTCCACTCTTGTAGAGTATTTTGACTGGCTCACCGCTTAACGCTCTTAATGATCTTAGCATCCACGCTTAAGCATGCAGATGACATAGCCGTACTGTCTGTTGCATCATATCTAACGAATGGGCTTCCAGCCAGTTCTCTTACAACTTAGGAAGTTTCCGACATGATCTGAATTATCATGCATTATCATCCGTTTTTCCAACGAAGATAAGTATTTGAGTGTCATTCTGTCGAGTTGAAGACCTTCATTGTACTGTCAGTTTTCAGTAAGATATGGAGCATGTCACCGAATTCACTCGTTTGGATCTACACGGCTGTCTCGGAGGCCTTGCCTAACACGCCGGTAGCACTAATGAATCGCTGTCCTCTTGATATTCATACTTGTATCATGGGCTACACTCTCAAAAGCATCTCCCATTTAAAAACAAAAACTAAAGTTTTGATGACCTCGCACGCCGACAGTCACTAGACTCTGGTCTTATAGACATGTCGTCTAATGTCTCCAAATCCTACTTATGATGAAAACTTTAGATTTCATCCCTGTTGGGAAAACTTGCGTCTTTCTTCATTGCCAGTGAAAACGATGTGAAGAATCAGTTAAAGGAAGGGAAACATCTGCCCTGTTTAACCGTTTGCTAGGTAATGCTCTGAGTTTCTCTGGACACGAGCCTGCGTTAGATGTGCCCGCGGCCTTTTTAGCTCGCGAATTATTAGCTATTTCTCTGTAGAAAAGACTGTGGTCGTAACGGGTCCTACTCATTCACTAACCACCTAGGTGTGCTTACATTCTCTCGAGTGATCAGTTCAGTATAATATTTAGACTTTGCATATTGAAAAGAGGCCAGTAGTGGTGCATCCCACAATTCCCTTTCTTTCTCAGTTAGAATTTAAATCACATAATTTGCGACTTCGTTGGCGAATCATATTTCCACAGACTGAACTTCAGGCTCTTAATTCGGTTCTAAACAATATTAGTTCTCTCTTACCAACTATCCCCAACTCCTCAGAAAGATATTTCTACAAAACCCGACCTAGCATACAGCCATGTGGCATGCCACCTAATTTAGATTAACGCTATTCCATATCTCTTGATAGTTATTTTAGCAGAGGCATACAGAAGAGTCTAGAACACAGTGTTTTCTCTTTCCACATTGTTATAAGAATTGGACGGCTTCTAGAGAGGGAACCTTGACAAAAAATACCAAAGACTTATTTATGAAATCAGGTACGAGTAAGATATCTTTTGAAGCCTGTTTAGCAAGCTTTTGATTCATTACTCTGAAGTATCGTTAACGAATGATGAATAAAATAGAAGGATCCATGCTTTAATTTTCCTTTTCCCTCCACATGCCCCTTTTCTAATCTACAGACTTTCCTGTAAATCCATAAGTATCTTAGGTATTCATTTGTCAGTTTCAATTCGTTTCGTCTAGGCTTTACGACACGAACTTTTGGTGAGTTTCAGCGTTTCCTGTCGCTTTCTACTCGTTCCATACGTTGCTTTGTTTTTGATGTTATTCGTAACCAGTTGGACGGTTAATTCTTTTTTGCAATTCAAATTGAAAACTGAAGTTCGTTCATTTATTTCAATTCGCTTAATTAACATGGAAAATTTATTGAGGGAGGTTGGCATTTCGAGGACAATACAAAAGGCACAAATACAATATTAACTCGCTATCAGGCGGGATGGTGAATTGGTGGGTGAGGCTGTGTTTTGTTAATGAAAATTTTGGCAATTACGCTAAATTGAAGTACCATATATAAATTGTATAATATTTCTGATTCTGATACACATCTGTTCCCTGGGTAGAATCACTCATGCCCTTAAAATGTAGGAGGACACTTGGAGAAACTATGAATGTCCTTGCGAAGTCATTAAACCGAAAATTGTGAAGAAGAATGGTGATATGTGCGGAGGAAGTTTCTTTAAATCTTGTTTTTCCTCATTTTTCTTAATACTGAAGATCCTTGAAATGAGATTTCCTTTCCTGTCTGCTTTTATCTGTATCCTTTTTTGTTCAGTCGTTTTTTTTTTTTTTTTCGTTATCCAGGTGGGATTTTGGTTTTTTGCTTTGAAACAGCATACAGGTGGCTGTGTAGGCTAACCAACCGGGCCAGTCTAACCATCCCCATGCAAGGCATGACATACATGATTCATGCATAATGCATGAGACTAAGAAGTGCAAGGACCTGCTCCTGTTGTCGTGTCGTCTGCTTTTGCATTTTCTATTTTCTTTTTTGTCGTTTTATCTGTCGAGTGTTATTATTTTTGCAACATCCCTTGGTTAGTAGGTAGGCTGCTCCAAGCCGTATGTAGTGCTCCCCAGCGTTCGCCCCAAGTGACATGGGAGCTTAAATGCGACGCATTTACATTGCACTTCAGAGAGTTAGCTGCACAGCCTGTTGTTGAGTCCTTCAGCAGCAGGAATACAGAGTACTATACCAGTGCGAGCAAGCAACAGCAACTTGGAATAATGACTATTGTAGGACTCCATGGGTGAAATGTGCGTGCACTGTGTTAATGGTGCGATCCAGGCCTAAAAGCGAAGAGGTATTTAACGAATGGAAATTTTGAGTTTTTTTTTCCAGACAATGAGTGAGTGCATTCTGTGCGTGTTGTGGTGGAAAAGGACTATGAAACAGGGGATGTCGCATACTGCGTTATGATCAAGCAAAGCAGACGAACAGACAAAGGTGGGTAGGTTAAGCTTCCCTGATTTAGAGCTTGTTCGTTTTTGATTGCAGCAAACAAAGCTAAATCGTGACGATGATGATGGTGCTGGTGGTGGTTGTGATGACTGTTGATGCTGATGAGGCAAGGGATTTCAAGTAGATTTCATTATGATGAATGAGGAGGAGTAATGACGCAGTACTCCGAATACGATTTGCATTTTCGTCCTCCAGGGAACCAAAATCGATTGTGAATTATAAAGACAGTTGGTTTGGAAGTCAACATAAAGCAGACTCCCAGGTGGGCAATAGTGGAGGAAGTATTTTATTGAAATACGAGTTACAATCGATTTTATGGGTATAAAGGATTTTGCATTTGAACGACGCAATTTTTGATGATTTTAGAGCGCAATGGCAGTGTTCTGGTACTTAATATAAAAAAACACAAAAGGGTTCGAAAAACTGATGTCGAATACCCTTAAAATTTGTATACTTTCGGGGCCACCAACCGTCTTTAAAGGTAGTCGTCAAATGGTTCGTATGACGAAGCCGCTAAATATGTCAGGAGTTCTTAGAATTGGGAGTAAAAACCCACTCTGTTGATACGTGTCTGTTGATACATGTCTTGTAACAAAGATGTGTATGTTGAGCCTACTTAGTCTTCGTTTGATCTTCGTTCTGTAGTAGACAAAAGCCCGAAGTAATATTATAATTTCCACCGACGCATTCATGTCCTTTTTAGTGCGATGTACCTATCACCTAAAGTGCGAGCTTAACTTGCCCCAGTGTTTAAGGTGCTATATGTGATTTTTGGTGCTCGATTTCGCCTACTTACACAATTCACCATCGAATCTTTTCTTCAAAACCCTGTCAGTTTAGACTAAACCTTTCTTTCAGAGCAGCGTAAACAAAGTTCACATTGCCACATCTCCTCGCTTAAAGGCATTTAGACATCGGAAAGGCATGTGGTGTTTCGTGCAATTTCTCCTTAGTAATCGTGCTCATATTGATGCATTTGGAGGTGATACTTAAGGCACGTCTTTATGCTATCGTATCGTGACATTGGAATGGATGAAAAGACAATAGACATAGGGCTGGAACTCCTGGGTATTCTCGAATATCTTTCGGAGCATGCATATTTCGCGGATGTTAGTCCTTGCTATTGCACTCAATTGCCGCTGACATTGGAATACATCGGGAAGCGTTTTTTGATCTACATATTGTACAATATATCCTGGATAGTCATACCAGACTTTAGCCGTTGATAAAACCTCTCAAGTAGCCTTTTTTAAGGGTTTTACCGTTTATATCCCGTGCACCCAGTCCTATCTTCACAGACGCCATTTATCCACCTTTCTATGTCGGCTGCAGCTCTTACTCGTATCTCGTTATAAAGCATGGACTATCAGGTTGGCAATATGTACTTGTTGGTTTTGTTGTAATTTGTACATGGCATACTACCATACCCTGACATCTGATCTTTATGATACTGCAACTGACTGGCGAGCCTCTAAAGAAAACTCGAAAAGCATTGCCTTTTTTTATGAAATTATCGTAATTTTAACCTCTTTTCGCTAGTTCTTTCAAGTCCTGGGTGAGTATATACCTATTGAGGATAAAGGTAGATGCCATGACACTTTATATTGTGTCATTGTCCACAAAGAACGTGATCCCAAGCCACAATGTTAAAAGTGGGTTTGTCGCTATAGTTCGGAGTGGAGCTGGACCTCCAATAACACTCCTGTCCAGCCTGTTTTTTGCTGGCTATTTTCAATTCCGGCCGCCAAGTTCATTGAGGTCCCTCTCCACATATGCGAGCTTCCTGAGACGCGGTCCTCCTCTGCTTCCGAGTCGGAACGCTGGCGTTCATCTGCTCTATGTGTGCCAGTTATCTAAGCCTCTCTTAGCTGTGTCCACGTCACTGTGCAGCCCGCACAGTTCTTGGTTAAACGTCTTCCTCCACTCCGTCGATACAAACAGGGAAACAGATCATTGGAAGAAATCTTCTCTTGAAATGACGAAGGGCCTCCTCATCCTTTTTTAATAAAGCTCGTGTCTCTGCGCCATTGAGGAGGTCTGAGACGAGATTCTGACCTCAAAAATACAGCGATTGGTAATAGTTGCTCTTAGAAGGTTAACAGTGTCCTTGACTACTTCGAAGTTACGCCTGTTCTTGATGACAACAGGTTCTTCCTTTTTTCTTACTTCCAAATCCATCTCTGCCGCTTCTACTTCAATATTTGCTAATCCGTCACAAACAGCTCGCTGGGTACTGTCAATAATATCTGTACTATCCGCATAGCCAAATTTGTCTCTCTCAAGAGTCAAGTGCGATGTTGAAGAAATCGCATAAAAGTGATTTGCCTTTTTGACTTCGGTAAAAGCATTACCGACCCTCATAGAGCAACGAGCTTTCTCCGTGGTCAGTCCTGCAGAGATATTATCGGTTGAGGATGCTAAAATCAGAAAATCAGACATGGCTTCATATATCTTTTACCGATGTACGTTGTCATAGGGGGCCCTTAATTAGGCATACAATGGCGGGGTTGTATTCGTCTGGCATATTTTTGTCCAACTGCACTTTGGAGATTCATTGGTGCATGCTCTTCACATAGTCATCTCATAAAGTTTGTCCTTGATACCATCGTACCGTGCCATGCACCGTATAATAGGCAGGTGTTGACGCATTAAGCTTTGGTGGGGAGCGTCATCAGGTGCTCGTTCGCGTGCCTCAAACACAATATTTCTCGCCTATGTCTGCTTCTAATGACAAATTCACATCAAAGAAAACCTACTCGTCCTCTCGGCAGCAATCACCGTAGTATATGTCGCCCTTCTTATTCTTCTTATACTTGATCCGCTCTATCATACTTCTTGAATGCTATTAAGCTGTTGCTTAACAACTCCGCAAATTGTTCGGCGGACCTGTTAAGAGACCTGGAAATCCACGTGCAGTACCGAAAATCGTTTACCTTTTTTGAGTCGTCAACATATCTAATGATTTCGGTGGCTTCGTAATCATCGTTTTACTTATTTCCACATTGCCGATAAGTGTACCCAACCAATAACTCCCTACCCGGAAAGCCAGGAATTGGGGAACATTTTGATATAAGAGGACTCCTACTTCACTATTGGGGCTACTACGAGATAATGGGTGCTGCGTTCTCCAAAAACGGATTGTGAGATCTCACAGCCTCATGCTGTCATAATAAAGAGTGAGCCAAAATGCACGAATGTTCTCGGGGCACTATAAACACTCCAGAATATCCCGAAAATAACTTTATTATGACTAAATTATGTATCAAAACATAAACATAGATACTTGCCCTCATAAAAATCGAGAACTTCTCTAGATTGCCTTCGTAATTACACGGGGCAACGTTAAGTTCATGCGATTAAATTTCCGTAAAAATGACTCTCCTACGACCTATCTTTTAGAGATTTGTTAACAACCAAAATTAGACCACCAATTCCCAAAATCTAACACTCCAAATTTAGTGTTAGTCATCGGCACTAACCCAATCCCAAATAAAGAGCTGAAACAACTCAACACTGACAATAAACCGGAAGATGTAGGTATTTTCGAGTAAACACTCCACAAATCCGAAAGTTTTCAATATTTCGGGACACTGCTATACGAGTATGTCCCGCTGTCAGCAATCCAAATACAGAGGTTGCATTGGCCCTAAATCATTCGCATCCACAGTGATGTAGTAAAATTCCAGAAACATTCTGGAATTCCGTGTGCACATCTTAAATTCACAACGGTACTTCTATACTGAAGATGGTTTTACTTGAAGATATTGGTGGTCCCGTAACTCGTACCACGTACCTACCTCGTACCTTGTACAGCGTCATATCTCAATCTCACCCCTCGAACATCGTCGAAATTAGTCGAAAGAGACAACTAAAATCCAAAAATAGGAAAAACATCGGAATCGTCCTAATGACTTGTTGTTGGTGGTGTTTTAGTGTTGTTTTCGAAGTGGCAATGTGGCATTCTGATTGAAATGTTTTCGAAACGAAATGGAGCATCCTCCTCTTGGGACGGCAAAGGACTTTTATTTATTTTCATTACTCTCGAACCAGGAAGACTGTTCCTATTTATTTATAAACCCAAAGATGTACGGATGTCATAAACACTTTTGACAGGCGTCCCTTTTTCCAAGCAAGCCTACAAACTGATTGATAACATCAAGTGCGCGATGCGCACACGTCTTTTCGACCTGTGCTTGCTGAGTGATTTTTCGTGCAAATCCCTCTTAAATTCTGTTTAGCCTCGCACGTAGCCACGCTTAAATGGCTGAAAAAAGCAAAGTGGAATCCTGGATCAGCAACCCCTAAATTTGTCTGTGGCCACAATGGGGGAGGATGATACCTCAATCAAGTTTTAACTCAATTAAATCAGCTGGGCCCATTATGTGTATGAGGTGTCAACTGTCAACCCTTCCAACTGGTGTATGACCACATTAAGGGCAAATCACTTCGATAGTCACAATGACATGGAATGCCAACGGCAGACCCTTCCAGCGACTTTCTTTTTTTAGAAATTGATTTTAAATACGAATCCGTGACAGCACCCTTGTGCATGCTATAAATTAACCAACGCCGAGCACACTTTTGCACTCGTTGACAGCTGGGGAAAATGTCACGTACGAAGGGTCACATGGATGAGAGTTGCATTGCGTGCAACTCTCGAAAGTGCATTCACAGCACTATGAGTGCATGTGGAGTTGTCTTTTTTTTATTTTTCAAAAACCCTGTTTTAGAGGTTAGATTTGGAAAAAAGCAATCGGTTTTTGAGTATAATTGAAAAATATCTCAGAGTGGTAGTTGGGATGTATTGCTTGAATGGTGAGACGTAAACAAAGGGCACTCATAGCAGATGGTTGCTATTAAAGAGAAGAAGGATGGGTTAAGCCGAAAAGTAAATATCAGATTGATGAAGGGGAAAGCGTTTAGAGAGGAATTATTCAAAATAAATATTAGCCTAAGGGGTAGCACTTATAAAAGGAATCCGGATTAAGAGTGTCAACTTGGCTTGTTTGTTGGTTACTTCTTGTGCCACAGCACCGAAATTGCTTGTACTGAAACACTGTCTTTGGGAAGGGAAAAGATCTTTATACATACAAGAGGAGAGTCTGCAACAAAATGTACCCTCATATAGCATCACTGCCCAGTGTTTATAATTCTAAGGTACAAACTGGTAACAGAGACACAAACTAAACTAGAACGCTCTGCAAAATTGGATCTTCTTGGTGATATCTATGGAACTTGTCTACTTTGTTGGTTTTCAATCAGGATATGGGAGAGGAATAGCTTTCGACAGTTCGTCCTTATTGCTGTTATATAATAAATATAAACCCCTAGAAATACTCTTTCCAGATCACATCACAGTTGAGTTATCGTTGTTCCTTAATTGTAATACCCTGCGATCATTATCAGTAGTTGGGCTCATATCACCCCTATCTCAAACTTATTTTGGAAGACCGCTAAAACAAGCCCCAATGCATTTACCGTAGCCAAATCATCAAGATCCACTCCTACGTGATCTAAATCAGAATTGAACTCTGACCAAAATCAGGTTTAGAAGAGCTCATAGTAAATATGTAGGTACGTAGATAGCTTCTTGCGTCAACGTTTTGACAACATGTTTCAACCACCTAGAAAATCAGAATCAGAATCCTTAAATCTACTGAGCTGGTGTTAACTTTTAGGGATGAGTGTACGGTCCAGAAATTAGAACGAAACACCAAGCTTTATTTCGTTTCATTTTTACTTCCAGAGATCAAAAAAATTTAGGTTTTGTTTACCGGCCGATGTCAAGGATGATTGTACCAAACTCATAAAGTTGAGAGTGTTCTTGGTCTCAATTTCTCCAAAATTATCACACTAAAAGTTTTTCGAGCTGATGACTTGGTTCGCAGTGTGTTCCGATAAAAATCTTGAAGGAGAAGCCAAATTATAATCTATTTCATGTGCTGGGCAGCACACTCCACTCGCAACTTCAATTTCAATATTTCTCAACACTGCTTTTTCTGATTCACACACTCTCCACATAGAATACGAGTATGCTCGTTCATCCTGCTGCAAATTAAGTGTTATGCGGAACTGATCGCAGGTAAGGTTTATCTTGATTTTGACGCCAGCTGTCTGTTGCTCACATTGTAGATGTTTGGTAGGGATGTTAGTTGGTTCTAAGTCACATACAAATTCTTCGAGTTTACTTGAAGTACCAGAGTTTGACTGCTGATAGCGCCACCATCATTGGGTTTTTATAACAAGCCAGTTACGGGCTCTGCTTTAAGCCTCTTTTTTGACTTGATGGTTTTTAATTACATCTAATATTGGTGCAACGTGTGCGTGGTACATCGAACCTCAACTGTCCCTATCGGTAATAAACTTATAAGCCAAAAGGGTCTGATAGATTAATATACCTACTGAATATTATGTTAAGTTAGGTAAGAGTTGCTGTTGGCATATTGTGATCCTGTGATCTGTGATCCTCCTACTCTTGTTACCATTTTGAGTTTCTGATGAAGCGTAGGATTGTCTACATCCTAAGTGGAGTCTCCTTCTTTGGGAAAAATCGGGGCATGTACAGAATACGTGCAGAATATTCTCCTCCCCCTCCTCGTCAATGCAGCTTCCGCCCAAATCATTAGTAAAGACGCCAAGCACTTCTTGCATGCTTGCCTATAAAACAGTGTCCTGTGAGGACACCTATAATAGTGCTGAGATGTTTCCAATTTTGAAAGTTCAAACTCTTAGACGGATTCAGATACAGTTTTGGCCAGATTTGATCCAACAGACTACCTAAGATTTGTTCCTCTCATAGCATCTAGCTTTAGTGTTAAAGTTTGCACGTAGTGATTGATATAACAATGATACGAGTACCTTTACCAGGTAGAATAAGTAGAGTGATTCCTATTTTGGTAAGTTCGTCGGCCCCGGTACCCTTCATAGGTGAAAGATGAACTGCTCTGCCATCTCTCTAAAAGATGAACAGCAGTCAAGGGCGGTTTTAAAATTTTGTGGGACTGAGTTCAGGGATTTGATTGTAGCCTGACTATCGGAAAAGATGCGGATATCCCTTCAGCCAGGACAGGACTTCTTTAATCACGCAACAATGATCTGCATTTGATTCCGTGAACAGCGGAAGGAGAGACTTATCGGAAAACTCCGCTATCAGTCTTGGATCCATGCGTATAGAAGTGGATTTACTTGTTCGTCCATGAAAGCATCTTCTTCCCAGAACGATCGAGAGGAGATTCTTACATGAAAGTCTTTTCTACATCAATATTGGGGCATGATAGTCTCTGTAGTTCTCTAGAAGTATTCTCTAGAACTATTGTATTAAGAATATTGGCGTGGCCAAATGCTAATTTATCCACTGTGTAGTCGCTTTATGGCGTGCATTAGCAACCACTTGCCGGCTGGAAATGTCGAGGGGTGTCAAGTGAAATAGAATATCCACTGCAGCGGAGGAAGAAATTCCTAAGGCTCCGCGTCTGCATAGTTCTTTAACTTTGCTTGGTTAATTACAGGCCGTCCACCAGACAATCACTTCGTGCGTGAGTATCGGTCTTATAATCGAGACGTATTGCCAGTAGGTAATGCGAGGTTGAAGGCGCTTTGTTTTTGTTCCCAATGGCTTTTCTGCAAGAGAATAAAGCTAATGTAGCTTTCCTTAATCTTTTTTCAATATTAGGTTTTGGCTTACCTTCCTGTCAAAAGTAAGTGAAGCCTAAACTAGTACCGTTAATCGAGGGAGGGTCTACTATTGCCATTATAAATTTCTTGGAAAAGAGTTATATGATGGTTTACTCCCAATCCACAGTGATCCGCCCAACGTGTTAATCTGTTAAAATTTACCTGTTGGAGTTCTTTAATGGTATTAAGATGCTTATCTGAGACGGCTATAGTAACGTCATCCGCATAGTCAATCACCCTGCTACTACCTGTCTCCAGGTATATCAGCAGTTCATTCGCCGCCTTGAGGCATACCGCTGCTGATACACCTTTTATCGGAAGCTCCACTCAGTTTGGAGTAGATTATCTTGCTATTTAGCATAACAACTCCCCAAGTGAGTAATCTACCTTTAAAGGTGAGCAACACAGTCTTCTATTCAAAGCATAATTCTGATCTACGATTCTCGGTAAACTTACCTTTCCATCTTTGGCTATATTAAATAACAGGTCGGCCCAAAATGCATTATTCTGTCCCGAAATCCGGACGATTGAACATTTTTTACCTAAAGATTTTTTACATAAAGAAAATAACAACTTACCGCAAAGTGCGACAAGGTTGCCAACTTTGACCGAAACTTTTTTTTTTGGTTGAAATGTAACAAAGCGCTTAGCGATTTTCATTAAGGACACAAAACTCACATCATATTCAATCTGTCAAAAGAAAGCCAAATAGAACTCTTCCTTTCTCTCCCCCCCCCAACAAAGCCTTACAAAGAGAGACCGTTTTGGATGTTCTTATTTTGATTTTGTGCTTTCGCTTCCCTTTTCTCGGCCAAACGTTATTTTCTTTTAGCCAGTGTTGACATAAAAGGTACACGTATAGAAAAAGTCATCCCGTTAGCAAAATAGTTTACTCTACACAACTCCCTCCTCACTCACTATGTTATTCAGAGTTTTTTTTTTTTTTTTTTTTTTCATTTTGAATGAGAGTTAGTGGGAGGTGGTGTATAAGTGGGCGGACAACCATTTAGGCTACCCGGCCATAAAAAAGATGAAAACTAGGCCACCAGGTAGCAACGTTATTTCACATCAATCATTGCCTTCTTTAGTCTCCACTATCCCCACACTCTACTTCTGTCAACTCGCGTAGATGAAGCTGAAATGAGAAGACGAATTCTCTCGCAAAAAACAATTCAGAAACCAGGAGGTCGGAAAGGGGTTGACTGGAATAAAGCTCGAGAAAGGATACATGGGCTATACGTTACAATGTTGAGTTAAGAGTTGTAACCCTGTTTGGCGAATATTATTTTTAGGTCATCCCACGCTTGTTTGCTGGAGCTATTCTCTGTGATTCTGATTCTGCTACAGCCCTTGTGGCAGTTTCCATTTTACCATTTCACAGTTTTGCTTCTTTTTTTTTGTTACCTTTTGTTATTCCGTTTCAATATTTCAACGATTCTGTTGTGCGCCGCTGTTCACATTTCTGGCCATTCTCCAGTTGATTGTAGTTTTCGATGTTATGTACTCCAAGAACGCGTTGCACGGTTTTCTTTTTTTTTTCCATTCTTTGCTGGAACCGGGATTTACAATGCCGACTGCTTCCGGGTGAGAGCTCGGTTTAACGATGTTGGATGCTTTTGTAGCTTTTTGTCGTTGTTATTTTTGCTATTGCAAATGGTAGTGGAACCATTAAGTGAATGACGTTCGAAATAAAGGTTCTATCACCCACACCATGTTCCAATGACAGGAAGAGAGATTTTTGCGAATTTTTGTTCTTGTTTTGGTCTTATCTGACATTAGAGTGTACATTATCCCAACGTGGTAGACTGTTAAAAGTCACCAGACCCGAACAGGGAACGAATATCTATCCCAGTATGGAGCTAAACACACAGGTTGTTGGTGTAATAAAATGTTAGTGCAACTCCAAGTGACCCAAAAGTAGGCCAACTAAGGACAGGCATAGGAGCAGTAGTTGATAGCATACCTACTCCAGAGAGGACATTTAATGAGAAAAAGCAGACATTCTGGAAGGATGCTTTCCATTGTATCACTTCAATTGGGTAATTTCCTCTCATACAGAGTTAGTGGGGAGATATGATGAGTTAGGCGGTGATTCAGGAGCTAGGAGTAAGTCATTGTAAGCTTGAGTGAATGAGGAAGTAATTTGCATTACACACATTCTATTTTTCCATTCTTCTATTCCCCCCGGACCTCCATTTTGTTGGCTTTATCTGCTTAGAGAAGCGCATTAGCAAGTTGGATCTATCGATTTGAATGTGAATTAGGAAAATGAATGGAAGCAGGCAAAAAGTTTTTTATCAAAAGATTTGTTCTTTCCTTTTTTATAGATAGAACTCCTCTAACGGGGGGTGATCCTTTTTGGTAGAGATTCTACTGTTGTCCTTTGGCTGAAAGATTGGAGTACTTAAATGGGAAATTTATTCACTGTTCAGGACTTGGTTTATTCTGGTCAATGGAAACGACTGTACAGTATCTCAGATACAGTTTTTTTTTTCTTAAATTTTTTTTATATTAGGAAAAGGATTTGACTAATGGGACTTCCATCTGAGCTGAGGCCGGAAGGGTATTCTTTTATTCAAGAGATAAAGCACTTTTGGATGATCTGATTTTTCTTAACTTTTTTTCTGTTGCCAAAAGGAAAGGAAGAGTTGAATTATGTGCTTGTTGAGATTTCTCATCAAAAACCTGGCATAGCCCGAATTCGAAGCGAATTTTCTTCTTTTGAAGTTGGCTACGACGTTCGGGAAAATGTAAAAAAGAAAGAAAAAATATATAGGAAACGTTCTGAAGAAAATTTCAAGCAAATACAAAGTGATGGTCGTTAATACAGTTCAATTGACCAAGTAGAGACTCTCCAGAGACTAACGAAGTTCAACTTTAGAGTAAATTCGCTTGTCACCATTTCGGTATTTTATTATACGGACGGAACAGAGCACTTAGATAAGTAACTTATCCGTTGTACTCTTTTTAAAGAAATTTCTCAGTCATTCGAATAATAGGCGTTTCAGTGATAAAATGGCAATACTACTGTGCCTAGTTCCTGCAATCAAATGCAAACGTAAGCGGGCATTTTTAAAGGAAGCAATCCAGGATGTTGGGTATATCCTCACCAAACTTCGAAAGAGGTGCTGTCACCAATGCGTAGTAGCTTTAGTGCTTAAGCCGCCAGTAAGTAGTCTTTAGTCCTTCAAACTGCTGTTTTTTTTTTTTAGAGACTCAATCTAGTTCTAACCTGGAAAGTGATGGCATTGCGGTTGTACTTAACTGTCAACGGAAGCCCTAAAAGAGAGGAAGCAGGCAGTACGTTATTTCGGATCCTGACAACTTCTTTTCTGTAAACTCATCGGCCTTCTCATATCCAGCCATTCCATTACAATCTAAGGCTCAGACATGACTTGGTGAAATCAGTTTTCCATCTGTGTTCTAAGAATATTCTACGTTTTCGTACTGGTTACAGGAGGTAAAAGGATTCCGTGAAACCCTTCGCGCAACCTGACTGTCGTTATATCTTACACCTGATCATCAGAATTTTGTTCATTCACATCGAGATATTAAATCTAAGTAAGGTTGTCGTCCTCCACAGAGGCGCCAACATCACATTTTTGATCGACTATGGAGCCATCGGTGATGGCCCAACTGCATCTCTTTTCTAATTCAGATTCTGGTCAATCCTAAGTGCAGAGGAAATCTCCTTAATACCCAACCACACTAGTTTGTTATTGCGCCAGATGGAATGTCCACAAGATCGAGGTCAAATTACAACTTGCTCGGAAGGTCAACGAAGCTGTAATTGTAGTTATACCAAAGAATACTCCTCTTTGAATGGCAAAAAGCCTTGAAGTTCAGACTTAGCAAACGATGCATATAAATCAGACTCAGGGGCAAAGTAAAAGGCTCTCAAGCAGCCGAATGCAGTGATGTATTTGCGCGACATCTTTTTCACCCAAACATTGGATAGAATACGTCATATAACTAGATCCAGTGTAAATTCAGAGGAACCTCATCGCCGATAGGCCCGAAATCTTTCCGAAAGCTCCATTAAATGCTAAAACTGCTGGCAGCGGAAAACTTCGACGCGACATGGTTAGTCTAAGAAAATTTTCTTTGAACGACATCCAAGTACAATACTTAGCTTCGGTATAGGAATAGAAACTGGCGTCTTTTAGCACTGTATGATTCCTCTTTCTCGTGAAGAGAATAACTTCAGTTCATTAAACTTAGGCCCATTTATGGCGCATTAATTATTGATAACTTCTAGAGTTGTGGACATGCAGTACAGCTACATCATCTGTATATTCCTGAACGTAGACTTTGGGTGTGTTGAGGATGCTAAACAGAGTGTCGCACAGCATTCATATAACAATGAAGACAAAACGCCGGTTTGAGTGCAACCCCACCTTACTTCAGCTATTGTCACATGATATAACATAGCCAACATTCGCCGCAACGTTTCTATTCACTATCATTGCTTTCATCCACAGGAATAGTGAATCATCCACGCTGTGCCGAGTTACTTATGCTGCCAAAAGTTTTTGCACAGTTAATACATTCCATGTAGGTATGTACCTCCTTTTGCTTTTATCAGTATCACGTTGTTCAGCTTTGTCCATATAAGCTGCCTCTTATGGTTTTCGGCGCTAGATGTGGAATTTTCATAGATACCAGTAGTCCGTACTACTGGCTGGACGATCCGCAGAGTACGATTCTTCTGATCCTCTCGCCTACGTACTCAATCACACTTCTGTACTTGTAAGCAACTCTTCCCATGGGGTTGCCGTTATGTGGTTAGCAATTATAGTGTATTATCCATCGTCGCAGCCTTAGCTCTTCTCAACTCATTCAGCACATGCACTATAAATGGACAGATCTCCATCCAATCGCTCTCTGATACCGTCATATGACCTTCGAGTTATTCTATACTACGCAGCTTTGTCCTAACTTCTACGAATCATCTGCAGCAAAGCAGCGCATACTCTGCACACTGCATACTCGTGCTCGAATCTATGGAGATATTTTCAATAGTTGGCGTGCCTGAACAGGAATTGTGTAAGGTAGTATTTAATATGATTCGTTATTGCCACCACCACTGAAGGAGGGAGCTATATGATTCTAGAAAGATGGGGCTTATCATATGCTGCGATGCTAATGCTCAAAATATTTTTTGACGAAGTAGCAAATGCAACGTAAGGCAAGTAATCGACTTAGCGTTACCCAACAAGTATGCTAAAGAGATTAACGGCTTGAGAGTACTATGAGAGGTCTCCATGTCAGACCATAGGTACATCGAATTCCTTGTTAGCGGATAATCAACTGGACACGATTAAAAGAGGAGCTCGACAAGTCCAACATTGCTCCCCTTAACCTCAGAAAAAAACAAAAGCTAGAGGAAAGAGTTCAGAACCTGAACGCCAGCCTCACGAAGTGTTTTGAACTGGCATGTCCATCTAGAAAGCTATCGTTCAGATCGCCCGTTTCTTGGTCAAACACATATCTGCAGAGAATCGAAAAGAAACCTATAAGAAAACTTATAAACAGATTACTTAAGACTATTTTGGAGGAAGACCACAATCATTACAGATCGAAGAAAAAGAATATAAGAAACTAATTCGGATTTCCAAGACCGCCTCTTACAAAGACGTTTGCTAAAAGATCGAAACTGTCGGTGAAACCAGCAGCCTGGTCAAAGCCCTCCTGCCTGGAATCACTCAGAAAATCTGATGGCATCTGATACACTGAGTCGAAAGCAGAGATTCCCCGTCTCATGCTTGAGGCTCGCTTCCCAGATAACCTAATGGGAACCAGCTCACAACCAGCCCTTATTCAGCCCAAGAGCTTCAGGCCTATAAGTCTGCCTTCTTTCATGTTGAAGAGCATCTAGAAAATGGTCGAGATCCATCTGCACAAAACTACCTTGCGCATGCATCTTCTGAAGAGGGAAAATCTTGCGAAAGTGAGTTTCAGAATCTGGTAGGCAGAATTGAAGGCGCGCTCGAAAAGAATGAATATTCGCTGGGCATTGAGTGTGCTTTCGCAAACGCAACTTTTGAAGGCATGTGTATCTCGGTAGTCAACACACAGCGTAGATACATCACTAGTTTAGTGGGTAAAGCAATACTGGTGAATAGGAGCTGATTGCGGATGCTCCATATGTGATATTGATATCAATTTGTGATTGCGAGGAAAACAGGGGTTGCCCGTAAGGCGGCATTCTGTCTTCTCTGCTATGGTACATTGCTCATCTCGTTCGATAGTTCTGACGTCTATTCACAAGCATACGCGGTTGATGCGGCTGTACTGTCTATTAGATCGTATCTAGCGGCTGTCTGCTCGAAAGCTAGATTAGAAATGGGCTTTCAGTCAATCTTCTCAAAACTGAGGTTCTTACCTTTACGTCAAGGAGGAAGCTGTCTGGTCTGATTCATCTAGGGTTTCAAGGTTTCACCACCGCCGAATTCGCTAAATAAGCTGAGTGCGTCTTGGCAGTGCAAAGGAGCTGTCAGCAAGATAGGAGACCTGCCATCGAGAAGGGTCTTTTGGATCTATATGGCTATGGTAAGGCCAATTATATTATATGCGTCACTTGTCTGGTGGAACAAGATCTCACGAAAACACGTTGTTACTGCCTTAAACAGACTCCAAAAACGATCTGTCTCGACTGCATGATGAATCTCCCTTCCCTTGATATTCATATCGTAGGCTGCACTCTCAAAGCTATCTTCCGTTTAAAAATAAGTGTGCCTTTGGTACAACACACACTAAAGCGTTGATGACTCCCTTTTATGACTGCCTTATGGGTCTTGTTTCCAGAACTCCAGATGCGGAAAAAATACGAAATCGACTTTCCCTGTGCCCAAGACTGGTTTCGGCCAGATTCTGAACCAGGAAAGGAATGTAGTCCTCACGGATGGCTCTAAAAAAGATTTAGGATGCTGGTGTCTTCCTAAAGACGACAACGTTAGATTTCGCTCCTTGTTAGAAACCTTGCGTCTGTCTTCCACGCGGGGATATACGCAATCCTGATGGAAACGAACTATATTGTGAAGAACAGGTGTAGTGGGCGAAGGATTTGCACCTGTAGCGCCAGTCAGGCTGCGCTTAGAGCCCTTTACAACTTCCAAGCTAGTGCAAGAATGCAAGACATCACTGAACGTAGCCGGACGGTTAAATTCAGTGAGTCTTGTCTGGGTCCTAGGTCACAATGAGATCACGGGAAATGAAATCGTCGATGAATATAATTTTTCAGGACCCAAACCTACGTTAGGACTGCCTGCATAACCGATTAATGCATCCCTAGACAGTTGGGTTTCATATGAGTACAACTGCAGATCGCATAACTCTCCAGATTTTAAGCAGACCAATCGAATGCTTCTCTACATCTCTAAGCGGTCAGCGGCCTTCCTATTGTCTGTCAGCAAGAAAGACTGCAGGCTGCTTACTGGCGTCGTGATGGGGCAATACACTTAAATATGCTGGGCAAAAGTGATACAATATCCTGCGACGGTTGCTGTAAAAGTGTTGACGATACCGTGGAGCACTACTTCTGTGAATGTACGGCTTACGCTCAAATCAGGCTGCAGGTACTCGGCGTTGACGTTGTGGGTACTTGTACTGTAGACACTTTATCCCTGAAGCGCTTACTCGTCTGAGTAATAAACTTTCAAATGAACTTTCAAGGAGTACAGTGAACTAGTTATTTGTTTATATTCCAACAGAAAAAAAGGTATGCGACAGACTATAAGACTGGTCCCTTATAGTATTTACTTTCTTCTGTGCATTGGTGTGGATAAGAGAATATGTATATTGGCAGTCCAATTAATCACCATCCAGCCTCGCAATCCGTGAACTATTTTGCTTCTCATTAGGAGTCTTTTATCGGTTTTTAATCAAATAGTGCAAACAGTAGATCTTTTCGCAATGACAAGGTCTTGAGAGACCTTGCAGTGAAGTGGAGACCACTGAGGCTTTCCTGAATTTCACGTTAAAAACCTTCGCTCAATTCTATTTCTGTGGAAAGAGAGTTTGTGAAGTTGGGGCGATCCCGCTGCATTTTAAGTGTGATGTCATGAGCAACTTGGTAGTTATTCGTAGTCCTGACCTTTTGGCATGCTGTTTACCAACGATGTCGACTGTGTCTATCATCCGCAATGTCCAGATATCACTCTTGTTTTTCCATAAGTTTTTATTTGTAAAGTTCTTTCCAGAGTAGTTAACCACTCCAATATTCAAATCAAGAAAATCTGTGTTACAGGCGTTTGGTAACACATAAAAAATACCAAAAATAGGCAGTCATCGATAGAGATGTCATTCTAGGAACAAACGCTTGAATATTCAGTGATTTTACTCAGACAGTTTGCACTTCTTCGTGGGTATCCAAAATAGCTTTTAGATAACGCGTACCCATGCAAGTGCAGCGGCTATCAGCTGAAGGAAATAATTTTACGAAACAAGAACCTATGCCTTATCCAACCTTCCTCAAATGTGTCTCTGATCAAGTGACAGAGTATCTACTTGGATGCCCACTCTGAGTCGAGAGTATGTTAGCAGCTTGTCTAAAAGCCGCAACAATGTCAGGAATATTGTAGAACAACCCCCTTTACACCATTTTTCAGTCAAACATTTTATCATTTAAAATATGAACTCCCTGCCATACGTTTCATTTCCAGGTCAACCAACCCTGTCAGTCACTCATTTTCGTGCAGATCTCACCACTTTCGTTGTCCAACACTCCAATAACAGTCCCTCATCATATGCAAATGATTACCCTTAAGTACATCCTTTCTTTTATTTGTCTATACTTGTGATTTGTCACCCCAAAACGACCATCTTATCCATTGTGTTGACCCAATTCTCCCACGAAAACACATTCCTTCGGAACAGACCAGAACTACAGCTCCAACAAAACATCGATATTCAGTCAATGTCGTCGCTTTAATTCCACAAGTAAACAAAACTTTTTTCATTGATATTCAAAATCATTTCCTGGTCTTGTTTCTGCTCTCTCCCAATGGACAAGTGTTGTTAACCTTCCAACAAACCCTCGTAGTCCGCTCCCAACCCCATCAAAACGAAAGCCAGACAGATTGAGGGAGAGAAAGACAGAACAAAAAAACTATCTATCCCCCCAGGAGTGAAGACATGTCACGTAGAAAGATCACGGGCATTCGTTTGGCTTTCTATGGTCAGGAGAAAACTTTCTCGCTTTTGAATATATTTGCTGTGCAGTGTCCTTTAAGAATATGTGTACTTTCTTGTGTCCTGATGCCCCATCTACCGTGTCTGTCCATTGCAGATAATAAAGGAAAATTTATCATCCACCAAAGATTGTAAGACAAATCTCAAACTACCCGTGTTCAACGACTCCCACTATAACATCTTCGATTACAAGCAGGATACATGGAGTCATGCAAAAGAAAAGAAAAAGAGAAAACACGGTACAAGGCGAAGAAAATATTATGAAATTCATTCCTTCAGTTAGAGCTCAGGAAGTACTCGAAGAGGAAAGCAACTCATTTCTTGCGTACGCATACACATAAAGACGGGACACCGAGTGTAACGATATTATAACCGCTTCCTTATAAAGCACCACATTCAGACCCATTACTAACGCATGTCATAAATTCAAAAACCTATTCTGGCTTCTACTAAACCCAACGGCAAAAAGGACCCTAATATGTATTCCATATGTCTAAAGGACCGGTGACCAGTGTGGCCAGAGTGAGATAGTTGATAAGTTTTTCAAAACAAATTCATAGAGGTAGTTGAATGGACACAAGTAACTGTCTCCTTTTTTATATCAGATTTACAAACTTCAATATGGTCACACTGTTGTGGGGGCTACTCCATCACCTAAAAAAGCTCTGTACAGTCTCCCTTTTGGACACCCAAATGGGATTCGATTGTTCGTTTCATTCATTTTAAGGAAGTCGATTTCAGGATGGACTGGTACCTACATACATATATTCTCTAACATACCATATACCATCAACAAAAAATTCAACAAAACCAACACACAATACCGTTGTGGTGAAAACACAAACACAACCCCATCGAGAAGGGTGCACTTTGAACCGAAATATGAACACGAATTCTCCGGCTAACAAAGCAAGTTTTGTTCACGAGTACTCGTATGTGTTCGTTCGTGATTGTCTGCAAGCCAAACGGAGAAATTTCCTCTTTGCAGACGAAGGACATTAGTTGTTTGTGGGAGGCAAGTATCTGTGTATCATATTATTATGCGTTTGTGGTTGTGCCTGTTTTTGGTATTCGAAAACAAAGCCCCCTTTCTGCGGAATGTATACACACCGACCAAACAAGAGTAAGGAAAACGATTTTGTTGTTCGAGCTTGTTGGTGGAGCAGGGGACAGTCGAAGTTTAGGACGTACAAATGTATCCGAGTAGAATGGAATTCCAGGATATAGCTTCGCTCCCTTCAGGTCTGTTGAATTCGAATTCATTATGGCAGTCAGCTTTATGTATATATAATGTGGGATTAGATGGGGGCGGCTAACAAAAACAAAAACGGAACTTATGCCCCATCACGCATAAGTTTAGGTCGTGTGTGCTTTAGTTGGCTAAATTCGTGGTTTAGCTGGCAATTTTACTCTCAAAGTAATCAATACTGTTTGCATTTTATAAAAGCTATCGTAGATTAAAAAGTGCCTTCTAAGTATTGACATACCTTATCGAAGAAAAGTTATAAAATCTAAATGATGAATTTTTGACCGGGCCAGATGGGCTCCCAGCAATATTTCTCAAAAAATGTGCCTGCAATCTTTCGCATCCACTTTGCTCCCTCATCTGTCATCTGTCCCTTACACAAGGGGAATTCCCCCAAGTTTGGAAGACCTCTTTCATAACCCCGGTTCACGGAAAGCGGTCAAAGAATGAAGTTACCAACTACCGTCCCATTGCTAACATATTCGAAAGTTTTTTATGTGAAGTTCTAAGCTTTCAGTGCAAGTCACTTATATCACCCAGTTAGCATGGATTTCTGAAAGTTAGGTCAACTACTACAAACTTAGTTGAATTCGTATCCTTTGCGCTTTCAGCCCTAGAAAATGGTAACGAAATCGATGTTATTGCTACAGACTTCGCTAAGGCCTTACGATAAAATATCACATCAAATGATCCTTTTCAAAACGTCTTCACTCGGTTTTGACCCCATATTGTTAAAATGGATATCTTTTTATCTGGAGATATAGCGTTCGCTTTAGGTCAGCCTTCTCAACGCCATTTTTATCCACTTCTGGTGTCCCACAAGGCAGCCATCTAGGTCCCCTCTTTTTCGTTTTAACTATAAACGATCTTGAGAGGATTATCAAACTCTGCTCCGTATCGATTTACGCCGATGACACTAAGTTCTCCAAAACTATTTCTTCACACCAAGACTCTCGATACGTTTTCCACTTGGTGTCTCCCTCTCGACTTTATTTTCTGCATGACCAACTTGTACCCCAGGTTCAATCCCTTCGCGACCTTGGAATATTATACCATAGAGAGTTAAACTTCCGTTCGCATATTGATGCATAATTCTTAAAGCCAACTCATCGCTCGGTTTTATCAAACGTTGGTCTAAAGAATTTCGCAACCCTTACGTGACAAGGTCACTTTACATTACCCTTGTCCTGCCCCTTCTCGAATATGCCAGCCAAGTGTGGTCCCCCTTTCAGCGAGTTCATATATCCCGAATCGAGAACATTCAACGTACATTCTATTGTGACAGCCTCTAACTTCTCAAACCTGAATACTCTCGAAAAACACAGAGACTTAGCTGACATTCTCTTCATTCATCGACTGCTCTCTGGTTTTGTGGATTGCGGTTCCCTTTACAATTCTATTTCCCTCAACACTAACCCTCGTAATTTACGCTGTCCTCGTCTCTTCTATATTCCAGCCCACCGCACCTTTTATGGCTCTAACGAACCAATCTCCCGCATGCTCCGTAAGGTCAACTCAAACCTCACCCTTTTTGATTTTCACCTGAGCACTGCTCGTTTTAAACTTAATCTCCTCCACCATTCCCTTACTTCTTAACCCCTAACTGTTGTTAGTTTTAAGTTAGTTTAAGTTTGCATTAAGCGAAATAAATAGCCCCCACCAAATTAAACCAAATTTGTTTATTCCATAAATGAAGATACCCTCTGGATTGCCTTAGTTCTGTCATCTGAATTGATGGTTACCTCACTTTGAGTTCTTCTTCACTTCGTATTCTCATGAATGTCTCAAATCAAAAGAAGCTGTCGTTAGAATGGTTCTATATTATCTTAAGATAGGAGTATATGGTCAAAACATCTGCATACGTCGAAAGCAAATACTCCCAGGAAACTAGCACCCCCTTTCCGCCAATATTGAAAACTCCTTGTTGGGACACATATACGAGTATGTATCTATCTCAACACTGAGATAACCTTACCTAACATCTAAAGAGTCCAATCCTTATCAAGCTTTGCAGCAACAATCTGCGTTCTTGAATCAGGTGGTGATGGTATAGTTCATACTTGTTTATACAAACAACAATGCTGTAGCGATTACCTGATCTTTTTTGATTACCTGTATCTGAGTTACTTGTTTTACGTGCCCGCAACATTAAAATCTGTAGTTGTCTGCCTATGCTACATTGAACCGTTTTCGTCCAAAAATATTGACCAGCATCTAATGGGTGAAATCTCAAATTAAGGCAGTCAACGTCAACCGGTATTGTGAAAATCCCGGTCAAATATTATCACTCCATCTAGCTATACTTAGCTGAACCGAAACGCTAAAAGAAAGGATTATTTGAGAATTGAGTTATATCATAGGTTTAACTCTGGTATTAAGCACAGATGCCTGCCTAGGTGGCCTTAGCCGGCGGTTGCGCCAATGCACATGACATCAAAGACGTTCTTTCTATCGTTCTGTTGGTGGTCCTCGTATCATATTTTGGAAGCGCAAGCATTACCTTAAAATACAAATTCAAAGTGCGTACATAAATCCTGCCTTTGGTGAAGGGTTGACGCCAATCTTATACCTAACACCTAGCACCTCCGCCAATCTAACGGGTATGCCACTACGTAAAGAGCTATTATACAAAGATCCAACCATCAAGTCATAAGACACCCTGCGATTTACGAATAGGTTTAAGCCACATACACCACAACTTTCCGACAATGGGGCCTGACTTTACAAGTCTAGTTGGAACCGAGTTCCGGGCTCTCCGACTCCCGTGGTTCCAGAATTTAGCCTTTAGTAAAAATCTCATGATCTTGCGGCGACTTCCGTATAGACTCCTCACAATAATCCTGGACTGATTGCCTTTACGAAGTGTATGGGAGTCTCAGTTGTGAGCCCGTTTCCACAAGGCTAATAACTGTTCTGGACAAACCGACTCAAACTACGCTACAAATACGTAGCCTGAGCAATAGGACGATGCCTCAAAATCAGGCACCCATCAGGAAAGCATCAATTAGAAAGTCAAAAGTGCTAAAATCGGTAAACTTCACGACTCTCAAGACAGAGTTCTACCACCAGATGCATTATCTGAGTCCATATAAATAATTTTATGTACACACACTCCCAGGTGACTTAAGCACTGGGCAGACAACACCCTAAGAAAGGTTCAAATCTTGACAGCGAAAAATCACTTAACTCATCTAGTATGTGACCAGCATAGGTATTTGCCAGATGTTGGCGCTAATGCTACCAATGTCGTAGAATTACTTTGTTGCCTCCTCAGGTTATAAGTATATCGTAGATGGAAAGGGTTTTCCAATAAAAGTTTTCATTTTGAACAGAGCGCTACTTCGCAACTAGATGACAAGTAAAAGCAATTCCAGTAAAAACTATTGTTAAATTGAGTCAGAAACTTGATCTATTGGAACAAGTTACTGATGTGGAGCACCGAAATCGTGTTCGTCGTCTAACAACAAATGGAAATATTGCTTCTATAGTTCGAAGTGCAGCCGAAGGCCAAGATTTCTCAGGAACTGGGGATGTCACAAACAACACTCCGCTGAATTTTGCACAATAACTATGAGCCTACGAGTATATCGTATAATTGACACAAGAACTTAAGATTCCTGACCATCAGCAGCATCATAATTTCGGCAATTAGGAACCGGAAACTTATGAAATTGACGAAGATGTAAGCCGAAAAATCACTTTGGCCTATGAGGCACATTTTCAACATCAAGCTGAATTGCCATATTTGTATCTTAGAAAATGCAAGAATGATCGTAGAGGAGCTTCTCTATACACAGAATTGGACCTTATTTCCTCGAAAATGTGTTGCTGTTACCCTGAATGGATTCTGATATCGAACCAAGTTCAATGAATTTTTATGCCCGAAATTTGAGGGAAGGGCGACATTTGTTTCCAATAAGACGCTCATACGTGTCACACTAATAGCGAAATCATTGCAATTTTACATAATAAATTTTCCGATTGCGTCGTTTCTTAAAATGGTAATCAAAATTGTCCACCGTGACCATTCGATTTAACATCATGCGACTCCTTTCTTTGGGGTTAACGCTTCCCAGTAAATTGAAGCATTCAAAGCCAACACCCAAAAATGTAATGAATCACTGATATAGTCACAAAAAAAGAATTATTATCTCTTATGTGCGCACCATCTAAGGTGAGGTCTTCCTCTACTACGTTGTCCCTCCGCGTTAGATTCAAAGATTCTTCAGGCCGGAGCATTGGTGTCCATCCCCTCTATATGTCCTAGCTATCTCACACGACTGATGCACAGTTGTCTGGCTAGGTCAATGTAGCTGTACAGATCGTATAGTTCGCCGCTGAATCTTCTTCTCCAAAGCCCGTCAACGCAAATGGGACCGCATATTTTTCGAAGGATTTTTCTCCAAAAACAACTGAGTATATCTTCATCCGCCTTCAATAGGGTACGTGCTTCAGCGCCATAAAGTAAAACTGGGATGACCAAGATCGTACATAGAGTCTCCTTAGTTTTTCGAGATACGGCCTTACTACTCAATTGCCTTCTTAGCTCAAAGAAACAGCGATTGGCAAGAGTGATTCTTCGTTTTATTTCTGCTGCGGCGCTGTGGTAGAATTTATAGCAGAGCCAAGGTACTCGTAGACAAACTTCCTTACTACCTTGGAATTATAGCTGTTGATTGTGACATTCTGTACAATTCATAGATGCTGTGTGCCCCTTCTTGTTGACAGCATATATTTGGTTTTGCCCTCATTTACCACTAAATCCATTTTGGCAGCTTCCGTTTGAATACTTGTGATAGCACCGCTGACTGCCAGCTGAGTTCTTCCAATTATGCCGATATCATCAGCGTACGCTACCTAATACTCGTAGGAGCACTTTTTTGAAAGATTATGCCTCTAGTTTTCATTTGTGAGTTATGCACAATTCTTTCAAGTATGACGCTAAAGAATTCACGTGACGGCTCGTATAATGCCTCAGCATGTGTTATATTTTTCGGAAAATAGGATAGAGAGAAAGAAAGATGTTTTGGTCTCAGTGGTTATTTCGCTCCATGGGTGGCATCCAACATCTAATTCTAAATTCTAAGTGGAAGCTTGTTGTTGTTTTCATGTCAACTACTCACCCTACTTGATTATTGTCTTGTTAAAATGAGTGTCTTTCGGGCGCGGTTGAGATTCAAAGCCACGGCCACTTACGGTGCGTGCTTCTCATGCTCTTTTTTCTTCTTCTGGAGAAGCCGATGTTCTTCCCGTCTCTTCTGTTCATAGAACTTACTATCAGCTCTTGTCCTTCATTGCAGCGCCTCTTGTAGACTTCTTGTTTAGCTGCATGTGCTTGTCGGCTACCTTCATCAAATCAGTGACTCCTTGGTGGTGGTCGCATGAAACCCAGCACATCAGTTGCGGCGTCTCTGATGTGACGTTTGCATCGTTTCGGTACTTAATGCTGGCGGTATTGGACTCATTGGGAGATTTCGGGATACGAGTTCGGCGACGATTCTGGCGGTATCTTGCGATTGCAGTTTTTTTACGTTATACCTTCTCACAGTACTTAGTTTTTCTTTGTTGTGGCGCTTGGGAAATTCGCATTCACACCTTGGCTGCAACAAGGTGATGATCCGAGTTAATGTTGGCTACACGGAGTCTTGGGACGTCCAGAATACTGAAGGCATGTTTTGCGTTTATCGCGAAATGATCAGTCTGATTTAGCGTTTGATCCAGTGACCGCTATGTTCCCTTGTGTATATTGAGGTGAGGAAGCCGATTGTTGGCTGCAGTGATATTTTATCCCTATTACGTTGCCAAATGTGGTGCCGTATAGGCTACGCTTACCAACTGTCCTTCCAAAGATGTCCTCACGTTAAAACCGTACTAGCATCATATTTCGGATATTCGGTCTTGTCGAGGAGATCGTACAAATATTCTTTGGTGGCGTCGCCCTTGTTTTCTGTGGAGGCATGAGCGCATATAAGGCTTATATTAACGAATTTATACGTAGGAGAGTCAGCAGTTTCCCGATCAAACGCCACGCAGGTCCCCAAAACCAAAGCGTGACATTAACCTTTTTCTAATTTAAAGCTCACTCACTTGTTTTTTTTAGAGGTTTGGTTTTTAAACTGGCAACACCGTTTCTACAGATTGTCAATTTGACAGTTGAAAATTGATTTTTGGTTAGTACGTTTTGCCATTTTACGATGAATAGATTAACGCCAGAACAACGCTGCCAAATTGTGCAAACTTATTTTGAAAACCATGATTCGGTTCGCCAAACTTATCGTGCGCTACGTCCATTTTACGGTCAACATAATTGTACATCTGAGCAAGTTATTCGGAACACGATCAATCGGATAATACGCATCCGAAAAGACGACAAACAGTACGAACAGATGAAGTTTTTGTCGTTGTGGAGCGCAGTGTTGAAGAGAAGCCGAATACACTGCAATTGGAGCTATGCCCATCCACTTAGTGGAAGATTTTACAGAAAGTTCTGGGCTTCAAGAGCAGGAGTTGAAACCGCATGACCATTATACGCGTCGTAGGTTCGGTGAATGGGCCGAAAACCTGATTCAACTTAATCCTCATTTTCAACTCAATGTTTTGTTCTCCGATGAGGCCCATTTTTGGTTAAGTGGATATGTAAACAAGCAAAAATGGCAAATTGGGAGTGGAGAAAACCCAGAAGCCTTTGTCGAAACGCCCTTACAATCATTAAAACTCAATCCAACGATTAACTATCTGCAATGGCTTACAAAATTAAAGGATTTCGAAGTCACAGACGGCCTCCCGGATGTTACATTTACAAGAATTCCATATGACGATTATTATTCTTTCAATTTGATACTTCTTTTCCTCCTGATTGGTACGTTGAAATGCTATGGATATTCTGGCAGTCGGAACATGTTCCCGAGGTTTTTATCATCTTAATCAGGTTTTTCCCACCTTGTTGCTTCTAAGGACTAAGTGGATTGGCTTATTGAGTATCTTTTGTACAAGTATGTGTCTAATAACAGTTTTCCTTATCACAAAATCAATTTGAACAAAGTGCAGCCATCGAATGTAGGCTCCACAAATTGTTACCGTGGTGATACAGGAAGCACCATAAAATTCCTCCTCTATTCATCCATTGAGTATGTTTTTGTTTCTTTCTTCTTTTCTCAGCTTTTTCTTGTTCTTTTTATTATCTATCTGCTGTTAGATTACATTTTGCTATTCTGCCTGCTGTTGACTGTTTTGTTTTGACGACATCTCATTCACCCAACAAGATACAACATACCCAATGCCGGGGCACATAGAAAAGCGCCCTGCAATCAACAGTTTTGTTTCGTTTCATATCAGTTGCCAGATAGAAAAAAGGACGTTTCTATGACGACGATGCGCTTCCCTGTACATGAATGTATCGCGTGAAATTGGAAAATTCTACGATACCCCCACGGCTAACCCGAAACCATTCACAACACGATAGAAGAATCTTTCTCTAAAAGTGTACTGTAAACCTTCAAGGACTTCATTTGAACATGTCTGCCAGTGGTCGGGTATGAGACATTCGTTTCTATGGAAATTCTTTAGCAATCAGAGAAATTCCATTTTCTAGCGCTCCGTCCTTTGGTAGTGCTTAAGGTCAACAAACCCATACACTTAAGGGGTTCGTACCTCCTTCCATGGTTGGGCGATTTTTTGCAGAAAATTCAATTTCGTATCTAAATGATGTGTCTAAGAACGGGCAGGAACAAGACATTATGGTGTCTATCTTAATTTTCCTCCTCGTTCATTGTTGGCTTCATATACTCATAGAGAGAGAAATTCACCTGTGTGCTTTTTCGCACTCATTTTAAGCATTTCAATGGCGGAAGAGCTTTCAAGGACTCCTTACGACGGCGTCGAAAATTTTGGCATTAAGGAAGCCTCCTTGAATATGAACATTTTCATTCGTGTAAATGAAATCGTTATTGTGCGTATTACACTATGATGTTTGTGGCGTCCTTCTTTTTCTTTTTTTGATATGCAAACATGGATTTTGTTAATTTGGATGAGGTACTCGTAACATAGGTCTAAGAGGACATTTTCAGGATATCAAAATTTTCAAGATTTTAATACGACAAAAATCGATACGATTTTTACCACGCTCAGTACGCAATTTATGATTCCACTACTACTCGTACCACCTCTATACCGTCTCTAGGGATCAAGAAAATTACTTTCATCCTAGTGACGGTAGATAAATTTCATTCTCGCCGAGCATCCTTAAGACACATGGAGGAGAAGAAATAAATCAAGAGACTAAGGATTTTCCTGGACTTGTTTGGTTGGAAATTTATCGCCTCAAAGATACGAGTATCTCGTGTTTCATTGAGTTGAAAAGGATGGTGTGGGGGAATAGTTTGAGCAGACTAAAAGAAAAATCTAACGCAAGGACATTGAAGGATTTTTTTTTTTTCTGAAAGAGTCTCTAGGATTGTGACACCATAGAAAATGGAATGTGTCATAGAGTCTCTCCTTTTGGGAATGAGAGAAGTGAAAAAAGGTTGAAATGATAAAATTCGAGTTGCGTGTTCTAATTTTGTTGGTAAACATTTTTGCGGTTGCCTTGAACTCAATAGTTTCAGATTTGTGTCAGACTTGCTGAGATTGAGGTTACGAATATGTTTGCCTGGATTTTGACTTGATAGTTTTTGAGGTAAGATGAGTAGGATTAAAGCTCGTAATAAGTTTGAGTTAACTGATTTTTTTGAAGTCTTTTTTTCTTGGTTAAGAGATACTTTATCTGCTGGGGAAAGAAAGTATAAATCAAGGCATTGAGGTTATTGGGATTTGTTTGTGGTGATTTGGAAGTTGGTGGGCCTTCCTTTAGTAAAATATTTTGAATTGTACAATATAATGCTCAGAGTTCTTAAGGAGCTTTTTTAAGGGCTTTGCTGCTTAATTATTTAAATTTCAGTGATCAAGCCGTCTCATCTCTTCATAAGTACGAGTATTTAAAATTCAAATTCTAATGAACCTGCGTTCTTGTAGTAAGGGCAATTCGAACGGTAATATGACATCCTTGCCTATGAAGAGAACTCTCACAGAGTTGCACGTGCTTGAAGAAAAGTGTTAAGCAGCAAAGTAAGTGTATTAACAAGGAAATGTATACTGCGCTTCCGTAAATGAAGATTTATATAGCGACATGGCAAAGCCACTTAAATTTTATGACAAAGAAACCTTTTTATGTGAAAAGGTGTTAGTCAACTGCAGTTTTAGCAGAATATCCTGCCGCACCTAAATATTTATAACAGTCAAGATGAAAATATAAGAACTAATTTCAGTTAGATGATAATGTGTAGACTTCACAACGAACTAAACCCTGACCCTGTGAGCAAGCATAGTTGAGCCATCCATTTATAATAGAGGTGAGAACATTCACCCCATTCTTTACTTTAGTGCCTTGTATTCTTGCGAACAGAATCACTCTTATATCTAGAAAAGTTAATGATCCTGGCATCAGTCAGAGTGATGTCATTTTAGACCCGAAAGTCTTCTGTATGGCATATATACGTACGGATCAATACTCCGAGATAGTCAATACAATCAGAAGACACATCTTTTTTTTCTGTTGTGAGCATTCAGACAAATACCAATTCCATTGTGCTCTTAGCATGTTCCTTTCCAGATAAACAGCTATCACATCAGCTCCTACTTTCTGCCTGAGGGGAGCATAAACTGAACCCTCTTAGGGAAAATATTCCGTGACGTTATCGTTCCCTCACAGTAGAGCTTATAGGAAGCGATTTCACTTATGCCGATCACATTTAGGTGCTTAGAAAGGACGTAGCTCCCGTTCAGACGCACAATAGCTGTCTACAATACCAAATGCCTGAAAGGCAATCCTTATAGATAGCCTACATCATCTATGGTCGTACCACCTACAGTTGTGCTCACAAGAGACCTTCTATTGGTATGCACGTTCATCGGTGATTTTATTTCCTCTCTGTCACCCTCACAGAGCTCACTAAATTCAGCCTTCGGATTGTCGGTCAAAAAAGCTTTGCTTTCCCTCAAACTAGCTCAGATGTGGCGAGCAGGGCCTTGAGCATAGCTTCACTGTCCCTGCAGACACCATTATAATTGTAATATAATATAATTGTGTATATATGACTCCACTTGGAAGATAGAGGGAAATTTGTGAGAATTGAGGTCTAGGATTGTCGTCCTCCACAAAGACGCCAGTGTCATGTCTTAGATGGGAGAATGTCGTAGTGCAGAGCAATATTTGAAGACCCAGACATGAGGAGGTCTCTTTGAAACCGAGATATACCGTTGTTTGGAGTATAGTTAAAACAGCAGTCATGTGAATGCAGATTTCATCAATCAACCAGCATAATATTATCACGCAGATCTAACATTCTTCGGAGACAAGCCATAATGTCTCGCTAAAAGCTCTGTTATATCTCGAGAAAAGCGAGAGGGTCTTGACAGTTTTCGACGCGACATGTTTATTGCAGAAATCCGTATTATCCAGAGTAAATGATGACGATGCCCCTTAACACTTGACCAGGCAAAGAAGTCAGGTTGCTATTTCTCGTGATGTGCAAACCTCAGATTTCGGAAGTTTGTCTGGAGAGCTATTTATGATATACCAACTCTCGATTTCGTATAAGACTATCTGCTCTAGTCATGATTCGACTGTCAGTATAACTAAATAATCTGCCTATTCCAAGAAATGACTTTAAATTTGATGAGAGCGTCAAACCTACTTTAACCAACATATTGCAGTGGAGCCAGAGGGTGGGACACATATTCGTATATGTACCTTCTCCAATCAAAGTTGACTAGTATTTCCTTCACTCACAGAGTATGTCATTAATCTAGTTGTGTTGTACATGCTGTCAAAAATTGTGGTGTCGAGGGCACCCAGAATGTCTGGTAAAATACTCACTATGCATTCTTTTTTGTCGGGTGCAATCGAACATGGCCTTCTGCGTATAAGACAAAGAACGCATTCTTAAAACAGTTTTTCTTTTCAGCAGGAAGGAATTCAGACTGCTAGGTTTAAGGCTATTGTCGTAATATACTAAAATTACTCATCTTTACCAATTTTGAGGAAAAAATGATGCTCTCTACTGGTTGCCAGGGATTTTTTTTATTTTCTATCGGAATAGGCCAAAGTAGTAACCAAGGACGCAAGCTTCCTTAAGCAGGTTCGGATTCTGAACATATCTCCGAAACACAAGTTTTCCTGACGTCACTAGTCGTGTGACTAACGGCACATCCTAATTCCTACATTCCTTCTCCTGATTCTGGTTCTGACCCAATCCATTCCTGGGAAACAGGATTATTTGTATTTTTCTGTCAGAATACACAAAGTACTAGTCCATTGTACTCCTTGCAAACTTCTTTCGTTTTTTCGAAGAAAGATAAGTAAACGCTTCAGTGATAAAGTGCCTACTGTACCAGCCCCCCATCACGTCAACGTCGTGTATTTGTAGCCTGATGCGAACGTAAGCCGGACATTCAGTTACACAGAAAGCGTCGCAGTTGTATCACTTATGTCCAGCATATTTAACTGCTTAGCAAAAGTGTAGTACCCCGTCTTAGAAAACATTCGTTTGGTCTGCCTACAAATTTTGAAGTGATGCTACCTGCAGTTGTGCTCATATGAAACCCAACTGTCATTGGAAGCCTTAACCGAGGACGCAGGCAGAATAAACGTCGGTTTGGGTCCTGAAAAACCCTCCTCTGAACCTTGCCTGGCTAGTTCATCGGCAATTTCATTTCCCGTGATCCCATTATGACCTGGGGCAGACTCAGTGTATTCAGCCTTCCGACTGCGTTCAGTGAGCCGCATCCTCTATCCATCCTGACTACATTCCTTTCCTGGCTCAGATTCTGACCTAAACCAGTTTCGGCACAGGGAAAGTCAATTTCGTATTTGTTGCGCAGAATTGTTGCGAGACAGCCGGCGCATCAAAGCTCCAATGCGTGTTGTACCAAAGACTGCTTCTCTTTAAATGGAAGACAGCGTTAAGAGTGCATCCCATGATATGAATATCCAGAGAAGGAAAATTCATTAGTGCGCCTAGAGAAAAGCCAGGCATCCTCGGGAAAGACCCATGCAACTGAAACAGAAGTCTGGTAAAAGCAGTAGTGACGTATTTTCGTGAAAGCTTGTCCCACCAGGCAATCGATGGAGAGAAATTTTAGAAATGTAGGCATGTACTAAGATCACAATGAGTATTCTCGTCGAGGTTGCTAGTAGCTTTTTACCAGTACCAGGTAATTCGAGGTTATCAAACGACACAACAGCCAAATGATCTCATCCGTCACACAAACGACTTTTATGTAATTAGATCAAGCGTGGGACTAAGGGACTCTACTTTCGATTCATTGGGGATTACCCTTATATTACGTGACTGTGTATCGTCGTGAACTGTTAAGATTGCAGTCTTTTTTTACACACCAATCTTACCTTACCCTCCATAGAAAACGCCATGAACAGAATGTGCGCCAAGAACTTTTTCTTCTTTTTAGCAAACACCAAACATTCGATTATACTTCGCTCTGCGTTCAAGCCGCTGTCGAGGAAATCACGGATGAATGTCATTATTGCGACATGTACCATTAAGGGTACATACATTTGTTGTTTATGTATCTGATTTAGTCGATCCGACGCAGGACGTCTTTGAAATGGTAGGCTCTAAATTATATTGTTGTAAAACGCAGCAAAACTCTGTGTGACTGAGGAAATTGCTTACCCCAATATACCTTTGGCATGCGTACTTTAGCTTAAAACATTGGGCTCAACTGTTTGGGAGCAGCTCATCATCCCCATGTTTATCTTCATTTATTTATCATTTTAATCCACCTTCCTTAACTTTGTTATATTGAACTTTATAAGCAAAGCACTTCCCAATCCTACTTTACCAGTAAATTCAAAACGACAATCAAAGCATAAAAAAACCCCATTCGTATGTGCCTAGTAAAACAAAACTGTGACAAAGCACTTCTCTAAATAAAACATCAAACGTTCACAGGACTAAGTCCTTGAATATACACCCTCTATCCATAGAATGCCGACATAAATTCCAACACATTTGGCCTATTTCCTGAGCATCAGTAAAACATATTTTCCATAATTAGTTCCTTCGACTGAGGGATTGTTGGAAAGTAACCACACACCAAACCCTCACTTTTTAAATAATTAATTAGACTTTAACCACGATTCCCTGTGTCAGGATTCTCATCGGGGAGAGCAACAACCCCTCCAACTAGAAGAATGTTTCAAATCCACAGTGCTACCCTTATTACCCCACAGAGACTAAACACAGAACAACAAATCGAAATGGCACTCCCCGTCACATTAACAATTCAACACACAACCACCCCAACCCCGGCCAGCCCAATTTATTTACTTTAGCCAATAATCTTCCTCAACACTGCAGACACTATGAAAAGTCGAATATGCCGGGCTGGAGTGTCATTCTCTCGACACCCCAGTCACAAAGGGAAGAGCCCAACTTACGTTTTATATTTCGACAGAACATCTACCTACACGAACTCTTAACGCACTTACAAGAGTGCCTGGAGTATTAGAAGTGCGATTTCGAAGCCCTTTGTGCAATAAATCTTTAACGACCAGTAAAAGATTCCTGGACAAAAGGGTGGACTCCGCCACTATGGTGAAAATTTATGTCACCTGCATAAGGATTCTGATCATACCCTGTGATGATGACAAGTGCAAAACTTTGACATTGTTATCCCAAAAGGCCTTCCCAAACACCTGCATATGGCTTCTTGTACGAATCCTTCCAGAAACTATAACTCAACTCCCAATAGTGCCGTACAAACCGTGTGTATGGAACTGAATTGGGGTGTTCAAATTGTGTGCCTGTTTTGTTTTCCTACGAATTGAACATCCCCATCGGATGTGATTTGCCGACTGTTGGTTCGGAAGGATAGGATGGAATTCCTTACTGTAACAGGAAACCTAGGCAAAACTAAATTGGGGAAAGTGTTCATAGAAATACAATCACCTTAGGAACATGTTTCCCGAATGAAGTGACGTGTGAAAGTGCTGAGTTTTAAGTTCCGAAAGTGAATGGAATGCAATCACTGTTGGGAGAGTGAGTTTTCCGACAAACCTTTCGCTGATTTACGAATATTTTGAGTCCACAGTACGTGCTGGCAGTTTATTCGTAGTTTGTACTTGTTCTATTGGTGATGACTCTTGTTTTGAAACTTCTTCGATGCACGTGGTTAGAAAATACACTGGAATAGGGTGTTTTTGATAAGTTTTGAAGTAGTAGACTTGTTGGACATGACTGTATGTTTTAAAGAATAATTTTAGTAGTATCTAAGGACATTTATTTAAGTTTCTTTCATAGAAAAAATAAGCGTCTATGAGCCACGAAAGTCAAACCATAGTAATTTCTGAGTTGCTTACCTTTATACTTATATAATCGCTGCCTCAGTGGCCTTCTACACTAAGGGCAACAGCGACTGCTACCATTCGGGATAGAGAAACGGTGACAGTTTTATTTCCAGTCTGCATTACTCGTATATAGCCTTCAAAATGAATATTCCTATTCTCCATCTCAAGCAAATTTTTAATGAAAGTAATGTCGCTGACGTTGCACATCGAAAATCCGAACAAGTTTCATTGATAATAGCTTTGAGACTGAGGTTTTGATATTTCTTGCCAAGAGTTTAACTCAGATGATTCACTAACAACTAACATATGTATGTGTTTGTCTTAATTGTTCTTTTCTGAAAGAACAGGCCCTTTTTAATGGAATAAAGCGAGAACTAGGGGGAAAGTTATACATCTTTAGTAAAGAGGACTTGTGAACATTTTTTATCGACAAGGCAGAAGTAAATCAGCGGTCATTACCACTTCCAGCAAGCACATCGCCGAAAGTTACATGAGTTACTGCCACCGACGAAATAATGTAGTCATAGGCAACTGAATAGAACATTTCATTCCCAGACTCTTCCACTGACAGGACATGAAATTTAAATAAGTCTTTCTCCTGCGACTCTCTGTGAAAATTATTGAAAATAAGAACCGCCTAGTTACTCGTAGCTTCAGTGTTTGTGAAGGAAATTATACCTTGTATTCGGCCGTCATCATAATCTCCAAAAAAACCTTTCTCATCTCTTGATGTTATTCAGATTTCAGTAAAGAAACTCCGTGTATACCGATTTTAATTGCACCCATGGAGAAAGGTGCCAAACACAGAGACAGAACATCAACTTCCACTGACATCTCAAAGGACTTTTTTTCAATATCTATCAGACTACTTGCTAATGTTGTTCTTGAACATTCCCAAGCGAAGGCTTCTCTATAATACTTCTGCCCTAACTCCTCTGAAATGTTCCCAGATGAATTCAATTGTACGACGCCAAATGACGAAAACACTGAAACTCTTCTTGACGCCTTTAGAAAGTCTCTATCCCCGTCTATACTTTAGACACAAAAATCTTCCATTTTCTTCATAAGCAGCTTCCAGTAAATCTATTTGTGGAAAATCACAATCCACATCCTGGATGTTCATATCAGGGTAAGCCCCTTTCGGCAATTGTGCAATTGCCGTGAAAGTCTCTCTATCTTCGCGATAGATGATCACGTTATAGTTGTCGTATTCTGGAAACAGATGGACTTATTGAAGAAGGCGCATTCAGTCCCTTCGCGTTTCACAATGCTGCTATCATTTGGTGACGCATTTAGTCGACGAGTTCATAAAAACAGTCTTTGGTACCATAGTTTTTCTTCTCTGCTGGGGCGCACATACGAGTATTAGGCTGATAGCAAGGGATCCAGCATTCCATGTGCAGTTTCGAAAATCGTCTCCATTTTTGAATAGAATGACCAAATCCGTGCTTAGGCAATTAGTAATTACACGTTCAACCCTTCGTCTGGTACATCTAACGCCGTCAAAGAGAAGAAACACTGTGAGGGAATCCGTGATCGAAGTGCTATAATTACGGGAAGCCGTCAGAGTCCTTAACGATCAAGTACCCCTTAACTTCGCTGGACTTCATTTTTTCCTAAACCTAGTGGCAAAGCTGCCAACAAGCCATCAGAGATGCCTGTTCTGATGTAATAGGCTTCGCAGACGATGAATGCCAGCTGGCGCATGCAGAAAAATGGAAAGGACCAAAAAGACTGTCAACCACTATTAGCATAAATCATAGCGCCCGCTTCTCGGAAGAAAAGAGAAGGACATGAGAAGCGCCAGATCGTGAAAAATCGGTAATGACGAAAAATCGGAAAGACGTAAAGAAATTTTAAAATTTTTTTAGAACATGCAAGCTCATTCGTACCGCTCATTCATTCATTCGGCTCAGAACCCTATACGGACGAGATTAAAAAGATAGAAGTGGACTCACTGTTGACGACCATTGCAAATATTGTAAGGATCTGCATGTTGAATATTTGGACCCTAAATAGGCCACGTGCAGTGGAGCAATTAGCAGACGCCATGGCTGCTATAACCACAGATATCACAACAAAGAATAACTACTGTGAGAAGATATAATGAAGGAAGGCTGCAATCACGCGAGACCGCCTACAGCGTATTCCGAAATCTCTCAACAACTCCTATGCCGCCAGCATTAAGTACCGAAAACCAGTAGCAATGTGCCATCAGAGATGCCGCACCTGGCGTGCTATGTTTCCTCCGACCACCACCAAAAAATCGCTGGTTTAATCAAGAATGCCGGCGAGAACTGCAGCTGCGCGAAAAATGAGAGCTGCTCGTGAGCTTTACGAACAGAAGAAGAAAAACGAGCACGAGAAGCACGCGTTCGAAGATATTGAGAGGTTTTACTCCAGGTATAACGTACGGAAGCATTAGTCATGTCTAGTTTTGGGATGCTAAACTGCTCCGTCTGTGCATAATAACGATTCAGAACGCGTACTGCTCCGTCAAGGTCGGTAACGACTTAATCGAGACCTTTGATGTGAAATAAGTCTTGTGACTTTTTTAATACGAGTATCATACTTGAACGAATTGTGCGGTACTGACACGTGAAATCTTTTAAAAGTCTATGTAACTACTATCGTACGCCGTTGATATCGAGATAATTGGGAGAAAGCAGCAGGCTGTCACTGGTGCGTTCGCTACTATCGAAACGGAAGCTGACAAAATGCGTAAATTGAGAGCAAAACCAAGATGGAGCATACGACATCGACGAATTGGACAGAACGTCTCAGTCGACAGCTATAATTTCGAGCAAATAAGTGGCTTTGTCTGCATTGGTTCTCCCATTAATTCTACCAACAACACCTAAGAAGAAATAAAAATTTTGTCCATCGTTGTTCCTTTGGGCTAAGAAGGCAATTGAGAAGTAGGGCCGTATCCCGTAAAAGTAAGGAGACTTGATATAAGACCTTGATCATCCCAGTCCTACTTTATGGTGCTGAATAATAGACTCTATCGAAAGCAGAGGAAGATATCCTCAGTTGTTTCGAGAGGAAAATCCTTCGAAAAATATTCAGTCCCATTTGGACTTTGAAGGAGAAGATTCAATGGCACTATACGAGCTGTACAGTGACATCGACCTAGCCAGAAAACTGCGCATCAGTCGCCTGAGATGGCTAGTACATGTACAGCGAATGGATGCCAATGCTCCGGCCCGCAGAGTCTTCGAATCTAACTGATGCTGCTGATGCGAATAATCTTTCATAATTCTTACTCTTTTATATTCTCCTTTCTTCTTAAGTAATTTAAGTGTGACAAATAGTGTGAATGAAAAATCAACGTACACTATTGCAAAAATTATTTCGCTGCAATATAATGGACTACGAATATGTTATTTAAATGCGCGAAGTTTAAATGACACTAAATTAGACTATTTAGAGTACTTGTTTTCTACTTCTTGCCTGTGTATCTGTGTAAGTGAATCCAGGTTTAATCCGAATGTGCGTGATGAGATCTACGATATCCCTATTATACGATATTACTATTATAGACTGCATAGGAATGACAGAATCACTGATACCACAGGTGGAGGTGTTGCAGTCTACTGTAGGTTAACTCTGAAATCTAATGAAATTTTTAAATCAAGTGAATCTATTGAGTACATTGCTGTGGAAATTAGTGACTGTAATACTACTAAATTTCTTGTCTCCTGCGCATACAATAAAAACAGCATTGCCATATTCTTCAGTACTTTCGGACTTTTATGCACTATATGAGCATATTGTTGTGTGCGGCGACTTTAATGCTGACTTACTAAGAAACGACTCTCTTGCATTTCAAATGAAAGACTTAGCGTCCTCCGTCGATCTGAGTATTCTTAACTACACCTACCCAACACGTTTTGTCCCCGATCGTACACCCAGTCTTCTTGAACTTATAATTGTCTCCGATCCCAACCTTGTCCTTCTTTTTGACCAGATACCCTTCGATATCTCTGATCACGACCTACTTTTTCTAACTTACAATGTCAAACTGTCTATATGTGCTACTACTGAAACTTTTACATATAAAGATTTTAATTCTGTTGATGTTAATGCCCTTCAACTAGCCACAATGTCTGCCCCATGGATGCAGTGTAGACAAATCGCCAATACTAATGGAAAGGTTGATTTCTTCCAATCAATTTTGACACAACTGCTTGATAGGCATGTACTTACAAAAACAGTTAGAGTCCGTAACCAAAGCTGTCCATGGTTTACCTCAGATGTGATAAACTCAATCAAAGTTCGCAATAAATTGCACAGTAGATGGAAGCGCAGGCCAACTAGCGTCAATTGGAAAGAATTTAAAGAGGCACGCAATCGTACAACTTCAATTATACGTTCGTCCAAAAAAAATTACTATGCATCCAAGCTCAATATCACCTTACCAGCAAAAAAAAACTATGGAGCAACCTTAAAATGATTGGTGTTTCTAAAGGTTTTAACCAACAGAGTGATCTTGATTCTGATATTCTTAATGACTATTTCATAGGTGAACAACTTGCTAATGGTAACTTTGATACAAATCGAGCATCAGCCTGTTCGGCCAGATCTGCGCATAGACTGGATGACTTTGAAGTTGTAAGCGTAAGCGAAATTTTTAAATGCACAATGGCTATTAAGTCTGAAGCTATCGGGGAGAACGAAATACCCATCCGGTTTGTCAAACTTATCCTATCCCAGATAGTTGCCCGTCTTACTCATGTCATCAATATCTACATAATTACATCAACTTTTCTCAGGTCATGAAAAATAGATAGAGTCCTTCCAGTAGCAAAGAAAACAAACAGTGATGCCCCTTCTGACTTTAGACCGATTAGCATATTACCCAGTTTATCTAAAATCTTCGAAAAAGTCCTGCAAAAACAAATACTTAGTCATGTAGCTAACTACAACTTGCTTTACGAGAAACAATCAGGATTCAGAGCACATCACAGCTGCTGAAATAAGGCAAGATTATGACAAGGGTGATATAAGTCTTCTTTGCCTATTTGACTTCTCGAAGGCTTTCCATAGGGTAGATCATAACATTCTAAGCTGGAAGTTCAAAAATTTGTTTGGTTTTAGCCGTAGGGCTACCCATCTTATTGGCAGCTAACTCTCCGAGAGATTTCGAGGAAGTCATTTCTGGCGGCAAATCCTCCCTACTTAAGGCCTTAGTTCAAGGAGTTCCACAAGGTTCAATTCCGGGTCCTATTCTTTTCTGTATGTTTATTAACGATCTTCCATCAGTCTGTACCTATAGTTCTGTCCACCTTTATGCAGATGACGTACAACTTCATTTAGCAAAACCATATAACAAGCTTGATGAACTTGCTGACCACATCAATGACGATCTTACCCAAATTTCTATCTGGTCCGCAGCGAATGGATAGCTTCTTAACCCAAAAAAATCCCAAGTAATGCCGATCTCTAAAAGGCGTTTTGAACTGAGTATCCTGCCAGACTTGTACCTAGGTAGCAGTAAAATAACAGCTGTTGAACACTGCACTAGCCTTGGCTTTATCATTGACCGTAACCTCTCAGGTTATAATCATACTAATGCAGTTATTGGTCGGATACACGGCTGTCTACGCAAATTGTGGCCAACATCGTATTTCACCCCTGTTGAAAGCAAGCGTAAGTTGTTACTGATCTTAATAGCACCTCTCATTACATATTCTGAAGTTGTCTATAGCGCTCTCGATTCACTGTCACTAAATAAATTAAAGGTGGCATTCAACGATTTTAAAAGTGCAGTCCTCCTTTACCTCTCATCCTTAACAACCCAACCCTGAGTCCAGGTCCTATTCCCCTTCTCTTGTATTATTATTATTATTATTATTATTATTATTATTATTATAATTGTATTAATCTTAAACTATTAAAGTTATGTTAGCTAATCTATAATATCTAAGTACTAAAAAAGATGTAAATCTTATTGTACATACCAAGTAAATAAATGAAATGAAAACTCGGAAGAATAAGCACACGTTGAGGTCCCCTCAACCGGCTTGGATTGTGCAACTGGAGGTAGTTAGCTAAAAACCGGACTAATTGGAGAGGCTTATTAGTTGAAGCTCAGATTCACCCCGAACTGTAGCGCCACCTAATTACTGCTTTTGACAGTACATATTTGCTATAATTATATGAAGCCGTCTACGGTTTTGGCATCCCTGCTTAACTTATCCAGCTCCATACGACGTCCGTGAGAATCGATTTAACAAAAATATTTGATATCAAAAACGCCTTTCGCCAAGGCCATCCACTGTCATACGATTTCACCAACATCATACTGGAGAGTAATGTGCGAAATCAGCAAGGCAACACCGGGGGAGAATATTTCCAAAACCTATACAAATTCAGCCCATGCGGATGGCATAGGGGTAAGGACTTTGTCTACCTAGGCTCCGCAGTTAAAAACACCACCTTAGCGAGCATTCAATGTTACCTCAGAAGACAAACAAAATAGCTCTCTATAAAGCATCGATAAATCCAACCCGCCTTTATGGCGCTGAATTTTATCAAAAAAAATGAGAAGGCACTTGGTCGTTTAGAGGGAAAAATGCCTCGACTGATATACGGTCTTGTCTGCATCGAATAAGAGTGAAAGAACTAAGCATGCTGAACAGCCACATGCACTTAGCTAAGAATAAAAAGTCTGAATATATCGGTTTACATGACTGGGACATGTTGAACGGATGAACTAACGCTCTGATCGGAAGGTCTTCGAGTCCATCAAGGTGAAAATTTCAATTCGATTAGGTCCTCAACTAACCTGACAGCAAAGAGCCCGGTTGCCTGGAAAAGTATTATTCCGATATCCAGACTTTTCGTTGTGTCCCTTTTTACTATGGAGAATATTATTCTTCTTCTGGTAATATACTCGTACTAGTTGTAGTAGAAGTTGTAGCGTAGTAGCTTAACTCGTCATGAAAAACTTAGGCTTCCACAGTCGCATCTTTAATGGATAATACTCGTATACACATGAAGGATACGATTCCTTTTAATAATCCCCTGTACACAGGCAATGTTAGGGAAGTCTACACACTTTGACCAATATAAGGTCCATTATGATACGACATGAATTTATTAGTAGTTTTTTCTCTACCCGTTGAATTAGTTGAAAGTTAGTATGTCGAATAAAAGCTATGTAATACAGCTTCTAACTTGGATTTTTATCAAATCATTTAGATCCATGTTTTCCCGTCCCTCCTTTTCCGTAGGAGAAAAGGTGTCAATGCAGCTTCTACAGAAATTATTTGCATATATGACAGCGTCCAATAGTGAGACGGATTGTAGACCTAAAATCAGCTGAGGAAGATCAATCACAAGGATCCCTTCGGATCCAGATTTGCCGACATCATTGTAGATGTTAGCTATCTGACTATCAGAAAAGATAGGCATATTCCTAGAAAGTATGATCGCTATTCCTTCCGCATAGAATACGACACCGTGCTCAGAAAGGCGGAAGAAGACGCTAAGACTTAGCCGCTATAAAAAAAAAACATATTTTTTCGGAAGTTTTTGTTAATGAAGTCTGTTTCCTAGAATCATCTGCTATGTAGCATTATTGCTACTTGCCTTGCTGGTCCACTATGAGGACCACCCTTGAGCCAATACCAAAAATGTTGACGGGTGGCAGATGAAACAAATGATCCGGTGCTCCATGAGAGCTTCTCTTCAGTGTCGAACAAGTTTTTCCTGTACCCAATAACATTTTCAAGTTCTCAAAGGCTTTATTTCGTCAGAGTCCTTCCAATTATTTTGGAGATTGCCAGCATCAAACAGAGATACATGCAATCTGCAGACAGACATGTATATGTATAACACCATGTAAAGAATACGAAAATAAACATTGTGATACGGTTACATCATACAAACAATAATTTTTACTTTGAAAGAACCGAACCGTCTAAAATGTGCTCATGCATGTAGGAGCCTTCGTTAATTTTACAAGTTTCTCCCTTTTGTTGACTTTGGATCCTTGTTTCTCTTCTTGCCATTCCCCATTTTAGTACCTTCGTCAGACATGGGTACGTTTCATTTTTGCAATAAACCCATCCCAAACGAGAAAAAAAGGAACAAGGAAACCTTGTGCACGACATAAAACATAGAAAATATGCTCTTTGTTCATTGTTCACACCCTCTTTCAAATATATTTGGAAAAAAAAAAAACAGGATACTCCATCCCTCTTTTTGCTTTAGAAAAGGAAATTTTTTACTTTCGGAGAATTCATGCAACCTATGCAAAAGGGATCCAAGAATGGATGTCCAAAAACAAAAAAAAACATAAAACGAAACAAACGCTTTCAAATTGAAGCAACAAATCGTCAGGTAGGACGTTAAAAGGATACCAAACATGGGTACTCTACCTGGACGCCCGCCATCAATTTAAAAAGAGACAAGATGGGTGGAAAAGTCCTATTTGAAGTCGGCGTTTGTATTGTACATGTACAGATGTACTGACCCAAATATGGAAAAACTAAATATAAATCATGAAGAATCTACTGGCAGGACCTCCGAAAGAGCCAACTCAGCATAAAAGCTTTTTCAGGTTACCTTTCCCGTCATTCATTCAGGGAAATGATTTATTTGAGTTTACCATTCCATCTAAGTTGGTTTTTATCGGTCTGGTGTTCCCTTTTTTTTTTGACTTAATGAGATGAAATAAAATTGCCCTCATCAAGGACACGAAGGCAATCAGATAGATTGAAATGATGCTCGTTTGTCGTTTCTCTCTGGTGTAAGGATAAAATTTGTTAAGTTAGAGACTATGGCAAAATTCTCATTGCCTCGAGTGCATTCTCTTTGGTCGTTACATTTTTTACAATTACAAGTATTTGCGGCAGACAAACATATCCTATTGGAGCGGGATAGGTAGGTATGAGTACATAGGTCCAGGAAGGAAAATTTACTTTGACTTGCAGCATAGCCAAAGCACTTGGCAGGATATTGAAAGAATTCTAAATGATTCCCGTCACTCCGGAGGGAGAGAGATTGATAGAGTTGGGACTTAGTGTTTACAGTGAGTTCCTTCAAATGACTCTGTGTCTGTCTGTTCGTTTGTCAGTAGTCGTTTATGTGTGTGTTTAGATATTGTAAATAATTGAAAAGGACCGAACCTCCTGTGGAATGTACAGACAATTATATTAAAAGGACACATTTCTTCTTCGAGTATTTCTTGATTGGAAGGATCGGAGCTATGTATGCATACGAATGTGTGTATGGATTTCCTCTGAAGTTCGTTTGAAATTCCTTATGCACACTGTGAAGGGTGACAAGTAGAAGGATAAAGTTTCTATAAGACGACAACACCGGAGACATGGCATGAGGTAGTTTCCTGAATATTTATTGTTTTGTCAACACATTGCTGTCCATTTGACCTATCAGTGAACTTTAGACTAAGTTTTGTCACCTTTGGAAAGTGGCTTTGTAGAACTCTGAGGGAGAGGCTACGTTTGAGTAGGATCATCTGTTGTCTGTTGGGTTGACCATACCGAACAGGAACTGCATGAATATGAACTGCAAGAAATGTCCTCACTCTTGGAAAACTTTTCTTTTGAAAGATGACAGCGTGACAGAGTTCTAATACTTTCTGGGATGACAACAAACGCTGTAGATGATAAAACGGAATACAAGGCCAGAATGTTAGTCTGCGAAGATGTAGAGTAGCAGTCAGTGCTGAGAATATGGAAAGACTCCTTCTGCAGGCTATGTGTCGGCGATGGTGGTCAACCAGAATAAACTATTCACCCTGGACGAAAACGATAGCTAATGCCGTACCCCGGACTAAGACGATGTTAACGTAGCATAATCAAAACCGAAGTCCAAGAAAGCTTCCAGCGCAGAAGGACTGCTTTCTGAGCTATTTAAAGCAGCTTTAGATAACCTGGTTGGGAATATACACCAGCGATCTGTATGATTTGGACAGAGAAACGTATGTCCGAAGCATGGAATCTCAACTCCGTATCGAGTATCGAGGCAGATGTCAGATAAACGCTGTGAAAATAAATACATCGTATCATCAGAAAGGGACGCGCACCACCGATGGCTTGACCAGAGGTTTGGACCTTTTATCGAAAGCGGTTGCAGAAGCACTTGGTCGTATTGGTGCCGTTTGTATTGGACGGGACAGCGACTAGTCTAGTCAGGCGTTGCCCAGATTGACTCCAGACTGTAGTCCCAACTAAGTAAATTAGTTAGTAACAAAGAGCTGTACTTCGGGCAACTTGCACTAGAGGATTGATGACTTTTTCTTTGTTCTTGAGATCGACTGGTTCTTGGTAGGCTCTGAGCCGGGATTACCAGTACCAATTAAATTTTTTTTTTCAAATATAGTCGTCGTACATAGTCGGAAAGTTGAATTTATTAAGTCTTGCCTAGGTTGCGGAACAATTTGGGTTTATGAGAAATGACAGCACCGTTGTACTTGTAAGATGTCAGTGCCTCTGGTGACTGCTGAGGTTTTCGTTAATGCAGTTGTATAAGATGTTCTTAAGACTACCAGCATGCAAATTTGCAATCTCTCAGCTTGCCGATTTGTTTAGATATAACCAATATGCTTTTGCCTAGCGTACAGATGCTCCATGCTGTGGCCGTGAATGCTGATTCTGTGGACACCATCATTATCCCATGCAATCTTTATCTATGCTTAATGCAATACTGAATAATATACTAATAACAGCCCCCATGGTCTAGGACCAGACACGCTCTTACCACTTCCTGCAGGGTGAAGATGCTACAGATGTTTGATGCTATAAGATTGTCTTTGATATAAGAGGATAAAATCTTCTCCAATCGTAGGGGCCACTTTTAAGCGGTGGAGTTTAATCTGTTCCGGTCGAAGCATTTTTGTTAATTTCATTCTATCACCGTTTCGTTGCCATCCTCTGAATGATCAAACGGAATCTGACAGAAGCGCTTTCTCCGTCTTGATGAGTAGCTGCCAATATTTTGGTTTCACTCGATTTGTCAGCCATGACCGTCCACTTTTTGGATTCCAATTAGGCGACCTTTATTTACGTCGGTTACGCCATGAAAACTCTGTGTCGGGTTGGAATCTCTTTGAAAGCCCCTGCAATGTTCACGAATTTGAATCTGATGAAATTAGCTAAGTGCTGATAGCTCCACATTACGAATGAATTCCGTTCAGCTTAGCTAAGCGCCGGCTCATCGAAAACTTTCGCATTGACGGGCCTTCAATTGCCATCGCTTATCCCACTTTATTGTTGCTTTGGACAAAAATACTACAGACCAGATAGTTCCTCGATGCATCGTTGGAAAGTTTAGATACTGCTTTGTGGCGTCTTTTTTTTCTTACGTCCATATTTATAATAATCGTCACTTATCGGGTACCCTATTTCTTGGTTTCTCGGAGAGCTCACTTTCTTGCTTGCTCTTCCTTTATGAAACACTCGATTTTTCAGCCATCAGATTTTAACAATTGAAATGATTTCCTGTCGGTCCCGTAGGCTACAACGCAGAGTATAGTGTTCTTGCGACGGAATTTCCAGTTTAATGGCATCGGTTTTGTTTGTGGTGTTCCCTTATTCCGGTTCTTGAAGTAACCCACGATTAAATCGGTAAGGAGTAGACGGTTTCGCTGCCGTGGTAACGATGAGCCGATTTGTGCTGGTAACTGTCTAATCGACTCTTAATCGGATAAACAAGGCAGTAGAACGATCCTCGCTTTAGGTGGCGCGCATAATTGGTAATTTGGTTGACAGACTGCTGATATTAATAATACCCTGGTATTATGAATATTTCGCGTGTTGTTTTCTGCTCATTTAACCGGGTTTTCTGAATGGTAACGATTTGCAGCTGTAAAGGGGGTCCGTTAACTGTTCTACTACATGTGGTCTGGTAAGCGTGCAAACCTTCCACTTGCCGCCGTAGTTCGTTTTTCTGCTTTCGTTAACTGAGATCATCCACAAAAAAACCATTAAACCATGCGCCTGGTTGTCACGTTAACGTAAGGCAACTATTCAGAAGTTTCAACACCCAATCTAGAGTATGGACCATGCACAATTTTGTTGGTTCATTGAGAACTTCCCTTTCGCTAATTTTACTTCGATATTCTGTCAAGATACTGAGGAATTCTCAAATGATCTGTCCTCCGATTATGAAGGATTGGGTCAAAGGAAATTACCCCAAAATGGACACCGTCGATGGCGACCATTTCAGAGATGTATTTTGCCTGTACCATGCTTGTACTTTAAAACCTACACAGCTCGAGTATTTGTGTAACTGTTCAGTTACATTTACGTGGTTAGATTCGGTATACAGCAAAGCAGCCGGTTATATTCCACAATTCTATCTATTCTTTCCCAATCGGGCTTAAGAACTCAGAGATGATTGTTGTATGTGACACGTGTTTTACATTGAAATGTAAGAAACAATGACCAAGGGTGAGGGTGACGCATGCATACGTCCCAAGCAGAAATGTGCAATCTATGCCTGTCATTCGGTAGCAACCTGAATCATTTCCTCTGCTGTCCCTTGCGGTTCGCACAAATACTCTTTTCTCACACCTTATCTCTGCGAAAAGTTCGGCGTTCGACACCAAGTTCAGCTATTCTTATCACAGAGGCTACGTCGCCTTAAACTTATCCCCTGCTTCACCACTTATCAAATACCATCCGGTATACTCAAAACTCTTAATTTGCAGCAATGGAACTTCATCATATCACATATTGAGAGTATGTAAAGATCTAAAAGTATCCAGATCGGCTTTTTATCCTTTTTCCCCGATTTATGAATCAATAAAGATCTAATGTTCAATATTCTCTAGACAAATAAATAAATAGTTGATTCCACAATTTCCTATTGAGTGGAGATTGCATGCATCTATGATTGCCTCCGGTAAGTGCAACCACAATCTCTCATCAACAACTTTTCACCACAAATATCTCTACAACCACAATCGCTTTTCATTCCAATAACGTCCCGATGGCATTTATGTAGATACCATATCTATGAAGCTCTGATTCATCACCAAGCAAACACCATTGCGCTTCAATTATGCTTACCATCCTACCAATCCTCTTTCACTGAGATTGTTAATTCCAATTGAACACCCCGGCCCATGCAGAATGAAGCAATCAACAACTGTCAACGCGATGCGACTTTATGAACTTTAACTGCGGTGACGAAGGATTTATTTTGTCTCACTGTTTGTTGATTTCTCCACTTCCAGAAGAGCACTGACTCCTCTTGCTTCCTAACTCACCCAGTACTTCTCGTAGTCGAGTGTCTTATTGTTGTCGCCCTCATCAGGCTCCTATTTGACAAATAGGAGCAGCAAGCACAACCGAAAGGAAGGAATTCAATTCTATGGACTTGGCGCAGTCAATAGACTCACTGCCTACCGGTAATCTATTTGTGCCTGGTGCTTGTTGCCTAGTGCCTAGCGCCGAGTGTTCCTCCATGCCAACCTAGAGTGACGCGCTTACAAACAAGACGAAAGTCAATTGTACCGAGTCCATATGGAGCACCAGAACTGCCATGGAAGTGTGCTAGGCCTATCCATATCATGAAATCACAGTCGTGATGCTTACGGATATGCACACTGGCACAGTACACCCCCAACAGTAAGTGCACTATTGAAGTTGAAGTGTCGCCACGGATTTAATGGGCGACACTGGAGGATACGTCTGTACATTACCCCAGAAATCTACGAAGTCTGCAGCTACGACGACTATAACTTAAACCACGAATAGAATAGAGGTGCCGGAGCGGTGTCAAGTGCCGATGGGGTGACAGGGCGACTTGTTGGACGAGTTGTTTAGCATGAGGATTTCGCACTTATTAATGATTTCCAACTTGTCTAAGCGGTTTTTCATTGTCTTTTTGCCTGTCTTTTTCTTCTGTGTTGAGCGTACGTTACTTTTGTTTTGGTTCTTCTTTACAGTATGCAGTTTGTGACAAGCTTTGAATTAATCGGAAATTTGTTTTGCTCTTTTTCTCGTTTCAGGTATGTTTTGCGTCGTTTCGTCTTGCATCAGCTCGTGCAAGTTGGCTGCTTGAGTTAAACTATCTACAGATAAGTATAAAATAAATGTCTACCTACGAGTACATTGTATCTACATATCTTTTTTTATTTAAATCAATGAGGAAGTATCTCAAGATACTTGTTTTTTTCACATGGACATAGAGTTGAGGGCAGAAAAATCGTTAACGGCGCCAATTAATTCATTTAACCGGATTCTCACTTCTCGCGTGAATTCCAATTTTTTTTTTCAATTAACCACTCTCTTTGAGTCAACAAACGTGGATCACAGAGCAGATAGCTGGATTCAGGGATTCAGATTCTTATTGCCATTCGTTTGAGTTGGAATTTATTTATTTTGTGGAACCTACTTTTGGAGGGAGGTATGTGTCTATGAATTCCATTTTCAGTACTTATACTCACTCGTACATGTATCCATTTGTATGCCTTAACACTTCTCAATGAGGAACCACTTTTGGCTCGTTTACGGCCAACTAGCTTTGATATGCTTTATGTATGCGAATGTGAATTCTGTTGAACAGGTTTGATGGATTTGATTTTTTAGGGAAAATCCCTTTTGGCTTGTGGGTTCTGCTTTAAATTTGTGCAGTCTGTCGGCTGGATAGGGCACTGCATGCAATTAAGCGCAAGTGTTGATTCATAACTATTTTCGATGGGACTTGAGAAGAGTGACATTGATAGAAAGAATAACTTTCGGATTTCTGCTTTACCAAAGCCATCCTATCGAACTCACCTCACAGTCTACATGTTGATTACTGCGTATACTTTCGGCTCCTTGTGTTGTAAATTCTAGCGGAACCATAACCAGGTGCAGGCATAGAAAACTTGCATAACTCTCATACGGAACCACGAAAGTTGGATGAATGCAAAGAGAAGGTATTACTCTATTTACGTATGTGTACTCTATTTGTGTCCCAAAAATTCGTTCGTTCAAATTTTAACACATAGGCAGACTACCACGGAAAGGTCAAAGTGTTGCTTTTTATCGGTTGCTCCGAGTGGGCTCTCCAAACATTCTGGCGAAACTTGCCATGCAGTACGTTCCTATGATCGACATAACTCATTTGAGCAAGTCATTCGAATAACCATTATTCGTTTTAGCTCTATGCACGCCATAATAATTAATGAGTCGATTCTCCATCGCTTATGCATATAAGGTTTTCCAATAAGGACTTGACAACTTTTTTTTAAATAAAACGTAAACCATTTGAAATATTTCATAAACTTTATTATCGGCTTGAAGTACAATCAAAACATTTATGAATGGAACTCGAGTTCGTTCATATGGCCACCGCGGGCACGTTTGCAGCTGTCGATTCGTTGGACTTACTCACCATACTTACTCTTCAATAAATCGATTGTAGCGTATGCTGTGTGGCTTGTGGCATCGTCCTGTTGAAACCACATGTCGTCCAAGTCCATATCTTCCAATTCGGGCCAAAAATAATCGGTGATCATGGCGCGATAACGCTGACCATTCACAGTAACGTGACGATCGTTATCGTCGACGAAAAATTATGGCCCAATAGCGCCGCCGGCATACAAACCGCACCAAACAGTTATTTTTTGTGGATGAAGTGGATTTTCACCCGACCAATAACACATATTTTGCTTATTGACGAACCCATTGAGCCAAAAATGAGCTTCGTCACTGAAGATGATTTTGCGATGAAATTCATCATCTTGGCGACGCATCTTCTCCAGAACCCAATCGGGGAACGTACGTCGCTTCAAATGGTCCATCGGCTTCAATTCTTGAGTCAGCTTGATTTTGTATGGGTGTAAACCAAGATCCTTACTCAAAATACGCCATAATGTGGTCTGAGCGATACCCAATTCTTGAGAACGGCGTGGAATTGACTGCTTTGGATCGTTTGCTACGGACGCCTAAACGGCAGCGATATTTTCGACATTTCGACCAACCCGTTGTCTCGCTGACACGGCAACATCACACAAAGAATATGTAGGCTCAAAGTTTTGCACTAAACTTGTTATTGCCTGTCTACTAGGGCGAGAATTACGACCGAAAATTGGAGCTAACGCTCTTAGAGTTGCAGTCACCGACTCCGAATTTCGGTAAAAAATTTTTATAATTTGCAGACGTTGCTCGTTCGTGTACTTTACCATGATGAAAATGTTGAGTTTACTGAATAAATTGACAGTGACAGTTTGATGATTAGTGAAAGAGAGCGTTCACAAATTAAATTCATAGTTGTCAAGCCGCAATTGCGGCTGTATCAACCTACTTTATGCCAAAAACTAGATTGCCCAACTTTGCGTCATCTGGTACATTGTCACAGTGAAACATCATTTTTTTTCTTTATTAAAAGAGGTCGTGTCTCTTTTTACTAAATCGCGGTCATTATAGTAACGTTCTTCAAAAAGTCCATAAGGATTATTCCCTTCAAATCCCTAAAATCGTGGTCATGACCTTTCCAGTTGATGGGACCGTCTTTGTTTTCTTGGGAGCCAAGTCTCTGGCGTGTAGTAATGGATGCAGGTTTCATCAACGATGATGACTCGGTGTAAGAACTCCTGCGGATCTCGCTTAAAGGGCTCCAAAAACGTAAACTAGTTTGACAGCTGTATCTGCTTCCTTTCCACTGTGAGCAATTGTGGTGCTCATCAGACCAAAGCTTTCTTATGTTTATTGCCGTTGCGTACGATATGCCTATGACCTGTGGTGGAAGATTCAAAATTATCAATTCAGCGAATGGTTTGGCCTTTGTCCGCTCACTATGTTCGAACTTCTAATAACATCCAACTGTAGGAACATAATCCTCGACACCATGACGTACGCCTCTATATCTATCCCCTGTGCGAGTTTGAGAGACGGAAATACAGTAACGAAATATCTGGACTATACAGCGGCATTGACTTTGTTAGAAATGCGGGAATTCATCTACTTGAATGGCGAGGGCATGTTGAGAAAATGAACACCACCGCCAGGAGCGTCTTCGAATCCATCACGAATGTAAAACTAATTAAATAGAAATCGACTTCAACTAACTTGATGTGCGGAATTGGAAGCGATTAATTCAAGTTCATATTCATTAAACAGCTCTATTGGTTTAAACCCAGGTCAACTCCAGGCTATAGTGCCATCTATCATAGATGTTTGACTATGTTGCTTTCGTAAAAATCTGAAAACCCGATCGTAACCCTCAATTGCAACAACGCGGCCCAATCGTACGCCGTAGCTGTGTCCTATTGTCTCTAGTCTTTCAGAGTGGTAATTAGTAGGTAATAGCTGGTAATTAGTAGGAAGACTAAGAATATGGAATTCAATATCAAGGCTGTAACTTGCGATGAATTGCCACTTTATTATCACTCACCAAATTGCGTACGTTTTCGTCTAAATGACGCAACTGCCCCTGGTGTCCTGGTGTTATTGTCTTAGAATTGAATGTGTCGACAGCTTTAAATATCTGAGCATCATATTAGACAATAAGCTAAATCAAAGGTGCAGTATGGTAACTCTTGCTGGGGTGGCGCTTATTTTAATAAAATAGAGCCTTTGTTATCTAAACAAAAACATGTTATTAGAATAATAAAGTCGATCGTAGGACACCTAGTTTCGAGTTACATCTGTACTTTTATAAAGTTTTAAGAATATTTTTCGAAAATTCCGGTTTTTACGATGTTAGATTTCATGAAAGTCATAATTTGCGCGTCAACAAAAGAAACTTCGTAACAACTCCGACTATTTTCAAAACACACTTTTCACGTTTCTATTTTATTACCGCTCCACGACTTTATAGTTCTTTACCAGAAAACCTTAGATGTGAGAGGCAGAAAACTGTATTTTTAAATAGTATTAAAAAATGGCTTTTCACTTTTGACCATAATGATATACGAGTACATATGTAGATACATCCAGTGATATAAATTACGAGGGGCGTTCAAAATATTCTCGGTATCGGGGTGAAGCTGTGGTTGTATATATAAATTGACTTATATTTATCAAGTTATATTATTATTTTAGTGCATTCATGTAAAATTTCATATAAATGTGATTATTAATTCGCGTTTTATCTCTAGTTAAACAGAATCATAATGGCAACTGAGACGATGATGGTGAAAATTGAGCATCGCGCTGTAATTAAATTTCTCACTAAGCAAGAAAAAAGTCAAAAAACTATTCATGAAGAGATGGTGGCTGTTTACCAGGGTTCCGCACCTTCATTATCAACTGTGCAAAAGTGGTCAAGTGAGTTCAAGAGAGGCAGAGAGAGCATTGAAGACGACCCCGCTCCGGCGCCTCGGCTACTGCTTGTACGGGAGAAAGCATCAAAGAAGTCGAAAAACTTGTTCTTGAGGATGCCCGAATAAAGGTGAAAATGATGGCAGAGATCACCAAGCTTTCAATTGGTACCATTCACACCATTCTTCATGACCATCTTAACCTTTCAAAGGTCAGTGCAAGGTGGGTGCCACGAATGCTCACAGCGCCTCAGAAAAAAGTGAGAATCGCATGCTGTAGAGAGCTTTTGGAGATGTGTAGTGAGAACGCGGACGGTGTTATGGATCGAATTGTTACTGGGGACGAAACACGGGTCCACCACTATGACCCTGAAAGCAAACAAGAGTCCATGCAGTGGCATAAAAAAGGAACAGACCCCCCGAAGAAATTCACTCCGTCTGCCGGGAAGCTCATGGCCACAGTTTTTTGGGACTCAAAGGGAATCTTGCTCATTGAGTACAAAAAAAAAGGTGAAACCATCAACGCCACATCCTACGCTTCCACTTTGCATAATTTGCGGGAGAAATTAAAAAGAAAAGACGGGGTAAACTCGCAGCGGGTGTGTTGCTTCTTCATGACAACGCTCCTGTTCACACGGCGCGAGTTTCCAAGGTTGTGGTTTCGAAGAAATCCAACACCCACCCTATAGTCCAGACCTTGCCCCTAGTGATTATTTCCTGTTTCCGGATTTGAAAAAATGTCTTCGTGGAAAAAGATTTTCGGATGATGAAGAACTCAAGTCGGCAATAAATGGGTATTTTGCAACGAAAGAGGAAATTTATTTTTTTGAGGGTTTAAAAAAGCTTATCTCAAGATGTAACAAATGCATTGATGTTGGGGGAGATTATATTGAAAAATAAAAACAATTTAAATTGAATTCGCATTTTCCTTCATATCGATACCGAGAATATATTGAACACCCCTCGTATTATTGTTTTTCTTTTTATTCTTTAAACTAGATTTTCGCATTGTATTATCTCCATCAACAGTTTTTTTATTATTATTATTGTTTAGTCTAAAATTTTGTATTTACGAGTATAAGTACCTACTTTCGCCACTTGCCTAGGCAACAGATTGTACATAGCTATTTCTTAGTTAAATAAATAATTGAAGTATTATAATTTTAAATTTATATTTATAATTTGTCAAGAAATAAAGACAAAACAGAAAAAAAAATTAGAGTAAATAAAAACAGTAAGCACTTACGAACCAGACCATACACCATACTCGAACTTCACTAGGAAACTTTTCGCATTAAAGGATGTTTTCGAAAGCCGTTATAAAAAATTTAATAAATCGCCCGATAATTTATACTATTCAAGAATTATTGCTCTGCAGTTCAAAGGTTATTATTTTTATTTTTATCTTCTTTTCGTTTTTATTGGAAATAAATTTTATTAAATTTGCTGGATATAGACGGTCGGATCATGGGTGAATAGAGGATATGGTATACGTGAGTATGTATACACTTTGTGGACTGTTTAAATTATAGTGTTTGAGCAGTGTTTTGCTCACCGATATCGCTAGCCGACTTGATACTTGTTACAAATCAGGCGACAACATGTTATATACAGGGTGTCACAGTTTAGGTTTTCGTCCTGTTAGCTGAAGATTCCTGAGGTTATGGCAAACAAAAAATTGTATTTCAGGAGGGATCTATTTTCACTCCCCTCCGAGTTATAGGCCGTTAAAATGAGGAAACTCTGATTTCGAGGTAAAACTTCTTAAAAGGCCGTAGCTTTCTTAAGGATTCAGCTTAAGAAACCATTGTGCACATTTTTGTATTTGTATTTGTTATTTATTAACTAACATAATTTACAATAGATTTTATATCATCTTTTAAGCTATAAATGAGGAATTGTATACAATACAAATATTCAAAAATTCATACAGTTAAATTGAAATTAATGATAGATTAGAGAGTAGAAGTACTCGTAGTTTAAAAATTATTTCAATAAGATTATTGCAACTAATTAGTTTACAAAAAAGTAAAAGTATATAGTCTTGCCTTTATGAAATTACACCATGTACTTGTTTTATCCCGCCAAATGCCGAAAAGGTGTTTTACCAAAACTGTTCGCATTATAAAGTCTCCTAACGCTTAGAGGTAGTGAGTTATAAAAATGGACAGCATGAACGAAAAATTGTCGCTCTGAACTTTGGTAATAGATACGCGGCTGGATTAAATTTAATGATCGGGTTGAATGTGAATTTTTAAGTTTTTCCAATAAATATGGAGACTGCTTGCTAATAATAATTCTATGCAGGTACTTGATTGTCCAATATTCGAGATATTTATCAAGAGTACATCCCAATAGATTTTTAGCATATTGGGTCATAGCGTCTCAATCCATAAACATAACGGATAATGCTCTTGAAAGCGATGTTGAGCTTACGTCTAAGGAATGCACTACAGCAATAAAAGATTTCACAGCCATATGTAAAAATTGGAATCAGTAGAGCCCTCACTAGCATTATTCTTGTATGCAAGTGAGTGAAAGACTGCGACACAGGCATAAGTAATCACTTTTCTGCGTACGTCCACGTCTGTAAGTACAGACCAGCTGTTTTGGCACTTAGTGAAACACAGGTCGATCCCCGCCCACACCTCTCAGATCATTCTGATCTGAAGCTACCTGGCTACGAACTAGTGCCATTATTCTTCTCTCACCGCGGTCTCGCCATTTATGTGCGTAGTGATGTAGCTTACCAAACTCCACCACAATGTGATCCAAGTTCCAATCCGGAATTCAACTTCATGTGGTTAAAATTCCATCTCCGTAAGCAAATTATACACTACTGCTTTATTTATAGAAGCCCCAAACTGGACAGCAATTCAACCTTTAACGAGTTTGATGCGCTGTCTGACTCCATTCAAAGAATTGTATCCCTGTATCCTCATACTGAAATCGTTATTACGGGCGACTTCAATATACACAATTCTGGGTGGTTTCGACATTCTGGACAGACAACACCCGAAGGACGGTGTGTTGAGATCTTCGCTGCGGAAAACAACCTAACGCAGCTTGTAAATGAGCCCACGCTAATACCAGACGTTGATAGTCATACCGCCAACACCCTGGACTTGTTTTTAACTTCTCACCCTGATAAGTACACCATTGATGTGCTCTCCCCTCTAGGCTCGTCGGACCATTGTGTCATATCAGCTAATTTCTCGTACACCGACCACACAGTTAGAGAAAAAATTCCTAAAAGAACCGTATGGCAATACGAGAAAGCCAACTGGAGCGGTCTTAACAGCTTCTTTAGGAATTGTAACTGGTCGTTATGCTTCCTCGATAACGACGTGGATGCCGCTGCTGATATGATTACAGACACCATTCTCTTTGGAATGAGATCCTTTATTCCTCATCGGATAAAGAGTATCAAACCAAAAGAAAAGGCATGGTACGACTCGAGCTGTAAAGAGGCCGTCAGGGTTAGAGAAATGTTTTTTCGTTCCTACAAGACCAACCCGACAGATTAAAACCGAAAAAAGTTCGAACGAGCCAGAAATGACTCTTTGGATAAGGCCAATCTGCTTGCTGCACACTTTGCGGCCAGCTCAACACTCCCAGATTGTGCTTTGTCTCCGCCTACACTTGAGTGCGTCGAATCTTCAATGGGACGAATCTACTTTCGCACTCGTGTAGTAGCAAGAGTACTTAAAGATCTCAACATACATAAATCCGCTGGTCCAGATGGTATATCTCCCCTTCTTCTGAAGAGGTGTTCTTCCTCGCTGGCAAAACCACTGCGTAAGCTTTTTCATCAATCCTACACTTTAGGACTCTTCCCGAGCAGATGGAAAACAGCGTTTGTCCAGCCCGTCCCTAAAAAAGGCGAATCATCTTCTCTCTCCTCCTACAGACCCATTGCACTTACGTCCCTTCTTTCCAAGGTCATGGAAACACTAATAAATCGTCAGCTCATGAAATATCTCGAAACACGAAAACTTTTCAATGACCGGCAGTACGGTTTTCGTAGCAACAGGTCCACTGGTGATTTGATGGCATGTCTCACCGAAAGGTGGAACCAAAGCGTACATCAATCTGGCGAAAGCAAGATAGTTGCACTTGATATTTCTAAGGCATTTGACAGAGTTTGGCATCAGGCTCTTTTGTCGAAAATGCGTGCATTTGGGATCGACGACTCTCTTCTTCAATGGATTAGAAATTATCTTTCTGAACGTTCAATTCAAATTGTCTTGGACGGTTTCAAGTCTGATATTCACAAAATAAATGTTGGTGTGCCCCAGGGCTCTGTTCTGTCACCGACACTCTTTTTAATTTTCATTAACGATCTCTTGTCTACTACTTCTAATCCAATATATTCCTTTGCTGATGACAGTACTCTCTGCTTTTCATATTCGTTCCCGGACTCACGGCCCTGCTCTTCGGCTGTAGTACGAGAACGGCAGCGTATGCTAAGCTCATTAAATTCCGATATCAACAGCATAACCAATTGGGGAACTATCAATAGAGTGGAATTTAATGCTTCCAAAACACAATTCTGTCTGCTGTCTTTAAAGCGAAATTTAAACACCCAGCCATTATCTATGAATGGCACTTGCATCGTCGAAACCGAAAAACTTTCCATTCTCGGTATGAGTGTCAATGACAACTTATGTTGGAATGACCACATATTTGATGCCGCCAAAAATGCTGCGAAATGTCTAGGTTTCCTCAAGCGATGTAAGAAATATTTTACCCCCTCTGATCTGGCCTCAATATATAAGGCATTCATCCGCCCAAAATTGGAGTACAACTCCCACATCTGGTCAGGTGCTCCTAAAACATCTCTGCACCTGCTAGATAGGATTCAAAACCGTGCGATAAAACTTATTGACGATACTAATATCAGTCAATCAATGGACACCCTCGAACACCGACGAAGTGTCTCGTGTCTCACTTTGTTTTATCGCTATTTCCACCACCAGTGCTCCACTGAAATCGCCAGTAGCATTCCGCCCATTCAAACTTTCAACCGTAACACCCGTCTCGCTATGAATGCTCATCAGTATACCCTCAAGCCCATTTTCGGACGTACTCTAAAATATCGTGATTCGTTCCTAAGCCGTACAACTCGCTTATGGAATGTCCTGCCGATCTCTGTATTTCCTGGTCGTTATAACTTGCAAACATTTAAAAACAATGTACATCGGTACCTCTCTTTTCTTCCTCCCTAAATTTCCTTTGCCCGCGCTGTGTACAATCACCTTAAGGGTACTCAAACCCCTTGAGCGCGCGCTCATTATAAAAAAAAAAAATAAAAATAAAAAAATATTCCTTAGACATCCGTAAACTTTGCCTATAATAGTGGAGATGTGATCATTCCAACTTAGAGTACTGTTAATCCATACACCAAGGCTCTTTACTTTGTCAACGAACTCGATTGCATCATTACGAAGCAATATGTTAGGAAGATTAAAGCCATTCATGCTGCTTCTGTTAATAACAAGACATTTGAATTTAGTTGGGTTCAGTCTCAGCGAATTATTTTCAGACCAATCTAGAATTTTTTGAAGGTCTTCATTAAATTTATGGGCAGTTTCGTCAATGAGGCCTAGTTTAAAACTCAGGTACAGTTGTACATCATCTGCATACTTATGCAGCGAAGAGTGATTGATAAGTTTTGGAAGGTCATTGATAAATATTGTAAATAATAATGGACCCAGTATGGATCCTTGAGGTACACCTGCTGAGGTTGCAATAAAATCCGATATAACATTTTTAACCACAACAGCTTGTTTTCGTCCAGGAAGGTAGGTTTTGATAAGCTTGACAGCAGATGATGAAAAGCCGAAAAGCTTCTTGAGTTTAAAGAGAAGCGTCATATGATCCACTGTATCAAAGACCTTGGAAAAGTCAAGTAGGGTCACGAGAGTTGTTAGGTCTTTATCCATCGCCGCTCGGATATCATCCGTTACTTTTAATAGAGCAGACGTACAGCTATGATGAGGTCTGAAGTCAGATTGATGTGTACAAAGTAGCTTATTGCGTTGGATATAGACGCACATCTGTTGGTGTAATATCCTTTCCATAACCTTTGACAAGAAGGGAAGAATGACAATGGGTCCATATTCAGCCGAAGAGTTAGAGGATGCTTCCTTTTTAATAATTGGAAGAATTTTCGCAATTTTCCACTTTCTGGGAAAAGTGCAAGTCAGTATAACCCTATCAAAAATATGGGTTAAGACTGGAAGAATGTAGGGTAGTACGATTTTAATGAAAATCGGGTGAATTTCATCAATACCAACAGCGTTAGTCTTAATTTTAAGTAAAGCCTTGCTGACATCAGCTTGTTCAATACAAGCAAACTCAAAGCCATTAAATGATATGTCTAGTGAGTCAGTAATCGTGCTGGAGGCCGTTTGTACTTCCGCGAATTCTCTATTGACCTGATTGGGATCTACGTTATTTATTTTGACATTCTTTTTCCGACCAACACCAAGCTCACGTAAATTATACCAAAGAGTTTTTGATGGTAACTTGTAGTCAAAGTGTTTATCGTAAAATGCTCTTTTAGCTTGTTTTATCATAGAGTTGACCAGATTCCTCAGTTGGCGGAAATTGTTATAAAATTCTGGGAGTTTAAAACGTATCCACTTCTTATAGGCTATATCTCGCATATTTTTAAGGTAAATAATTTCGCGTGTAAACCATGAATTGTTTGAATATTTTATCACTTTAGTTCTAAGTGGTACATGTACATCAAATAATTCCAATAAAATATGTTGAAAGATATCAACCTGAGTATCTGTAGATACTTCATGATAAATTGGATGCCAATTTATGCTTAGAATATCATGCTCCAGGCCATCAGTATTAAGAGTTTTAAAGTCTCGGTAGGTGTATTTTGACGGTATTTCACTATAAGGAAAGTCAAAAGTTAAAAAGATTAGATCGTGTTTCGGGAGCGCTGGAGCTGAAATCTGACTGTAGAAAGCATTGTGACAGTCATTGGAAAGGAAGAGACCTAAAACAGTACTGGCTGCTTGAGTGAAATGCGTAGGAACAGTCGTGTTTATAATATCCAAGCCAAGAGTTTTTACGGACTGAGTAAATGCCACGGAGCCCGCATAATTCAATACATTATAATTGAAATCGCCACATAGAATAGTTTTCCAGTAAATTGAAAACGGGGCTTAAATCAACATAGCTATATGGTCTGTAAACTACACCGAGAAGACGCTTAAGAAATCGTTGTGCACACTTGAAATAGTGGTTTGCAATACCTTCCGTTGTTCGTAGGTGGAAAAATTATACATAAAAATCATAGATAATGAGGAGAAGACAAAAAGAAGATAAAAAAAGTCAACACAAAGTTGGAAATTTCGAGATAAATGCAGTTTTCTAATGAAATTGGTTCAACGATTTTTCAAAATGTTAGTTTCAAAATGCCATAATTTTGGCTGGCATTCATCGAACTCGACGAAATGTTAGTAATTTTAGTTTTATGCACACTGAAATTCTCTTTCAAAACTGTGTACAACGATTTCTTAAGCTGAGTGCTTTAGAAAGCTACGGCCTTTTAAGGAGTTTTATCTCGAAATCAGATTTTCCTCACTTTAACGGCCTATAACTTGCCATACAATTTTTTGTTCGCCATAACTTCAGGAATCTTCAGCTATCAGGACGAAAACCTTAATTGGGACATATTGTATATGTACATTTGATTCCCATTTGTATCCGCATCAATCCATCAATTCTGGCTCGAAGACATCAATTAATTCCTTATTCGTTAATGGATGGACAGGGGCCATAAATAACAACTCTGTGCAATACATCTTTGATCTTTTTATTACAAAAAAATTGTCAGGAAATGATCCATGTTTCTGGAGCCTTAGTAGTAAAATCGCATCGTCATTTACCTCCACAGCGTGTCTCCTAAATAAAAAACAGTATAAAACTTCTTGTAGACATCGTATCGTCATTTAAAAACAAAAAGAAAAAAAAGAATTTTACAAAAAATTTCAGCTCACAAACAAATTACCTTCTTTATTCATGGACCTCATAAGTAAACACATAATGTTCATACATCTGTGGTTTCGGATGGCAAAGGGATTTCACACCACTATATGATCAGAAAGACCGATGGCTGTATTTTTTTAGCGAATTCAGTCTCGAAATTTGGCCTTGCGTCGGCTTATTTCTCCTATGATTCGGACTCCCACCGTCCACGCCAATAGCCGACGTCATTGAATACTGTGAATCCAGAAAGATGGGCCTTATATGCTAGGATGTTTACGATCAGAATACTTTTTGGGGCGGGCCAATGCAACGTGGGAGGCAATCATTCCCTGGACTATTGAATATTGCTTGACCTCGCTGTTTACAATGTTGGCTCTCAGCCAATATTTGTTACAAAAGTAATCGACCTAACCCTAGCCAACCGGAACGCTAAGTAGATTACCGCCATCATGTCAGACCATAGATATACGTACATCCCGTTCAGAATCGGATAAGAGATCTCGACCTTGTTGAAGAGGAGGAATCAGCAAAAACCAACCAAATACGGAGGAAGGAAGTCTGCGTATCCGCCTAGACAAATAGCGGAATAGAGTATAGATGCTTTGAACTGACATGTCCGGCCAGTAAAACCTCCTGCAGATCACCTGTTTCATGGTGGAAAGCATATCTGCAACTAATACGAGTATGTAATGAGACCCGAAAACTTCTACAAAGGTAACTTATGACTGTTTAGATGGATGACCAGCTCTACAGATCGAACCAAAAACTAATTCGGATTTTGAAGGAGATCTCGAGACAGGCCAAAGCCTTCAGCAAGACTGGAAATACTCACGAAATATGATGACAGCTAAAATAAGTCCAAAGTAGAGATTTTCCCTCCTGTGTTCAAGGCACACTTCCCAAGTGACCTGAACAGACCTCGCTAAGAACCACCTCCTATCACTGAAGCTGCTAATGAGCAGTATAACACAACCCTCCGTAGCTTTTATCTATATCATCGGTTAATGTGGTGGATAAGCTTTTTTTCTACTTTTCAATTCATTTTTCACATCGGAGTGTGTTTTTATGGTACAGAACTTTGGGGTAATAAGCCCCAAAGGCCAGGTTATTTTCGCTGGTCATCGTTCTTGCAATGTGGCTTCGAATCATCTTAATTAGGAAATTGTCAATCCTGTTTAGTTGAGCCCCACCGTAAAGGGCCTTGTTGGGATGATATTTTATGAACTCAGATTCTGGTGTTTTGTGCAATCTAGGGCAGGTTCTGCGACATTGCGTTTGAAACATCCGAATTGTTTCCAATTACGTTATCAAGTTACACCACGAAAACCAATGACCACTTGTTAACAACTCTGCTGAATCCCTGGCGAAGAGTAAGCCTTAATATTGAAAATCGATATGATATGATCACGATCGCCAAGAGCCTCAGACCAACCAGTCTGGCTCCTTTTATGTTGAAGAGCATGGACAAGCAACTCCAGCAGCAGGGAGGATCGAGCTAGAGTCTCTATATGGCATGATGATGAGAGAAGTACAGCGTAGCGTGCGGCATGAAAGCGCAATTGCATCAATGCGCTTGCTATAGAAGCAAAAGAAGCAGTAGCCAGGTGCGACAGCAGAACCGTTTACAGAATCACCAAAGAGCTAATAGGTGGCCGAAACTCTACTTAACACCCAGTGGGTGTTAGCCTATATGGTTCGTTGCTCATATCAGATGAGGATCAGCTCAAGAGATGGAAGGAGCATTTTGCTTCGGTTTTGAACCGATTATTCGCCAGCAATATGCAACCAAGTCAGACTGAGGAGTCCGTGGAAAGAAATGCCCGAATTCGCATCACTACCCCCAGTAAGGAAGAGATCATTACCGCGATGCTGTATTGGCTGAGCTAACTGCTCCCACTTGTTGGGAGAACCTGGGAGGCCGAGAGTTTTCCGGATGAGTGGAAGAAGGGAATGTTCGTCAAGCTCCCTAAAAAAGACAACCTAATGCAGTGCGAAAACTGGGGAGGCATCTGGGTGCTGCCTGCTGTGGCTAAGATAATAGCTAGAATTATTCTGGAGCGAATTAACGAGCACATTGAAGACACACTCGATGAAGAACAAGCAGGTTTCGGCTCTGGATCCTCCTGTGTCGACCACATCAACACCCTGCGGATAATCATCGAGCAGTGTGTTGAATATCCATCGATTTCGAAAAGGCGTTTGATAGTGTCAATCGGGAATTTATTTGGCGTGCCTTGTGCAGGAGAGGTATCCCAAATAAATTAATAGCAAAGGCTACGTACGATGAGTCCACATGTCACATTTTGCACAGAGGAAACCTGTCTGAGGAATTCGAAGTCAAAAGTGGAGTTCGGCAAGGCTGCATTCTTTCACCAATATTGTTTCTATTAGTGATCAGTGACGTGCTAAATGCGGCTTTATCGATGGGAAATGGAGGAATTCGATGGACTCTTACATCTGAACTCAAACACCTTGACTACGCTGACGATGTATGCCTACTATCTCACAGAATAATGGACCTTCACCAAATGACAGCAAATGTGGAGAGGGAAGCAGACTTTGTTGGGCTGAAAATTAAATCAGAAACCGCACACGATGGCGCTTAGGCGTTGTAGAGGCCCTATGACCCACAATGGGATATAGGACATAAGTAAGTAAGTATGGGTAAATGGGTGAGCTCCATGTGCGTATAACAGCTTGACGAACATATCCTCTGTCCAAGATCCAACATGCCTACTAGTACGGAAGATCCAGAAAGACTGCGCTTTAAAATCTGGTGGACAGAACTGAAGTCACACTTAAGAAGAAGGAGTACACGCTGGGCATTTGCATCGACATTAAGGGTGCATTCGGCAGCGCAACTTTTGGGAGTATGTGTCATGTGTCTGGTTCTGTCATCTACACGGCGTAGACAAGTCACTTGCATTGTAGATAATAGCAATCCTGGTGCTTAGGACCCTGAATGCGGATGCTGACTGCAGGAAATATTTTATGGGGTGCTAAACAGAGTTTCCCCGAAATGCTGCGTCTCATCTCTACTGTACATGTTGGTATATTCACTGCCTTACGCTCTCAATAGTTCTACCGTCTACGCTTAAGCATACGTAGATAATGTAGCTGTATTGTGTGCTCTAAAGCGCCGACATCCCTAGACGTGGACGAAAATATTAGAAATGAGCTTTCAGTCAATTTTAAATTACGGAAAGGAGGAAGCTGACTGGTTTGACTCTCTTAATGCTTAAAAGCATCAGCATTTGGTTTTCAAATAAGTTTATGTATTTCAGTGTCATCCTGGTTAACAAACTTCTTTATACTAAACATGTCTCGTTGAATACCTCCAAAGCGCTGTCGGCCTTCTTGCAATATAAAGGAACTTTCATCAAGACATGGGGATTGTTGTTGCGGAGGGTCGCTTGGATCTATACGCCTATGATGAAACTTATTATATCTTATGCATCGGTTATCTAATAGAACAAGCTTTCACATGAATACTTCACAGTTGCTTTAACCAGAGAACAATCTGTCTCGGCTACATGGGCTGCACTCTCAAAGCTATCTATCTTTCGCTCAGAAGGAAGGTGCAACTTGAGTTTTGATGACCTTACGCTGACTATTATTTGACATGATCATGCCATCGGATACAATGACACCAGAACTTCTGTTTCTGCGAAAGTACGAAATCGACTTTCCCTGTAACTAGGAATGGTTTTCGGCCAGAAATCGAGCCAGAAAAGTAAAGTAGTCGGATCTTTAGATGACTCCAAATCCGATCTCGGATGCGGCGCTGTTATCTTTTTGGAGGATGGCAATGTAAGAAAATTTTCGCCCGTCTGAAGAATCATTGGAGGGGTCGAAATTACTGCATCTGCAGCGATAGCCAGCCTACAGTTAAGATTATTTTAAACCCTCTCTACACTTTGGAGTTTGGTCGAGAATTCAAGGCTTCTCTAAACGCAGTTGGAAAGCGATATTCATTGAATCTTGTTTGACTCAGACTCAGATGAGTTAGGATTGGTTTCACCCTTGGGTAAAACTTCCATTCATAGATGGTTTTAGTGCAAGCATGACTGCAGATGGTATATTTTTTTTTAAGGGTGAAAGTAGATCACATGAACGCTTCCTGATGACTATAAGAAATCAACGACTTTACTACTACTCCTGCAGAAAAGACCGCAGATTGCTTACTGGTATCTACGACGCTTGCTGTAAGAGTGATAAGGACGCCGCGTAGCACAATCTCTGTGAGCTTCCTTAACTCTAACTCGCAGACAAGCGAAATGAGAAAGTTTATCAGATAACGGCAGTCTAATAGGACTAAGACTACTATTGTATTTGAGAATAAATCTACGCCAACTACAAAACCATCAGCCTCTCTAATGCCACTTATGAACGTGAATTCTCACTTTTGTCAAGCTCACAAATGCCTCTTCGATTTCTCCAATACATTGTATGGATAGTCTCAAGTCAAGCATAAGATACGTTCTTTTAGAAAACCCCAAGACACTGGTGATTAGTGTTACCAACTTATACTATCACTATCTGATCAAAGACTTAACCTGCTCCGTCCAACTGTGACAATTTCAAAAGATGAGATTAAACATACACCGGAACATGTCAGTAATTTACTGACATTAAGCTCTTTCTCTCTTTTCAGCGTCCGTATCTGTATGTGTATGCACGGATAATTTCTCTATGATTTTCGACTGAAAATCGCCATAATTATCGCATCACTTGTATTTAAATTACGAGTACTTAAATTACGAACAACAAAAAGCGTTTACTTCAACTTCTCATTAAAAATGTGATTGTCATCATTACTGTCGTCCGCGTGTTACCCATAATTACATTCGTTATTTCGAAAAAGATTCCGGTGGGCTCCACGCTTTGTTTGTGGGATCGGGTATTCATTTGTGCATGTTCGTACATATGTCTCTACGTCGCTTATAAACCATTTTGGCAACAGATTTTAATAAAAAAATAAAATTATATTAATACTTGTCTGGCTGTTTGCAAAAGGCTGGCCTGTTTTGGTCTGGTGCATAAAAGCAAAAAATTATATAAAATTCCATAGACGCTATAGGCCATAGTCTGCGGATAGAGATTCAAGACAACCCACAATTGAGGTCTAGATATGACAGTTATGCGCGAGATATGTTTGTATGTAAGATCATACGGAAGGATTTTATGCAAGGAAATGCTGATAGTTTTTAAGTCAGAGTACTAGCAAGAGCTTGCAATAGAAGATCCTGCATAAAACGAAGCAGTATCCTACGAAAAAGTAACATCTTTGGTACTAAACAATTAGACAGTCACTTTCACTCCAGGGCCTACCTTAGCGTATCTTAGTAGCAATCCAACTGTGTATGGTACACAGTATATCGTTCTTGTTTAAAATCTGTAGAAGGAATCTGCTATGGTTCCATGGTCAGAGAAATCGCTTTTATGACCTCGTTGTTACATTGAACCACTCAATTACATTAGCTTATACTGTCTTTTCGTTCTTATTGCCTTCTTCCGCTAGGTGGCGCTTCAGTATATGGACTCGAAGATCGTTTCATCTGTTTTTGATAAAGTCTGTTAATTCGCGCCGTACAATATATGTAACTGAGACGAAAAGGATATCATAGAGTACTTCCTCAGTTGTTCATGATTCAATGAAACAGCGTTTCGTGAGAGCGAATTTTTGTTCGTTTTCTAAGACGCTATCGTTGTTTGAATTTTTAACGGAGCACAGGTGAACAAGTATATATATGTCAAAATAGTTATGGCGTTCTTAGACGGAGAATCGTACCAAAACCGAGCGGCAACACACTTATTGTTGGCATTTGAAACATGTGGGGTTTTGAGCAGGAAGAACCTTCTGAGATTTATACCCTTATCTTGAAGGTTCATAGTAAGTGGTCTCCATGCAAATTTGGTAATTATAAAAACCTACCCAACCGGTAGTCTAAGTCACAGGGCATTCATCTACATTTGCCTTTGATATAGTGCCGAAGGCGTTGGTAATGAAAGTTCCGACAACATAACCTTGTTTTACCTTGGCGTTCTACTATTCCTATAACTGCCTTTTGTGAGCGTGGAATTGTAGAAGTTTTTGAAAGATTGTGAATCTGACGATGGTCGACATGATATCGCGTCTCCTTCTTTAAGAAATTCTTGGTGGTGTCACTACTGATCTTTATGAACAACGAGCATTCTCCATTCCTATTTATTTTCATTTAGACATGTATAGCAAGCATTCTAGAAGAACCATCGCTATCTAAATTACCCTACCCCAGCGGAAGAGTGGGAACCATTGTTAAATCCTTAAACTACATATATCCTACCCTCCTCCCTGGACATAGAGGGAGCCTTTAGTAACGTACACAAATCTCTGATCAAACTAGGCACAGGGTAATAAATTCCCCTGAACCAGGGGATACTCAGAACAAGAATTATTCATTGAACACAAGGAAATAGTCACTCAACCATAGGAACGCCACAGGGTGGCGTTATTTCTCCTCTACTCTGGCTAATGGTTATGAACAAAATTCTTGTAAGACTAGATAGAGAAGGACTCAAAGTGGTAGCGTATGCGGATGATGTCGTGATGCAAGCATCAGGGAAGTTACCTTCTGTTTTCACTATCAAAACCAAAATTACTGATTAGTTGTCTTAATGGTCAACGGCTCACACTATCCTCCAGCGCTAGGTATCTGGCTGCCATGCTTGACCTAAAACTTAACTGGAAGCAAAACATCGACCACAGAGTAAGGAAAGCATGTATCGCCTTCTATGCATGCAGCAAAACCTTTGCAAAGAAGCAAGGAGTTCAACCAAAGATGACCTTCTGGATGTACACAGCTGTAGTGGATCCAATTCTCACCTACGGGTCACTAGTATCGAAGGCCTTCGATAGCTTAAATCCAGATTCTTTTGGGCTGTTCAAAAGATCATTGCGTTTTTTTTTTTCATTTGATTGTCGGGAGCATTCATTAAATACACGTACTGTGGATTAAACAATGCTGTATCGTCCGTTTTGTTCGAAGAAGCCAAGCGATTTCAAATGGACATGAACGCTTCCAATGGACACTTGTAGAGCGGTAGCAAGCTTCCGAATGGTTAAATGGTTATTTGCTTGCACCAATGCTTGGATTTTATCGCCGTCTGTCTTGGAAGTCCTACCGGAGCGATGAGCTTCTTCAACTGAAAAATCACCATTACAGAATCGGGCGAATCAGTTCTGGCATTGGTGGGTGTGTTTCAATGACATTTCTGTCGTGAAATTTACGCAACTTATCCCTTGCCACAGTTGCTTTCTTCCCCTTTTTGAAGTATTAAAGCAAAATAGTGTACATTTGCTCTTCAAAAGTCGACCGAATCGCGTCAAATTCTTTGTTTTTTTTGGTTTTTAGGTTAGTTGTCAACAAAACAACGCGTGCAAACATTTGCCATATATGTCACTCTCAGATACAAATAAACCAGTGCGAAGCCATCTATTACAAAAACGCGCAATGCCTTTTTATATTAGTTGCTATTGTATATTACATAGAGACTAATTTTGATGGCGCTTATTATCATGTATTGAACAACGGTAATGTGTCATTAAATGTTTGCATTCTTTGACCACTATTATTTGTTCTTGTAATCGGTAGTGTGATCAGAACATCACTATCCAGAGGAAACATGCCGCTGATATAGACTAATCGAGGGACATCATATCTTAAATGTCTAACATACGCTGAAGACGTTTCCCTACTCTCATACAGGAGTCAAAGCCGGACAAATTAGAGTTCAAAATAAAAAAGGCTTAGACAAAACCCTAAGCACTTTAGTTTCTTAGCATGATACCAGTGCGGATGAACCATAAGTAGATTTCTATATCTAGGAAGTATGATCTCATAAACTAATCGTACCAAACGGGATGTCAAGAGCAGAAATCGTAAAACAAAAGCTCTGTCGGTGTGCTATCAAAAATCCGTGAAAGTTATGTTTTCAACAGAGAAACCAAGCTGAGACTATTCCGATCGAATGTGGAAACCATTTTATGACTGTAGTAGCTGGTAGCAGACCAAACCCGATACCTTACGGAGCGAAGAGTGCTCCATTATGAAGTACGAGTACTATACGAGTATACCATGGAATCTACTAATCCAATCCAATAGACTAGTGGGCCGCCCTAGACAGACATGAGGAAAGACAGTCGAGGAGGAAGGAAACTCACGTTCATTGGGAAACTCCGAACACGATGACGTTATTGCCGCTCTTTGTTCAATGAAGTGGTAGCGAAGTGGTTAGTTACATAGAAGAAGAGGAAAAACTCAACTCCTTCGGCTACAGAAATGGCCAACAAATTTGAGGTCCTTCCACATTTTCTTCTTCAAACTAACACTGCTCAGAGCCCCATTCTTTGTCTAAAATTGTTTAAACTAAACTGCATTGATGACATAGGTATTGCGCAGTTTATTGGAAACTATAAGTGTTCAATGAACACTCGTCTCACAATAAGTACTTCTCAGTTTCTCCCTTATTGTTATTTCGCCCGGGACTACGTCAAACAGATCAAGGGTTTTCATATCTTTTTGAATGCTCTCTAATTTCAGGCAAAAAAGTCGTGGTCCAGTAAGGTACTACTGAGGAAGATCATACATTACATCATACATCGTACTCGCATTCCTATGTTTGTTTTTATTCTGAATTGGACTAAAGTAGTTAAATAATGGAGAACATAATAACATATGGTCCGGTAATCTCCATATTCATCACAAGTGGATTTATCCGAGCGATTAAAATTAATTGGTAAAATCGTCACCAAGATCATCGAATGCCAACAATTTCGTCCCTATTTACGATTGGAGTGAAATCAAGCGAAATGTGCTACTGTCTGATCGTAACTCTGACGTATGTAGATGGTAAAAAAATTGAACGAAATCATTTTTGTGTTAATTTTTCTAAAGCTCCATTGAACGCAAATTTGTTGCTCTCTGTTTTGATTCAATCTTTTCCAGATGTTTCTCATCTGTTATCCAATTAGTCGATAATCGAGTCGGAGACCAATAATCATCGAACCTTGTGCGTACGAACACAAATACAAATGATTTGCATTGCATCTATTATTTTTTTTTTTTTCAGTTTTTCCTCATTTCCTCATTTCGTTTTACATTTTAATTTGAGCACGTACTACGGATACCTACATATATGGTATCCATTCGTTTGAAAACAATAATTGAATCCGTAAAAAAAACCAAAATAAAATATAATAATTTCCCACAATTACACAATCATCTGGGCATTTGTATTTGTATTGTAATTGTAGTCGAAAATCGTAATGTGGCTTTCTGGTATGCAATCTCTCCCGGCAATTAGGTATTCGTAGATTCGCTCAAGTAGAACGTTATTCAAATGTAAAAATTTCAAATTCAATTCAAAAACAAAAAGTTAAATCTTAGTTTTAATTCGTAATAAAGGTTTGTGTTTTAGCAGGGCCTACAGTTGTTAATTACCTCGATGCAATGTTTCCAGTGCTGATTATCGGGAATCTTATGAATTTTCACATTCTAATTATATTTTTCCAACTAACGATTTATTATATAAGTGCAAAATGGTTTTGCGTTTTTATTAAAAAAAAAAAAAAGGTTTAACGAATAATTTAATCGGTATGGGATTTTTTTTTCGTATTTACACGTCGAGAGTAATAGTGTGTTTTGCTGTTATTGTGTAGCTTTACGAGTCTATTAACTTTGACATATTTCGCTGTGGTTGTAATTTCGTGGAATTGTGCAGAAAATTTATGGCCTTTTCGCGGAACGTGTCTGGTAGATAATGGGAAAAATTGTTTTACGGCATTTACATAATCTCGTGACGCGTTGTAACTACTTATAGTACATTTGTATCTGATTTAAACCGGCGGCAGTTGAGGTTAGGGTTTCCCCGGATCTGTACGATGGTGCGAATTCATGGATTTTAAAGTGTTAAGCTTATTTTATCATCTACCTTTGTTTCCTTAGAACAAGTATCTCAACCGCTCCTAGATCCCACTTTTTATAACATCTTGATTAAGGGACTGGCTTCTGGCGTATGTAAATATTTGTCTCGCCCTTCTTGCTTACTTTAATGCAGAGTATGCCGTCTTATGTCTTCTTATCTTGTGATCATCGTTTGCAGCGAAACAGGTGTTACGGATAAAGATTTGAGGTGTCCTGGTAATTCCGAAGAACATAGTTACAGAACTAAGCTGCCAGACAATATTATATCGCTTTTATAGGGTGAAAATTAACTGGGCAATATGGGCCATGAGTTTTATCGCATACTTTTAAAGCCTGTGTAGTAAGAGCAGAGAAATTGTAGATCCACCTCACCAAATGGGGGTTTTGACATTCATACCGACATGAAAAATTGTTCGCTTTCGACAAGTGACATTCATGGATAATGGCTTAGTTGTTTTTTTTTTAAATATTTGATTCCTCTCTGTTGATTGTAATCCCAATGAAGTATGCCCTTACTATCAGAATTTAATGAGAATGGCATACTCTACTGACAAAGTTTGACAACCATACTGGACTAAAAGTAGCAGACAACTGATAATTAATAAAAATTAAAAAAAGAGTATCGGTAACAGATTGGAGCCCTGGGGCAGACCATCATTTATTTTGTGGATGTCAAAATTCAACTCGAGCACAACAACTGGATTGACAGTTCCGATAGTTAATTTCTAATCCATTAAGGAATAGATTCGTCGATCACAAATGAGCGTACTATATTACATGAGAGTCTAATTCCAAGCTCTGTCAAATGCCTTTGAAATGTCAAATACTATCTTGACTTTGCCAAATTGGTGCAGTCTATGGCCCACTTATCGGTGAGGCATGGAATCAAATCACCTGTGGACCTGTTGCTATGAAAGCTGTACTATTCCTCAGGAGCTGACCATCAATCAGAGTATCCAAGACCTTAGAACAAGGGTTGTTAGTACGGTGGGTCTGTAGGAGGGAAGACGAATGCTGTTTTGTTTCTACTTGGAAAAGTCCGAATGTCGAATGATGGGGAAGTTCTTCAAAAGAGGGGAAAATAAACCATTTGCATCAGGGGACTTGTTTATATTGCTACTACACGATTGCCAAAGTGAATTAGATCCATAGAATATTCGACGCGCTTTGGTGCAGGTAGAGACATAACACAATATGAAAGCGTTTAACTGGGTGCGAACTGCGAAGTAAGCAGATTGGCCTTATCTGAAGAGCTACCAGCTTATATTTACGGTGGCGCTACAGTCCGGCGTGAACCAGGGCTTCAACCAAAAAAGCATCTCAAGCCATCTCGATCTTTAGCTAGCTGCCTCCGGTTTCTCACGCTAAGTTGGTTTTAGTCAACTTCCACTTGCATTCGGCACCTGAGTCGAGGTATTCCTCTACGGATTCGATTATTATTCCGACCGGAGCACTGGTGACCATCCTCTCTGTTGGACCTTTACTCTTCCCGATAAACCGATGTCGCTGTACAGCCCGTACAGTTTGCCGTTGTATCTCCTCCTCCACTCACCGTCTATGCAGTTGGGACCGAACATTACCCGAAGAATTTTCATCTCAAAGCAGCCAAGAGCACCCTCATCCATTTTTGGTAAAGTCAGTGCTTCTGCCAGGGATTTTTAGGATCTTTTGTTACTTTTGTTGTTCGAGAGAGGGCAAGACTAGAGTATTCTTCGTTTGACCTCAGCGCTGATTTTTATTGTCTGAATTGACAGCGGAGTCTAGGTAGATAGAGTCTTTAACTACCTCAAAGTTATTTCTGTCGATAGTGACGTTCTGTCCGAGATGTCAGTGTTGGATGGCCTTTGTTGTTGATAGCATATAAAGGGAAGGCCATCTAACGTTTTTTGTTTCAACTAGTGTTTTCGTGAATGGTAACACTTAGCTCATGTCTGATTTGACAAATAATTAGTTTTGTCCTTCCGCTGAACGAATATGGTTGTGTATACGCTTGAACAACGCTGGGAAATATTTCGACATTACTTTGAAAATTATGGTAATGTTGCAGAATGTGTGCGAAAATTGCGTACGGATTTTGGAAGAAGAGAAGCACCGTCAGCTCCGTATGTTCGTTATCTTGTGAAAAAAGTGAAAGAAACTGGCATCCTCATCGATAAACCAAAGCGTGAAAAGCCAAAATCAGTGCGTATACCCGATTTTGGTCCAGAGGCATAATTGGGCCATTTTTCTTCGAAAATGAGCAAGGAGTGGCCGTTACAGTCAGTGGCGATCGTTATCGGGCCATGTTGAACGAATTTTTGTTCACAAAAATTGAAGAGGAGGATATTGGCAACATTTGGTTTAAACAGGACGGCGCTACGTGCCACACAGCCGAAGATACACTCGATGTTTTGCGCCCTGTTTTTGAAGATCGCATTATCAGCCGCAGTGCAGATGTCGTTTGGCCACCTCGGAGCTGCGATTTGACACCATTGGACTATTATTTGTGGGGTGCCGTAAAAGATAAGTGTTACGCCGACAAGCCAGAGACAATTGACGCTTTAAAGGACAATATTCGTGAAGCCATTGGTGAAATACAGCTGCACACAATCGATAATGTGCTTAAAAATTGGACCGATCGTGTAGGCTACTGCATGGCCAGCCGAGGCAGCCATTTGAAGGAAATTATTTTCCATTATTAACTGGAAGGATAAAACTAATTATCTATCAAATCAGACATGAGCTAGGTGTTACCATTCACGAAATAAGCACTAGTTGAAAAAAAAAATGTTAGATGGCGGACCCTTTACTTAGTCTTACCCTAATTGACCCTTAGACCCATCTTCGCCGATTCCATCTCAATACTCGCGAAAGCGCCACTGACACCATTCTGCTTTCTTTCGATTATGTCAATACCATCGGCATATGTGAGTAATTGGACGGGCTTTTGAAAGACTGTCCCGCCTGAACTACCAGTTACAATGAACATTGTTGGACGATCAACCTTCTTTGTAATACTTTTACCAATCATTTCTAGCTCGTTTGAGCTTTTTTCGGGCTTTCTCTGTCGGATTGGTCTTGTAATTTAACAGTCAATAAAGTCCCAACTTGCTACTATACCTTTAAGCTTTTTCAGAAATGCCTCGACACTTTTACCGTTTAGATTCCATTTGTTGGAACCGTCTGTTTTAAACTTAACCTCGATTCTTCAAAGTATTTATGCCACTTTGCTCGATTAGGCGATTCGTTCTACTCTTGTTTGAATGAGAGGACAAGTCATGTCTCGTATTGAAACCATCTTCCAGTCGATATAAACTGATATCTATTGGCTCCGCAGCCGTTCTCATTATATATATTTGTTTGCAATATTGTTTATCTAGAAAATCTGGACCAAAATCCAAAGATGTCTATTCTATAGAGTTTGTAGCTTGCAAATGACAGCGGTGGAGACAGGGTTTTTCATTTGAATCGTGAGAAATTTATATGGAAATAAAACTAACATGAATCAATTAATGATTGAACGATTGAAAATTTGTTGACACTCGATAATTGAATACGATTTTGAGTACATGGGCACTTTTCTACGTTTTTCAAAGGTCATTCTGTCAGTCAAATTTTTAACACTTTTTTCTAGTACATCAGCCTATACATTGCGTATAACTGTCAGAATATTGGCTTCCAAGTCTTCTATGGTTACTGATTGATTTACGTAAATGAATGCCTTTAACTATTTGTAAAGCAAATAATCGATAGGTGTCAAATCTTAGAGATAAATACGAGTAACCCGACCGAAGCAATGTATAATCGTTTGGCTTTAAATCCGTCACCAACTGGATAGGGATGAATGCCAAGTTATTTCTGGAAAGACTCCCGTTTTCGACAGTTTTGTCAAGAATATTTAATAGGTGTGTGAATATGAAATGTCGATTTGTGTGACAGATGGCATAACTACTACATATGGTTTGTGTCAATGATAACAAGTATGGTATTTTGGAGGGTAAACATCTGCCAATAAAATCTAGTATGTCCGTAGGTTGGGATTGTACATTTTTTGTCCCCTTTAAAATGTCTAATTTTGTACCATTTGCGGGTAGTTTTATTACATTATTTTTTTTCAAAGAAAACCGCTGCTGAAAGTCATTGATTGTTAATGGAAGTTTATGGTGGAGATGCGCCAACTCAAAAGATATGTTAACGTTGTTTTGTTGGTTTCAAAAGTGGTGGAATCCCAGGGAAAAAAATCGAAAATTAAGCATTGAAAGTTAACTGTTTTCAAACGTTTAAAAGCCCAGAATATGTCCAAAGACACGCATGAGTTATTGTATTTTCCATCATGACAATGCTCGCCACATGTTGCAAACCAAGTGAAGAACTATTTGGCAAATATTAATTGGGAAGTTCTGCCCCACCCGCCGTATTTACCAGACTTGGCCTCTTCTGATTACTACTTGATTCGATCGATACAGCACGGACTTTCGGAACAGCACTTTCATTCTTACGAAGAAGTGAACAATTGACATGATGAAGGGTTAGCCTCAAAAGACGAGCAGTGGTATTGGCGCTGAATCCATAAATTGCAAGAAAGATAGGATAAAGTCGTGGTTAACGATGGTCAGTACTTTAATTATTGAATTCATTTATTATGTTGTTTAAATATAGGGTAAGCAGTAGAATTGGAATTGCTTGAGAAATTCACTTTTGTCTTGGCCCTCAAAGTCTTTGTAAAATGCTCCTATTTCCCGAGCCGTGAATGGTTGGTGCAAAATCTTCGAATCAACCTCAGTGGGACAACGCAATAGGAGGCCGTATATTAGCTTGCGCACAGAAATGGAAATTAAACCAACTTGAAGGGCATAGCCGGCTGGAGAGGTCTGTTGATTGAGGCTTAAGTACTAAACGACCAAAGAGGTAATATGGAAGTAGTTAGAACCGCTGTCGGGAATTCTTTTAATGTAAATACAAGTAGTTTTGCTTAGAGCGATTAGACGTTTCACTGCATCATCAGGTTGAAGTTAGTAAAGAACACCGCCAACACGAAGATTTAAGGCATCCGTATCAAGTGTGAGTTATCTGATGATTTGTTGAAGGCGAGTATGGGAAAAATTCACTTCATTGAAGGCATTTTCACATCCCTGACTCTTGGTGTATTGATGGTCTTCTTCTGTTAGCTCACACAGCGGTGTGGCTATTACCAAAATCATTCGGATAATCATCTGTAATAAGAGCATATCCCAATAAAACTGCGAATTTGCTTTTTAGTTCGCCGCGCCGGCTGTTGTACGACAGCTTGGATTTTATCTGACTCTGCAAACAGCTCAGCCCGAAGCACGATTCGAAGGTGGAGGTATGTATAGACAATAACTCCATTCAAATATGTAAAAGCCGTTTACAAGAACACGCCTTAAAACTCCGTGTCTTCCAACAATTCTGAGGCAGTAACTGCATTATTCAACAGCCCAAAGAGCATTACATTGGACTAACTCTGCAGATTCATAGTTGTATACCACTTAGGTGCGCATAAACTGGAAAAAATCGTTCATCAATCCAGGAAAAAGGGTATCAAGCCTTCTTCGTGATCTCGTTAAACGCAAACGAAGGTTCCATCCTTCTTACGGACAAGCATAATTTAGAAGATGGGGTTGAATACCGCAGGTTATTATCAATTACCTTGCAGTTCATCATTTCCTTCCCCGAGCTAACATTTGAACAAGATTTGGTACTTCGGTGACGCTGGTAATCTTTGAGAAATACATCTTGCTGGCGGGAACAAATCTTAAGGTGCAGCGATGTCTGATCTTTGGCGAAGTTCTCTGGAGTACAAACAAAAGTATGCTTTATGTCAGTCAAAAATCAATGCCACTTTTCGTCGATGTAACCCTCCAAAGGAAGTTCTAAACCATTTGTCGCTCCAAATAGCCACTTATAGATTTCTGCAGTTGTTTTGATTAGTGACTAGTTTTGTAAGGTAATCTTTGTCGAATGGTTAATTTTTGGAGAAGCGATTTCTTCCGCTCTGATATATGTATGTATACGATTTCGTTCTCGTTTGTCCTCGTCTTAGGTTGCCTATATCATGCTAATTGCTTGTGTGCGTTGCGGAAGCCTGGAAGACGTTTCTTTAAACCTTTCGCTCAAAACTCCTACACAAGGCCTCCTGAAGATTTTCAAGACGTCCAAATACACCACGACAAAGTTTTGAATCTGCTGATCCCTACTGTCGTTTTCTTCCGATTTCATCCGCAAGACTTTCTTCGTCTTTGAGGAATCACACTACAGCCAGTCTTTGAAGTTACAGTTGATTTGAGGTATAACAATATTAGGTTAGATCAATATAAGTAAGATCAAGCTAAACTTAGACAAAACAAGAGGTCCATCGTAGTAATACATGGTGGTGGGGAGGGGAGGGGAGGCTAGATCAGATCTACAGGTAGGAGTCAGATACTCTCTCTAATTGAGAAGATACCATAAATAGGCATCCACCTAAAAAGGTAGAAGGGAGGGTCTACTTTAAGCGTGAGAAAGGTAATGGAGATAGCGTCCGTTTTAACATTCGCAAAGGCGCCTTCGATGTCTTGAAATGAAACCGAAGGAAGAGAGACATGGGTATCTTTTCTGGGATGCAGCTAAATTTCGCAGCAAAATAAATATTACAGACAATTATTAATTCAGTAGTCGGAGTTGAATGTCGAGTTCCAAATGGAGGCGGGTCAAATAAACCTCTGAAAAATCTGCGGCATTCTTTCTGATTTTCTGTGGTTCTATGTTACTGCAATAGAGCGCTTTACTTTCGATTTAACCCGACATTTGAACTAAATTATCACTAGAACAATACTTCATTGTGGCAAATCTGACCCTCTTTTGTTTTATTGGACCATAAACCCAATTGTACTCAAAGCTTTCAAAAATAAAATTCTCGGAATTTCCAAAGTACAACACACTTGACAAAAATTGTGGTCCTTTCAGTAAAAACAAAAAAAAGTCCCAGAGGTTGGAAATTGGTTTCGTTCATTATTGAACGACGTTGTAAGTACTTGTACATTGCATGTTCATTGTCAACGATAAGATCTCCAACACAAGAAGATACGAGAAAAGTTGTTCATCTTTTTCTTTTTTTTTGTGTCAAAAAAATTACACCTTACGGCGGCTTTCGTCTACCTTAGCATGTATCTACTATCCGTCACCGTCTCGAGTTCATATTTCATTGTTCAACTTCCCACGTATTTCATAAATAAAAAACTTCCCCATTTCCCTACCAGCGCGTATTGTTAGCTGTGGAGGGGCCTATAAGAAAGATTTTTGAAAAAAAAATTAAAAACCATTATTCATAGTTAAAAATAAGCAAAAACAAATAAGAGGCAAGAATAAAAAGAAAAAGGTATTTTCTACAAAATTTCTCGGTCAACTGAGTTCAACAAGTTTCTTTTCACCATTAGCCATTAGATACCAGCCAAAAGCCAGCAGCGACCAGCCATACGTTGTTTGTTTGTCATTTTGTCTGTTGGTCGGTCTTTCTGTCCGTTTGTCTGTTTGCCCATAAGTCTGTATTTCAATCGATTTTGCGCGTCTGTGTTTCCCCGGTTTTCTATATGCTTTGCTCTAAAGTGGCAACAAACCAAGAAAGTGGCCGTTTAATAATCGGTTTTTGTTTTGGTGTTTTTTTTTTTTTTAATCTTTCGCCGTTTGTCGTGGCTTTCTACCCTCCTTCGTCACTCTGTTTTGTTTGTGGTCTTGCGTTTGGCATTTAAATCACGTTCGCTTAGAATGGAATTCCTCTTTCGGTTTTTCCGCTTTTTTTTTACAAAAGTGTATATGTACCTCCAAAGTCTAGTGTTTTTTTTTATTATTTTTTTTTTTAAGAAAAAAATTTTAAATCATCGTAACGCCTCAAGAATACGAATCGTTAAAGTGACTGCTGAAGCCGGAGGCGGTAGGTTCCACACAAGGATGACCGACCAGCATTCAATTTACTTTGTAACTCTTCTGTTCCTCTTTCCCTGTGGCTTTCTCGAGGGCGTCGACAATGCCCCCGGGAGTTGCCACACATAAAAAAAAAATTCAGAAACAAAAAGCAGTTTCTTTCCCTTTAAACCGTTGCACATGTATTCAATGCTGTTTGTCTGGTGAAAGGGTTCAAGTTGCACCCACAGGTACTACTCGTACATTGCTTTACTACGAAGCAAATGGGATTTTTTTTTTTTTTTTTTTTAATGTTCTCCGCACTTTGAAGCCTGGGGAGCAACCGTCATTAAAGTAACTCAAAACAAGCTCGAGGTGTACCTAGTGGGAGTACTTGATGGCGTCTGATGGGCTATGGGTGACATCAGACACAGATACATTGTGAAACATTTACTGGCTCACAAATGAGGTTAAATGCAAGAGAACACATCAAAGGAGCACAAACAAGTCATTTGGCCCTCTGGGTGTACGAGTATAATGGTAGAATTGTGCTTTGTATCCTTAGAGTAGGCTTGGAGCTGGAATTCTCTCTATCGACAACGCTGGTTGGGAGCGGTATTCAAATAGGGGTGGGAATTTCAATTACCAGCAAGCACCTTTGCGTTTCCATGTTGCATTTCAGTTGATTGATGATTGACTGATTGACACCAGATACGTACCCAGGAACGCCAGATACGAATGGTAGATACAAAGCACGAGGTGTATGTAGATTGTAGGGTTTATGTAATATTTTTGAAATCCAGTTTTAGGTTGTAGATACGTCGCGATTACATTATTGCGATACTTTCGAGAAGGATGAATGGTGTTTGGTGATGAAGAGATGTAGAAGTCTACTACAAGTCATGAGCCTAAGGGCTTAACGGCTCAAATCAATATTCAAATGTAAGTTATGATGATTGTTACAAGTCCTACATATGTATGCCTAGTAGATGTGGTAGAGAAAAGGAACAACAAATGAAAGTGTGGTAAGCGGAAATTGTGTTTCTTATTTTGTTTGTGGAAATGAAACTCAAAAACTTTTCATCTGATTGATGGCAAAGGCTTTAGGAAGTATCTGTGGCGCAAAGGCATTCTTTTGTTTTTGCCTATGATACGAGTGTGTATAAGAATTCACTTTATTTGTTTGTTTGACACATTGAAATCTCCGTGAATTTAGTTTCTATTCGAAACCAGTGTGTAGAAAACTGTATATCCTTTTGCAACAATACTATTCTTTTTCATCACAGTCATATTGAAAGGATACCTCGTTTGGCCAAACTTTCGATTTGCTACTAGGTGGGCAACGTATTCAGCACATGGATTAGTTTAAGAAAAATACAACTCAAGTACCATAGGTAAATGGAAAGATACGGAGAAAAAATGGATAAATACTGAGGTACTCTCGTTTAAGAAGATAAATCTACCCAAATTCGAATGCACTTTTCCAATGTTGATATGCTTAGTGAAGCGAAAGGCAATGCCGAAAGAAAGGCTTGCTGCTTACTTAGTTGAGGCTTTAATTCGGCCCGAGAAACACTTATCTTTTTCATTTGATTTGTGGTAAGTAGTTGTTTAGTGGACTTCGTCTGACTCAAAAAGAATCCAGCCCCTTCACCATGAGCGATTATCGATATTTCGCTTACTTATGGCAAATTATACACGAGTATCACTCAGGAAATTCTAGTTTTCTATTTGATATTGTTGTTGTGATGGATGAACAGGAGATGGTCATATCTGTATTTTTCATATTACCAAGAGGAATTATGACTGTTTTTATCGGTGAACAGATTATCTAAACCTTCTACCTGTCGTGAGGAATAGATCAATAACGCATGTGCGCCATAGTGTGTGGGTTGCTTTATTTTATTTCAGCTAACTCCAACTCATTCTCATAGATTTTGCTTTCTGTTCTGCGCCGAATTTGCGTGATCGGCCCTTCTGCCTTATAACAATACTGGACCTCATTGCATAGCATATTTTGTAACAACAACTTCTACACGCCCTAATGCAGGGCCACATTTTCTGCGACACGATGACTTTCGGCTATGTGCGCAGAATTTCTGCATATTTTACAGTACAAATACAGCCGGACTACTATGTAGTATGGGCCGTTACAAAGGGGATATTACCGCCACCCAAGAAGTTCAGTTCGATGGGCCGGGCCATATAAATGAAAAACTGTGGCATCTGCTAAGTTGACTGCTATGCCTGTAGAGAGGAGATACAGCGCCTATTTGAATACGTATTTATGATTACTCAAAACGTCTTCACCTTAAAGTCTGTGACCGAACAACTGATAACAATTCGCATTAAGGTTAAATTCGGAAACATAAGCTGATCTAAACTCCTGCCCCCAAGAGCCCCTAGACCGAACATATGAGCAGTGTCTTAGGTATGACGTGTAGGTCGTCCTTTGGGATTTCAACACCAAGCTAGGAAAAGAGAGCATTTTTAGTCACACAATTGGAAATCATAGCCTGTATGACACCACCTCCGAAAACGGTCTTAAGCTGATAGATTTTGCGGTGCGAAATGCGCCTCAACATCCACAAAGGTACCTGGGTACCTTCTGATGAAGAACCGTCAACAAAATCGATCGCATTGCAATCGACGCAACATGCTGTTCCAATAATCTGGATGTCTGTATGCCGAGAGGAGCTAATAATTAAATAGGATGAATACCTTGTTGTAGCCAAGGTGCGAATGCGGATAACCCAGACTACAAAGCACCGAAACAGTACTGTGAGGAAATTTTACGTTGAACGGCTACAATCGCAAAAGGCTGCTGGAGCCTTTTCTGATCGCGACTCCTAAGACCGTTTGATATGTCTTACGCTGCCAGCATCAAATGTAGCAGACCAGTGGCACCATTGTCAACCAACTATCTGAGACACCGCATCTGATGTGTAAAATTTCACCCGATCACCCAAACGAAACCCCCGGTTTGAATAAGATTGTCGACAGGAACGTGCAGCAAAACAAGAAGCCAACAAAGTAGCACTGCAAAGAAGGATGAAAGCTGCTCGTGAACTCTATGAACCAAAAATAAGGGGAGGATCACTGACTTCGCAAAAAGAAAAGCGCTCGAACCAGAGGTTGAACATATGCTACTGCAGGAACGATGTTCGAAAGTTCTGCTAAAAAGTCAAAAGAATATGCAGAACAGAAGTATGTAGAGATAAGGATAAGAACGTAATAAGGGGTTTTCCAATAGGGACTTGACAACTTTGAATTTAATTTGTGAACGCACTCTTTCACTAATCGTTAAACTGTTACTGTCAATTTATTCAGTAAACTTAACATTTTCATCATGGTAAAGTACACGAACGAGCAACGTCTGCAAATTATAAAAATTTTCTACCGAAATTCGGAGTCGGTGACTGCAACTTTAGGAGCGTTAACTCCAATTTTCGGTCGTAATTCTCGCCCTAGTAGACAGGCAATAATAAGTTTAGTACAAAATTTTGAGTCTACATATTCGCTGTGTGATGTTGCCGTGTCAGTGAGACAACGGGTTGGTCGAAATGTCGAAAATATCGCTGCCGTTTAGGCGTCCGTAGCAAACGATCCAAAGCAGTCAATTCCACGCCGTTCTCAAGAATTGGGTATCGCTCGGACCACATTATGGCGTATTTTGCGTAAGGACACAAGATCAAGCTGACTCAAGAATTGAAGCCAATGGACCATTTGAAGCGACGTACGTTCTTCGATTGGGTTCTGGAGAAGATGCGCCAAGATGATGAATTGCATTGCAAAATCATCTTCGATGACGAAGCTCATTTTTGGCTCAATGGGTTCGTTAATAAGCAAAATATGCGTTATTGGTCGGGTGAAAATCCACATGTGCTTCATGAATCACCACTTCATCCACAAAAAATAACTGTTTGGTGCGGTTTGCATGCCGGTGGCGTTATTGGGCCCTATTTTTTCGTCGACGATAACGATCGTCACGATACTGTGAACGGTCAGCGTTATTGCGCCATGATCACCGATTATTTTTGGCCCGAATTGGAAGATATGGACAACATGTGGTTTCAACCGGATGATGCCACAAGTCACACAGCACACGCTACAATCGATTTATTAAGAGTAAGTATGGTGAGCGTGTTATCTCAAGACATGGTCCAGTCGAATGGCCGCCTCGTTCGTGCGATTTAAAGCTTGACTATTTTCTGTGGGGCTACGTTAAGTCATTGGTTTATGCCAACACGCCAACGACGTTGGAAGAGCTCAGAGCCAACATTGAATGCGAAATAGCGGCCGTTTCGGCCGAAATGTGTGGCCGAGTCGTTGAAAAATGGGTCCAACGAATCGATCGCTGCAAACGTGCCCGCGGTGGCCATATGAACGAAGTCGAGTTCCATTCATAAATGTTTTGATTGCACTTCAAGCCGATAATAAAGTTTTTGAAATACCTCAAATGGTTTGCGTTTTATTTAAAAAAGAAGTTGTGAAGTCCTTATTGGAAAACCAGACAGTAGAGTCACAATCGGTGCTGAAAATCTGAAATGATAAGATCTGCAGATTGTTTAAAGGCAACCAATACTCAGAGGCTATTGAAACAGAAGCGGCAAGGATGAATCTAGTGGTAAATAAAGGTAGAACAAAGCATATTCTATGGACAAGAACGGTCACCCAACGTCACGGCGTGAACAGCACACCAGAACAGGAAACTATAATTTTGAAGTGGTAAACGACTTTGTTTACCTGGGTTATGCTCCCGTGCTTCGCTGTTTCTTTGGACTAAGAAAGCAATTGGAAAATAAGACCCTTACACGAGTCTTCGTTACTCGCACTTTATAAGATTTTTATCACCCCAGTCCTATTGGGATGTAATCCTAGGCGTATGAAAATGCGATTGGTTGCTTCGAGAGAAAAGTTCTTTAAATGACTCGGGAACTAGACGGAAATTGCAAAAGAAGACAAAATTGCAATGACGCTATACAGCAACATAGACCTTGTTGTCGTTGATTTTTCTTTTGGCTCCAATGAAATTTGTGTCATTATCAGAGAGGACCACAGAAGGGCAACACTATCTGTTTGCGAAACGAGTGAAAGGCCTTGATAACTAGACAAGAAAAGACTGCCATCCAAACTTTAATGATTTTTTCGAACCTTATCGCGCCAGCCACACAAATCGACTCTGATTTTACTCTATGCAGGTACGGGAGTGATGCGTTCTGGTGGTACATAGATCGTCCATGATTGACTGGATAATTTTAGCCTTCCATCGGATATATATTGGACAGTTCCTGATACATTTCTTTACTCGCGATCTCACAGCAGGGATCCAGAATTATTCGTTTATCAGATGCTCTGTCAAGGAATTTCCACTATGATGGTGATCGCGGTGAGTTTTGCGGACAATCAAATCAACTAAGTGGCACTTGATTAATACTATTGGATGTTGTTGGCTCTCTGCAAGATTGCAAGGGAGATTCTCAACTGGGGTTAAGCTGGCTCATCAGCTTTTTCCCAAGTTGGGACTATGAACTAGTGTTTGCAGTTGGCTAAGTGACTCGGTATAATTTCGCGTAAAGCTGGATTTTGCAGGATTTTCAACAGATTTAACGTAATGAACCTCCATGGGATTGATGACCTTCCGAATTCGATTAACTCTTGTTTTCACAAATTTATTGTCAACCTTTTTATTATTTCTCACCCATTCAAGGACAATCTTACTGTCTGTAAAGGCAGTTGTAGTGAGATTATAAAACTGAAGCTTGCGTCTATCCTGAGTGAAAAGTTCTCAGAGGAGCACCATTCCTTCAAGTTCCATCTTGGATATCGTACATAGTTTTACTTTCTGGCGTGACTCGACCTCTGACTGCTAGTGGGCGGATATTGTAAACTGATTCGTTACCTTTTTTCTCTCCAATTTTTAGTCGGCTGTAAATTACTGCTGCATAAACACTTCCGAAGTCACCACAAAATCCGTTCATGTAAATAGAGTTATTGATAATGTCTATAGTTTCCAGATCTGGAACGTTATCTTCAGCGATTTGATGAATAGCTTCCGTTGGAGCACAATCAACACTGTTACGGTGTTCAAGAAGTATTTACCCAATGGTTCGGTTTTGTTTGGCCGCCAGATGATTCTGAATTTCTCACAGTCTAACTCAGGTATCAGGAACTGGCGAAACATCTATTGCATGTCGCTGATAAAGATGAATTCGTATTGTCGTTGGTTCATATCCGGCTCGAAGGACCAGTTGTTTATAGAAATAACACTTTTTTGTAATAAGTAACCAACTTACCTTTGGTAGGGGGAGAGTTATTTATTTTAGTAAAATATTCAATTAAACTGTGAAATTTAAAGTGCTGGCTATATATACAATTCATTGATTGCTTCATTCTAAGTTTCAGCCGTAATTTTAGTGGAGTTTGTTTACTTCAGAAGTGATTCATAGACTGTCGATCTGTTGGCTGTTGCCAATCAATTGAAACCCAACTATTCTAGTGACAGGTTTTGTGCTCAAGCATTGAGCCTCCAAAACCAAGCCTATCTCTGTTGCAAAAAACCGCAAAAAGATAACCATTGTCACTTCCCTTTCTGAAAATGTTTGCCCATCACATATTTAAGCGCATTGTAGTCAATGCCTATTTTATCTTCCCCATTATGACGAAGACGTTGCCCTCGTTGGGTATTAATTGTAGGCAGTACCTAGTTATCTGTAGAATAGTAGAGCTTTTCATCCTCCGCCGCGGTTTATAATCGTACATTTCCGCATCGAACCATCTTATTTCGCTCAATCTCGTGACGACAATTGTGTACTACAGTAAATCGCACTCAAAGTACAGCAATCTGATGTTTTGGTGTCCCGACGTTCCAGAATCCTTTCGTTACAACGGATGCGGATCACTGGCCCACAGCTTAACCAACACATCTATCTGTTTATGCCTTTCCGGAGAAATTCTATGATGGCACCACAAGGTAGGTTTTGCTAATAGGGTTACAAAATATTCGGCTATATTGACTCTTTCTCACTTCTTAACAAATCATCACTTATCAAGATATGTTGCTTCTGCAAGGTCATTTTCAGTCGGTTGCCATCTAAATTTTGGCAGAGTTTCCCTAAATATGTGAACTAGAATCTGGTGCAAATGCATCACAGATGTGTATTTTTTCTCTAATAAATACAATAACCTGGAATTGGCTACAAATTCTAAAAAAAATCACACAAACTGAGCTAACTGCCGGATAAGGTATTCCAAAAATGAAGTGAACCAAACCTCAATGCCACCCTTCACTTCACTAAATATTTTCAAATTGCGCAACCGATAGAAATAGCGCAACATGAACGGACACATGTAAGCATCAGTCGTAGAAATTTTTCTTTAGCTTGACCTGTCGAAATTTCTTATGGACGGGTTGAAGGCAGAGTTCTGTAAATTTGGGACATTTGGCAATTAAGGACACAGCAAACAGGCTTAAAATAGGGCTACGCTCTAAAAATGGTTGAGAGGTCAAACTGCCACTAACGTCATCAACCCTCAATCTTGCTAACTGCTGAAAAAATATCAGCTCGGGCTTACGGCACTTATGTACGCGTAGCGTCTTTTGCCACTTGATTCAAAATATAATCACTAAAAATCCCGAAAATCAAATGTCTGTAACCTTCAGAAAGTGGCTGCTTTCTTTCTCGACCCCACAACTTGTTGCTTGAATAACTTCATGATTTATAAACTCAAGAAAGTCAAAGTCAAAGCTCGCTTTAAACTCCTTCGGTCAACAAAAAACGATGTAAACAGTCTGTAAGCTCTTTCCTTCACAACTGGATGGCGTGCTGAGTTTCGCTACTAATTGCTTAACCGATTTTCCACTTGATTACTCACTCCACCTTTAACTCAACCAAGAGCTCAATTTGCTCTGCGTGTTGCTCTAAAACGATTCACTGAAAATCTAAAAAAAAAAAAACACGCATACGCCACCCAACCTCATACCCCATTACCTCCACCGAACAATTAATCAGTTTTCACTTCCTGGGAGTTGAAGATCACCCCACCTATCAGACTCTAGATTTTTTTTTTACATAGTTCCAACCTCAGATTCAATTTATATAACTTCTGGAACCCAGCGGCCGTGATGAGAAGGACATTCAAACTAAAGGATTAATTTTTTCTTACATTTCCTGAACATGCCTGAATCTGATGAATACGAATACAATTCCCAGCACGAGACATTGCATGACCGGGTCGGGGTGCCTTATTCGCTGCAAAAGTAAATCGGATTGCCTTTCATAGAAGAAGAAGGACATCTTGGATTTAGTTCGCTTTTACTCAGTTCAAGTGCAGACTATAATTAAATGGAATTCCTGTGTTGGAGCGGGAAAAGTTTTTTATTTTTTTTATTTTCTTCCTTGCATTGATAATGTAAACGAGTCGCTTAATTAGTTGAGAAACATGACAAACAACAAAACTACAAGACTGCAAAGATGCGGTTAAGAAAAAGGAATCTATGAGGCCACATCGCAAGGGTTCTTCGAGGATTTCGCTAATGAGAACCACACCAGTGGGTTCTTCTCCCTATTTTTATTTTGTTCCGCGTCTTGTTGTCTTGTTCTCTTATCCTTCCACTCTGCTGGGCACTTAAAATTAATATTTTTGACGCCTCTTTTTGGATACTCGCTTGGTTTGAGGTAGTGGAGTATATGATGATGGTGTTAGTTGTGTTTCTGAAATAGAATTAAAAGTCCTTGTCCCACACTGGAGGATCCTTATCTTGTATATTTTTGTTTGGTAGATGGTGTGCTCTATGTGCTCTATGGGTAATTATGGTTGGGACATGACAATACCACAGACAAACGGACAAAAGCTCCAGGGGATGGCCATTTAGGCTGGGGACTTGTATAGTTTTCACGAATTCTTTATGTCTAGGGTGTCGGCTTTTGTAGTTATTTGTGTTTTTATGTCTTCCTCTGGGTGAGCTGGAAGGTGTGCTGGAATAGGATAAGATTGGCGCAGAAACTTGTAATTAAATCACGAAAAAATTGAACAAACTTCAGTGAACGACAAGTGGGGTTATGGACCCTAGAGGATTGAAAATAAAATTCATAGTGAATGGCAGAAGTGAAATAGGGTTTGAACAAGAGCCGTTCTACTGGTGTTTTGTATATGCTCATGGTGTTTGCTCTATGGTTACTTATTAGGTGGGTGACCTTTTGGAAGTTGGCAACGAAGTGGGTTCTCCTGGGAGGTGATACTAGAATCTGGGATCAAAAAGTATCTGGTGGTGTTAAAGTTTCATCCTTTAAAGGATTTTATTCAGTAGATGAGAAATTCAGATTAGAAGAGTATTTTGAAAGGGGTCAAACATCTTATAGCTCATACACATTTGGGGGTTCTTGCAGCATTGCTCTTAAATATAAATTGGCACCTAACCTAACCATCTTTGGAATTACCAGGACTCTTACAGTCAATACTATGAGTAGAATGTGGTAGCACTTTACAGTATATTTTGGGGTTCTGGTCTTCCAAAAGGAGATAATTCTGATGGCAATGAGCTAATAGGCGAAATGTCTGCTTTTATACCAACACTTTGCTTTAGACCTTACTGAATGCCCTTAATACTTCAAAGGTCAATGTCAATGCTAGTGGCAGTTGGGCATCTTGTAAGCGCAAACCCCAGTGAGATGATCCTCTAGGCAGGCAGACAAGCCAAACAAATACTTGCCGACATTTCAAAGAAATCCTGCTCATGAATAGGAAAAATTTAAGACTGATTACGGGCTTTTTATATATACGCCCTTGCTTATATATAAGTAAGTACTCTAGGCATAGGTATCACCATCTCCTGAAACGCTTGCAATTACTGAAAATAAAATCGACAATACTCAACCTCTTTTCATTAAAATAATATTACTTTTCCGCTAGCAATAACACACATCTTCAACAATATTATGACAAAATCTATTTTTTCAAGTACTTGGAAACAAGCTAAGATTATATTTTACCAATCCCAAAAAAGAAATAATTGAATACAGACCTATTGCTGTCATTTCATACTTATCGGAAGTCTACGAAAAGATAATACACCAACATGGAAAAATTCTTAGCGCTTATCAGTCGGAATTCCGAAAGCACCACAGCTGCGCATCAGCTCTTCTCAAGGTATCTGACGACGTGCGAGCTGCGATTGACAAGAAATTAGTTACACTCCTTGCTCTACTAGATTCGTCTAAGCCTTTTGACACCGTTGATGATGCGTTACTCGTATTCAAGCTTCTCCTTATCAGCATAATCTCATGCGCTCGTTTTTAGCTAGAAGAAAATAAGCAGTTTTCGCTACCAATCTTAGGTCAGATTTTGTTGAAATTTCATCAGGTGTTCCACAGGAATGCATACTGGGACATTTGCTTTTTGCAATTTTTATAAGCGATCTCCTTAATATTATTATGAGCTGCAATTTCCATATTTTTGCGGACGATGTTCAGGTTTTTTTTAAGCTTTTAAAACGACCTTATTGATCACGCCGCTTTACAATTTAATCATGACCTAAAGCGAATTCAAGGCTGAGTAGATGAAAATCGTATTTCGTCGAATAAGTTTATCATAGCCGTAGAGTAAATGTTATTTGCTGTAAAGTCTGACTGTTTCGGGTAAAACAAGTTGTTGATTGCAACGTAGCTTAGTATTTGTTTTTCTAAGACTTTTTCAAAGACTTTCGATAGACAAGCTTGAAGTCAGAGGGGGAATTGGTGTTTTTTTTTTTTTTTTTTTGTTGCGATAGCAAGATCCTTGAAATTTTTTTAAGACTGGGGAAAAGTTGACGTGGTAATGCTGAAGTTAATAATGTGAGCGAGGTGGGCTATAATTTGGAGTGGAATCAGTTTAATAAATCGTCACCCTCACCGATAACGACAGGCTTAATAGCCATTGTGCATTTATAAACTTCATCTTCACTTACAACTTCAAATTTTCTTCCAGTCTATGTATTGAGGTCACCAAATGCGCTGTGGGTTAAAGACTTTGAAAACAGCGATCTTTTTTGGATTTCTCCAAGGAATAAACTTTGTTATTAGGATCTGCGCTTTGTCTACACTGCAACCAGGGGGGGGCGGATATTGTGCCTAGTTGGCTTTTATATGTAAAAGAGCCAGTTTTAGCACATTTAGATAAATTCACATTGTAAGTCAGGAAAAGTAAGTTATGATCTGAGATATCAAAGAAAATCTGGTTAAAATGGAGGACAACCTTAGGATCAGAGACTATAACAAGATCAAGAAGACTGGATAAACGATCTGGGACAAAACGTGTTGGGCAAGTGGTATTTATTATACTCAGACCGACAGAAAACACTGAGTCTTTCATTTGAAATTTCATTTGAATTTCTTATCAAATCGGCATTAAAATCGCCGCAAACCAGTATATGCTTATAAAGTGCACAATAGTCCGAAAGAGCTAAAAAGAAAAGTGACAGAGGGGAAATTCTTCGGTTTTTATTAGACACACAAGAGACAAGACATTTATTACTACAGTCACTTATTTTAATAGCAATGAACTCAGTGCCAAGTCCACTAGATTTGAAAATACAATTCGATTTAATAGTTGACCTACGAGGGTTGTCTGAAAAGTTTCCGACCGCAACATAAAGATAGCGGCACTCATCAATAAAAGCTAGTGAATGCTAGTTATGCATCTTTTGACAGTTTCTTTCCGAAGTTTCAGTCATTTTGGACGCGCAGTTTTCGATGTGAGTGTTTTTTGTGAAAACGGAAAAAATTGAGTATCGAGCTGTTATTAAATTCTTGTTTTTGAAAGGCAATATGCCTACGCAAATCAAAAATGAGTTAGACTCTGTATATGGGGACTCTGCACCATCAAATTTTGGACAGCTAAATTTAAACGTGGCCGTAAGAGCTTGGGAGATGATGAACGTTCGGGACGTTCAAAAACTGCAACCACTGACGATAACATTGCCAAAGTTCACCAAATGGTATTAGATGACCGCCAAATTAAAGTGAGAGAGATAGTAGAGGTTATTATTAAATGTCCAAAGAACGTGTTTGTTACAATTAAATCAAGTTTTAGGCATGAGAAAGCTGTCAGCGCGTTGACTGCCGCGTTTGCTTACGTTAGACCAAAAACGTGAACATTTCCAAAGCTCTATTGGCGCAGTTTATGTATGTTTAGGTATGTCATATATTTCATCGGATATATTCAGTTTAAACTATGCTTCGTTTACACAAATAACATTAACACAAGTAGTGGAGAACAAATATTTTAAATAGTCTAATTTAAGAGCGTTTAAACTACGTGCATTTAGGTAACAAACTTTGAGTCCATTATATCGTTGGGAAACAATATTTTTCATAGTGTATGTTGATTTTTCATTCATACTGTTCAACTCAATAGAGGAAGAACTTAAAACATCCATAGTGCAAAAGAAAGACGAAAGCAAACGAGAAAACGTGCATTCCTTGTAATAAAGAGGGGTTAGGTGGAGAATTGGTTATTAACGACGATGGGGGGAAAAAAACACATATTGAAACAATATATGACGGAACTTACAATAATTAGAGTGTGATATTACAAACGAATAAAATATTCACAAATTTGTCGCAGCAGCTAGCAGATCATCTAAGGGAAAGTTTTTTTCCACTCGACGTCTTCTTCGATCTTTATGATTCTGGCGCTCTAACAGCCTGGATCTGAGTGACCCTTCAAAGGCATTCAATTAGACTACCAAACCAAATGTTAAAAAGGATACAACTCCCGTGGTATATAGCCAGTATAACACCTTGAAGAAAGCTTGCATGGGGACTCACTCATGGAATTTGATAGATTAATTACAGATCCATGATGAATATAGTCCAACTACCATATTTTCTGAAGCTAATGCTTCAGAATGAGTACCTTCTAAGCTCACCTTTGTAAGGTCGCCCTTGAAAAAGTCATTTTTAGAGAAAACCAAGAAATGAAATTAGCCTTGTGCGAGTATAGCGTGATTAAGTGTTTATTCCCGACCAGCTTTCTGAATCTTGAGGAGTTGTCTTTACCAGAAAGAAAGCTGATAAATCTCTCAGCATCCATCAACCGAGTCTGATATGAATGTAAGTCAGAGGCCATCACTCGACGCAACAAATAGTGTTACGTATGCATGGCGGTTTTAGCAAAATCATAGTGCGCTAATCTTGTGAGTATTCGTCTGGTATACTTAAATCCTAAGAAGTCATGTCACCAAGTGTCATATTAGACCACAGCTAGTCTTTAAGCAGATTGATGTGCTCAATCTTTGCCTTATAGATAAATTATAAACCCAAGAGCCGATGTACTTGGTCACGACATGTCGATTAGGCGATTCTCAAAAGACTGTCGGCGCTCAAAGTCATCGGAGCTCTTGCAGACGTTTAAATGATTTTAGATTAGATTAGATAGATCCACCTATGTAAATAATTCATTTAAATACCAAATACAAATTAAATTAAAATAGACTCAAATATTATACGATAAAGGGAATTTGTTTACGTATTAGGAGTTTCCAATTAGAATCCTCTCTGGATACTGTAATGCAATGTTGCAATACCTGGTTAATTTTGGAACGTTTATTTCATTAAGAACCTTAGGTATCGCTTTCAATGATTTTGCAAAGAAAGTTCAAAACACCTTCTCTCCCTGCCATGTTGCCAAAACTACAAAGTATCGATAGTTCATCCCGGTATGGTATATAATTCAAGTGCAAGAGCTCTCCACGTAGGTCAGCCGACTGTAAACCATTCTATTCTGCGAGCCTCCAGTCCATAGTATTTTCGAAGTTTAGCTCTACCCTATATCCAATAGCTAGCTCTACTCACTCCTTGTACGCTCCCGTTTTATGCCGTATTGTGCGTAGATCTAATTTTTTTTGGTAGTCGATAGTTTGGCATGTTTAGAACTTTAAGCACGTAGTCAACCTGAAGTTTTAACGTTTTCACGAAAAGTGACGATAATCGTGTTTCGAACATGAACATGTAATGTGGCGTGTTAAGTGGAAATGAAATGATCTCCTTAGATAGTATCGAAGTAGTTTCCCCACTATCTGATATTACCTATTACCGGCAGAAAATCTACTATATCTTCAATGAAGAGAGCGAATAAATTCGGGCTCAAAGCACATCCTTGCCTTACGCCAGACCACGATTGGAACCATTCCAATGAGATATCGCCATTCCATAGTACAGTCCCACCAAACTTGTGTGACATGCCCATGTAGTAAAACTTATAAAGTGACACGTTCCGGTCCACTGGCTCGAAGGCCAGTGTTCTCTGTTGAAATGACTCTACAACAGTCTTTAGAACAAACACATGGTCAACAGGGACATAACTCGATCTGAATCCAGCTTGATATTCTTTCGGCAGCTTATTTGCGTTTATCCGTGTTGTAAGTCGACTGTGCAATACCGCCGTAAAGATTTTGTACGTTGAATTCAGGTAGGAAAAACCTCGGTAATTATCTTACAACCCATCTCGGGTCCATCTTACAACCCATTTGTAGACTGTAAAGATAAACGCTTATTTAAACCTATGCGGCACTATTCTATTAGCCATGTTATCATTAAGCAAGTAGGTCGGTCCATTTTTCATCTCATTGGTGCCATACTTGTAGAATTCAGAGGGGATCCCATCCGGCCCTGCTGATTTGCAACCTTTCAGTCCGCTAGGATCATCAAAAGCTTCCTCAAAGGGTATGGGTCTGCTCAAAATAACACTCTGGAAGCCAGATGCAGTATATTGGAAGATAAACCTTATGGTCGATGGATTTCACAACGCACGTCGATTATGTACCTTCCACCATTTATTCACCTGATTAATTTTCGAAATTCTGAAGAGTTACTGCATTCAGCCAATCGTCGAGCTTCTAGTTCAAGTTTGTTCTTCCTCTTTTCCACGCAAAGGGCCTTATACTTTCTATTAGCTTTAAGATACATATTTTTCACAACACAATCGTATCGCCTTTTAACGCTCCTTATAAAACCACAATTCCCTTAGTCCGTTTTCCGTCCGAATAGGACGGAGAGTTTTTTCTTCACTCAGAGTGGAAGGTAATTCGCAGTAATTATTTGTCCTTGAAACTCTACAACAGCCAAATCTACGTGTCAGTGTTAAGCCTTCACACGCAGAATTTTTCTGTCTGAGTTCCAATTACACAACTGAAAAACTTGAAAGACTTTTTCATGGGCAGGATTCGAACCTAGACCCCTCCGAGTGAGAAGCGATTGCTAGTACCACTACACCACGGCCACCCCTAATGTGGTGACTATAATACGCCCCCTAACTTCTTACTATCAGCTCAATCCTTGAACTTGGACTACTTTATATATTGTTTCAAATACATAGTCAGTTCCATAATATTATTTGCCTCACGTAGCTAATTATTCCGAACCATCTGCCTTCACAAACCATCTGCCCAAAGGATCCAAAATGCTGTTTTTCTGATGGTGTATAACTTCTTCAAGAAGCAATGTAAGAAATCTCATTTTACAACCAGTCTAATGAAGTCGAATTGCTTCCAAAGGAATAAGCAGCCGACTAATGTCTCAATTACGATCTCGTCGTTTAATCGCATCGTTGTTAATTCAATAAATTCAACAAATCAAGCGAATCTCACTCTCTGTAGTCATTGTGTCCCTTTCTCTACAAATGTTCACTCCAGATGGTCGACATCGTCTGTCTATCACCTTGCCCAACATTCTACGCAAATCATTGTCTAACATAAATCCTATTTAAATCTAAACTCCAAAAGATTAATTACCGCTACCAAACTCAATAATTCCAAACTGCCAATTAGTGCTGTATGCTTTTGGTAAAATAAAAGACTCTTCACCCTCTTTTTCTCTTTCCCTCGAATGCAACAAATAATTGACCAAATAAATCAATCACCTTGCAACCGTTCCATGATTCCTCCGTCTGGAGAATGAAAGAATGATCCTCGAATTGAAAAAAGAAAAAAAAAAAAAAATTCCTCATCGTCTGAGTCGAGAGGATTCATTAGCAACTGGTGCAGCCACTCTAGACATTGCCCACACAAAAACAACTACAACAGCGACAACAACAAGTCACCAACAAGCGACTCCTCCAGCGCCCATTCATGGCGGCCACTTCTCCAGAAATTGGATAAAATGAATTGGGCCATGAAAATGGGAAAATTAATTTCGTCTGTCACAGCGCAAGGAGTTGCGAGCGTAAACACAAATTTGACTGTATTGACACTGCTGTAGTGATACCACTATCGACCGATAAAAAATTATAACAGTCAAACTGTCAAAAATGGTTTGATAGTTGAAATCTGTAGAAATGATGGAAAATGTCACCGGGCATACGAGTACATAAGGCATTCATCGGTCTCCAATCCACAGCTGATAAGGCAAACTGTCTGACATATTCGTCCGAACAATCTGACAGATAGAGAAGAATTCGTTGCAAAAAAAATAACACTCTGACCTGTCATCTGGGTTGGGTTCACTGACGTGTAGGATTTTTGTAATTAAAGTTGCGGAAGTTGAACGTAAACGTCAAAAACGTTTCTGTTCGTTTCCACCCAAAAAAAAAAAACGCCATTAATTCTGATTTTTCTCTTCTCTTTTGTTCATTCGTCTTTTTTGTTTGTTATTCGTAATTGGAAAACACATACTCATACTCCATTTTATTCGGCTCTGGTAGAAGTTCCAAGGCCGGATGTCAGCCATGAAATTTGATCGGCTTATTACGGTTGAAATTGAAATTGAACGTCTGATGGTGGGGAATGCGAACATGAGTATGTGCGAGTGCGAGCGTGTGATGCAGGTCACTGCTGTTGCTGAATTGAGCTAACAATTAAGCAAAATCTGCAAAACTAATTTTTTTTTTGAGTTTTCTGTGAAAAGTTTTTCAAACGGCCAATTAAAGGGTGGGTCGTAAACTTTTTAATGGAATGCAAAATAAATTTGTTGGAGAAATTGAGTTGAAAGTTTTGTAACTTTTTGAATGAAATTAAAAGTCAATTGTTTCAATTGCTTCTCGAGTTATTTTTTTGGACTTTTAATCGTATTTGGGGATATTTTATGTCGCAAAAGGATGCTGACGTTGGCGTTGGAATTTTTTGGGATAGTGTTAAAGGGTGGAACGAGTAGGGTTCGAATGTGATACCGGGTTTTTATTACAGTCATTGAAGTTATTGCTTCTGGATATGGAAAAACTCCTGTGACAAATGAAACTGATTTATATGTACTCAAATGTATATAATTCCTTAGTTTTATTACTCAGGCTGGGGCAGTTAATTGGAATAATTGCTGGTTGTATTGGCTGGATTTTTTCGAGTAGACTTCAGAACCAGAATGGAACAAACAATCGAGAATTTTGAAAATAGCCATATACGAAACGCAATGTTGGATCGTTGAGCTCATGTTTTGAAGCCATTCCTTAACTTTTTATACAGGACGACTTAATATGCACTTTGTCACCAAAGATAAGATAGGTTACATTAACCCGAATTCATCTTACCAGGCTGCCCCTGGTCAGGGGCCAACCTTTGAAAGCTGTCAGTCGGGCAAACGAAAGTATGGCGTCCTAGGAGTTTTTTGAACAAAAACGACAGGAATTGAGATTGAAGCAACAATCTTTATTCATTTGAAGAATGGTTCATTACATTACGTTCTGAATAATCTAGGCACATGGCTTTCTTTGCTGTATTTGGTGAAGCGTATCGGTTCTATTTGACTACAATGCGAGCTCCGTTCTTGTTTCTGAAAATTATGACCCTAGTGTGACAACAACATCAAACAGTGCACATTTATGGGTGTATTTGAGTCTCATCAGTCGCTTCTGGATTTGTAGGAAACGTCAATTTAGCTTGTTCACAAATCTACTGGTCTAAAAGTAAGACTCTCCACGTGGATCACATGGATCAAATGAGCTTGACGTAATGGTAAATGATCGCCTACCCAAGACTCTGTGCTTCGCAGAAAGTTCAATATAGTGATCTCAAACCTGAAAGATATGAAGTGGTATACGGATGGATCAAAGATGGGTACCGGGGTGGGTGCTGGAATATTTGGTCCAAACACCAGAATATTGCCAGTTCACAAATCTAAACGATCCCTACTATTCAAAAGGGATGATATCAGAAGACTGGTTTGATTTTTAACCGGACACTGCCACCTTCGATATCACCTACACAAAGTAGGTCTCATTCAGGAAACAGAATGTTTCGGAAGCAGCAAAGGTGTGACTGCCTTAAAGAGACGATGCTTCCTTAGAGAAATTGTAATCCCTGCGGAAATTCTCAAAATCTCCACCAAAGAAATTCGCAATTTTGTCAAAAAAATTGAGCCTCTCTTGGCTTCTTAACACTGATTTTGTGGCACAAAGGATCTTTTAAGTCGCAGTGCGGCTTAGCGGATACAGATCCATTAAAAAAAAAGCTTCGCCGCAAAACATGATGTTTCGATAAAAATAAGAGTCGACCTTAAGCTGATTAAAAGCTCTTATCGCAAGTCATGATCTCTTGGCTTCAGATCCTTCCTTTTTTGTAGAAGTCGTCATAGTAGATGTCGTAGATTTTCATCCGCTCTTTGTTCGGTCCATCCCATCGCACTGCTTATATTACGGTAGTATCAACTTTATAGCAGTCTAGAGGCTCTGCTACTTGTTCGAAAGCACCTGGTTTGCTAAAGGTCACAACAGTCCATCTGCAAAGCCGAAATTCGTTTGATCTGGCCATCATCGTTATATCCGTGCGTGTTAGAGGCTGTTGGTTGTCTCTGAAATGTTTGTTTTTTGCACGGTGGGTCGGGCTAATCAATCCGATTCCAGTAGATTTGCCGAGGTCATGAGACCCATTTTGTGCTTCTCCAGGATTCTTGCGCCGGCATCTCTACTCCAGAGTTCCGATACAACCACATGTTTTCTTGTAAATCTGGGCTTCGAATACGTCAAAGTAGCTCTAAAGGGAGCTTTGCAGCAAGTAGCTCAAGCTGAGTAGAGCCTTGACGACACGCATTTGCTTGGTATCAGTCGAAAATATTACACTAGGTTCCCAGGCTTCACTACGTGTATGGGAGAGTAGTAGCTGTTGGACAGAGGCTTCAATGTCGACGCTTGTGTCTTCACAAGACGCTTGAAGAACGTGAGAGAATAAACTAGCAAAACTTAAATAAGAAAAGCAAGAACAAAACAAAAGGCAAGCCTTTCAAACGTGAATATAGCGCAGATAGCGAAAGCAATAATGTGAGTCTTGATTGAGACTACGAAAATTGAAGAAAGTGGTGAATAAAGTCGGCTCTACTTGCTATGAGTTTTCTTTCACAACATAGGATATACTGGTATACGTATGTGTTCTTAGAACTGATAAGACAGCAACAAGCAATGAAAGAAGTGCAACGTCGTGGGACAAGCAAACAAGCTTATATATATTATTTTTAAGGGTGCTGCACAATGAAGAAAAATCTCACAAGAGATTCAAACATATTGAAGACGAACATAAATGCTTCCTAGGATTTGGAAATTTCCAAAAGATAAGCAAGTATTTTAAGACATAAAAGTGGAGCAATAGCCTTATTGTTACATTTCAAGGCAAAGGCAACACGAAAATCTGTAATCGGCTACACTCATATCGCATACTATATAAAACTATACGAAAAAGTCCTGCACAATCGACAACGTAATATTATTCAAAGCTTTGTTGAAGACGGATTGACATACGGTGCGGCTCAAAGTCTACTGTTAATAACGGAGAAACAGGAGAAACGTCGAGTAACTTGAAAGAAATGTCAACATTAAGAAACGGATGCAAGACAAACTTTAAGCTGAATCAATCAGTTGGTTTCGCCATGTTTAACGAAGGTCGTAACGAATTGGTCCAAATGGATAGAAGCTCATGTTCCAATCGAGATTCGAAGAAAAATTCGACAGAAAAAATAAATGGATCTCTGACATGCAAGATATAAGCAAACTCTTGGCCTCACTAACAAGGTGATCCAAAGAAGAACTGCCTGTGGATTTTTCTGAGGTCCGTAAATTCAACCAATCCTACAACTAGCGCAATTGCAATTCAGGTACTTGGTATAATGTAGAGAACTGATCCACTGTTTTATGCTGGGAAGAATACATACAGCTATTGACAACTATTTAGAAACGCTTATGTGAATATATGTTTTTTTGATTTTATTCAAATATTTTGAAATATATTATTTAATTTGTATTTTATATATTCAATTGTATTTATATAGTATAATAAAAGAAGATTTATTTTCAGGTTTTTATTTTCCTTTACGTGTTACAGGTGATTTATTAAAAAAGCATTGAAACAAGTTGAGACACCTAATTAGAAACGATGAAAAAAATTGTATATCTTGCAGAATTTCCACATACTTTTCCTTATTCAGTATACCGTTAATTCGGTGAACTGGCCCAACACCGCTCCAAAACGTAAGAGGACTGCGATCTAAGACCCGTGCCGTCTTACGCCAATCTCACGCTCTCCCATTTGAGGTCTACGCTCTGACCGAAACTAATCTAATTCCCGATATAAAGAATCAGGAATTATTCCCCCCTAGTTTCAATGTTTTCCGAGACGACGATCTTATCCGCCCAAATGATGATGCTCCGTGTCGAGGTGTCCTACTGGCCGTCCGCAATGACCTAAACTCTTCACCAATCGCTGTTTCTACTTCCTCTAAACTTGACTACGTTTCAATAAAGATAACACTCCCCTGCAGGTCCCTGTACATTATGTGTTTTTACATCCTACCGGCCCAACCAATCGAATGCTACCAACTCGCTATCGATGCAATTGATCAAATAATTAACTTATCTGATCCTCTCGATGATATCATCGTATTTGGCGATTTCAATCTACCTCAGCTGCACTGGACTCAATCAGGTGATAAATCTTTTTTATCGCTTACCCTATCTCGAGTAAAGAATGTCTCTTCTTGGATGAGCTCACAGACTCTAGCTTATGCCAAGTTAGTGGAGTCTCCAACTATATGGGAAGGCAATTAGACCTCATTTTCACCACTGACCCCATAAACTCCTCTGTGTCGCTCTGTCCCCTTTCACTATCAACCATTGATAACTTTCACCCACCACTTCTTCTTTCTCTTTTCCACCACTCTACTTTCCGCCCCACCCCATCTGCAGCTACCACTTCTTACGACTTTCATAAAGCGAATTTCCGCAAAATTAACGCATATCTTAGTAAGTGTTCTTTTGATTTCGCCAATATGCCCCTAAAAAGTGCTCTCTCTATTCTCTATACAGAGAATTACTTAATTCTATTTCTCTCTATGTCCCCTTTTCGCGTAATAGGACCTCTTCTACGAGCCCCCCGTGGTATAATCGTAAACTTCGCTCTTTACGTAACAAAAGAAACAAATTATGGACAGTTTTCCTCCGGTCCAACTCTTTTGTTGACTATTCAAACTATCTCGGGTCATACCTTCAATTCGCCCAGCTCTATAAGTTTCTCTATCAGCGATACCTTGATAGTGCGCAATCAAGGCTTATAAATGATCCTAAGTCTTTCTATCAATTCGTTAATTACAAAAAAAAATCCGACGGTTTTCCTCCATCCCTCTCATACGAAAATATATCATCAACTGATCCGCATACCATAGCTAACTTTTTTGCTACTTTTTTTAAGCAATCTTTTGCCGATAATTCCTTCGTACCGGATCCCTCTTATTTCAAATACCTACTTACCTTCCCTATTGGCCCTACTATTTCTCATAGCTTTGATCATACAGTAATAGAAAACAAATTACAACAACTTAATGATGAATACTTACCCGGCCCAGATGGCCTTCCATCCATATTTCTTAAAAAGTGTTCCTCAACTCTTTCACGCCCCCTTGCTAATCTCTTCCGATTATCGCTCTCTCAAGGTGAATTTCCACAGATATGGAAGTCCTCTTTCATAACACCCATACACAAAAAGGGATTAAAGAGCGAAGTCACTAATTACCGCCCTATAGCTAAACTTTCCCATATACCCAAACTCCTCGAAAGTATTTTGCATGAAGCCTTAAGCTTTCAGTGTAAATCTTTTATTTCCCCCAATCAACACGGCTTTCTGAAGGGTAGATCAACTACCACTAACCTCGTAGAATTCGTGTCCTCTGTTCTCTCAGCCTTAGAAAATGGTAAAGAAGTTGACGTTATAACAACTGATTTTAGTAAAGCTTTTGACAAGATATCTCATAAACTAATCCTGTTCAAATTGTCCGTCCTGGGCTTTGAACCCATTTTGCTTAAATGGATATCTTCTCACCTCGATAATCGTTTTTATAATGTTCGTTTCAGATCTGTCCTATCGGCCCGTTTCTTGACCACTTCAGGTGTTCCTCAAGGTAGTCACCTAGGCCCACTCCTCTTCATCCTAACTATTAACGACCTTCAAAGGCTCATTCAACACTCAACACTTTCTCTCTATGCTGACGACACCAAATTTTTTAAACCCATTTCCTCACAACAAGACTCCACCCTCCTTCAAATAGATCTAAATAGTTTTTCCACCTGGTGCATCAAGAACTGCTTAGAACTCAATGTCTCCAAATGTCAATCAATTACTTTCTCACGTAAGTGCAAGAAGTCTCCTCAACGAATTTACCATCTCGACGGCCAACCTATACCCCTTGTTGAATCTATCCGCGACCTTGGTATATTATGCGACAGGCAGCTTAATTTCCGCTCGCATATTGATGAGATAATTTCTAAAGCAAACTCATCACTCGGCTTCGTTAAAAGATGGTCCAAAGAATTCTGCAACCCGTACGTGACTAGATCACTATACATCACTTACGTTCGCCCCCTTCTTGAGTACGCTAGCCAAGCGTGGTGTCCCTTTCAACGAGTTCATGTATCTCGTATTGAGAGGATCCAGCGTCGTTTTCTTCGCTTTGCTCTTCGAGGTCTACCTTGGAACGATCCTCTAATCTTACCTCCCTATCGAGACCGTCTCAAACTCATTAACCTGAATACCCTTGAGGAACGAAGGGACGCAGCAGACATTTTGTTCATTCACCGACTCCTCTCAGGCTCCGTCGATTGCATGCCTCTTTGCAACTCCATTTTCTTTAACACTAACCCTCGTAATCTACGTTCCACCCGTCTCTTTTATCTACCTATCCGCCGCACCACATATGGCTCTAACGAACCAATCTCCCGTATGCTGCGTAAGGTAAACTCCAACCTTTCCGTTTTCGATTTTAATCGCAGCACACTTTCCCTCAAATTCGATCTCCTTAACCATCCTTAGCTTTAAGCCCTAGTATTAGTTTAAGTCTTAGTTTTTAAACTTGTATTAAGCATAATAAATGGGGGCGTTAGCCCCCACCAAAATTCAAGAAAAGCATCCCCACACACGTGCTTGACAACTGGCGAAACGTACTTCGGGTCAATAGCAGAATTTTTTGGACGCCGTACATACTTTCTGCCATCCGGACCTATACGACTGATCTTTGTTTCATCGGTCCAAAGTATGTTCTTCCAATCGTGTACTGTCGATGAGGCATGTGTTTTGGCAAATTCCACCCGTCGTGTTCTTTGTTTTTTTGTCACCAAAGGCTTCTTGCGAGAAATCCGTCCATGAAGTCCAGCTTCAACTAAACGACGTGCGATGGTGCGTTTGGATACTGCGTCAGTGGTTCCTGCAGAAACTTCGCGCATAATATCAGCAGCACTTTTTCTCGGATCTGCTTTTGCCAGTCGAACAATCTTACGGTCCATTTGTTGAGATGTTTTCCGAGGCCGTTTTTTGCGTAGAATATTATCAATAGTCTGATACTTGCGAAAATGCTCTAGTGCAGTAAAAATCATCTTCTTGGAGCACTTCAATTGTATTCCTATCTGTTTATATGAAAGACCTGTTGCTGGTAGTTCTACAATAGCCTTTTGCATGGCTAGAGTACAACTTTTTGCTTTTCCCATAATTCGATTAACTAATTATAAAAAAATTTAAATAGACAAGACTGCTGAAATCCCTTACAATCCAAACTTACCAACAAAAAGCAGAGAAATTATAAAATACATATATTCAATTTTCAGTCAAATTGGTATCGTTTCTAATTAGTTGTCCCACCTGGTTAAGAACTAACGCAACTAAGTACAAATTTTGAATGAAAAATTCCCACGGTATCATTTCTATATTAACTTACGTGAAACAATGACAAAAGGATAAGAAAATGAGAAAGAAAAATTACTGTTACATTGAAAACAGTTATTAAACGACGAGTGTGAATATGAAATACAGTAGCGTTTCTAATTAGTTGTCAATAGCTGTAGATCGGGCTACCTGTATATCAGCGGAGTTCTTAAATCTTCGCAGCAATGACTAGACTGCACTCGACAAAATTTGTTGTCTTCCACCTCTGGACATCGTTGAGAATCAGATGGCGGCCTGAACTAACAGTCACTTAGGAGTTACTTTGCAGTAGACAAGACTCCCACTCATCCATTCTTAAATCAAAAAGAAAAGTAAAGACAAAACATCGGCTTCAGTTTTCAACGTTAGAAACCCGAGGATAAAATCGATCCCACATACATATGTACTGGTCGCTCAAAAAACAATAACCAAAGGGTATATTCTTCGAAAAATTCGCGCTAAGTATCTCTTTTCACTTCCAAAACCATCGGGGTGTAGTGTATATCCGGTGGAAGTGGAGTGGAATGTGATAATCATCTATGGATATCTACATTTACATTGGTAGCCAATCAGCTACTACAAGAAATATCTATACTCGGTTATGGCATCGTCAAAACTAGTTAAAAACTGTTTCTGTTCATAATCCACATTTGCTACATATCGTAATATTTGAGAAAACTGCAAAACTGATGAATTTGTCAAACATCCTTTCCGTCTCTAAGGAGTATAATATAGTAACGCACCACTTATATACTTAAGGTGCGCGGTAGACCTGGGCCTCCACCAATTAACTCTATCCAGTTGGCGTCTATGGCCAACTTCAATTGCTTACTACGAGATAGTTTATATCGTTTTTAAGATGTTCCTCTACTCCAACTCTGGATAGAAATCTAAGACTTTTCGGGCTGAGGTGGTAATATTTAATCGCTCAACATATCCTAGCTCTTTCAAACTATAGCTACCCACTTTCTTGTCCAAGTTGACGTCGCTGTACTGCTCGTAAAGCTCGCTGTAATACTTCCTCTTCCAAACCCCTTGAACGCAAAGGGGGCTAAAAATCATTCAAAGAGTTTAGAATATGAGGATAATTTATATCAGGTTGTAACATATGTGTTGCGCGTTTTTTTCGGAAGTTTTTTCCAATATCGTTTTTCACCACGTATCGCATAATAATCTTCAGCAAAGGTTCAACGCTCAAAAGTCTGGAAGATAGCACAACAACACATCATCCCAGAGATTGACTTCACTCGCTCAAGGTATTATTGTCTGTATGGTAGGATGCTGGCTGGACGGCTGGGTCTGGTTAATCAAATGGGTGTTCTATTCCATTAGGATAATGCTCGCCCTCATACGGCTAGTACCACCTGCACACAGTTACAAGAGTTCGGTTGGGAAAAAATTGTGCATCTGCCTTATTCTCCAGACTTAGCACTTTCAGATTTCCACTTCAGCCAAAGGCTTCAAAACCTTGTTGCTGGAAAAAAATTTAGATCTCGGGGTGATGTCCAAGAGGTTCTTGGAGTATTTTTTTTTTTCGCCAAAGCCAAACTATTTTTTTAGTGATGACTTTCGACATTTTAACATCGATTAAACGGTCACGAATATCTATGTGAGCATCTTGTGTTTTCTCTAGGATCTGCCGTAGTGTGAACATTTGATCAACATGGACTTATCGGGCCTAAAACCGCACTAATAAGAGTCAATCATTCTTTGCTAAATAATTTCAGGCATTCACGCAATACGGCACACAAGATCTTGTTCGAAATGTTAGGGAGACCGATGCCTCTATAAATAGCGTTGGTTAGAGGTTCTCATGTCTTGTGGATCGGCAAACAATGCCGAGGTTCCATCCGTCATACATACTTTCTTCGGCTCAAGTCATGAAATTAAATTGGTGTTCTTGCTCTTTTGTTACCATAAAGCTGGACAAGTAGGCCGTACGGTTCGACAGCTTTGTTATACAATACAATATTTTAATTTCGAATATTTTTCTATTACATTCTTTATTCATATTCCATTTTACAATTCAAAAACAACAAGTATCAAAATTATAATAATGATAAAGATAGGAGTCATTCTGTAGTCATAAATAAAGATTTATCGCTAAAATAATTCACAATTTTGTATGGGGTATGTAAATGTAAATTGATTTATATGTACATTAATTACTTGTATGTTCACGAAAGAAAAAGATTGAAAAGAAATAATAAAATTTATATAGACAACTTAAAGAGACCCAACTAAATTATGTTTTTAAATAAATTTTTGACCGTAGAATTAATTATTTAGAGTAAACAGTCATTTTGTTAACTCTTATTAGAAGTGCTTACATTTAATTTTCTTATTTCATATGGCGATGAGTTAAGTAATATGGATGCAGTTACATTAAAAATGTTCGAGAAGTGGGTTTTATATGAATGAGGAATATTTACTTAGCCTCTTTTACAGGATCTTCCATTTGGTAGTTCCGAAAGTAAATTTAAATAAAACACATTTATGATTTAGATTTCGATCAAATTTTTATTTCAATATATTGTCTGGATCGTGCCATTATGAATGGAATATAACATCATTCAAATGTCCTCCATGGGAGTTCTTACAGGACTTGATACTGACAAGGTAATTTTCAACGATTTTTCGACAGATATCGGGCAATAATTCGGCCATAGCTTGAAGAATCACAAATGACAAATCACATGATCTTGGTGGCCAATTCACACCACCAAAACGCGAAATAACTTGTCTAGACAATTTCGTGTTGTATGGAATATGGCGCCGACTTTCTGAAACCACATATTTTCCACAATCATATTTTCGGCCAAAAAAATTCTGTTAACATTTGGTTATAGCAAAGCGAATTGACAGTTACGGTTACACCTTCAGTGACACCAGTGCTTGTCCGGCCGCTCATAGCGCCCCGGTGCAAGTCGTACACAAGCGGCCCTCAAATTTGTGCAAAACTGTAGAGAAAGGAAAAAGTTACACTGCGCTTTTCTAATGCATTAGATCACTCCTCGACTGCATCAGTTGCAACTTTCAAGGTAATATCAATAAAATTGTTCTGGAAACTTTCTCCCGAATTTATTTCGCGTCAAGCAGCTACATGTTTGCAACGGTTCGGAAAAACTATCTTGATTCCCATTTTCTCACAGATTTCTTTTGCATCACTAAAAACCTTTTCAGGTCCAATTGAACTGTATTCTTCCAAAAATGTTTTCCAATAAGGACTTGACAACTTTTTTTTTTGAAATAAAACGCAAACCATTTGAGATATTTCAAAAACTTTATTATCGACTTGAAGTACAATCAAAACTCGACTTCGTTCATATGGCCACAGCGGGCACGTTTGCAGCGGTCGATTCGTTGAACGATTCGCGGAACGGCCGCTATTTCGCGTTCAATGTTGGCTCTGAGCTTTTCCAACGTGGTCGGCGTGTTGGCATAAACCAATGACTTAACGTAGCAAAATAGTCAAGCGGCCCAATAACGCCGCCGGCGTGCAAACCGCACGAAACAGTTATTATTTTCTGGATGAAGTGATGATGTATGAAGCACATGTGGATTTTCACCCGATCAATAACGCATATTTTGCTTATTGACGAAACCATTGTGCCAAAAATGAGCTTCGTCACTGAAGATGATTTTGCGATGAAATTCATCATCTTGTCGCATCTTCTTCAGAACCCAATCAGAGAACGTACGTCGCTTCAAATGGTCCATCGGCTTCAATTCTTGAGTCAGCTTGATCTTGTGTCCTTACGCAATTCTTGAGAACGGCGTGGAATTGACTGATTTGGATCGTTTGCTACGGACGCCTGAACGGCAGCGATATTTCGACATTTCGACCAACCCGTTGTCTAACTGACACGGCAACATCACACAACGAATATGTAGACTCAAAGTTTTGCACTAAACTTGTTATTGCCTGTCTACTAGGGCGAGAATTACGACCGAAAATTGGAGCTAACGCTCTTAGAGTTGCAGTCACCGACTCCGAATTTCGGTAAAAAATTTTTATAATTTGCAGACGTTGCTCGTTCGTGTACTTTACCATGATGAAAATGTTGAGTTTACTGAATAAATTGACAGTGACAGTTTGATGATTAGTGACAGAGTGCGTTCACAAATTAAATTCAAAGTTGCCAAGTCCCTATTGGAAAACCCTTTACTTCCCAAACTCAGTACAGCGGCCTCTAAGTCCGAATAAATTGCTTGGAATGCTTTCGAAGCAATGTTAACTTGACTTAAAACGTCGCACCACATGCACACTGCACACACGAAATGATAATCGATTTTGTCGATAATTGCTCCAGCTTCATGACATTCTTGAAAGCGGTTAAATTTTTGATTTCGTCCAATGCGGCGATTATATTGCCAAGATTCAGTCAAGATTCAGTTTTATTGCAGCAATTCGATTCGACCATCGAGTTGGGCAAAGGTTTTTCCTTCGCCCGAAAAAAAAAACTAACATTTGCACCTGATGCAGCAGCTTCATTTATAATGAGATTTAGTGAGTGGTTTGAACATGGCACAAAAAATGCTCTTGGTCATATTTCTAAAATAAGGTTCTATACGCCGATGTTCTTCCCTCTCATGTTTGCCCCATTGTCGTAGGCTTGACCTCTTAAATCGTTAGGATTTAATCCGAATGATTCCAACTCATGAATTGCCATTTCCTTAATTTTCAGACCGGTTTTCTCGTGCATTTTCAAAAATTCAATAAAACACTCTCTAACTTCATAACTCTGAGTCGCTTGATTCTCGAACACATACCGTAAAATGACAGTCATTTGTTCGATATGGCTGATGTCAGTCCAGAATAAGGGAAAAGTATTTAGTTTTCTTAACACATTGCAAAATATGATTTTTCACTTTTGCACCAATAATCGCAATAATTTCGTTCTAAATTGCGAGTGAGAGGTAGTGATTTTTTTCACGCTCAATGTGCTCTCTCTCAGAACAGGATCGAACAGTTTTAATTAGCTGTTGAAAATTCCCATTTCGCCCAGTTGAATCGTGGAGTTTTGAAGTGGAGCAATAATTCGCTTGAGAACATCTTTCAATCGCTCCTTTTTTTGCTGGACCTGATTGAATAATTTGCTGTCGATTGTCTTATTTCCCAAAATGCGCTTTAAAAATGCTCGGTAATCCGTTCGGTCAAATGTCCCCAATCTTTAATTCCATTCATTCATTCATTTTGAAAAAGGCGGCAACAAAAAAATGTATAGTACTCAATCGAGACCTTTTGAATAAATCAACCATTCGCGGTTTACATTTTCCCTGAAAAGCACGTTATTTCACAGTTATAAAACACAGTGGACACTGTTTTTTTTCCCTTAGAGCCCCTTCTGAGCAATACACGTACAGCATACACTCTTTTTCGCAATATTTGAATACGCAATGCAACACAACACAACACACAACTTCTCTTCTTGTTCATTCTATTTCATTTGATTTTCGTAAACAATGATTGATGTTCTTATCTATTTCGTTTGTCACTGCAAATGCAATTTGAAAAATGGTATTCACTGTGTACGAGTATGTTTTGGTGCGCTTTTACTGAACTAGTCGAGTGTCGGTTGTATTTCTAGCGGCTTTTTTAAATTTTCAAATACGATTTCAGTGCTCAATCAAATGATTACAAAATATACCATATTTAAACATTTGCAGCGCCCTTTTATATAATGAAGTCTCGCGCCGTGTTTTGATGTAATTTTTAGCAAAAATGTGTATGTACTCGTTTTTTTTGTGATTAGACACAAAATTAAAATTTTGAGCTCGCGCGCCGTTGCGACTCTTCACACCCCGGTGCAACGCACCGGCTGAACCGGCGGTTGGACAAGCCCTGAGTGACACCACCAGACCAAATTGCACACTATTCAGTGACTTTTTATAGATGCAATGCAAACGCTGTTCTTCAATGCTTTCACTAACGGCAGCCATATTTTCTGTAGAGCGAACATTTCGATGATGGATGGCCTTAAAACATCTGTAACAGAGCCTCGATTTTTTATACAGTTTTGTCTACAGTACGCTCAGATGGACGATTACGTTGACCATAATCTGCTCGTAATGTGCGAAACGTACCTACTATAGAATCACTATTTTTGTAGTAAGTTGTCACAATTTTAACACGTTCAGGGATTGTTAAACGATCCATATTGTTAAATAGCAATCCTTAAACTAAATATATACTGTCTCAGATGGCAGTTCGGTTTGACGTATGAGATTGAAACAAGAATGCCAAATACGGACTTCGAATCGTATGACCCTTCATATATTTTCTCTTAAACCATAAACATTGCAATTTCTCACTGGTGAACTACATACTTTAAATAATTGACGTAAATATGTTTTATAAGAAAAACAAAGGTATGCCATATTGCAACTTTGAATTAACAAATTATATACCACTGTTAGTAATTTTTTGGAGCAATATGGCTTTAACATATACAGTTTCCAGGTAACTGACAGCATTTACATAATTTTTAAGCTCACTAGCTTGAAGTTTGCAATTTAAATTGTCATCAATAATGAATTCCTAAATACTTAAAATTAATAACAAATTTAATTTTAAAGCAAGTATTTGTACAGCATTTTTCTTGATAGTAATTAACCTTTCCACGAGTGTGCGTAGCTAAAAAAAAGTTTTACACACACCGTGGAGAGAAGGAATTAGTCGCATTCTGTTGGAACGGATCCTTTTAGATTGAAAAACATTAGCTCCGTTTTATCAGTCGTAACAAGTGCATGCTTTACAAACCATTGCCTGAGAACTTGCAAGTCTTTCAGCAATTTTATCATAGATGTACTCGAATGACGTGCTATTTGTACACTGGCGATCACTAGGATGAGGCCATACATTTTGCAATCGATTTTCACTCTTTACTATATACGAGTATGTACTTGTTGGAAATTTACTACCTGTGAAAAGGTAGTAATCATAAAATTAAAGGGTTAACAATAAACGACCGTTGGAATTTCCCAAGATCAAACAATGAACTTTTTGAAAAGCATATAAAAAGATGAGCCACTAAAAGATGAGGCCACCTGCAAAATCTTCGAAAGAAAGGAAGAAATGAATAAAATGTTTACATTTTATGGTTTTAAAACATCTATTTATTAAGTTTTTCTGCATTAATAATGAGTATGCCCCCCACTTTTCGATATGATCTCTATAAGACGGTTTGGAATATAATCATACAGTTTTTTTTTTAAATAATCAAGAGAAATTTGAGCCCAGGCAGCACGAATAGCCTCGATTAAAGTGTCCTTATCTTCAAATTGTCCGAGCTAACCATGCCCAAATATTTTCGGTTATGTTTAAGTCCGGTGAATAGGGCGGCCATGGGAAAAGTTCAACGTCTTCTGATTGAATCCAACTTCTAATAACCCTGGAAGTGTGGATGGGGGCATTGTCTTGTTGGAATACCCAAGGCAGGGGTCCGAAAATGTTTTTCACTTTTGGAAATGACCGTTCTAGCAAATATTTGTAGTTGTTTCCGTTCGTTGTTGTGGACAAAAACTCCAACTCGATTGTGCCATAGTAGGTAATAGCCCCGCACACCATTACAACTGATGTACGGCTATGATGTCTTCCCAAAATAAGCTCCTCTTTTTTTAGATCATGGAAATAAAAGTTGTAACCATCGGGGCCGTCAAAATTAAACTTTTTTTCATCCGAAAAGACAACGCGTTTCCATTAGCTGCTCCCAGCGACATGTTCTCCTGCAAAATTCATTCGATGCTCTGTGTGTACTTGCCTCAGAACAGGTTTCTTTTTAGGTTTTCTCCTCTGTATAGTACCACTTTTTCGGCTTATCCTTCGGACCGTTGCTATGCTGGCTGATACTCCGTTGGACCTTATTTTAGTCGCTGGTAGAGTAGAATTTGACGCACGCCGTAGAATTAACCGCTTTTCTCGCAATGTTGTTGCTTCTGCCGTGCATCCTTTTCGATTATTCCCATAGTGTTTTGGATCCGCAAGATAACTGTTTACAACAGTCTTACTTCTATTAAGCCTCCTTGCAATTTCTCGGACTGAGAGTCCTAACTCATTGACAGAATCTATTTTTCCTCTTTCTGTCGCTTTTGAAAAGTATACTACTTTTTGAAAAGTAGTATAACTTCAGCAGCTTCCAGGGATGTAGGGAAAATGCCAGAACAAACACTCATATGAAATATGAAAGCAAGAATATCAACAACATAGAGAGCAATTTTTTTCAACAGGAAATTTATTATACCATTAGAAGTACTGGAGTGTCCATTGTTTTTTCCCCATTAGAGGACTTAATTGTATTTTTTCACAGCCAACCTCATATTTAAGGCCAAGGCCCAGAGAATCCGTTGCGTCCGTTGCGTCGACTGACAGCTCGATAGAATATACACTTTGTTATGGAAGCAGGCTCATAAACAAAGGATATGACGGAACGGACGGATAAAGTAGATTTACTTTCTACTTTTCAATCCGTTGGCAGTTCGCACATTCACGCATTGAGGACAATACTTTCACATATTGAGGTTCACGTATTCACAAATTGAGAGTAAGCACTTTCATTGGTGGAGACATTGAGAGAATGAAGAGAAATTGTCATAGCTTGAAAGAAAATATTGAGATTAAATGACATTTAATTTTTTTTGTTTCGTTTCGTTCGTTATTCTGCCAACGTATGCCACGGATTCTATGGGACTGTCATTTCCGTCAAATACATCAACGTCAATCTGTCCGGCATCGTAACGGACGCAACGGATTCTATGGGCCGGAGCCTTTAAGCCGGAGAGTCATTATATATATATTTTGACAGCTGATATAGAAAGGCTTGCTTGTGAAAAAGTTCGATTGATTCTACGCAGTAGTTTTTGGTTGGTGCCCTTTCAAATATGGCAAGTGAAAAGCAGCATGCTCTGCAAGCAATAAAAAAATTATCCGATGGAGAAGATGTATTGGCAGAACGCCAGTGCCAAAACTGGTTTGCAAAATTTCGATCCGGCAGTTTTGATGTTGAAGATGCACCACATTCTGGAAGGCCAGTTGAAGCTGATGATGGCACAATAAAGCATTAATTGATGCAAACCGACAAACGAAAACTCTTGAGATAGCTGAGAGATTAAATTTATCGATTTCGACCGTTCATGATCATTTGAAACGCCTAGGTTTAATTTTAATGCTCGACATATGGGTTCCTCTTGTTCTTACGGAAAGAAATTTGTGCCGCCGCGTTGTTGTCTGTGATTTGCTTGTCAAACATCAAGAAATGATCAATTTTTAAAGCGCATCATCACTTGGGACGAGAAATTGCCTACAACAATGTTAAACACAAGAGATCATGGAGTAAAAAAGATGAACTGGCTCAAAGCACATCGAAAGCCAAAATTCATCAGAAAAAAGGTGATGATGTTTGGTGGGATTTCAAAGGAATTTATTTTTTTTAGCTTCTACAGTGTATTGTCATCAGCTGGACAAATTGAATGATTCACTTAAATAGAAAAGGCCAGAATTGATCAATAGAAAAGATGTAGTATTCCACCACAATAACGCGAGACCTCATACAAATTTGGTATCTCGACAAAAGCTTTTACAGTTGAATGGCGTTTACTGCCACACCCAACACATTCTCCAGATCTGGCAGCTTCTGATTATTATTTGTTCCGGTCTCTACAAAAATCTTTACTTCAAACGAGAAGGTCAAAAATCAACTGGATCAGTTTTTTGCCGGCAAAGAACAAAAATATTGTGAGATTCGGAAGTGTTATAAAAAAAAACGAGCCGCGGACACAAACCTCGAACCATAACCTATAGAGACGGACAACTGAACATCGTAGTTGAGTCACGTTGATGCTGAGGATTTGAAAAGGATATTTCTGTAGACAGTACAACGGCGATGACGAACCAAATACCGAAATCGGCCAAAATGAACCTTTAAATCTGGACTATGTAGACCAGCAATTCCGTCCACCTGACCCGGATGAAGTAATGATAGCCATATCTAAGCTTAAATCCAACAAAGCTGGTGTAAGGAACATACACTAACTCATCTATAAAATATGGTCGGACGAAAGTATGCCCGCTGAATGCAACTTCAACATTGTTTGTTCGATCCTCAAGAAAGCAGACCCTCTGAACTGCACCAACTACCGAGGCATCAGCCTTCTGAATACCGCCAGTCTTTAGGCCAGGAAAGTTCACCATCGACAAAATATTTACACTGTCATAGTGTCTTGAAAAAAACTCAGGAACTCCAAATCGATGCACTCCGTCGATTTTAAGACCGCGTATGACAGCACCATCTACCAATGTCTAGCTTTGGCATCCCTACTAAACACGTTCGCTTGTGCAGGATGACGATAGAGAATGTACACTGCTCCATCATGGTCGGTAAAGGACTCATCGAGACTTTTGATGTCAAAAATAGATTTAGACAAGGCGATGCTCTGTCATGCGATTTCTTTAAAATCATTCTTGAAAGAATGGTGCAAAACTCACGTGCCAACACAAGAAGCACAACCTTTCAAAAATCCGTTTAATTACTCGCACATGCTGATGATATGACATAATCCGAAGAAAGCAGCTTGATGTTGGTGGCGTTTTCACGAGTAATGAGGCGGAAACCGGCGAAGATGGGTTTAACGGTCAATGAGGGCAAGACCAAGTATATGCTGTCAACCACAAAGAGCACCCAACATTGACGCGTCGGACGAAACGTGACCCTCGATAGGTATAACTTTGAGGTAGTTGAGGACTTTGACCTAGGCTATGTCATCAATTCAGACACCGACACCTGCGCTGAGATTAAAGGAAGTATAATCGCTGCTCCTTTGGGCTAAGAAGGCAATTGACTAGCAAAGCCCTCTCCCGAGCAACAAAAGTGACCCTATATGTATAAGAGCCCAGTCCTACTCTATGGCGCAGATTCATGGACTTTATGGTACAGTTTCGGTCCAGTCTGCATAGACGGTGAGTGTAAGAGAAGATACAACGACAAACTGTACGGGCTGTACAGGGGCATCGAATTAGCCAGAAAAGTGAAAGTCCAACGTCTGAGGTGGCGAAGTCATGTAGAACGAATAGACACAAATGCTCCGGTCCGAAAAATCATCTTCGAATCCGCCTCCGAGGGGCAGCTCAGTAGAGGAAGACCGCGACTCAGGTGCCGCACGCAAGTGGAAGGGGATCTCAACCAACTTAGCGTGTGAAACTGAAGGCAGCTGGCTAAAGATCGAGCTGACTGGAGACGCTTGTTGGTTGAGGCTCAGGTGAACCTTTCAGTCATACTCTTTCTTATCGAAAGCTATTTCCATAATACCTATACCTGGCAACTTTGTAGCGATATTTAAGTGTAAAATTGGAAAAAGCGGAAAAATTAAAGCCCAGCCATTTTGTCTTTCTGTTCTAAAGCCCCTCATTTCAGCTGTATTCGTGATCACGTTAAGTGATTCATCGAAAACAAATCGGGGAGTCTCAATTTTCCCATTTCCTGTTTGTCTATCCCTTTTGCCAATGGCAACAACTCTAGTTATGTCTGCCCGTCCATGCATCATGCACCAAGACTTTGCCGCGAGTTCTGACAAAATGTGAACGATGATGAATGATTCAATTATTGTTCGACAACATCACACTCCATCTATCGGCCTAACCACCCCAAAATGTAGTACATTGTCCTAAAGTATCAACTTCTGTTGCACTATGATGGATTAATTGAACGAAATAACTAGATCTGTCGAGGATAAGTCACCGTGATAGCAATGGGCGTAGGGATAGGGATACGTATGGAGGCTATGGAATTGGAATAACTGTGGTTCATTCTCTTCTGTACTAGTAGATGGATTCATTTTCGGTTTTTCTCTGATTAAAATTGAAAATTCTCCATTCATCTGTCACGAACGATAGGGAAACAGAGGGACGGGACTTGTACGCTCTGTTTTCTCTAGTGTGATGGAATCCTTTTGTTATCCTGGTTGTTGCAGTTGCTGTTGTTGATAGTTGGTAGATACTCAGCGCACAAATTTTAAAGCACCACGAAATATTGTTCAGTTTTTCGGGTTTAAATTGCAAAACAGGAAAATGTAATTTGAGCAAACAATGAAACCATGGAATCGTGGAAGGAGGATAGTGAAACTTCAGAGGTTCCTCCTTGCAGGAAAGGTCTATGGTTTTGTTGAAACAGGACTACATATTGGGATTAAATATTTTAATGCAGGAAAATGATTTCGAAATTTCGTTGAGCACTATGATGGTGGTTTTTGGGTTTTTCGAGAAGATGAGTCGGAAGACCCGGATTGAACCAGGTGGACGGGGCGCACGAGAATAGGAAATTAATTATGAGCTTTATTAGTAATGCAGCAAGTGAATTAAATTAAATGCAACAATTGCAGTGTTACAATTTATGGCTTCGAGTGTGAATTTGGAAGGTGTGGAGCTGGATACTGTTCCAATAAATTCGCCAGCCATGGCATTTATACACTGAGTGCAATTTATTATTGGATTAAAGTTTAAGCCATGCAGGGTTTAAAATTATAATTACCTGTCCGTAAAAGGATTACATTTGATGTAGTATTTGCAGTTTAATACTTTGGATTAAAAAGGAAAGAGCATCAAGCGAACTCACATAGAAATTCAATAAAATAGAAAAGGGAAGTTTATAACTGTTTAAGGAGGTTGATGGGGAGAAAATGACTAAAATTTCAAGCTGAACAAAATTTGTTGAAATTGGTTGCGTTTTTTAAACGCATTCGACTGATTTTCGGATTTTTACGGGTAGTGCAGGGGAGCCCTTGGATTCTAACAAACCGATTCTTGAAGATTTGACTTTTTCGCTGCGACCTGTGTTCCAAACCACTGTCTAAGCGTAACAAAAATTATTGGTGGCACACATGCACATACGTGGTTTTCTGCGGAAATTTTCGTTCACTTCTTCATTCAACGTTCAACGAATGATTGTAATATTTCTAACTATACTCCAAACTCTTTGGCTGAATTTAGTTATCCATGAGGCTCTTTTCTGGTGTGAACCAATGCCAATACGCTTTTAATTGATTTACCGAGATCGAAGCAGACACTGCAGCTCAGCACATGTTCTTCTTATCGCTGTGCAGGATGATTCCTAAATATTTCGTTGGAGAAACGAATGGTTACGTCTTTTTTACACAAAATGAATCGAACTCTCTGATACACAAAAGCAAAGTCACTAACCTCTTAGAGGAGTTGGAAAGTATTCGTTTGGTCTACCGGCAACCTGGAGAGTTATGCTCATATGAAAACCAACTGCCAATTGAAGCCCTGATATAGACTCCATTTCGGGTCCTGATCCCATTATAATCCCTCCGTGATCCCATTATGATCTTTTGTAGTAGCCAGACAAGACTCTGTGAATTCCGTCTTCCCATGCGGTTTAGAAAATACTTGCATTCTCGAACAAACTTGTAAGTTTTGAGAGGGTTCAATATGGCCTTAAGCCCACGCAGATACACTTCGACCCCTCCACAAGCTATTTGTAATACAGTTTATTACCATCAGGATTGCGTATTTCTCTGCTTGGAAGACTGATACAGATTTTCTAACGAGGAGTGGAATCTAACTTTGTCATTCTCCAAAAAGATTCCAGGCCCGCGTCCTAAATCAGTTTTAGAGCCATCAGTGAATGTCAAACTACATTACTTTTCATGACTCAACTTTCGGCTCAGACCATTGTGCCCACATTGTGCGTACTTTCTCAACAACAGGAGTTCTGGTGTCATTGCAGCAGATAGCACGTCCATAAAACCAGACTGAAAAGGCAGCTAGCGTAAGGTCATCAAAACTCCAGTGCGTGGTGTACTATAGACCACTTCTTTTCAAATGGAAGAAGTTTGTTATCCAGGATGACATTAAAATACCTAGCCTCATTGGATAAACGGATGCCGAATGGTGATGCCTTTAAGCACTAGATGAGTGAGAACTATCAGATTCCTCTTTCTTTATTTATCATAGGTTTGCGAGGATTAACTGAAGGACCGCTCGTCTATCCCTTTTTGCAGCTTTAATAGAATCAGATTCAACCGGCTTGAAACCATTAAATGAAGCAGCCACTTATTAAATAGGCTCATCTATCTCCACTAACTATAACAGAAAGAAGCTTGGTATGAGCCAGTTATAATCCATTTGGCTGGAAACTGTTGACCAAATCATTGTAGGGGGCATTCGAATTTATAATTGTTTTCAACTTGATTGATTTGATCCTTTCCATTGCTATGACTAGTCTGCTGATTCTACCGAAGTTTTCAGTCTTTTCGAATAATATACATATAAGGCGCACTTCGAAATTGGAACATCGATCTGTAAAAGTTCCAGTCTCCCATTAGCCTTAGATGACTTCTTTAGAAGTTTTCTGGTTTTCTACGCAGTCCCTTTAGATCTGCATTTCATCATAAACGGGTAATTCGAAGGTGTTTTTCCTGTCAAGACACGTCAGTTCAAAATATTTGGTGAAGACATCGCTAAGGTTCTGAATTGCTTTCTCTTTTAGGGACTTCGGCTTCTAAATGAACACATCGGATTTGGAACTTCGTATTTCTTTAGTTTCCTAAAATAGCGAACAGAAAAACCCAAATATGGGTAAACTGATCCTTCATTGTAGTTTTCAAACATTCAAAACCAATATTCACCATTACTAACCATTTTTTGTTTACGTTAATATTTTTCGCGCATTCGTACTTTCAAACAATCTCGAAGCAATGCAACGATCCTCTAAACAACTCCTACTCTTTCCAAAAGCAATCAATTCTCCAAAGGTCAGGATACATTCGATTTAAAACGATCGATATATCCCTTCAATTACCCATGGTACGTTCATCCTTTCCGCGAAATCGAATCCAATTGAAGTTTTGCACACTAAAAACCATTCATCCATACCGCTGTCAATGTTAAATTCGTATTTATTGCCTTACCGCAAGACAACATAAATTCACGACCTCAAAACCTCATGTTTCCCCTTTTTTTTAATTTAACTATTTATCCGACTGCAATGCACAAAAATGCGACAAAGTAGTCCCCGTGGTGACATTACTGGTTGTGTCACAAAAGTATTCTATCATGGAGTACATTAGTCAAAAAGTAAAGTCAGCCATTTCTCCCGAATTAAAGTAATTGTAGTTTGTGAAAGTCCGCCATATTCTTTTAGAGTAAACCAAAAACAATAACAAAAAAGATGCCATCTTTCGACATCTCGGATTAAATGTCAAATCCGTTATCAATCTGTCAAAAAAGTTACACAAACCCAGCCTCATAGTTGAAACACCCGATCCAACTGGGCGTGTTCAACGAAACTACGATTTCACTGAAATCATACCACTTACAAAGCTGTCAATAAATTCAATAGGAAACTTCAAAAATAAACAACATTTCCCTAGCGCGTCTAACCCAAAGCCAAAATAAAATCAACGAAGTGCAACACATGCACTGCATCTGAAATAAACACCCAACACCACACACGTACCGCTCCAAATCAAAGTTCAATATTTATTCACATGCTACCTGAGTTTAGTGCACTCTCTAAATAAAGAAATTATTCCAACAAAATATATAGTGAGGTTAATGCACCACAATAACAATAAACAAATGAATTTTAACTTCAAATAGAATCAACGACCACTTCCTTTGGCCACAATCAATATCGGTACTGGTCTACCACTCAAACCTGAACATCAGAATTTGATATAAATTTGTAATTCAATTTTATTTGCGATAAGGTCCTCAAAAAATGCACACACAAAACAAAATATGTAGTAGAGGCACAGCATAAATATATATGTAATGTCCCCCACTTGGCATTTTGCAAAATTCAATATTCATTCCTCCCATTTGATACAACTCACTCCCACTTCAATGGCATTCGAGCCCAATCGAGTTGAAACTTCAAAAATCGACAAGTATTCGTAGCCGTCAGCTATTCAGCGGACCACTTCCATTTATTGTGGTGCAACCACAAGTGCTTGCTTTGCTTTGTGTTCTCTCATATTCGGCGTGCGGTTATTTGTGAATACTTCTGACTATATACTCGCACTCGTAGTTCAAGTGAAAGTTGCTTTTGACATATTGTCGTTTGTCGTGTACATTGTATCCGTATGTACATACATACATATGTACACCTCGTTACACACCCGTTCCCATCACAACATACAATCAACCGTGTGAGCTCTTTTCAATTTGGTTAATCAACCATGAGTGAGTTTCCGTACACGGAGACATCATGGAGACAGATGGAAACGTTAGTTCAAAACAAAAAAAAAAAAACTGATATGGAGGACTTGGCAGCTTTTGCAACATGGAGGCCATACTGTCAACTGCACTAGAGTTTAAATTAATTTTCTTTCTGTCACTTTGAATACTCTATGTGGCACTGATTAAGACAAAATTAGACATACTCGTAGAGACTCGATTTCCAGTGAATTAGACTTTCCACTTTCCTTGAGGTAAATTCACTGTCACGTGGAGTTAGAGATAAATTTGACACTTGAACATAAACGTCACTTTACCTTTCTCTTGCAAAGGCATTTAACTTTCAAGGCACTGTTACACATTAGCCAAACACATACGAGTACTTACGGCATGGCATTACGAGTACATATACACAATACGGTTGACTCGACTTTGAAGTTTTGCCGCGTCGCTATAGTGCTCTTTTGTGTTTCATGTATTTGCATTTCTGTCAGTTTATTTCGATGTCAGATATGATAGATGAATGAAGAATTACTTAAATACAATGAAAATGTAAATTACAACACAAGAAGACACACAAAACACGCTCGATTTGTACTGTTATTTATTTATATTTTGCATATCTGTCAAAACGAGTTTGACGTTTCCATGATTTTGGTTTGTAATAGTCAAATGTATTCACTCACTTCATAAATGGTTATCTCACTAAAGTGACATAAATGCCATTTAAAAGAGATAAAATTGTAACGATGACATCAGGGATTTGTTGATTTTGAAATATCATAATTAGTATGAAAGCAGGTTAAACAAATATTAAGCTGTCAACGCGACGAAATACATATTAGTCATTTTATATGGATGAGCATATGTGAAAGCGTGAAAATGTTAAATATTTGTACATGGAAATGTGGAGATTACTTAATGGTGAACGGCATTCGATGGAGGTCAATTGCTTTTTGGCTCGAAAGGGAAGCAGATTTGTGTTGAAAATGTGAAAATGCGTAGTGACAGTTGTTGAGTGCACCACTTCTTTAAAGTGAAGTGGTAAGAGTATTCGATTCGAGTAAAACCATTTGTAAGTGGTTACCCGAAGATTCCATAAATTCGTTTGACAAGAAATGCAATAACTGAAACAAAACCAAGTTCAATTAAATCTGTAAAATATTAGATAGTTTTTTTTTTGAGCAATATGCATCCAGTATATGATGAGCTAAAAGTCGAAAAAAATCGAAAAGTGTTAAAAGTGTTGGCGGCGCGAATATTTCATCCAACCGACCAAGCTCGTGGAACTAAAACTACATTCTTCAATCTCGAACAGAACTAAAAGGAAATTTAGGGAAACTCTTCCTATTGATAGCTTCTCCTAAGCACGATGCCCCTTGGAAACGGTTGCTGCAACCAGCACCATCCCCTGGTCAACAATCGAACGAAGCGATTAAGCCCACTGACATTAAAAAAAAGAAAAGAAAACAGCGGTGGCTTTAAATGACAAGATGGAATCGGTACTTCCATCAGTCAAAGTCGTAATTGGGCGGAAGTCGGTTGTTGCAGTGAAATCCATCCTGACAAACAACCTTAGTGGTGGCCCTTCCCGCGAATAAGGTCTGGTTGAAACCTTTGATATTTGCAAGTCGCGAGAAAATCCACCTCGAGACCCCGACTCCGTCTAGGACAGGTGATCGACGATGAGTATAAACATTGTTTAAATCAATTGTGTGGATTAGGCAAGCACAAAATGTTTACCTTTAAAGGAAAATTGTGTTATACAAAACGGAACTCTTAACTTGAAGTGCTCCCCGCAGCAAACTGTTGAATGGCTAAGTAAGTCTGTGCTGAAAACCGCACCTAAGGAAACTAAGACTTATGAGCTGTTCAGACCACAGAAGCTGACGCTTTCCATCTTCTGAATCCAAGGTCAACTCGGAGAAAAAGGGGAATACTCTCGTTATCGCATTTCACAAGGCTTCTTCGTTCAATCAACGATTCACATCTCTATCTGCTCTTTGGAAAGGCATTTCTAGATAAGTGCTGATAAGAGATGGCTTTCGCAATGTACAGGGTTTTCCAATAAGGACTTGACAACTTTTTTTAAATAAAACGCAAACCATTTGAGATATTTCAAAAACTTTATTATCGGCTTGAAGTACAATCAAAACATTTATGAATGGAACTCGACTTCGTTCATATGGCAGCGATCGATTCGTTGGACCCATTTTTCAATGACTCGGCCACACATTTCGGCCGAAACGGCCGCTATTTCGCATTCAATGTTGGCTCTGAGCTCTTCCAACGTCGTTGGCGTGTTGGCATAAACCAATGACTTAACGTAGCCCCACAGAAAATAGTCAAGCGGCGTTAAATCGCACGAACGAGGCGGCCATTCGACTGGACCATGTCTTGAGATAACACGCTCACCATACTTACTCTTCAATAAATCGATTGTAGCGTGTGCTGTGTGACTTGTGGCATCATCCGGTTGAAACCACATGTTGTCCATATCTTCCAATTCGGGCCAAAAATAATCGGTGATCATGGCGCAATAACGCTGACCATTCACAGTATCGTGTTGATCGTTATCGTCGACGAAAAAATAGGGCCCAATAACGCCGCCGGCATGCAAACCGCACCAAACAATTATTTTTTGTGGATGAAGTGGTGATTCATGAAGCACATGTGGATTTTCATCCGACCAATAACGCATATTTTGCTTATTAACGAACCCATTGAGCCAAAAATGAGCTCGTCACTGAAGATGATTTTGCGATGAAATTCATCATCTTGGCGCATCTTCTCCATAACCCAATCGGAGAACGTACGTCGCTTCAAATGGTCCATCGGCTTCAATTCTTGAGTCAGCTTGATCTTGCGTCCTTAGGCAAAATACGCCATAATGTGGTCCGAGCGATACCCAATTCTTGAGAACGGCGTGGAATTGACTGCTTTGGATCGTTTGCTACGGACGCCTAAACGGCAGCGATATTTTCGGCCAACCCGTTATCTCACTGAAACGGCGACATCACACAACGAATATGTAGACTCAAAATTTTGTACTAAACTTCTTATTGCCTGTCTACTAGGGCGAGAATTACGACCGAAAATTGGAGTTAACGCTCCTAAAGTTGCAGTCACCGACTCCGAATTTCGGTAGAAAATTTTTATAATTTGCAGACGTTGCTCGTTCGTGTACTTTACCATGATGAAAATGTTGAGTTTACTGAATAAATTGATAGTGACAGTTTGATGATTAGAGAAAGAGTGCATTCACAAATTAAATTCAAAGTTGTCAAGTCCCTATTGGAAAACCATATATATATATGCAAAATGGCTATTAAGCCTGACGCTATCGGTGTGGGTGGCGTACCCATACGATTTGTTAAACGGATTCCACTGCAAATTATAGCCCATCTCACTCATATTATTAACTTTTGCATTACCACGCCAACTTTTCCCCAGTCTTGAAAAATTTCAATAAAAAACACAAACACCAATTCCAAATCTGACTTTAAGTCAACTAGTATCCTACCTTGTCTATCGAAAGTCTTTGAAAAAGTCTTAGAGAAACAAATACTAAGCTACGTGGCAATCAACAACTTGCTTTACCCGAAACAATCAGGCTTTACAGCAAATCACAGTTGATCTACGGCTATGATAAACTTTCTCGACGAAATAAGATTTTCATCTACTCAGCCTTGAATTAGCTTTAATTCATGATTAAATTGTAAAGCAGCGTAATCAATAAGATCGTTTTAAAAGCTTAAAAAAACCTGAACTTCGTCCGTAAAAATATGGGAACTGCAGCTCATAATAATATTAAGAAGATCGCTTATAAAAATTGCAAAAGGCAAGGGTCCCAGTATGGATTCCTGTGGAACACCTGATGAAATTTCAACAAAATCTGACCTAAGATTGTTAGCGAAAAGTGCTTATTTTCTTCTAGCTAAAAACGAGCGCATGAGATTATGCTGATAAGGAGAAGCTTGAATACGAGTAACGCATCATCAGCGGTGTCAAAAGGCTTAGACGAATCTAGTAGAGCAAGGAGTGTAACTAATTTCTTGTCAATCGCAGCTCGCACGTCGTCAGATACCCTGAGAAGAGCTGATGCGCAGCTGTGGTGCTTTCGGAATTCCGACTGATAAGCACAAATTAAAGTTGTCAAGTCCCTATTGGAAAACCCTTTATATTTACTCAGATTAGCTTCCAACTTTCCAAGTCTGCTACTCATATTTATTTAGGAAGCTTTCCCTTTTGATTACAGAACCTGAAGAACTTGTGCTTTTTATGCGGAACGCCCTCTCACGGAATAAATTTAATCAATTCTGCAACCAAGATTTAGATATCTGCACCATAGCTATGAAACGATCGGATTATGTAACAAATTCGTCATTTCATCAGCTTATATGCCCCATGTTTCGATATGCAACGTGAAAGACAATCATCTCTTGGATTTCATACTATCGTCCGACATGGTTGTCAATAATGTAATCTCCTATGAAATGTTAGATATGAAAGTTAGATAGCGGGCAATCATTTAAGCACTGTCCATGTCAATTGCATGTCAGACCATAGGTGCATCGAATTCAGAATTAGATACGAGGGCTCAGCCTCGTTAAAGAGAAGGAATTCCTGATGTACGTTTTAAGCAGGAGCTCGGCAAATCCATAAATGTTCGGCCTTCACTCTGGAGAGAAGCTCTGCAGATCGCTCAATATATGTTTTCAACTGATTTGCCTTTCATGGTGGAATGCAGATATGCGGGCAAACCCGAAAACTTGCAACAGACCGAACCAAAAGTATATGAGATTTCAGATTTCGCTATAAAAACTTTTTCAAAAAGATCGAAACACTCGTTGAAACTGACAGATGATCTTATTCCTCTAATGGCCCTAATCAGTTCGACTAAAAACACATAGAAAATCTGATGTGACCTACATTGAGTCGAGAGTACAGTACTGGTAGAATTTTCCAGATAACCAAATGAGCTGGGTAACACGACCTGCCATGGCGAAAATACCCTGTTGCACCTTTGATGGTTCTCGTGTGGCGCACTGATGGCATATGTTCAGTTATGCTACAAACAGCTATATAATAGCCTGATAGTGTAGCACTGGCATATGTACCGAACATCTGTAAAACCATAAGAAAAACTGAAAAGATGACCACAGCCACATCAAGATCTTCAGACTTATAAGTCTAACTTCCTTCGTGTTTAAGTACTTGAAGAGAAAAGTTGTTCATGAGACTGTTCTCTTTAGAAGGAGTAGGAAATTGACTGGTCTGACTCATCTACGTAGTAAGTATTCGAGTGTCATCCTGGACAATAAACTTATTTAGACAAAACCTGTCTGGTAGAAAACCTCCAAACGCGCTATGGTCTTTTTATCAGTGGATATGAGCTTTCGGCTTTACATGGGGCTTGCCACTGAGGAGAGTCATTTGGCCTTAAAACTGACTATATGCTCCATTTGTCTAGTAGAACATTCTTTTACTGATGCTTTTGTTGACTCCAGAACGGCCTGTCTCTTGATTCTCCTTTGATATCCTTTTTTAAGAGTAAATCAAGGCCATCATCCACTGAAGTCTTAATGACTCTGCGCGCAGACTGACTCTGGTCTTATGGATATGACATCCGACACAATAACATTAAAATTGCGGTTGCTTGAAGATGTCAGCTTTCAATAGAACTGACTCGGTCAAAATCTGACCACTTTCTTCCGCCCCAAAAAGCATTCTGAGCGTAAGCATTGTAGCATATGATAAGTCCCATTGCAATGACTTTAATTATTTAAATAAGGATTAGAGAGAATCAGTGCTTACACGATTTCTGAAAATTCATCGCCTCAGAGATACACTGTTTTGACTCCTGTTGAAAATAACATCTTTCAAATTTATGCGTGTATGGTAATAAATGGGGCATCCTTGCACTTGTAATTGTAAGTACTTTAATTGTTTCAAAGTAAATGTTGTCCTAGAATTAATGCGTCAAAAGTTATTGAAGATCAAAAGTGATTTTTATTTATTCTTAAAAAAAACTTAAAATGCTGACTTTATCACTCTTTACAACCTTTAAACGTGTGTCTAGTATTTACAAACAGAAATCAAAATTAGGTCATTTCATCTCAAGTCAGTAGTTGTCAAAATACAGCCCAACTTATTGAATCAGGTAAAACATTACATTAAAAATTGCTTTGTATGCACGTCAGAGCTCGTCTTTGAAAGGCTCTAATAATGTCCATTCTTTCCAATTCATCTCGGACTTTCGTAGCTGCCTCGTCAATCCTATGGTTCAATTCATCCAATGTTGTTATTTTTGATGAATAAACAATGTCCCTCATCCGTCCCCATAATTAAAAGCCCATTGGTGTCAAGTAAAGAGACCTCGAAAGCCACAGAATGTCTCCATCCGGCTCTATCAATGAATTTTCATACACGCGATCTAATCACTCTCAATCTGCATAGCCATAGTGTGCCGGGGCGCCATTCTGCATAGTTCTGGTAATTTGTGCTGCAAAAATTCGAATTAGCCGTGGAGGAAGCCGCTAGGGTCCGATCAGCTTGTTACCCATTCTTGTTGTTACATATTGATGTTGAACTTATGCTGAAAAGCTCTGTGTTTCATGGAAAGGAGGCTGCTTTCTTCGCCGCTATGTACTCGTAAATTGTGGAAATTAGGGATTCCATGCCTGGTGAATTTGGACTCATCCGTCCATAGAATGCAGCCAATAGAGTTATTTTCCGCAAAGTGTAAGTTGTAAAAGATCTGCTTAATTTTTTTTTTCAAAAAAGGACCTGCAATTTTCTTTTTACCTGTAAAAAGGACGTTAATTTTTTTTTTTCAAATATATAGGATTTTTATAGTACAATAATAAACTTATTTTACCGGGAAAGAAATCCAAAGCAGCTGTTAACTACTTATTTTTGACGGCTGTTGTGAAAGAATATCCCCATTTTTGAGTTCTATAGTATTAAGAGGTGGCTGCTGGAGCGGAAGCCCTGACTGCCTAACTCTTCAACGCCGCAGGCAATGACTTAGTAAGGAGCATACATAAACTAATCTATGAAATATGCTCGGAAGAAAGTATACCCGATGAATAGAAACTAAGCATTGTACGGATGATGATGGAGAATGTAAGTTACTCCATCAAGGTCTCTAAAGAACTCACCGAGACAATTGACTTCAAAAAAGGATTTAGACGCGCTGTCATGCGATTTCTTTAACATCATTCTTGAAAGAATAGTGCAAAACTCACTCGCCAACACAAGAGGCCCAATCTTTTAGAAGTCCTTCCAAGTACTCGTATACTCCGATAATATAATAAAATATATAATTTATAATCGGACTAAAGCAGTGTGACATCAGTGGTGCAAACCAAGTATATGCTGTCAATAAGAAATGACACCCAACACCGACGTCTCGGACAGAACTTCACCCTCGGCAGATATAGCTTTGAGGTAGTTAAGGACTTTGTCTACCTAGGCTCTGCTATCAATTCAGACACCACCCCCTGCTCTGAGACCAAAAGAAGAATAACTCTTGCCAATCGCTGCTCCTTTGGGCTAAGAAGATAATTGACTAGCAAAGCCCTCTCTCGAACAACAAAAGTGACCCTATATAAGACCTTAATAATTCCAGTCCTGCTTTATGGCGCAGAGACATGGACTTTATCAAATATGGGTGAGGGTGCTCTTGGCTGCATTGAGAGGAAAATTCTTCGTCAAAAATCGTCACGACGATCTGTACGGTCTGAATAGCGACGTCGATATACCCAGACGTGAATGTCCAACAACTGAGGTGACAGGGTCATGTAAAGCGGATGGACACCAATGGTCCGGTCCAAACAGTTTTTAAACCCTCTCCCGAGGGACAGAGAAGTTGAGGGGTATCGCGACTCAACCAACATAACGTGCGAAACTGGAGGCAGCTAGCTAAAGATCGAGCTATCTGGAAACGCTCGTTGGCTGAGGCCCAGGTCCATCTCGGACCGTAGCGCCAGTTGTTCAAACTTATCGTATACTTGTCGTATCTTGAAAACTGCTGTTTTGAGATGAAATGACCTGATATGGCTTTTTGTTTGTAAATACGGGGCAGCGTAAGGCTTTGCTTAAAACTTCTGGATCTCGGAAGTGATGCATTTCTGACCTCCCCCACTTCCCACAAAAACAATTTTTCTTCTAAAATATGTCCCTCTTTTGCTAATATCTACGGCAGCTTTACGATAAATAGCTCTCAATTTGCCTGACAGCGTTTGCATTTGTCCTTGGTGTTTTCTTTTTGTTTCTTGGAAAATTTCACAATCATCAGTCTTTACGTAACCTCGATCGAGCGCTCCTCTTATGCTTTCTTTTTTCTCTCTGAAATCCTATGGTCTTTCAGTCTCCTCCTAGTTTTTGGTGTCCACATGTGGTACCTTTAATGCAGCGGGATGGTGGTTCTAATGGATATTGATTTCTTGAAACGTGTAGACATCCAGACTACTGGATGCATTGTACTATAGTCTGTTGGACAGTTTTTTGATCAAAGCACTAGTTCTAGGTCTGAGAAACACATACGAGTATTAGTTACAACATTATTTTGCTACGCCAGGAAGGCGACTGCACTGTGTCAGTTTTCAGAGGAGATGTCTGTCAGAGTAGCACTCTTGCCCAACTTGATGTCACGTTGACTAGAAATGATCTTTACATCATACCTAGGTCATTGCTTGTATGTTTGCTAATCGATGATTATTTACTTTTGCGGTCACCCGATTTTTGATCATAAAAAATTGGAAAATTAACTTTTAATCTACCTTTTGACCTGTGAGGTTATGAGCGCATATAATTCTGCCTATTATCGCTCTGTGTCAAATAAGTTTCAAGAGATGAATAATATCATCCGTGTTAGGTACTAACTTAGAACAAATACTACCTTGGGATAGCTTTAAATCCTTTAAATCGATAAAGCACCATAGATAGAGTTAACTACTTATCGGTAGCTCCTAAATGCTCCTTTTACATTCGTTGCACATTCACGACGTATGATAGCATGACTTGTTTAAATACCGGTGGCCTATTAAAAGTATTATAAATCAAAACTACCTACGTAATTCACATTTTACTTCCGCTTCAAGGCGCCTTGTTTACCTTAGTCTCTGACAAAGATATCCACTTCCAGATCAACACTTTTTCACCTTCATCTCCATCATCCTTGAAAAGTCTCCTACTCTGTCAAAATGTAGAATCACGTCCACTTCCAGCAGTCAGGAAATTTCATATCCGCTTTCATTCAAAACACGCTTTCCGTCCTCGACCCTCTATAGTATTTGTTCATTGATTGCATTCAGTCAATTTGCCTAGACATTCTATGCATCGATGGGGGGGCAGGCCAACCCAGTCCACCCGGTAACAATCGAGTTCAAGCCAGGCCAGCTCATTAGTATTCATCTGAGTTGTCCAGGAAAATAAATCAAACGCCATGCTAATTGCATTCATTAGTGAAAACGTCTTTTGCATTTGATTTTCAATAAAACTCCGTTTACCATTCCAATCACTAGCGCCCAATGAAACAGTGCTCCGATGGGCATAATCCAGGTAGCAGGGGTACAGCCCCTCTACATCGAACTGAGCCATTCAACTTGAATAAATATCGCTCACGCCATAAAGGCTTTTTCGAGCAAAATTTCTCTGCCTGCTGTCGATTTCCCTTCCTCATTTGAAACTAAATTATATAGCCAGGAATAAAAAAAACTGTCATTTGGCAAGTCCCTGGATGTATTAAAGGCAGGAGTAGCTGCTGGAGTGGAGTTGAGTTGAGTTGATATTTCCGTAAAGTGAATGTGGATGGCAGCGCAAAATTGCCACAAAGTTGATTATGCTTGTGCAAGTAATGGCAAAGAGAACTGAGAGGCGGGTTCAGTGTACAGGACAGGTATGTTTAAGTATAACAGTGTGTGGGGATACTCCTCTGTTTGTTTTAATTAGATCTCCCTTTAAACGACATCCAAAAGGTTACCTCTCTTAAATGGTACTAGAACCTAACCCCGTAGAAACATCAACTTTGTTGCAAAGTTCAAATACACTTTAAACACTGTAGAGGCGGTAATTGAAAAGCCATTTGTCCTTTGGGTTTTTTCTCTTTAATATTACACTCCTACTTGCCTCGTACTATAAATCCATAGATACGTACATAATCGTATACGTCATTTGCCTCTGTGTCATCTTAAGCACATCATCTTAAGAGGATCCACTCCATTTACTGGTAGTCTCCACTAGCTCCTTCCGTTCATCGTCTATCAACTATCAACTTGAGCATATCTCACACTTTAGGGATTTAACTTTATTTAAAGTGGTAGTGTACCACTAAGGTTCATAAAACGGGTAGTCGTGGTACTCGTACTCGCAGTACAGTAGTTTCACGACTCCGTCGTGTCTGTGTATCCTTTTAAGGTTGGCTTCCTTCGTTTGGCTTCTGTTAATGCGAAATGCATATTTCATGATATTCAAATCGACATGTATCCTCTATCGAAGCGTTATGCATGAGAACGAATGGATCTATCCGCACTAAAATAGAGGGGAGGGTAAAATACAGGAAAAAGTAAATGTCACCGTTGTCTGTGTCTGTAAAGTTTTTTTTATCGAGGACCAAACCGACGACGACGTCATCTGTAGCGCAATGAAAATCTACTTCAACCCAAACGACGCGACGGAACTACTCAAACGCATAAAAAATGATATCCCTGAGTCGATTGGTTTGTCGGTGTCGTGTGTTGTTATCGTAGATAGTTTTGACTTTAATACATTTTCAACAAATGCGGTCGAACTTTATTTGATTGGTTTTTTTTTTTTTACTTTTTTTTTCGTTTCTTTACAGACTGCACAAGCTGCTGATTTAGTGATTGAGATTCCAGGCAATTTGGGACAGGATGATTCGTTCTATCGTCTGGACTATAGTCCACCGTTTGGTTATCCGGAAGCGAATACAACAATAGCGTCACGGGATGTTGGCGATGAAATACAATTCTCTCATGGACTTCCTGGAACGACATACAATTTTTGGCTGTACTACACAAATACAACGCACCATGATTGGCTGACATGGACAGTGACCATTACAACAGGTAGGTGGAAGTTTAAGTTTGATGATGATGGGTGTAATGCTGTACACATATGAATTTGCTTTCCAATAAAGTGTCGTGGCTGAATTTTTACAGCTATTATTTCGTGGTGCTCAATGATGATCTGTGTGATACAATTGTGATCACAATTGCTCTGGATATCCTTTTTAGGTAGCTTAGCGATATAACTCATCAAAATTTCTTCTCAGCATTTCAGTATTTAGAAGGTCCTGTCTTCTGATTGTTTCCATTTTGGTACTGATGTGCCGTTTATCTAAAAGATCGAGGATATCGATTTGGACTTCTTGAGTTAGTTCCAGAATCTGCCGGAGTCGACTTTCCTGGTATGAAACCGCGCTGATAGGGGCTATTTAGGTTGTTGACGAAGGGTTTCAGACGTCCATAAAATATGACAGATAAGGTCTTGTATTCTATGTTCATACCTCTATAGTTGGCGCAGTTGCGAGGATTTCCTTTTTTGGGGATCGGGGGAGTGCTGCTGAGATTCCATTCATCAGGAATACACTCTTTTGACCAGATCTGATTAATGAGTTGGTGTATGCTCTCCACAAAATCACTTCTAGGAGCTGTGAATACCTCGGTCGGTAAACCATCAGGTCCAACCAATTTGTTGGATTTTAGCTTAGATATTGCTATCTTTACTTCGTTCTGGTCAGGTGCACGGAAGTTTTGGCTATCATCATCTAAGTTGAATGGTCTATGCTGCCTCACGGCTGCGTGTTGGTCCTCTTCGCCGTTCTGCAGTCTGTACAAAATGTTTTTCAATATTCTCAGCATCAACTGTGACTCTACTACAAGGTTTCCTTCTTCATCTGTACGGGTCTTCTTACCTTGACACACGTTATTTTTGCCTATTGGTAAAAACTTCCATACGTTCGATGATACGTATACCGCCATGTCATCTCGTCTATTTTGAGATGAGGAAACCGTGTGCTTTGTATAGTGATATTCCAATAATCAATGACATTAGTTGGTTCATCACATCTTTTTAATCTCTACCGTACAGGGTTATGATCCCAATGACGGCGTAGGCCAATATAATACTACTGGCCGAGTATGACCAGTTACTGTTAGTTACTGGGTACCACCATTGGGAGGTAAGGCAAGCACATCGCTACGAACTGGATTGTTGCGCTCCTGTCCCAATCCTAGTTATAGGCAGTTTCCCGATCAATCGCCACGCTGGTCCCGATCAATCGTGATCTCCTATTACCTTTATTATCTCACCTTTTACAATTCAAACGCCGAGAAGACGTCCCTAAAAATGAAAACTGACGATGAGCTGATATTAGTTCGACAGTGGAGAAAAAGCTAACTCAACCAAAGGCCCGCTTACGGAAAGCCTATTGGCACTTCAAATGCTTGCAAAATAATATAGCGATACACATGTTCGTACAGAAATTAGGTCATTGTGTCCAAAGAATTCGATTCAAGGTTCAATAGGACTCCAGGATGGTTTCCAAAAGCGTATACGTACAACGATGATTTCTGATTTCTTTAGAAGTTCACATTTGCGTTCGTTTAGCCGTAGATTCATGAGAAACTCTCCACGTATGAACAATTGTTTCTGGCCGGAATTCCGTGATATGCATGCGGACAACCTCTACTTTCGACAGGATGTGCTTACTTGTATGGCACAAGTCGCGAAACAATTGACGATGTTTCCTGGTAGAGTAATTTCGCAATTTGGGGCACCCATTGGCAGCCAAAATCGCCAAATGCGACTTAACACCGTTAGACTTCTTTCTTTGGGGCTATATTAAAAGCAACCATCCGCCAACAATTTGAACTCTGAAAGCGAACATAGAAGCCGCTATCGCCGCATGTGTCTACGTTATGAAGCAATAAGGGTTTCAGAGATACGAGGGGCGTTCAACATATTCTCGGTATCGGGGTGAAGCTGTGGTTGTATATATAAATTGACTTATTTATCGAGTAATACTATTATTTTAGTGCATTCATGTAAAATTTCATATAAATGTGATTATTAATTCGCGTTTTATCTCTAGTTAAACAGAATCATAATGGCAACTGAGACGATGATGGTGAAAATTGAGCATCGCGCTGTAATTAAATTTCTCACTAAGCAAGGAAAAAGTCAAAAAACTATTCATGAAGAGATGGTGGCTGTTTACCAGGTTCCGCACCTTCATTATCAACTGTGCAAAAGTGGTCAAGTGAGTTCAAGAGAGGCAGAGAGAGCATTGAAGACGACCCCCGCTCCGGCTACTGCTTGTACGGGAGAAAACATCAAAGAAGTCGAAAAACATGAGTCCACCACTATGACCCTGAAAGCAAACAAGAGTCCATGCAGTGGCATAAAAAAGGAACAGACCCCCCGAAGAAGTTCAAAGTCACTCCGTCACTGGCCACAGTTTTTTGGGACTCAAAGGGAATCTTGCTCATTGAGTACAAAAAAAAAGGTGAAACCATCAACGCCACATCCTACGCTTCCACTTTGCATAATTTGCGGGAGGAAATTAAAAAGAAAAGACGGGGTAAACTCGCAGCGGGTGTGTTGCTTCTTCATGAACGCCCCTCGTATGTTGCATTTCCAAAAAAATCATATACATATTATGAATATAAAAAAATAAAAGGTAGGAATGAATATAAATGAATAAAAGGTCGAAATGAATATAAAAAAATAAAAAAATCAAACTGCATCGGCCGGGAATCGAACCCGGGCCGCCCGCGTGGCAGGCGAGCATTCTACCACTGAACCACCGATGCTTGTTGTGTGTGCAGCGCCAATTAACGAATATTGGTTTAAGGGCGATGTATTAGAATCGACGATGTTGATTGTTTCTCAGCATCAGATAGAAAAAAAAGGGAATTGCCAAGAACCAAGAAAGCGCTGCGAATCAAACAAAATTTTATTTATTAGACAATGTTACCAAGATGTTGCTCCGACTGTGAGATGAATCCAAGCGAAAGAGACTAGGGACAATCATCTCGCATCAACACCGACAATGCATAGTCAATCGTCGTAAGTTTTCGCGACCAACGTTAGTTACACTAACAACGTAATGGATTTACTCTACTTTGTGAGTTGACTGTACATTGTTGTTGTGATGCAACGAGACAAGATGTTTTTTTTTCTTACAAATCGAATGTACATTGTGTCACAAGATGATGGTACAAAATTAACAAATTATTGCAAACATAGGTAAAGTGAATGAATAATGAATAAGTTAAGTATAGCAACAAATAATCTTAAACAGGCGAAATATCTACCAAAAGACTGAATCTTCCAAAAATGGATCCAAAGATTGTGTACGATATCCTGCAGGTTCTCTCTGCAGCTGCTTGGTACATAACAATTTAACAAGTACGCACTCATAATCATAGGTTCACATTCACAATTCCTCCAGCTTTTAGGTCACCCAAACGAGCTTCTCCCAAAATATATTCATGTGCAAGGTCATCCCATTTCGAAATATGTTCACGTAAGCCAATACGACTCATTTATTGTATATTTCATCACTCCAGTGTCAAATAATCTCGCATTGTTGTCACCCAATTGGCGTATTATCGTTGGAATTACTACAATCCCACTGCTACTTACTCATTCCCTGTCTAGTTCGCCATCCTTGTCTTCTATCTCTAAATTATGTAAATTGTCGTCCATTATGACAACGAAACTTCAATACTTGACCTCATTCAACAGAACAATGCCTCCTCGTCCATGTTGAGTATAAACAAGGAGAGATATCATGCACTTGTACATTTAAAACGCTCTCTAATTGAATAATCCTCCCCGAGGAGAAGGATTGAATGCAGGAACTGAGGCTATAACAGGGGCAGAATCCAACTATGATAGAATCTAAAGTAGTTGTGTTATGATTTTGTGAGTAATCTACACCAACCCTGCCAACGAAATTAACATACTAAGCATGCGGTACATATTCATACCACAATACATACGTACTCATATGTGCCCCAGGAATTCAGGGCACTTTTGTAAATTTCTTTCTGTTGCCCTAAAAACATAACGAGGGAGCTCTCATGACTGCGGCACATCGCACACAGCTAAGACGGAAGGAACTTCTTGTTGAAGAGAACTGAGGATTCCTTAATGAAATTCTCGTAATCGCATAACAATAAACATTCCCTGGCCTAATGAGACCTACTCCAATGGATATATGTATACCAAACTACAAGGACAATAGAGACTCGGTGTGCCAAGTGACTTCTCATGTTAGGAATGGATAAAGATTCATATTTAAGGCGTAAGTTTTTTCTAGTTTCTCCCTCCCTCGTTGTTGCTTTCGTTCCTGACGTTGAAGTTGGAAGTTGATTTAGCAGAGATTGAGTTGAAGAGACGTACGGATGGATACTACTACCAAGAGAGGAAGTAATGAAGAAGTTGATTGTGAATTGTAAATTGTGAATTGGAATTCTGAAATCTGGATAAGGATCTGCATCTAGTACTTCAGTTGTAGTTTCTTATTCATAGTCATGGTAAAGTCGTCAGTCGTGTCGACCTATTTCAGTTGACATGACACAGAGAGAAACGGATAAAGGATCGAAATAACTTTTCCTACGATTCACCTTAGGGAAAAATGAAAATAATTGATTCGATAGAATTGTAGAATTGAATGAGTGCACGAATGGAAGCATTCGGTCGGATAGACGAATATGAAAAGTTTTCACCGAATAATCATGATTTGTCTCTCGTGTCAGGAAGTCGGAAGAAGTACTTTTCAATCGAATTGGGAGCATGTTTGTGGGTTGAACTTATTTCCTGGATTTAGAGTAATAACAAACTGCAAATTGAACTTTGAAGGTGTCTCCTTTCAATTGAAGAAGTTACCCATTTCAATTAAATACCGATTAGTTCCAATACCAGAAGGAGTTATTTCTAATTGATCCCAGGATTTCCGAAGAACAAGCGTCTGCTTTCAGTCATTTAATAGGAGAAAAGTTAGGACAATAGCAGAGAAAATGTTTAGCTGTGCTCAGGAAAAGTAAATGTGTTTGACAAGAGCGTAGGAAGACAGTAAGGAAAGTAGATTCACACGGAAGAGCAGTATGAAAACCAGAGATTTCTCTCCAGTGTGTTCTGCGGCATGAAAAGTTTGTCTACAATTCGCAGAGTCCCACTATCGACGGATATGTTTCTAAAAAATAAAACAAAAAAAACTTAAAAGATGTAGTACTCATCCTCATCTCATTTCCAAGAATTCTTGTCTTTCCTGAGATCTAAGCAAATTAAGCCTACCGACCATATTCTCCTGTACCTGTATCTTTTTTGAATATGATCAAAGGTTCAATCAAACAACTTATTACAGCTGGCTGTCATTAGAAACACATATCCTTCTTCCTTTTATTCATTCTTAACAATAAAATGCATGACCATTGAGACCACGTAAGTCTCTGCCACAGAGCCCTCCGTAAAGATTCAATAGCATTCGTTCTTAGCTCATATTTCGGCCATAGTCATTTCTTAAACGCTCACCACACCTATGCCAAAAGAGGCTAATAAGGACCGGAAGATTCATCAAAGCCTCTAGTGAGGAGTCATGCATGCCAGAAGCTTAAGAAATTTACCCATTCCATGCAGAACGTTTTTTCGTTATTAGAATATCGTAGTTCAAGACAGTCACTATCCCCTTCTCAAAAAACAGAATAGCCTCTATTTTGAAGAAGATAAGCATAATGTGTGAGCTGACAGAAAGCACGGCAATTCATTCATTCCTGGAATGCCAATAACCTCTATGGTTCTAGACACAGAATCGACTATCATGCAACATATTGTAAAAGTGGGAACGAAACAACATCTTGGGCCAGCGTTGATGATATTTTATAATTTTATTTACTCGCGTGTTAGGTGTATCCTAAAAATATCTACACATAACGTATGGGAAGGGAATTACGGAAAGACACCGATGTACATTGGTTTTGAATGTTCGAGCACTACAATGACTGGGAAATGAAGAGTTTGGTAGAGTGTTCCACAAGCGTATAGCTCGATATCATCCTATTTCAGAGTTCGTTCGAAGATGAACTTTAGAGCAAAAAGTAATGAGCATTCGAAAAGTGTGTTACGGCGGAAGGAGTCAAAGGACGGGATACTAGTGGTACCGATGGACAAGGTGAAACAAAGTGTATTTCGTCGCAGTTGGAATTTGTCAATTGTCACCTAGAAGTTGCCTTGTACGGTTTTAAGTCCCATATATCAAGTACAAGGAAATATTGTAAACAGGTTGCCGTTGTCCAACTAGTTGACTGCTCGAAGGCTTTTTTTTCGCGATATAATGTTGTCGTTGAATCGATTCCTCAGTAAGTCAGCTGTTTCATGGTCAGTGTGGCCCAAAGCGAAATCCTGCTCACATACCGTCAGTATCAATATCGTCAGTATTTTAGAAAAAAATAATCACTAATCATTGACCGTTCCGCCTCAATATTCGCGAAAGTAACACTCACATCACGCTGCTTTCTTCCGATTATGTTAATATCACCGGCGTATGCCAGTAATTGGACGGACTTTTGAAGGATTGTGCCCCTTATGTTGGCGCATGAGTTTTGTCTAAATGCTTTTTTAAGATCAAAAGTCTCGGTGAGTTCTTTACTGACCTTTGTAGAGCAATGCGCATTCCCCATCGTAATATTGCACAAACGGACGAGTTTAGCAGGGATGTCAAAACTGGACATTGATCTGTATAGTTCGTTTCTATAGATGCTGTCATACGCGACCTTAAAATCGATGAATAGGTGGTGCGTACCAATTTGGATCTCATAGGCTTTTTCCAAGATCTGCCGTAGTCTGAATATTTGGTCGATGGTGGACTTTCCTGGGCTAAATCCACACTGATATAGACCAATCCGGTTGCTGACGAATGGCTTCAAGGGTTTTGGGGTTAAGAAGACTGATGCGTCTGTAGTTGACGCAGTTCAGAGAGTCTCCTTTGTTGAGCATAGGACAAAAAATGCTGAGATGTTTTACAAGTCAGTTGCTGTATGCTTCTTACCAAGTCATCGCTTGCCGCTTTGAAGAGCTCGGCAGTCAGGCCGTCCGTTCCAGCAGCTTTGTTAGACCTAAGCTTGAATATGGCTATCTTCACTTCATCCAGATCGAGAGGACAGAATTTTTAGCTTACATCGTCCAGGTTGGAATGTTTATTCTGCCTGACATCGGTATTTGGTTCGTCGTCGCCGTTATACAGTGTACAGAAATGCTCTTTCCAAATCCTCAGCATCGACTACAACTCAGTCAGAAAGTTTTTTTGATAAAACTTTCGAATTTCATTCCTGGAGTAGCATCTTCCTGAGAAGCCAGTGTTCGTCTCTCCTCTTCTGCTAGTAGAGCTCGTAAGCAGCTCGAGTTCTTCTATACAGCTCCACTGTATGCCTCTTAGCTTAGCTCCCAGTATCTACGCTATTTCTACAGCACCTACTCACCACCCACTAGGTGAAATCCTAGTGGATTCTGTGGGAAATAAACCCGCTTTCGTAAAGTGGACTTAGATCCCATGCAAGGTGGGAAATAATAAGTCCACTTCTTTATGGGAACTAAGTACACATTCAAAAATAAGAACAGATGAAAGGAGGTCACACTCAGTGTATCTTATATTCAAAGCATTAATAAGAATCTTTTTCAAATTAATTAAGATTTCGTAATATATTTCTTCTCCATTAGCGATTATTTTATAAAAACACAAACATGTGAAAATAAAAAAAAAACTATCTGCATCGGCCGGGAATCGAACCCGGGCCGCCCGCGTGGCAGGCGAGCATTCTACCACTGAACCACCGATGCTTGTTAAAATCCGTTTTCCCAGTTAACTCCACGCTGGAATTAGTGGTTAATCATCTTTAATCCACTGAATTAGGTTCAGAATAGGCTCGCTGGATGCAAGTTAAGTAAAAAGAGCCACCGAGATATAAAGGGACTTTATTTAAGGGGCACTGAATTTCTATTATGGATAACGGCCAAGCTGGTTGTCATTATTTTAAGCCTCAATGGATTTTGTTTTCAGTAAAGTCTAACAATTTATCATGGATAGATTAACGGCACAAGAAAGTTAGCAAATCGTGGAACATTATTTCCGAACTCGGTGTTCCGGTGTTTAACTCCGAATAATCGCTCACCTGAACACGCTAGTGTAGTGTCGTGTAGTGGGTAAGTTTTCCACTAGTCTACCGCTACATTACATTAGGTTAAAAACAAGAACGAAACCAGTGCGTTCTGGAGAAAATATCGCTGTAGTTGAGGCTGAGTTAAGGGTAGCCCTTATTTGTTGCTTCGCAGATGTGTACTGGACCATGGGCTTTATCCGTCCACAACATGGCATGCGCCGGACCTTCGCTGAATAGGCTCAAAACCAATTGTCAGATGATCCGTATGAGACTAACTTTTGATTCAAAGGATATGTCGATGCAAAATTGTCGTATATGGAGTGAGAACAATCAGCAAGTGACCCTTTAGAAACCATTACGTCCACAAAAATGTAGAGGGTCATCAAACTAGTGGTGTCGTTTTAAATTTAGCGACCTTATTGAACTGTCAACACTCAACTATCACTGCGATAACATTTGTTAAGTAAAAACTAGGAGGCTATTAAATGTGGATCGATACACATTCACACATCTTGTTGAAAGAGTGAAAATCCACTACAAAAACAGTGAAAATATCGCGTTTGATATGAAAGATGTTCGTACTGCTTTTGGTCATCATCAAGCGCCTTCCGCATAGCTATAGTGAATTTAATCGATAAATTTGAACATTTCGGTTACAGGACGAACTCGTAATATCGCTGCCGTAGCTGAGAGTGTGACTGAAAACCCAGGTGTGTCCATTTCGAGACGATCACAGAAATTGGGACTATCCGCAAATACTTTGCACAGCATTGTGCATAAGGATTTTGGCCAGCAGACCACGCTCAATGCCGTACTTTCGCTGATTAGGTGCTGGAAATGATTTTTTACACAAAATTATTCTGAATGATGAGACTCATCTCCATTTGGCTGGGTACATTAGCAAACAAAACTGTCGTTTTTGGACTGACGGTGACGTGTTTTTTCGATAATTAAGCTGGTGCGACGGTTTCAGTGAATAGATTGCGTTACCGAACGATGTTGACTTACATTTTCCAGCCACAAATTGATGCTATGGATGTGGATGACGTTAATTTTCAACAGGACTGCACCACATGCCGTGCAGCTGGTGAAACAATGGCTCTATTGCGTGACAAATTTCCTGGACTTGTGATTTCTCGAAATGGAGACTTCAATTGGCCACCTTTTTCCTTTAGGGCTATGTTAAAGATAAAGTCCACGCCAATATTCCACCAACGATTCGTGCAATAAAAAAAATATCAGAATTGTTATTCGTGAAATGCAGCCGCAATTATGCGAAAACGTGATAAAAAAATTGCATCAAAAGAATGGCTTTTGGTAGACAGAGCCAAGGCGGACATTTGACAGATATCGTACTCCGTTACTAACCCCAAAGTTTGTACTTTAGACTAAAATAAAAATATCACCACATTTTATAAAAATCTTGCATTTTTCTATAAACTTAAAATGATACCTCTTGTTGGATGACCCTGTGCTATTTTTATGGTGTGGCATGTTTATATTTATTGTGGCCTTGAGTTAAGGTTTCATGAGGCTAAACTTTCTAAAAGAATGCAGCTAAATCGTTGGCTCAAGGCTTACCTAGAAAACGTGGACATGTTCTACAAAGTCATTTACAGTAATAACAGATTTGCTGTGCGGTTTTTTCGTCTTCAACATATACATATTGTTGTCAAACGTTAAGTTAAGAGTGTTGTAACTGTTCTCACACATCAATCCAAATGGTAAACGTTTGGTACTGGACTCGACTTGCCAAACTTATCATTGCGAGTACTGGCCAGACGGTATAAACGGGACAACGGATAAATTCCCCAGATGGAATCAACAGGAAGTAAAATCCCTTAATAAAACTGGTGAGACCTTATCCGGGCTACTCCGGTAATGATTTCCGTGACTAAGTCAGGGTGTTGCCTAAGAGATATTGACGGATTAGCCGGACTAACGTAGCGCTCACATCCCCGAACGGGTTACTGGCTTCGGTTTAACTAACCTCTCATGCTAGTGCTATCTATAATGGAACGACCCTCCAGCTTGGGTTTTATGGGGTAACTTCCCGGCCATGGCAAACAAAGTTAAGTTAGGAAGCAGCAACATCGGATACGAACGGAATTACTGTTGACAACCCCTGCAAACGAAATAAGGATAATGAACTTCGGATCTGATATTTGGATGCGAATTTGTTGTTAGATGCCGACTTCTTCCAGCTTCTACGATCTCTTGGATCTCGAGCAGTGTCTCAGTTATAAGTGAGGGCATCTTTGGTGGTACTGTCGAAAGTTATAGCCTGCACGTCAGCACCTCCGATAACGGATTCAGGCTAATCGACTTTGCAGCGGGGCGAAAAATTGTCGTAGCTAGCACGTGGTTCCTGCATTTCGATTTTCATAAGGGGACTTGGGGATCTCCTGATCAATCAACCGTCAGCCAGATTGGCCACTTTGCGATCGATGCAAGGCATTCCTACAGTATTATGGATGTCCAATCGTTCCCAGCTCGAACCTCGAATCATTGCCTTGTTGTATCCAAAGTCAAGCTAATACTGTGAAGAAGTTCGACGTCGAGCGGATACAACCGCAAGAGATCCCCAAATCCTTTTGCGATTTTGAAGACCAATGGCAAAATTGCCAAAAAGCCATTAGAGATGCTGCCTATGATGTGCTAGGATTTACTCGGCCACCATAACGAAACCTTCAGTTTGACGACGAGTGCCATGCAACTAAGCAAGAGGCATACAAAGCGGCGCTGCTCACGAGTTCTAAGGGCGTTTTGAAGGAAATTGAGAGATGCTACTTCGTAAATGAGATTCGAAAGTTTTACCAAAAGGCAACACAACATGCTACGGATACAAAAGAAGGGAGCATAGTAGTAGAGCCGCAATCGATGCTGAGGATTTGGAAAGAGCATTTCTGTAGACCATAACGGCGATGACGAACCTAATACTGCTGTCAGACAGAATGAACCGTTCAACCTGGACGATGTAGATCAACAATTCCATCCTCCCGACCTGGATGAAGTGAAGATAGCCATATCTAAGCTTAAGTCCAACAAAGCTGCTGAAGGAGACGGCCTGACTGCCGAGCTCTTCAAAGCTTCAGGCGATGACTTAATAAGGAGCATACACCAACTAATCTGTATAATATGCTTGGAAGAAAGTATGCCCGATGATTAGAAACTCAAACACTGCATTCTGTGGTGATGTCAGGGTCATCAGTATGGATGTAGACTTTTACAAAGTTGTGAATGTTGGTATGCTAGTTTCGCAGAATTTTTTTAAGTTTAATTTTAAATAAATCAGTTGACGGTGCATGAACTTGTCTAGTCCACAGTGAGATTGATTTTCGGACTGCTTTACGGATTCTGTTGTCAATATTATCCACATTCAGGTGGGCTTGGCAAGCTCTAAATGGCTCGCCGGTATGTATGTTGTCATATGCGGCCTTAAAATCTAAATACCCATTTTGGAGTTCTTAGTTTGCAGATCCTAACAGTTGTGTGATTGTTTGATCAATTGTAGACTTACCGGACCTAAACCGCACGAATAGAAGCGAATTAGAATGCTGACAAATAGTTTTCGATATTCGCATAATAGGCGAAAGAGATCAATGTTATGGAGAGGAACGCCACTGTAGTTGTCGCAGCTAAGAGGGCCTCCTTTTGCATGAGGCATGCTCTTCCCGACCAAATCGTAGAAATAAATAAGTTGATGTTTGTACGGTGCCATTCACACAACAGTTTTAACTCTCCTCTCACTGCTGTGTCTTCTTCTTCTGTTAAAAATAACACTCCCTCAAATCGACGTTTTGTTTTGTTATATGCTTCCGACCCAACGTATGGAATCCTACTTACTTGCTACCAATGCTATTCACCAATTAATTGGCTTATCTGTCTCCCGTGACGATATCCCTATCTTCGGTGACTTTAGTCTGCCTCCGGTGAAGTGTACTACGCTAGATGAACAGTCCTTTGACAGTAGGATAAACTGTAACAGCCATACCCTGCAGCTATATTTCACGCAAGTTGTGATAGATACTCAACCAATCAAAGCGCACTCCTAGATGGCCGTGATATGTGCTGCATACTCGTTGTTGTCTATAAAACCTGACTTGCTCACTATCTGATCCGCGTGGCGCTTTGCAGAGTTTTCAATAGTGAATCCTTCAAATTAGAGGCTGTTGCTTGCAACGCGATTGTCAGGTAATAAACAAACCCCGTGCACAACCCAAAATCTGTAGAACTACGACTTTTGTGGTATCCCTTGGACGAAGGAAGCCGGATATTTCGAAACTGTTAACTCGTTTCTGGTTTATGAGATCTACTGTTGACCCATAAGTATCCATCGTCTCTATTTCAGCACCCTGACTATCCCCAAATCGATCGTGCGCCCTTCTGAGGCTCAGTCAGGGTTTTATAGTTTTGCTTTTTTCGTCGTGCGCTTATTGGTCTAAGTAAAAAATGTTGTTACAGAACTGGACATCATCGGGTTGATTATGTTCAATGTGTACCCTAATCGTACAATACCTAACCATGAAAGCACTGACATTCTGAATTTCAAACTCAAGCACCTCTGACGTCAGATTGCTCAGCCTCAGACCCTCAATTAAGCATCACAGATCCGTATTACAAATATTAGGGTCAATCTGTAGAATTTTGGCATTCCTCGTATTGCACTGTTTTTACTTCCGAGTTTTTGTCTTTATGATTGGTAAAGTTAGGTTAGCGGGATGATGAGGTATCTGGACCCGAGTCCATTCTACACCTCATCACAATTAGGCTTGTGTAGACCCATTGTGATGCCCAGGTGGAGAATTGGAAGAGGATGGGGATTTAATTGCGGTTCCTAGTTCTGATTTGTGATTTATATGTTAAGGGAAGTGCAGCTCACTTACGACTGTGAGGCTTAAGTCCCATTAGTAGCGGCCCTACTGTGATTATTTTCTAACAATTCAAACGATCTGAGCATAAGGTATTGCCTCAGTTATTGCCCACATATACAACCATTTACATTATTAGTTTAAAAACTAATATAGCCAGGACGTTAAAAATGTCTTAAAAGGCGATTTTCTTTCCTTAAGATGTAAAAGAAATTTTCCAAAGGTCTTATCATATCATTTCCATGGAATCCTTGCCCTTTACATCTTACTGCTTACTCATGCCCTTAGTCTACATCCGTAAACACACATTCATTCTCACACACAAAATTTTTATTCCATTCCCACCAGATGGTTGGTTGCATTGCTTAATCCTTCGCTATTAATATGAATTTGCACAATCAAATGCTCGGTCTAAGGATGCAGAGTTTCATCTTTTAAAACTAATTACCACCGTACTCGTATACTCGAATTCGTACATATTTGTCTGCATGTTGACCACTACCAGCTACATCTTAATCCTGCCCCTACCCCATGCAAATAGCAACGTTGCTCAGTAATTTCTTTTTTTTTTTTTTTTTACTGTAAAATACCGAAAATCCCTAAAACGCCGTCCGAGGATGTACACTGCATTTTTTCGTATCTACATACATACAAAGTCTCGACAATTCAAGGATTTTCACAATCCTCTGCGAAGAGCAACATCGCATACTCTCACTTCTCTCGCTCTGACGTTCATGAATTGGATACCAGTCGAGTTGGTGATTTTAAAGCTTAATCTATCGTATCTATCCTATCTCTCTGCATCAGATGTTATTAAAATACGAAATTGAGAAAAGCGCTAAAAAGGATGAATATCCTTAGCAATCGCTAAAGAGGATTTTCATGCAATCGTACCTCGCAGAAGGGAGAATTACTACACACTTCTCTCTGTCTTTCCTTCGTCTTAGGAATCTTTCACTTTAGTTTATTTTCCTGTTTATTTATTTTCTGGTTCCTTTAATGAAATGCTAAGAAGAATACTTTACTCCAAGAACATTGTATTGATCGTCATTGCCGTTGGGTCGGTCGGTATCCGCTGGGACTCTTTGGAGGAAGTTAGAAAAACATATGACTTGACTCGACTCAAGTCGACTCCAGCACGACTCCACGAATCGTTGTGCAGACAAGAGTATGGGGTAATTTGGAAAATATCCTGCGGCGGGATATTACAGAGTTTTCTCATTTCCAAATTTGGTGGTATCGAACCCACTCATGAAACGGGCGCATGCTACTTAATCTGGAACGGAAATGAATTAACCAAAAACGACCGACCAATGTTTCGTGAAACCCTGAACTTTTGTACCCCGGTCGTAACCATTAAATAAGCAACCTTAAGCAGGAAATGGTCAATACTGTGTGCGTTTCAGGGGTTGAAAGGTGATTAGCAGAAACACTTTTTCCCTCTCTACATCGTTTGGGGGTGAGTTTATTGTGTCTTTTGTTTGAAATCAATACGTCCTGACAGGGATAATCCCTTTCAGCTTCTATAATCTTTGCATTTACTTTAATTAATTTTACTATGCTTTTTCTCTCTCTAATTTCAGCTCCCGATCCACCCTCTAATTTATCGGTAGCTGTACGTAGTGGCAAGACTGCAATCATAACGTGGAGTCCGCCCTTGCAAGGGAACTTTTCATCGTTCAAAATAAAAGTCTTAGGTCTATCGGATGCGTACGATACAAATCGTACAATCCTAGTCGACGACAATGCATTCCAATATCACATAAGGGAGCTAACACCCGGAGCTACATATCAGGTGCAGGCATATACGATATACGATAACAAGGAATCGGTGGCGTATACAAGTCGCAACTTTACGACAAGTAAGTTTGGCCACAAACGGGACTGGGAGAAGTATGATACATAAATATGTGTGTCTTTAATTGTTTTTTAAATTCGAGTTTGGGTTTAATTTTGAATTAAATTTGTTGGTGGAGGTGACTAACTTTAATTTTTCTTTTCTCTCTCTTTGTCGCTTTCCACTTTCCTTTCCATCCATCAACTGTTATTAATTTCGTCACCATCTCATGCAATTAACCTTAAACAAAATTTTAAATAAAACACAAAAAAAACTTCTTCAACTTATGCACACAAATTCAAATAAAAGGTAGAAGGACACGTCACAAGGAATTGTTGGACATTAAGATCCTGAGAGGTAAACCATTTGCTCTTACATGTTGCCTGTTGTTATCGGTGTTATGCATGTTTTATGTTTGCTTGAATGTAATCATAGTAGAGTGTATTATTGTTAAGTTTACAATTATTTATTGTACTATATATGTATTTGCTTATAAAAACGTTGTTTATGTTTGTAATTTTGTTTAGTTTGTGTTGTCATAAAAAATCCAACGTCTAACGTCTCTAGTTTATCAGCATAGACTAGTTACTTCACATACCCCCCAAAAAAAAGTAATCTAAAGGTGTGAGAACAAAGGATCTGGAGGCCAGTTCACAGGTCCATTAGGGCAAATTATGCGCTCAGCGAATGTGGCATATTGCGCCATCTTATTGAAACCAAAGTTCTGTCACATTAATACCATTCAACTGAGGAACGAAAGTCGAAAATCATGTTTCTATAACGCTCTCCATTGACGGTAACATTCTGGCCGACATCGTCCTTAAAGAAATATGGGCCGATGATTTCAACAGCCTATAGGTGCGCTTTATGGTGAGTTTTAATGGTTGTAAGGCCAATTTTGCTTATTTATATATCTATTTAACCAAAAATGGGCCTCATCGGAGAATAAAATTTTGCGTTGGAAGTCAGGATCAAGCTGAATCATGTTTTCGGCCCATTCACCGAATCTACGACGCGTTTAATAGTCACGCAGTTTCAACTCTTAGACAATCTGGATATTATAAGTTTTTAAGCCAAGATCTTTCCGTAATATCTTCCACAAAGTGGATGGGCATAGCTCAAATTGCTGTGTACGATGGCGAATCGACTCATTCGGATTGTCCTCAACACTGCGCTTCACAACGGCAATAACTTCTTCTGTTCGCACTGTTTGTCATCTTTCGGGATGCGTATTATCCACTAGAGTGTACGTGGTGCAAAAACGATTCATCGTGTTCCAAATAACTTGCTCAGATGGGCGATTATGTCGACCGTAAAATGGACACCTTTTATAATACTTCTCAGTTTTGGACTCCCCGTCGGATTTGAAAGTCCGCTAATACTATTCGATGACTTATTACATTCATGTTGAAGATGGTACTGCAAACTTAATAACTATTTTAGAGCACATGGCAAGCATTGGAGAGGCCATTTCATGCCCCAGTCTCAACAATAGAGTATGACTGGGCTCTGGACAGAACCTTGCGGTGCACCACCAATTATTTCATGCGTATTCATGTTTCATGATCAAGATGGTACTGCAACCTTAATAACCATTTTAGAGTATTTGGCAAGCATTAGAGAAACCATTTCATGCTCCGTCTCAACAATGGAGAATGACAGGGCTCAGGAACGAACCTTGCGGCACACCAACAGTCATTTCTTGCGTCTTAAGGCACTTAATTCGCGATGTAGGCAATTATCATTTTTTTACAGATAGTCCTATATTTCGATCCGATTAACCCAGCTAAATTAAATTATACCCATATTGCACGTCCCTTTCAGAGCCTACTGATTTAACGCATTATTTGTGGATGAAGTATTGAATGCATTGATTTCATACTGACCATCATTTAACATGTGCTGTTACGCAACGTTGCCGCGTAAATGTCTATTGGCTTCATTTCTTTAAAATCATGGAATGGAGTAACATCACACTGAACATTTACTCACAGTCGCATTGGTACCTGAAGGATACTCAGTGACATGTTGTGACTAAAAAATCATCACTCTTGAAGAATCTTCTAATAAATAGAACGTTTCAGTATAGATCCAGTGTATGCACGGCTAGCAAGAGAATCACTAGAACTCATTCTTATGTTTGAGCGTGACCACATATTACCTGCAGTAATATTACGATGGAGAGCGCATTATGATAGTGATACCAGCCGTGATTTTTTCGAGAAGGGAAACAAGATTTAACCGAAAGTTTATCAAATACTGTGTTTAGAAGACCCTGTGAAGATCATCAGTAAAACGTTGATATTACATTTAGGTCCTTTTCGATGTCTCAAAAACAACATTCCGGTCTTTATATCGCGGATGATTGACCAGTTGGCAATTCAGACATCAGCCCGTTGGAGGAAGAGAGGAAGCTATGATCCTCTTTAAGATGCATGACTTGCTCTATTCGACTGACCGGCCGAAATATTGAGACTTTAAAGCATACTTTTGCTCAAACAGTAGACAATTTTTCCGTTCATGTAATGGTGAGATCGATGATTGTTCAGAGCGCCCTACTAGGATGCAAAGTGTGGAAAATAGTGGAAGTGGTAGAAGAAGTAGAAATACAAGATGCGTTTTATGTTTCAGGCCGATTTCATAAGGCTTTCATTTTGTCTTGGCTTTCATTAGACAGTCATAGGGAGAAAATAAGGTTGATAATAAAGTCATTGCATTTTTTTCACGTGATATTTAAGTGCGTTAATAATTTAATTTAATCATGATGTGTTGACCATTTTGTTCGATAACCTTCTGCCATCTCTCTTTTTTCTGCAAGATACTTGTCAAGGTGCTGTTTGATGAGGTCTTCAGAGGCAAACGTTCTACTATTCAAGGAGTTTTGCAAGGAGCAAAATAAGTGATCCCAACCGAGGTGCAACAATTTCTGCCGAGTGATCAGACTTGTGTGTGGTGTCGTATTGCAGTGGTGAAACGAATGATCAGCTCGGGACGTTTTTGTGCTATGTCATCACTTAATTTCTGTAGTTGCTCACAGTAGACATCGGAATTAATCGTTTTGTTCTTTGGAAGCACAGCTCATGACTGGTCCCTTCCAATCCCACCAGATTGACAGCATCACCTTCTTTTGGTGGATGTCCGCTTCATTTCGCACACTCCAAATTTTTCGGCTGACATTGTCATAGACAAACCATTTTTCGTCGCTTCAAGAATATTGAGCTTCTTTACGATGCCAACCGATTTCAAATGGCCATGGACGCTTTCATTGGACAAACTGATTCACCTAAAAAATCATCAGGCGAACCAGTTCTGGCACAGGCATTTTTCGATGACATTTCTGTCGTGAACTTTACGCAACTTTTCCCTTGCCTCAATTGCTTTTTTACTTTTTTTGAAATAAAAATTCTCCACGTTCGAACCACAATTGCAAGCACAAAACTCGACCAAATCGTGCCAACACTTTTGTTGGTTTTTAGGCTAAGTATCAGCAACGAAATACGAGCTAGCATTTGACATATATGTCACGCTCAGATACAAATAAATGCGGTCCAAGCCTATATAATAAACGCAATGACTTTTTGAACAAGCCAATATTTAAATAATTTCAACACGTTGTTTCAGAGCAAGATTTATTTTTTCTGTCGCAAAAGATTACTCATACAAAGAACTAGTTCATTGTGATCCTTGTATGTGACTTTTACTGGGATTGTTAAGACTTTCGTAGAAAGATGAGTAAACACTGCAGTGATAAAGTGCCTACAGTACCAACTAAATACCACCTAAACGCCAAGTACCTGCAGTGTGATGCATCGCGATGTTGTCATCTCTTTCACAACAAGCGTCACAATATGTTGTGTCACTTTTCCTAAGCACGCACTTATGTAGCTGTTAGTTACGGCAGCACTAAGCAACTTACAGTCTTTGGTTTCTTTCTCCTTCCTTTGATCTGCCTCCATCCTGGACAGTCATGCCCGAAACCCAACAACTGCCAATATAAGCCCTAGCCAAAGATAGAGGGAGTCCTAACACAGGTTCTGAGTCTTGCCTAGCAATTTCATCGCCAATATCGTTTCTTAAAGAAGCTCCAATGCAGCAATTTATTTATAATACAAAACGACCTCTATATCCAACTGGTGATTACGGGTTCCCAGCAGATTTTTCTTGATATCAGTTTGTAAACGTATTATCATGATTTAGCTCCCGCATATGTTTCTCTTACATAATCATCACAGTTCTGAACTGGAATTGAACGTGGCAAAGTCGATATTCTTTCTAAACACACCTTTTTTTGTCACTCTATCTTGAAATGTGCAATTGAAGACATTTAAAGTCTAGATCCACTCCGAACTGAGAAGCAAGTTCTTCTTGCCTTTAAACATTCGAAGCATAGATCTACTAACTTACTTAGGTGGCGCTACAGTTCGGCATTGTCCATGCGAGTTAGATTCGAAGACTCTGCGGGTCGGAGCATTGGTGTCCATTCCCTCTACATATCCTAGCCATCTCAGGCGACTGACTGATGTCGCTGTACAGCTAGTATAGTTCATCGTTGAGTCTTCTCCTCCAAAGCTTGGCAAGGCAAACAGGGCCGAATATTTTCCCTCGAAGCGACTGAGGATATCTTCATCTGCATTCGATAGAGTCCATCTTTCAATTGTCCTACTCCTGTTGAGGTATTGCTGGCAGAATTTATAGTAGAGCCAATATAGACAAAGTCCTTTACTACCTCCAAATTATTGTTGTCGACTGTGATATTCTGTCCAATTCGTCGATATTGTGTGTTCCTTCTTGTTGACATCATATACTTGGTCTTGCCCTCATTTGCCAATAAACCCATTTTGACAGCTTCCCTTTCCATACTAAAGAAAGCACCGGTGACCGCCCCCTAAGTTCTCCCAATATATCGATATCCTCGGCGTACGCAAGTACTTGCATAGTCTTTTGAAAGACTATGACCCAGTGTTCACTTGTGAGTTCCGCACAATTCTTTCATGTATGATATTGAAGAAGTCACATCACAGCGCGTCACCTTGTCTATAACCTTTTTTAATATCAAAGGTCTCAGTTAAGTCGTTACCGACTTTGTTGACGGAGCATGGAGCGTTCTCAATCGTCATCCTGCACAGGCGGATGAGCTTGGCAGGGATGGAAAAATTTAACATGGCTATAAATGCTGCCATATGCATCATTAAAATCGATAAATTGGACTTCTTGAGTTTTTTCCAGGATCTGCCGGAGTCTTTTCTTTCCTGGTCTGAAACCGCAATGATAGGGACCAATCAAGTTATTGACGAAGGGTTTCAGATATTCTATAGTTGGCACGGTTGAAGGGGTCTCCTTTTTTGTAGATTCCATACATCAGGCATACACTTTTCTGATCATATGAATCTAATATGAATCATAGTCTAATGGTCACTGGTCGATTTGAAGCCCCTTTATCCTGGCTCTCCCATTTCCCCCAATAGATCCGCACCATATGATGTGCGGCTCTAATGAATATCCCAATTAGGTCCTATTCATTATTTCAGAGATTTTCCACCATGTAATGATATGTGTTAAACTCTAAGTTCATAGTGCTCTGTTGGGTCAAATTGTATTGCAAAGCATTTTATCGCATCTGAAGCCTCTTGTGTTGCTGCCATCACTATGAGATTATTCCATCTGACTGTCAGTTACCCAATCAGTTACCCGCACAATCATCAACCACCGAGAACTGGATGTTATTTATTACCCCTTTTGCAAAAGAGAGCGATCATGTAGACCTTTTCTCTGAATATACCCGAAGGCCCCTAATAAAGGGTTAATTAGGTATTTCATCCGGACTGGAATTATATGCACTTCTCATACACATTTCAGTTCACCATACTAAAGGATTTTTTAATTTGATGTTTGCTCCTGCACGTACAATTTGTTCAATGTCAAATTTATTTAAGAATATTTTTATTCATAAATATGTGTTTATTTTATTTTATAGACATCACTGTAAGTAGCAACATCTACAATCTCTCTTCCTAGTAAGCAACAAGTATCTTATGATTATATGTTGAACAACTCTCTTTCGCACGCTTGTACATACGTTTAGCATCATTATTCTACATGCCACTGTAACCGAATTTTAATCAAATTTTGGATATTTTTTTCTAGAGCCCAACACTCCTGGGAAATTCATCGTGTGGTTCCGTAATGAAACTACTCTCCTTGTCCTCTGGCAGCCACCGTATCCTGCCGGCATTTATACTCACTACAAAGTTTCCATTGAACCACCAGATGCATTGGAAAGTGTTCTTTATGTCGAAAAAGAAGGTGAACCACCAGGTCCAGCACAAGCTGCCTTCAAAGGATTGGTACCTGGACGTGCCTACAACATATCAGTTCAAACAATGTCTGAAGATGAAATCTCCTTGCCAACAACTGCTCAATATCGTACCGTGCCATTAAGACCTCTAAATGTTACCTTTGATAAGGATTCCATAAGTTCGAATGCATTTAAAGTACTTTGGGAGGCACCAAAGGGTGTCAGTGAATTTGACAAGTATCAGGTGTCATTGTCCACATCAAGACGACAATCAACAGTCGCACGTAATAATGATCCAATTGCCTCATTGGAATTCCAGGACAATCTTGAACCTGGTAAAACATATAATGTGATAGTGAAGACTGTTTCAGGGAAGGTAACGTCATGGCCAGCAACTGGTGATGTTACTTTGAGACCACTGCCAGTAAAGAATCTCCGATCGTTCAATGACGATAAGACAAATAATATGATCATCACATGGGAACCAGATCCAGGGAGTACCCAAGAGGAGTACCGAATAAGTTATCATGAAGTGGAAACTTTTAATGGTGATGCCAGCACCATGACCACGGAGAGAACTCGATATAATTTGGAGAGTCTGTTACCGGGGAGGAATTATTCCTTGACCATCCAAGCTGTGTCGAAGAAGATGGAGTCCAACGAGACTACAATATATGTGGTGACCCGTCCATCGTCGCCCATCATTGAAGACTTGAAGAGTATCAAAGAAGGTCTGAATATCAGTTGGAAGAGTGATGTTAACTCACGACAAGAAAAGTATGAAATCCTGTACTCGAGAAATGGAACTTCAGAGGTTCGTACAGTATTGACAACTGAGTCTAGGCTGGTAATTAAGAACTTGCATCCTGGAGCTGGCTATGAAGTTAAAGTATTTGCCGTTAGCCATGGTCTGAGAAGTGAACCTCATGCATACTTCCAGGCAGTCTGTAAGTATAATGCACATCACAAAATATTCAGAATTCATTTACAGTTTTGACTCTTTTCAGTTCCCAATCCCCCAAGGAATCTCACAATCGACAAGGTAACCAGCAACTCAGTGCTCATCCGATGGTCACCACCAGAACGCAGTGAATTCACAGATTACTCCGTTCGTTACAAGACAGATAATGATAAAACATGGGCGCGCTTGCCTAGCATTAAGGGTACTGAAGCTGATGTGACAGAAATGACACCAGGTGAAAGATACACAATCCAAGTGAACACAGTTAGCTACGGAGTTGAAAGTTCCACGCCGCTGCAGATCAATCAGACCGTACGACCGAATCCTGTCTCTAAGATCATTCCCCTGGTCGACTCTACAAATATTACTCTAGAATGGCCTCGCCCAGAAGGAAGGGTAGAAGAATACGTTCTTAAGTGGTGGCCCTCAGAGAGTCCGAGTAAAATTTACACCAAAAATGTTTCCGAAGACAATCGTGGTAAGAGTCTATACATTCAGTTCAAAATCGTTCTCCTTAAACCTTGTTTTATTTTAGATGATCCTGAAACAGTCCGTGTCCTAATTGGTGATCTTATGCCTGGTGCTCAATATAAGTTCGACATCTACACAATCTCTTATGGGCTCACAAGCGACACCAATCATCTATCAACACGAACAATGCCACTAATCCAATCCGAAGTTGTTGTGGTCAACAACAACATTCTTCAAGAACGCGACACGATCACTTTAGCATATACACCAACACCACAATCGTCTTCCAAATTTGACATCTATCGTTTCTCTTTGGGTGATCTCTCCATCCAAGACAAAGAAAAGTTGTCTAATGACACCGACCGTAAAGTTACCTTCACTGGTCTCATTCCTGGCCGTCTATACAACATTACTGTGTGGACAGTTAGTGGTGGAGTGGCTAGCCTGCCAATACAAAGGCAAGACCGTCTCTATCCAGAACCGATCACTCAAATCAATGCAACCCATATCACCGACACCGAAATTTCTCTAAAGTGGGATCTTCCAAAAGGAGAGTACAACGCCTTTGAAGTACAATACCTGAAGACAGACTCGAACTATGTCCAAAATCTAACCACTCAAGACACGATCACCATAAGTGATCTGAGGCCCCATCGAAACTATACTTTCACAGTCGTAGTTCGAAGTGGAACGGAGTCCTCAGTGCTTCGGAGTAGTTCGCCAGTATCTGCTAGTTTTACAACAAACGAAGCAGTTCCCGGCCGTGTAGAGAAATTCGAACCAATAGACGTCCAACCCAGTGAGATTGTATTTGATTGGTCATTGCCTTCTAGCGAGGCTAATGGAGTTATACGACAATTTTCGATTTCCTTCGTCCTGGAAGGTACAACTCAAACCCAAATCAAAGACTTTGATGCAGACGAGACCAGGGGTTCCATCAAAAACTTACTTCCAGGAAAGACATATGTCTTCAAGATACAAGCCAAGACCTCGATAGGTTTCGGACCCGAGAAAGAGTGGAAGCAAAGAATGCCGATCCTGGCACCACCAAGACCAGCTACTCAGGTGGTTCCCACTGAAGTGTATAGGAGTTCAGCAACCATTCAGATACGATTTAGGAAGAACTATTTCTCGGATCAAAATGGAGCGGTACATGAGTAAATAGGGTACAAGTATGACAAATGTCTAAGAGTATCTCTTTGCAGGTCATCATGTACACAATCATTGTAGCAGAGGACGATACGAAAAACGCTTCTGGTCTGGAAATGCCTAGTTGGCGTGATGTTCAGTCGTATAGTGTTTGGTTGCCCTATCAGGCTATCGAACCCTACTATCCGTTTAAGAATAGCTCAGTGGAGGACTTCACAATTGGTGCGGAGAATTGTGATAATCGACAGACGGGATATTGCAACGGACCTTTAAAATCTGGAACAACCTATCGAGTGAAAGTCAGAGCATTTACTGCACCCGATAAATTCACGGACACGGCCTACAGCTTTCCTATTCAAACCGGTAAGTGTATTATTCACATAGTAGTCATCATAAGTTTCGCAGAGAACGAAGGTAAGTCCTTGAGCTTTTGATGTCGCCCTTGGATTTTCGTTCGACAATTTAAAAAAGTTATCCCCAATTCTGCATCTTGCTTTAATTGTTCTCTCCTTCCCTATTGAAACCATGTCTTGCTTTATTTTATATATTGAAGGCCTCTTGACATCGGGTAAGAATTGTATTGGCTTTAGCTTTTGTGTTCTCCACATTTGCACACAATTACATTAAATCGAAATCTAATTGCAGATCAGGATAACACTTCTCTGATTGTGGCCATCACGGTACCGATGACAATCATTCTGATTCTACTTGTGACACTAGTGTTCTTTAAACGACGACGGAATAGCTGTCGAAAGACGACAAAAGACTCACGAGCAAATGATAATATGTCCCTACAAGACAGTGTGATCGAGACAAATCGACCGATCTTGATCAAGAATTTTGCGGAGCATTATAGATTGATGTCAGCCGATTCAGATTTTCGATTTAGTGAAGAATTTGAAGAATTGAAGCATATTGGACGAGATCAGCCATGTACTTTTGCTGATCTTCCATGTAATCGGCCGAAGAATCGTTTCACAAACATTCTGCCATATGATCATTCGCGCTTCAAGCTCCAACCGGTCGATGATGATGAGGGTTCGGATTATATCAACGCTAACTACGTTCCTGGTCACAACTCGCCAAGAGAATTTATTGTGACCCAGGGTCCGCTTCATTCTACACGGGATGACTTCTGGCGCATGTGCTGGGAGAGTAATTCCCGAGCGATTGTGATGTTAACCCGATGTTTTGAGAAGGGGCGTGAAAAGTGTGATCAGTACTGGCCACATGATACAGTGCCAGTCTTCTATGGCGACATCAAGGTGCAGATCTTGAATGATAGCCATTATGCCGACTGGGTGATGACTGAGTTCATGTTGTGTCGGGTAAGTTCAGCTAAAGAACAACCAAATACAATAATGATAACTATTTGCCGTTTTTTTTTTTTTCCATTAGGGAGCTGAACAACGAATTCTGCGTCACTTCCACTTTACAACGTGGCCAGATTTTGGTGTACCAAACCCACCTCAAACTTTAGTGCGTTTTGTAAGAGCGTTCCGTGATCGGATCGGTAGCGAACAACGGCCAATTGTGGTTCATTGTAGTGCTGGTGTTGGTCGATCTGGTACCTTTATTACGTTGGACCGAATTCTGCAGCAAATTAACACATCAGAGTATGTGGACATTTTTGGCATTGTATTTGCAATGCGAAAGGGTAAGTAAGTGGTTAACTCAAGACATCAAGTTTAGTAATTGGTTTGGTTTTTGTTTCAGAACGTGTTTGGATGGTGCAGACAGAGCAACAATACATCTGCATCCATCAGTGTTTGTTGGCTGTGCTGGAGGGTAAGGAAAATATAATTGGACCTGCTCGTGAAATACATGATAACGAAGGTTATGAGGGTGAGTTTTGCAATTTCTAACGCTTGAGTTACTTTTTTTTGCTTTTTTCCTAACTTGGGGCTTTTATTTTTCATTTTGGTATTTTTGGTGTTTTGGGACATTGCACTGAACACAAAGAAAAACGTTTGTTTGCAAAGTAAGGAGATTATTAATTTGTTTCTAAACTTACGTATTTTAAATTGAATCCTTAAGGATGTAGCACTGATCCCCATGTGCCCTATACGACCTAGCCAACGTATCCTCTGCAGGTGCATCCTTCTCACCAGATCCATGTGCTGTATAGCTGGAACAGCTCTATATAATCTATCTACAGACTAGACCATGTGCTGTGCAATTCTTTGTTGCATTGCTTTCTTCAGAATTCGTATACGCAGGCGGATCGAAGATCACACGGAGAATATGGTTTCATTCGCTTTGGACATTGTTCATGCCATATTTCTTCGATGGTAGACAAAACTAAATCTACACTGACATAGAGCTAAGACATATTATGGCAGCGAGAATCTTTTATGTGATATTTAGCATACTAACAACGTCCTCATAATTGGCACAGTTTAGCCGATCTCCTTTCTTCATAACCAAACAGACGATGCTAAAATTCTATTCATCGTCATAATCTTACAAATGACTGTGTACACTCCACACTACGCTATTTTCTTCAGTAAGTTCGGTGAGTAAGCATCCTCTTGGATTTGAGTTTTGATATTGCTCACTTCGATTTGGTCGAGTTGACGGTTGTTTTCGTAGTTTCGTCCTTGTTGGATGGCATTTCTTTACTCTTTACTGACAGCGATATTTTCACCAGATGGAAGTCTGCAAAAGTGTTTCTTCCATATTCTCAGCAGCTACTTCTTCTCTACTAGGATGTCTTCGGTTTGGGTTGTGTTACCCTACACGTTTTCTTTTTAACTCATTATTAAAGAAGCATATTTCTATCAAATCGAATTCGAGTAATCTTGTGTTCGGTTCTTCTTCTCTGCTAGTACGTGTCAACAGCAACTCTCAACTCAGCACTTCGTATGCTGTGTTGCACAGTATACCAGCTGCGTAGTGGCAAGCGCCCACCGGCATTCTCGTTTTCTTGCTTGTGTTTGCCTTATGAAACGTAGAAAATCAGAAGTCATTTCTGACGGCCTCCGGCAGCTTCGCCACTAGTCTTCCACTTTTGAACTGGTGATATGTAATTATTAAAGAGCTTGAAGGAAATGCGGCCTTGCTCAAATGTAGTCACACTGTACTGCACTTGACATCAGCATACCACTCGGTAGTGGCTCGAGTCAATGCTGACAGTTTGGAATGTGCTTACATCTGGAATACTGGATGAGAGTCTTCCGTGTATAACAAGATCTTGAGTTTAAAAGAGAATTTATTCCTACTCCTGAAACTGAAGCAAAGAATTCTCTTTTACAAATTGTTACAAAAATCTCGCGGCAACACAGACCTAATGTGAACAATCTGACTCTTCGTGGCCTTGTGCCCTTGTGTATCCTAAGATGAAAGCAGTTTCTTCCGTAATCTCCCTAGATATTCTGCTTTCTTCAGAGTGGCGAATTCGAAGTACACACGAGGGTGCCGTATTTCTGGTGTTTGCATTGATCCGCAATAGTTAAAAGAAAAGATGGCCATCACCCAACGGAAGGATATGGTAGATAATAAGTTTACTATTAAAAGAAAACATAGCCCGAACAATTCTGCCTCATCCCATCAACATCCCGACTCAAACTGGTCATTTAAGACCAATATCATTCCAAGATTCTCCTTACTCCTTCCCACCTTTGCACCATCTAAAAAGAACACCAAATTCTCTCCCTCCCCTCACCAAATTTTTAAAGCCGCTTCAAAACAGAGTTTCATTCAACCTTGCTCCTGCGCCTTCTACCCAAGTTCCAACTAACAATGCCCCATCCGACAAATATCCTAATTTTATTAGTTCCCATATACTAAACCCAACCACCCATTCCTCATCTTCATCTATCAATCCACCTGATCCAACCCCCCTCACTAGTCAAGATTCTAGTTCCGGGGTGCTTGACCATCCTGTCCCTTCATCATCCGCTCGTGCCTCCGATTCTCACCCAAAATACCTTGACCCACTCCTTCCACCAACTGTCAAACTGACTAAAAAATTTTCTGATATGAATGATGACAGTCGTTATGTAGTATCTCTTTTGAGAGACCGCCGCATTTATGAAAATGTTCGGCTCTACCTTGCCTACTTACACGACAAACCCAACTCCGTTTGCATTGATGGCATAACCAAAACCAACATAATGGTTTCGATTCAACGAGAAGGTCTTCCTATTAAGCCAGCGGAATTAATGCAAATTTTCGTTCGCTACCATGAGAGTTTCTACATCTCTTCCGACGAAGTTCATAATGATCTTTCTACGTTGTGTTCGCATGTCAGCTCCAAACGTCTTTCCCATTTGCAAAGAACTCGTTCAAATTTTAAAAACTATTACAGTTCCTAACAAACTGAAATCTGTATCCTCCAGTCCACAATGCCTGTCCATTTACTACCAAAATGTAAGAGGTTTGCGCTCTAAAATCTCCTCGGTATATCTCAATTCTCAAAAGTTTCCCTATGACCTAATTGCTCTTACTGAAACAAATCTAATTCCAGACATTAAAAACCATGAGCTGTTTCCTCCAAATTTCAACGTTTTTCGAAAAGATGGATTTGAAAGAGCTGATAATCCTTATGGCCGCGGTGTTTTACTAGCAATCCGGAACTGCTTTCACTCAACTCCTGTCGATATTCCCCACACTGAAAACTTTGAGTTAGTATGCGCCAACATTACGCTCCCCAAACGATGTCTTTACGTACTTTGTTGCTACATTCACCCATCTCAACCCATTGAGTCTTATCAACCTGTAGTTCACGCAGTTGATTTTTGACTGAGGATGCACAACCTGAAGATTGCATTGTTCTAGTAGGAGATTTCAACCTCCCTCACCTTATATGGGAGCCTTCCGATGATTCGTCTCATTTTGTCTCTCGTAATTCGACATCTGAAATAGAAATATTGATGGTGGACTGCCTAACCAACTCAAGTCTGCATCAGATTAGTGGAATACCTAACACAATGAACAGGCAACTCGACCTTGTCTTCACATCCGATTCAGATAACTGTGTCGTTTATAGGAGTGATCATCTTCTTTCTAAACTAGACCGCCTTCATCCCCCCTTGTCAATTATATATTCATATGAAAATGGCAACACATGTGTCGATTCGGAAAATTCATTCTCATTTGACTTCCGTAGAACCGACTTTAACAAACTTAAAAACCTCATCAGCAACATTAACTTTGACTTTATTGGTGAGACAACTAACATTGATCTTGCCCTATCAACGTTCTATTCGTTAATTTTCTCCTGCTTTGCCCAATCGGTTCCGTACACCTTCCGAAAGGACTGCATATCTGCTCCTCCCTGGTACAACAATGAGTTGCGCTCTCTCCGTAATAACAGAAACAAGTTGTGGCACAAATTCTTAAGAACTCGATCTGATTCCGACTACAGTAATTATCGATCGGTATATAATCGTTTTTCTGAACTTTGTGAGTCTCTTTACCTTGAGTACCTCTACGGCATGCAATTTAGCTTAGTCTCGGACCCTAAACGCTTCTACCAGTTTATTAATACCAAAAGAAAGTCAGACGGCTACCCATCTACTTTTAAATTTCTTAGTGAATCTTCTGCCGACCCAAAAACCATTGCAAATTTCTTTGCCTCTCATTTTAACAAATCCTTTTCTAAGAAAACAGCTGAACCCGATCCTAGGTACTTTAGCTATATGAGAAACTATCCTGAGACGTCAGCCATTTCACTAAATATAACAACAACTTTGGTATCTGAAAACATTACCAAACTTAAAGATGATTTCTCGTCCGGCCCTGATGGAATTCCGGCTATTGTAATAAAAGAGTGTGCTACCCATCTCGGTCCTCCTCTTGCTGCTCTATTTAACTTGTCTGTCTCAACAGGTACTTTCCCTTTCCTATGGAAGGAATCTTACATTATCCCTATTCATAAAAAAGGAAGTAAAGCCGAAGTCGATAATTATAGGCCCATAGCGAAACTCTCTTGCATACCCAAACTTTTTGAAAGCATAGTCTATCAACAACTGCTTCCGTACTGTAGGCCAACTATCTGCACAAATCAGCACGGCTTCATGAAAGGTAAATCAACGACCACTAACCTAACAGAGTTCGTCTCTAGGACTCTTCATGCTTTAGAAGACGGTGATGAAGTCGATTCAATTTCCACAGATTTCAGCAAGGCATTCGATAAAATTTCTCACCAACTTATCATCTTTAAACTAAAAAAACTTGGCTTTTCCCCTTATTTTGTGGCATGGACCAAATCCTATTTAGAAGACCGAGAATACAGGGTCATCTTTAGATCTTCAATATCCGAACCCATTAAAGCAACATCTGGTGTCCCTCAGGGTAGTCACCTTGGTCCAATCATCTTTATCCTCACAATTAATGATATAAATTTAATTTTAACTAACTCTAATCTTTCTATTTTCGCTGATGACATGAGAATTTCCAAAGTCATCTCATTGCCTTCTGACTCCCATTGCCTGCAAGATGACTTGAATAAGTTTTCGGTATGGTGCAAGCAAAACTTTTTGGAGCTTAATGTCAGCAAATGCCAAGCGATAACCTATTCCCGTAAACGTCTACCTCCCCCTCCAAGAAACTACTTCTCCTGCGATGAGCCTATTCCTTCCACTACCCAAGTACGGGATCTAGGTATAATTTGTGATAGAGAATTGAATTTCGACTCACATATTGACAGCATTATAAATAAAGCTAACTCTTCACTCGGTTTTATCAAACGCTGGTCAAAAGAATTTTCCAACCCTTACGTTACAAAGTCCCTGTACATTACTTTTGTAAGGCCTCTTCTCGAATATTGCAGCCAAGTTTGGTCACCCTATAAACTAACTCACATTCAAAGAATAGAAGCAGTCCAACGCAGGTTTATCCGTTTTGCACTTCGTGGTCTACCTTGGGCCGATCCATATTGATTACCCCCCTATGAAAATAGGCTAAAACTAATTAGCATGCATACCCTAAAAAAACGTCGTGAAGTCGCTGATGTACTTTTTATCCACCAGTTACTGACTGGAAATATCGACTGCTCGACAATAACGCAAAATATTGCATTCACTCCCAATCCCCGTAATCTAAGATCTGTCCCACTCTTCCTGATCCGAACTCACCGCACCAACTACGGTCACTTTGAACCCATATCCAGAATGTCGCGTATAACGAACAACTACGCCGAAGTCTTTGACCTAAATAGCAGCAAACAAGAAATAAAAACAGCGCTGCTCAATATGCCACTCCCTTAACATCTCCCCCGTCCACCATTTCTCCTCGCCCCATTAGGTTAAGTATATCTTTGTTAGTTTTTAAGTCTAGTTTTAAGTTTGGCTTGTTAATAAGCTTAATAAAGTTGTCCGGGGTAGACCCGGGCCAATAATAATAATAAATTCATCACAAAATTACGAGTATCCTCTTTCGCACTGACTTAAATTTTTGTTTATCTCCATTCAAAGCTGCCTGAAGTCGCCCTGAGATCTTTTTTCTCAGGGATACCTCGCTTACGCAGGAAGATTCAATCTATCCAAAGCTTCGTCAAATCGTGAGATGCAAATATCGCGGTGACCTATTCTCGATGCATTTCCTCATAAAAATTTATAAGAAGTTGATATGGAATATGCAACATGATTCGAACCACAAAAATTTGCTTCACTCTCTTCTAATTATATTGTCAGAAATCGCCAAACTTGCACAACAAGCAGTGCTAACAAACACCATACATACTGAGAGTTTCAGTTTATATTCGGGAATTTGTTACGGCAACGAACTCGCTATCCGGATTGTGTAGCAATCTTTGGGAACATCCTGTACGTTGTTTGGAGAAGATATAATGTAGTATATAGCAAAGTCTTTTCGCAAATACGCCACAGGGACATCGGAGAGTTGCCCAGCACTTGAGAACAACCCAATGTTGTCTTTAACTCTGGCGTATAGTTTTCTTAAGCCTAAAATAAGTCCCTATTGAGAAAATGGGATGCATTTGATGAAAACCCTTTATATGAGAAAAGTGTCTAACATTTGATGTAGTTATCCGCGATCTGAAAATACATGCAAGGTCTAACTTCATGTTAAACTTGCAAAGTTTGAAAAACCTATAAAGTACTAGCAGGTGGTTCGAAAAAGTCCGGAGACTGCCGCGTATGTGGCGACTCTAATAAAATATCCATACGATTTAGTTAGTACCAACCTTCAAACGATATGTGTCGAAATTTGATGACATTTCGACCATTGGTCATCGAGATATTGAAGTTTTAGTGACGCGCCCTTTGATATTTTCAAAACCATAAGAAAAAACGAGTTTCGTACCTTGATGAAAAACTGTTATTTGATGAGATTTTTCTCACCGTTAAAACTCAAGAATGGCTTAAAAAGTGTTGTAAGGAATCTGCGCCGTCGAAAGCAACAATTTGTTGCTGTTTTGCTGTATTTAAACGCGGTCGTATGTTACGCCGGAAAATATAAAAAAATCCAGAAAATGGTTTTGAACAACTGTAAAGCGAAAATGCGTGAGATTGCTGACATCGTAAAGATGTCAATAGACCGTGCACATCATATTTCGCACGAGTATTTGAGTATGCAAATATGGATGAAACAAAGATCCTATTACCTGTCGCAGAACTAAAAAAATGTTCGCTGGAAAGAGATATGGCTTGACTGAAGAGATGATCACCTGAAGCGTATTTTGAAGGACTGGACAAATAGTTATATAGGTAAGAAAGGAATGAAAATGCTAGAGCGGCGCTGGAAAGATTGTAGCACTCTCGAAGTTAATGAATAAAGTCGAATTTTGGCAAAAATTTCTATATGTTAGTCTCGGGACCTTTCGAACCACCTGTTATACCTCCATAGGTATTTATTTTTTTTTTTTTCAAAATCAAATTCAACAAAACAAAATCTAAAAAAACCAAAAATAAATCTAACACCGTAGTCATAGATACAGAGCTCCATGCACACTTCTCTGACGTCACTATGTCGTATCTTCACACACAACTCGTTCTATCCTCAATTTAGTGAACCTAGTGAATAGACAGAAATTTTTCACTCGATATTTATAATTCACAGTTGCTTGAAGCAAAAGAAACTCATTAATACCAGAGTCTTGAAGTTGTTAATTTAAGACTATACTTCACAGGATCATTTCTGTAGTCAGTCTTCACATACTTTTAGAGCAATCTGAAAGAACAGACACCCGCGATGATGAGGTATGTCGTTTTATCTGCAGCGTGAGGTTTTGACTGTTATCCGGCGTTTCGGCGCATTGGATGGCATGTCGGCGATGATCGCTCGGTTACACGGATAAGACGATTTCTGAGTGGTGGTGTTCCGAATTTAAAGAATTTTTTCCCATACCCATTAAATTAAATTTGTTCATATCGTTGGTTAAATTTTGAAATAAAATTTGCTTGTTTGAGGCGGGGTTCTTACTCTTTCTCTCTTTATAATATTTGTTACAAGCAAACTTTCTGTGTTGTTCTTAATGGTCTCGCACCGATTTTTCGAAGGTTAGTTTTCTAAATTGCTTAGGCTTCGTGTCATGAATTATTATTCTTCTGAAAGGTGTTCCAAAATTCTCGCGAGAGCGACAGCACCGGTTGTTGTTTATTATTGTACATTTTTTTTTTTATTGATTCCATAAATCAATTCAATCCAGCACGCTTCGAATTCGAATACGATAGCTCTCGCATTCAGACATCGGACATCTGTTTACAATGATGCGTCAAAACACCACTCACAAATAACAAGCTCAAAATAAAAACAACAACAATTTAGCTGTCACGCATTGAGAGATGCGAGAGTTTTCCAGATTTTCGAAATTGACTGCGACGCTCGCTGCGAAATTCGCATTATTGTAAACGAACACATTGAATTACATGTTACGGAAATAGTTTTGACAGTTCATGCGCTCTCGTTTTCGAACAAAGCATCGCATCTCGCAGTATTGTAAATGGGACTTCAATTGTACTATGTATGCGTGAAGATGCGAATTTTATTTGAAAATATGCTGTAGAGATCTTGGAATGTCCAAATCTTGACCACGGTACCGAATTGCTGTACTCTCAGTAACGCACTCACGAACTGGAAGAACGTCAGTGTCTAAGATCACTAATTGGCCCAGTGGCTCCTTGAATGTTTTAATTAATTTCTTCACAGTTGATGAGGTTAAATCATTATTCCGACCATATTTTGTGCCAAAATTGTGAACTGCTTGCTTCATTATTTTTAAAATATTGCTCAACAATAATAGGGTCCATTTTTAGGAACCCTAACTGTCAGCTGTCACGCTGCCTTTTTTAAGTTGAACTCACTTTACCGCACAAATGGCGCAACAATATAATTGTTGAAATATGTACTTATAATGCAACATGTGTACTCCTGCCACGTTTTTGCATAGATTGGTACAGGGTTTGCTAAATTTTCGAATCCGGAAGCCATTCTACAGGTTGCACTACTTTGGGTCATCTTATTACTTAGGCTAACAGTTGCTGATATTTTTGCGATTGCGGCCTCCAATTATGAGAGTTAGCAACAAAATAATTTCGGTTCTTTTTAGTGTGGAATAAAACTGACAATTTTATGATTCCGTGGTCATTGAACTTCTGGCTCTTATTAGCACAAAACTGGACCAAGTTCTATTTCAAATTATCATCATTGATAAACGTTGTATCCTTCAAAGAGTTTTGCAAATTTCGAAACAAATGAACATTCTTGCCAACCCAATATTTAAAATGTTCGACCTACGGCACATTCATTTGTCAGGAGTTGGACTTACAGGTTCCGAAAGAAGGCAATGTAGATTTCCAGTTTTATTTTTTGAGCGTTTGTGCAAATATTTAGAATGGCCCGAAGAGCTATCATGCCGTCACTTATTCCAGCGCTATCGTCGATGAAAACATTGCTTCATTACAAAATCTTGGGCGTAATTAAAAAACAATACACTTTGATGGTGATCTCCAGCATTAGCTTTAAATTCTCTAGTTATTCCCGATGTGCGTTTAAGATTTTAGGATATTAGAACCGTCTATACATATGTATATAACGTAAAATGCCTACATATAGATAATATACACCCAAGAAGGTAAACAATTATAAAGCAGTCTTGCGGGATTTTTGCTAACAGAAAGAAAATCCAACGAAAACGGCAGTAGTCGAAAATATAGTTACTCCAAAATGTCATTTCATTAGCAAAACTGCCTTCACTACAGGAAGCGGTCTTTGGCAGCTTACTCCGGCCATCTTCGAGCGACTAATGGAACGAACATTGCAATGACTCGCGTGGAAAACCTGCCTAGTGTATTTGGACGACGTTATCGTCATATCCAAGACGTTCGAGGAGCATCGCGAAAATCTAAAAGAAGTGTTTGAGAGGCTACGAAGTGCTCACTTTTCTGAACCCAGAAAAGGGTGTCTTATTCCGAGCGGAAGTAAAATATCTGGATCACATTATATCAGCGGAAGGAGTAAGGATGGATCTTGATAAAATCAAAGCCGTGAAAAGTTGGCCTGTCCCAAAAGATAAATACCAACTGAAAAACTTCTTGGAACTCGCCACGTACTACAGAAGGTTCGTAAAGGATTTTGCTGGTATTGCAAAGAGCTTGCATCAACTTACTTAAAAAGGCTGACAGTTCGGCTGGTCTGGAGAATGTAAAAAAGCGTTTCAAGAGCTGAAGCAACAGTTGTGCAATGCCCCCATCTTGGTTTACCCCACACGCGGAACAATGTTCATCATGGACGCAAACGTTAGCAATGCTGGGGTCGGAGCTGTGATCTCCCAAGTTCATGGTGGTCGCATATTACAGCAAAGTACTCTCCAGACCTGAAAGGAACTTGTAGTTTTTATCTATACGATAAATAATAAAATTAAATAAATGAAAACTACTAGAAACTTTAATATTTTTTAACAAAAAAAAAACTTTATTTTAGAATATTTAATTGGGCAGCTGCTCTTGTCTGGTCGTAATCAATGGTCGACGTGAACTGACTGATACTGAACTTACTTGCACAACTTCCAAGTACATTTCGATTTCTACCACTTCAACGAACGGGATCGTCATAACACCACAAGAATCTTGTCTTCCAGTTGGTGGTTTTTTGAGATCGGGAGAAGTCAGTACTTCTTGTCAATATGGCGCCACTCGTATGCTTTCCAATTGGTGTTGTTCACGATCGGGAGAAGTCAGTATTTCTCCTCAGAATAAATCAGTGCTGCCGCTATGTTGCTACAAACTACTGCGTAATTCGGCGCGAGCTTCTAGCTTTAGTTCTGACTACGAAACCTTTCCATAAGTACCTCTACGGGCAAAAGTTCATTCTTCGGACTCACCACGCAGCTCTGAAATGGCTACTCCAAGTTAGGAACCCTGAAGGCCAAGTTGTAAGATAGATCAAGCAGTTGCAGGGCTACGACTTTGATGTACAACACCGCAAGGGAAACCTTCACTCAAATGCTCTCTCTCGTCGACCGTGCGGAGTTAAATGTAAACACTTCAATTGTAAAGCAGCGAAAGAACAGGCCACTATCCAAATGATCAGGACTGCGCCAATAGAGGGTTGGAGTATAGACGAAATCCGTTTCACCCAACAGGCAGACAGCGACATCGAATTGGCCTGGAAGGAACATGAGGAAAGACCAAGCTGCAGCAGATATCAGACCAGAGATAAACTCTGAAGGCGTACTCGGCACAGGGGGACTCGCTTTATGTGCAAGATGGTTTGCTGAAGAAAAAATGGGAAAGTGCAGATGGGACAACATCTCATATGCAGCTAATCGTGCCACGGTCCAGAGTCAGCCAAGAACACTATGAAATACATAATGGAATCTCAGGAGGCAATTTGGGAATAAACAAGAGCACCATTCAAACGAATAGCCATCGACATCGCTGGGCCGTTTCCCGAAACCTTTAATGGTAACCGATAACTCATTGTCATGGATTACTTCAATAAATGGCCGGAAGTGTTTTCCATTCCAAATCAAGAGGCTAAGACCGTAGCCGAACAAATAGTCAACAACTGGATGAGCAGATTTAGGGTCCCAATGGAGCTACACTCTGATCAATGGCGAAACTTTAAATCAAACGTCTTCCAGAAGTGTGCCAATATTTGGGAATAAGGAAGACAAGGACAACGCCACTACACCCTCAATCTGATAGAATGGTCGAGCGATTCAATCGGACCTTGAATGAGCATCTATCTAAGGTCGTCAGTAATTGCCAGCGGGATTGGGATCGACACATACCCCTTTTCTTAATGGTCTACCGAAACGCGGTCCATAGTTCAACAGGGCACACACCATCCGAGATCTTATTTAGTCAAACAGTTCGGTTGCCAACTGAAGCAAAATTCGGATCCCCACCTACGGAGTTCATAGAGGAACGACTGCGTGGATGGCTTGCACAGCAGGATTCGTAAATTGCATGAACACACCAGAGAAAAGATGAAGCTAGCGAGTAGCCGCATGAAGACTAGGTACGACATCAAGGCGAAATCTTCCGGCTTCAACGAAGGAGATCTGGTCTGGTTGTATAATCCTCAGCGTAAGAAAGGCAAATCACCAGGATTGGGGAGGTCCATACAAGGTGATAACCCGCATTAATGACGTTGTCTACCGGATCTAGCGTGTGGATCGAGAAAAATTTGGATAAAATGTGTAATTTCAACTAAACGATGAGTAACGAAATTGTTCGGGACGAACAACTTTAGGGAGGAGTGTGATATCCATATGAGCAGCGTCATCTATATTTCCATAGCAAAACATTTTGATAGTTGAATAGCAAAGACTCAACCATTGGTGAACGGAGAATGGAATCGAATTTTCTAGTAAAATGGAAATTGTATGGGACGCTGTATGGCGAGGATTGTACATTTGCATTTCATAAATCGTCATAGCAAAAGGATTGTTGTTGGATATTGTTATAAAAGAAATACTGCGAAAAGAAGAAAACAATTCAATTGTTAACGAATTGAAGCACAAAAATTGTATATTTAAAAACAAAAATAAAATAAAACTGCACACAGGATTGATTGATATGGATCGATAGATAAACTACTTTATATTAGCTTTTATCGAAAACGTTCAAAGCCCGAGCCTTTCGCGTTCAATAACCATTTTCTCTTTCTTCGTGCCGATTTTCATACTTCACTTTTTTTGTTTCCTTTATTTTTCCTCTTTGGCGGTCTCAGTGGATTCTTCTTCGGGTTGAATCAGGTTAATACCATAATCGCAATCTAAAAAAAGCTCCAACTAATTCCTGTGACGGCGACATGTTGTGTCTTTCCCCATAAACTTTGTCAAGTGATTTAAAAAATTCCCACGTTGTGGTGTCTCATCTTGATTGATGATTGCTGATTTCTTTCTTTTATTTTTTTATAATTTTTTTTATCCTTACCTCTCAAAACATAAAACTGGATTTGTTGGTTGCATTTTATGTAACACTTTTCTCCATAAAATCTGCTTCCTCTTTCTTCTTGCTGCAAACTCGCGTTCCATTGCCAATTGTGTCGCAATTAACAACTTCACACGTTAGTAATTTCACTTCTTCGCTATCCTGAAATAAATATATTTACATTAAGTTGAAAATTAAATCAGTCTGCTCTTCTGCAGCGCTATTTTATTTTGGCTGCGCAATCTACGCCGACTCGTTGACTTCACATTTTAGACGTTTGCGAACAGAGTAGATGACGATCGGCCTGCCATAATTCAATTTGAATTTGAATTTATGAGCACAAATAGCGCAGATATTTGTTAGGCTGACGTTTACGAAGACACCCAACGACTGTGTTCGATCAGAGAAGATTCTAAAGGTATCAAGCGTTCGGCCTCGATTTTACTTACATTAGTTTTAAGGTGTTTTAGCGTTCGGAGTACCCGCATTCGTGCTATTATTCTTCTTCCATTATACGAGTATTAACCGTTGAAATATGTACATATGTATGTTATTGTACTTCTAATGCAACATACATATATACTCGTACTTGCCCCTGGAGCCTATCTCATTACATAGGCCAGCAGTTTGCTGGCAAGAAACTAATTAGTGTGAAATAAAAACTGCTATCTTTCTGGCAACTTCATTATTCCGTGCTCATAGAACTTGTGGCCCTTATTAGCACAAATCTGGCCGAGTGCTACTTCAGTTCGTCATCTTTGGTGAAAGTTTTGCCATTCAAAAAGTTTAGCAAGCTTCGAATCAAACGAAAATGTGTTGGTGCATGGTCGGAGCTGTACGATGGATGTAACATCATTTCCCAACCAAGTTTCAATAAAATTTCCCAAGTTACCAAAGACGTATGTGGTCTTACGTCGTCGTGGTGGAACACGATTCCCTTCCGATTTGCCAATTCTGGCCGCTTTTCTTTGATTGCTTCCTCCAGTTTCATTGGCTTTTGATAGTTGATAGTTAAAGTCCTCAAATGATCGTTTGGTTTCCTTGGAAGCAATTCAAAATACACGACACCTTTATAATCCCACCAACTTGAAAACACAACTTTGTTTTCAGCTTTCGATGTGGTTGATGCTGTTTCATGATCCGTCCATTTTTTTTTTTCATATGTAATGACTCATTTCAAAAAAGGATCAATTTCATTGCGTTTGAGATACACATAGCAAATATGGATTGTTAAGTGAATCTCTTTCAATTCACATGGGACTCAAATATTGAGCTTTTTTACCAGTCCAAGTCGCATATTATATCAATTTTTCGTTGCTGTAATACGCTTTCTATTTCGAAACATTTACCCGTCATTTTGCCGACATTTCAGCGGAAAGGAACTACGGCACTATAAGCCGTTGTCACAACGCGGTTCAGAAGATCAAAGGTATATCTGTTAAGTAAATAACGGTGCTAAAATAGAAATTGTGGTCATATAGTAAGCTCTACCTAGACGAAACGAACCTCGTATACTATCATCTGAGTATGAAGGAAAAACGATTGATTACTCCTATGCTCAGAATACGAGGGCGGGTCAATAAATCCGTGACTTTTGGAATAAAACACAGATTTTTTGATAAAAAAATAATTTTATTTTTCAACGTAGTCTCCCTTGAGCTCTATACACTTTGTCCAACGCTTCTCCAATTTTTTTATCCCTTCCAAAAAAATGATTTGTCGAGGTCCTCAAAATAGGCCTTTGTTTGCGAGATGACTTCATCATTGGAGTCAAATCTTTTTCCACCAAGCCATTTCTTCAGGTTTGGGAACAAGAAGTAGTCGCTCGGAGCCAAATCTGGAGAATAGGGTGGATGAGGGAGCAATTCATAGCCCAATTCATGGATTTTTGCCATGGCAACTGCACATGTGTGCACCCTTGCATTGTCTTGGTGGAAAAGAACTTTTTCTCCTCAAATTAGTGAGTAGTCTGATAAAAATAGCTGTCAAACACAAACTAACTGACGGAGCAAGTTTAAATTTTGACAGGAGTTAACTGACAGATGCCTGTTGACAGGAGCAGTGTTGCTGTTTCAGTAAAGAGGTCAGAAATTCAAAAAGTCACGGACTTATTGACCCGCCCTCGTAGCAACTAGACGAATTGATTATGATAGTTGAACAGAATTGAAATCAAAATAGCGGGTCATCGCCTTCACTTGAAGAATATCTTCTATTGTTGACTTGAAGTGCTGTATGGGCCTCATGTTTGTTCGCCGAAATTTGTCTCATTTGTATTTAGTTTCTGAAATTCCTTGCCGAGATAATTCCTAATGATTTTTGAATGTGTAAAACTCTTTGTTTATGACTTCAAATGAATACAGATAATCTTACTCAAAACTTTGCAAACAAACTATTTTTCTTTTATAACCATTAAGCTTAAATTTAAGACTAAAATTTTAATAATGTTTGACTAACATTCAATCACTCAGCTTTATCGATCGACCTTAGACTTCAAAAACCTTGCCTTGCCTACAATTTTCCTCTCCTTTCTTTCCTCCTCACTATCATTATCATGTGCTTATCAATTTAAAAGTATTTTCAAAAATAAAGATAAAAAATAAAACATTATGTAACAAGGTGTTGGGCCCACATTGTAACTAACCCCATGTCATCATATTTTCTTTTCTCCTTCTCCCGCTGCAATATCACAAAATGGACACAAAATCGCACACAACCACAATCAAAAAAAAAAATTAAATCTCAATGGCACCTGCGTTAACCCTAACAAAACAGAACCCCAAAATCTAGATGAAGAAGACGAAGGTACAGGTGAAGAAATAATCATAACTGCCGAAGGACATATCGAACGCGATGATGAAGATATCGATACAGCAAACGATGCAATCATCTACCATGACGAACATCAGCCACTCACTGCCAACGATCAGGAGAATAGTCATTCAGCTCCATCGCCGCCAAGTCAATGGAAAGCGGCAACACTGGAAAGATGACATCAACTCAACCAGAACGATAACAACAATAGTGTGGTTATCGTTCTGGTTGACGATAAGCCAAGTTCGATGATATGTAGCAAAGAGACCCTGCACCATCAGCACCAACAGCAGCCAGAGCGTCGCAAGTCACAAATGATCACCTTTAGCTCGTCGGCCTGTGATATTAAGAATAATCTTAGTCACGAGATAGTCCTAATGAATAGTACTTTCGGTGGAGGAGGAGCAGTAACAGGAACAGGCTGTAATGGTATTATAACAAACGGTATTCGACGAGGTTCCGATGAGGATGAAGTCGACCACCACAACACCGACGAAGACATCCTTCGACGACGATCCTCATCGCATAACGAGGAAGATGAAGATGATTTCGAGACAAATTTGGAAGAAACCAATAATGCCAACGATGACAGTGGCGGTGGCAGCTATGAGGATTCGAATCCAATGCAATCAAGTATGGGCGGATCGAATCGCAATAGCCTGGAGAAGGATGACGACGATGATGAGGAGGACATCGATGTGATCAGTACGGATGTCAGTTGTTACGATCAGTTGCTGGGGACTAGGAACGACGATGATTGTACGATAATTGGGGATGAAGGTGTCATTAGGATAAAAAACGGCAGTGGCACTGGTGAAGGGATCATATACGCTAATCCGTTTCTTGGTTTGTAGCTAATTGAATTTAAAAATTAATTATTTTATCTCTCTTGCTTCTGACTTTTAGTTTTACAAATTTTTCGTGTGTAGTTTGGATTGGTTTTTTGTTTATTTAAAAAAATTTCCACACCGAGTGCTAACTCGGCTTCTTTGGGAGTAAACTGCATACATTTTCTATACAGAGTTTTGCATTATGTAAATATTTTTTTTTGAATAAGTTTTTCTGATAAAGTATCCTTAAGTAGTTTTTAGTTAAATTTATTTCCTTGCTGACCACAATCTGGAATATATTGCACATCTGAATGCTTCAGCTCAGGGTTTATTTTATGGCTTTAAGAACTATGACATTGCTTCATATTTCGTCTCGCAATTTTAATGGTGGCTACAGCCTCTTTTACTCAACTTTACTTTAGGTGACGCTACAGTACGGGATGGTCATGAACCTAAATCATTTAGCGCAATATTGCGCTAATCACCTTTAGTTGTGTGCATCAACAGGTCCCTTTAAACTTAGATCACCACCTAAGGCGGTGTCTTTCGTTACCGCGTTGTTCCTTCAATATGGCGATATGGATTCGAAAACTTTCTGGGTGTTTATTAGCTCAATCAGGTCAATGTCTAACAAATATACGAGTATAGCCCATATACTTCTTTGTCACATGTATTTTCTTTACCAAATTTCGTAGTTATTCTCAGTTTGGCTTCTTAGTCCAAGAGTGGTTCTTTGCTTGATTTCTACGGTAGTCTCATTGTTTGAATTTGCGGCAGAGTCCTGGTGACAAAGCCTTTGCCACTGTAAAGTTATATTGTAGTTTACCATTGTGGGGTGCTGGCTGAGCCGTAGGTATTGGGTGTCTCATTTACCACTAAATCCATTTTCGACGCTTCTGTCTCAATGCTCTCAAATTTTACACCGATATCTCGCTGATTTTTTCCTATAATGCCAATGTAGGCAATCTATCTCAGAAGTTTTACTTTTGAAATATTATGCTTTGGCCTATGAGTCTCCCACATTTCTTTCAAGAATGATGATGTCAGTCTGCCCTTCTTCATCGTCGGGTGAACGAAGTTGTTGACGATCATCTTGCACGTTGAATGTTGAGAACGTTATGTTGGTCGCCTTCGCTGCTAAACAGTGTACAGAAGTACTTCTTCCAAGCTTTTAGCACCGACTGTGACTTTACTATTAGTACCTAGTCCTTGACAAGTTGTTTTCACATTTTGGTAGAACTTCCAAGCATCATTTCTGTAGAACTACATCCCATGACCTCTATCGAGTGCTTCTCTGCTTATTTCTTTTTCTTTTTGAGAAGCAATGTTTCCTCCATTCTCATTCGCTCATAGAGTTCGTAAGCAGCTCTCGGCCTTCCCATTGCTGCCTTGTATTCCTTTTATTTAGCTACATGCGTTTGCCGACGTTCTTCGTCAAACCAAGGATCTCATTGTGGTGGTCGGTTAAAACCTAATGTTGCGCCTCTAATGGCTCCTCACGACTGCCTTCTTCACTTGATGCTGGCACCATAGGATATCTGGAAAGGTTTCGGAAGACTCGATCAGAAGCGGCTCAAACATTTTTTAATAGTACTTCTTCGGTGTTCTGTCGTTCGGAACATTTTCAATTTGGCTACAACATGGTAGTGGTTTGAGTCGATGTTAGATCTCCCCAAAGCATTCGGACATCCATAATAGTAGAGTTGTATCTTTAGTCGACCGCAATGCGATCAATCTGATTGGCGGTTTTTTTATCAAGTAGCTATCAGGTACCTTTGTGGATATTGAGGTGTGATAAACGTGTGTTAGCTATGATGGCTTTTCGCTCTGCCGCGAACGCTATTAGCCCGATTTTTTCCATCATTGCAACCAAAGATGTTCTCCTTTCCGAACCTAAAGCATTAAGGACGATCTTGCCAAGGAGCTCGTAGAAGCAATCTTTGGCAAAGTGGTTTATGTTGTCGATAACTATGATTCGGATTATATTCAGGTGTTCAATGCATGAAGCTCAAGACTTATAGCTTAAATCTTTCTCTGATGACAAATCCACATTCAAATAGGCTCTCTGCTCTCTATAACAATCACTATCGAGATGTCACAGTTTTCCATTCGTATTTTGCCCGTCCCATTTGTCGGGCCTGAGAGCCTCCGCTACTGTATCCATTCTAAGCACATCATCGGGTCGATGCCATTATACAGCGCAATTATATCCCCTCCTACAAAGCTCTTCAACGAAAAAAGGACTAAAAATCACTCGAAGAACCCTACTTAGGCCATCATTATTTGCCTCCGCTAACATCCATCCTTCTGCCGTATAAAGCAGAATTGGTTTTTCTGAGTCTCTTTTATAGAGTCTGCTTAGTGCTTCTTGACGAACATTTATTACTCATTTGCCTTCTTAGACCAAAGAAACAGCGATTAGCAAATGCAACTCTTGATTTCTGATGTGGTGTCTTTGTGAGAGTTAATAGTGAACTTCAAAGGTCGCTGCGTTCTGCGTCGTATCTATTTCATCAGTGTATTCAAGTAGTTGAAGCAGGCTTTTATTGTAGTTTGCTACTTTCCCAGAATTTTCTCGAGTGTCCTCTTTTTTGATATCAAAGATCTCAGTGGTATTCATAGCCTGAGTGCAGTAAGGCAAATACACATTCTGGTCATGGTATAGGCTTTATTGGAAAGCTAATTTTTACCGTGAGGGCTTAAATAAATCATAATTTCGCTGCGCTGTATTGTATGTGGCGTCCTCTTGTTGAAACCACAGTTCTTACACATTAATGCGATTCAATTGGGAATGAAAAAGTCAGTAATGATAGATCTATGCTCTCTATATTGACTGCAATGTTCTGATCGCCACAATTTTTGAAGAAATATGGATCAATGATTCCACCAGACTTTTGGAGATGGAGCGGCTTGTGTATTATCTTCACTCCGAATATGTGAATTTTGCTTGTTGAGGTACTCATCGAACAGCCAAAGTGTGTGTTGAAAAAGGGGATCGTGATCGTGAGGCCCGTTCGACATACACGATGGTCAAGCCGTTTCGATTCTTGTACGATTAGGATCTTGTAAGCTCTTAACCGAGATCTTTCCGCAAAATCTTCAATAAAGTGGATGGACACAACTCCAATTACTGTGAAAGATGGGTTATTCTCAATAAACTTTTCCACAGCAACAAACAGCTCTTTCAGTGCGCACTGTGCGACCTCGCTGTGGATGCGTATTATCCATCGAACAGCGATCCATGGTTATTCGAGTTAGTAAAATGGACGCAGTTTTGCAAAGTGAATCACGATTTTCTAAACAAATTCGTAGGGCTATCCACGACGAAATGACCAAACCAATCTGAGCACAACTCAGTTGTCTCTGGAAAAAGTGTTTCAAATTCAAAAAACAAACTTCGGAACACAGCCCTGAGTTGCCTGATTATTACTTTTTGATCGGAGAGGAGGAAGGGGATTATTCCTTGCTATCGTGTCGTTTTTGCCTAATAATGATTTTAATGTTATGTTTGTACCATTCTTTGAATAATTTGTTTAGACACTTTCTAAACTGTGAATGAGTGAATGCAAGTTTAGTGGTTCGTCTACATACCAGCAATATAAGACTCTTTGCCTGGTTCGAATCTTCACCCAAACAAGCGTTTCTTTAGCTCTGTATACTCGTACTTAAGTTACTTTTCAAATGTATATACGATATTTTAGAATCGCTCTCATATTTCTTGTCTCAATTAGCTTGGCTTTAGAAACTTAGTTATAAGACTGCTTTCCTAAAGGACCGCTTTTACCTCAAACCATCACATGCGTACACTTTCTTTTAGGTCAATTCAATGAGGCACAGACCGGACCTTTTATAAATGAACGACAATGTTGAAAAGCGTACTTTAAACAAGTACATAAAGTTTTTTTAATGTGATAAAGAGATCCAATGTTAGGACTGAAATAGAGTTTATTTGACTATCTATATTTTTCTGTTTGTTTTTATTGTAATTGTATAATTTAGAGGTGAAGGAATACTCTTCGACCCAGTGACCCCTTTCTTTCGTATTGTTTCCAAATAACTTTTTTCTCAAAATCCTTAGCTAGTGTTTTACCGGTCTTACTAGTTCCTTAATATCTCGTTTGTCCCTGGTTATTCTGTAGTTGACTATCTCAAAATTTCCAATGTTTCCTGATGTTCCATTAACCCCTCTTAAGTTTTTTGTTTTCCACGTCTTGTAGAAGCAGTAAACAAACTAAAATCTCTATAATGTAGAAAAAATGTTTGCAACATCTAACCTAGACTAGTTTTTACCATTTTACAATTTATTTACCCACAATTTTACTCTTCCAGATGATGAAGGTATTGCGGAATCGGGAATGTAAAAATTAAAGAAATTGTTAACGTACAATTTTTGCTACAATAATCTTTAAAAACACAGAAAAAAAACAGAAAGAAGCTTATCAGGCAAAACAAAAAAATAAAAGCTATAAACTCTCGATACTATTTAAACAAAGTCAAAGAAAAATGAAGAAATGTATAACAAAATCTATTTCTCTATAAAATTACATTTATGTAATCAATTTACATATTTACGTACAAAACAAGCTAAAGAAACAAAAAACAAAACGAAAAAACAATGACGCATATAATGAACGCATTTCATATACAACTACTTAAACAGAATTAAGTTCTTTTTTTTGTAATTATTTTATTTATCACTTTTACACTTAACATCTAAAATTTAAAAACAAAACTACAATACAACAACTTACGCGCAATAGACAAGGGTCCGTGATTTGACAATATAAATATCTCTCCCTCTCTATACATCTCCTGACCAAACAACATTCCACTGACTTTAAAAAAAAACAAAACCACGAAAACAAAGGAAAGAAAAAATTTACAAAAATTTACAAACAAAATTTACGAAATCGAAATCTCTTTAAAAGAAAAAAAAAACAAAAAAGAAAAACTCTTTTAATCAAAATAATTGTTTTAATTATTTTGTTAATCTATGTACTATATTTTATTTTTTAAAAGTCTATCTCCGTTTTTTCTATTTTTACAATAAGAGTCTTATTTTATTTGAATTTTGTTTTATTTTCTAATTTTTATTTTATTTTTTGTAGCAAAGAATATATAGATAAATTAAATTATAAAAAAATAAATAATAATTGTATGTTAAATATTTAATAATAATTGTATATCGAATAATTTATAAAGTAAAGTGTATTTTAAAATCTATAGTCTACTGCATACATGCATATATAAATGAATAATTATTGTATAAAAAATATTAAATTAATGTTTATATATTGTACCAATTCGGAATGGTATGAATAATAATAATTATTGTATGTGTAATGGTAAATTTGTAAAACAAAAATTGTATATCTAGACGTAAAACTAGAATTTAAATCTCAAGAACAAGGAATAACTTCTTTTTTTTAAATAAATAAAATGGCCAAGAACAAAATAAAAAAAAAAGTAAAATATATTGCTTAAGATGTAGAGAATAGGAGGGATAAGTAAAATGAGTTATGTAAATAAGGAGAGTAGGTAAAGAATTGACTAAGATTAGATTTAGGTCGATCGACGTACCATGAATGCTTACTTTAGAGACTACTAAGTCCCACCTCGCCAAAGGTCACTGCTGGTGTTAAATGATTCTCTTTCGTTCTTTTTGAATTCAGGCGAGTAGCTTCAAGTTATTTATAGAACAGCGTAGTCTTTGAAACAGGTGTCTAGTTGGCATAGTCCTATTCGAGTCTAAGGACTCGGACAAAAATGCGTCAGTTTGTGGCCGACATCTTGCCACGGCTCATAGAAAATGTAGCTATATTTGTTGCTGATTTTAGAGGTTAAAAAATTTATAATGTATGATACTTTATGATGTATTACTTCGGTTTTCCTTGTAAACAACCCCCGTAGACAAACTACAGTCCACAGTTTCGTACGTCCAAAACAGAAACCAAGTTTTCATTTCGCATCATCACCAACACGACTGCATTTCGATAACCTAAACGTCTGTACCATTGATGCCAGCAATTAACGAATGATGGTCTTTCGAAGCTTCGACGAACTCTCGGACACATTAAAGTGTTAAAGATTCGCTGAGAGTTTACCCAGTACAACAACTCCCAAATGAGTTAAATATACCGCAGTTATGTTAGTCGAAATAAATCTTGGAATCCTTTTCGGTCATCTCATGCAGTGAGATCAGACTACCTTCTTAATCAGGAACAAGCACAAAATCAATAAGACTGATCTTTATATGTATTCCATTTCCATCAATGCCGTAGAGAATCCTTTTTTGTCAGTTGTCAGTTTGATACTGAAACTAATTTATTTAAATATATTATGTGACAAAACAAATACAATTTGTTATGTGTGATTTCGCACCACTATCAATCAACCAAGGAACTGGTTTATTACTTCACTGTTCCTCTTAGAAGCTTAATATAATCTTTACTAGAATTCGGCTGAAGATGTCCAGCCTGTTTACAATAGAAACACGTCATAGTTTTAAAACTACGACTCACGAATTACTTTTCATTGCCTTATTTTGTTGTAAGAACTCACCTGAATGAACTTTAATAAATTCCAGTGTAACATCATCATCAGAGCGACTGTCGGCAGCGGAACTAATGTTTCAAATGAATCTGGGAGACTCTGTAGAACCATACATATTTCTGCGTCCTTACCCAACACAGCCAGTCTTTCAAATATTTCTTGGACATTGAACCATTGAACAACAATTTTTCAACGTTTCCTACTTCGGGTATTCCTGGTGAGCACAGTCTCTTCAATTGCAACACACGAACAGATCTAGAAATGATTATGCGGTGATTGCAGATCGGCACAGTATGATCGATTCTTCCGGGATCCCGTATTCAAAATTTGCCTTGTAAAACTTCGACAATGAATGCTGTTATATGTGGCTCTGAAGTCGTGGAAGGCAAGAAGCCAGACGGATATGTAGCGATTAGTGTGTTGCAGGAAGGTGTTTTACATTTGAGCATGGTACAAAGTACATTTTATAGAACATTTGATGCTACAAAGATAGTTCAAACTTATGTGCAATGGTAATATGAAAGCAAATAACAGAAGTAATATTATTGTTGATCATCTGAACCGTAGGCGTTTATTGTACATCTTGTCTTCGGCATTCCATCATCTAAAAAGACTTACAATTAAAGCCAGGATAAGAAACCATCGTGCAAATTTCGCACGCTGGAGCTTGTTTTAATTCATCTGTGGATCCTAGTATTGCCTTACTGAATACAAGCAGAAGCTTGCTATCACAGCTTACTATGATGCATGAGGTGTATACTTCATAAGTCAGCAATCGTGTTGAAAGATGAAAATCAATCAAAAATTTGTGTACAATGTATTCTATTAGCCAGTGCATTCGCAGTTTAAATTCGTTAAAAGAAAATTGTATGACCCACTCATTCAATTTAAAAATCATCTTTCGTGTTCGATTTGGATGGAATAAAATTCTTACGTCTCCCTATTCGATCGTGTTACCGAACGACTGCCTAATACCAGAGAATTAATACCATACATCACATGGTCAAGCATCAACTGAAAAGTTAGCTAAGCAATACTGTCGTATCACTTCTGTTCCCAAAAACCTAGCAAAGCTGCTGAGAATCTGAACATTCACATTTTTAGAACTTCAATTCGATCGTTGTGTGATTCTTAATAAAAACCAATCTGTATAATGTCACATTTGGGGACACTGATTATATTTCATAGTGGTGCTCTACTTCCATCTGTGAAGAACATGAACATTTTCAGTGGGTGTATGCAGTATGGTAGCTCATCATTCGTACATTTCTGGTCCCAAGAAGCCTTAAACATATATACATTTGCTGCTGATGACAGGCATGCTCTGAATTTGTGTCCATTGCCAACTACGAACTGGACGCGTACAGGAGTAAAAAATCAGACAACATCAATTTCAATTTATCTAAACAATCTTATTTCTTGAAATATTTTTTTATAAATTACGATTACGACTACAGTTCAGTACTCTGTCATATCCTCCGCCATATAGTGAAGGCAATGCAAACAAAATATCCCCGTTTATTTAAGGTAGATAGCTGTATCCAGTCAATTGGATAAACTTGCATCTGGGTTGATCTTCATGCTAGGCAAATGTGGAATCTATTGATCTATATTGTGCCAATCAATTCCCAACGTAAGATTCCAATAGAAAAAAGGTAAGAAATACAATTTTGTATGAACTGTACAAAAGTTGCTCCCTAACAATTTTGTTTTTGATAAATTTGTCTTCTTAAAAATTACATACATTATTTTGGCTAAATGATACTCATTTTTTTGTCCATCACACATTGCGCCACTTGGCTTTTTGGCTTAATAGCTATGCACTGCTATATTTTTTGCTTACACTCCAAAACTGCATATTGGACTTGCTAATGTCTATCGAATATTAAACGGCCGAAGGCCAGAATCGATTCGGCTGCTGTCTCTAAACTACTCCATCGACTGGCTTGAAAAATTAAATAAAAGTGAACAGCTCTATTAACCGTTGATTAATTCTACTTTAGTTTTCGTTCTTACCCCTTCGTCACGTGGAGGCAGCTTGAAAAAGACAACTCTAAAGGATTTACAACTCCAACTCAAACAGGGAAGTATACTTACGTGTTAGTTTGTAAAGTTGTAGTACACGTAATCAAGAAATGAACGGCCATCAGCAATAAGGTGTATTGCCAGCGTATTGAAGTACGCATGTACATATTACAACTTTAACTTCGCTCTCAATCACTTCTATTCTTTACAACTCATAAAAAATGAATCTCCCCCTTTGTACGTTCTAAGCACAAGAATAACTAATTAAACAATCCCTATAACCATACCTACCTAATATCTATTTTATATAAAATATTTTCTACCACTTGTAACAATTTTTTTATAAAACAAAAACCACAACTTTTTTACAAATCCAAAACAAGTCTGTGTGAAATTTTACAAACTATTGAAAAACAAAAACTCACTCCACACAATTTTGTTGTAAATATTTTTCCAAAAATGTGTAATTCAATTTGAACCTTAACAACAAATTGAAATGAACAAATTTACTTATAATCCACCCTCCGGGTTTTTTTATAATTACAAAAATATTTACGAGTATCTCAAATTTTCTCTTGAACCAAAAAGTGTTTTGTAAAATTTTTTTACATCCAATTTCATACGAGAACAATTTAATTAATTAAAATAGAATATCAAATGCCAAAATATACTTAACAAAACAATAATTCGTATTAGATGTCTAAAATTAAATGGTAAACAAAAAATAAAAAATAAAAGTCAACAAATTAAAGAAAATAAAATCGTTTCCTTGTTCCTTCCATATGTGGTAAGTTGTATAAAACAAGTAAATAAGGAAAGACGTACGCGCGAAATATTAAACAAAACTCAAATATAACGAAAATATATCATTAGAATTAAAAATATAATAAAGGATGTACAATTTAGAAAAGAAACAAAATAAATAATTATTAAACAAGAAAATCATATTCTAAATGCAAAAAAAAAACCCAACAAAATGTGTATTAGGTTTATTAAATTAAAAATGTAAATTTAATTTTATACACAAAGTTTACTTAATTAATGGTTATATTGTCGTAGCATATTTTGTACACACACAAACGTTAAAGGTTTTTGTTTTTCTGTAAAATTTTAATATTTTTTTTCTATTAGACGAGTATAATATAATTGTTAATTTTATTTTAACTACGAGTATGACTATGAATGATAGAAGCATTTCGCCAGCTAACTGATATTTTTAAATTAAAAAATTGAAAAAACAGAATGAACTTTTGAAATATGTAACAACAGAGGACACAACTCTTGGGCCTGGTGGATGTTTTTTTTTGTTTAAATTTTTGATTTTACTTTTTTTTTAGTTTATTTTGATGTATCATATTATAGATGGTGTTAATGTGTAGGAAGAAAATAAATACAAGCGAAACGTGAAAGGTCAATAATAAAAACGAAAACCAATTGTATATTCAATTCAATTAAGAAATGTGTTTTAATAACTTCAGAAAGGTCCGGTTTGAGTTTAAATGGTTACAGTAAGTATTTCAATATCTCGTTCTTTAGAATTTTTCCTTCTAAGGGTACTTTTTTTAAATTGTATTTGCACATCGAATTAGGCAAGAAAATAAGTTGTCATGACTTCAACTTCAGTGATAAATATTGCGATAAGAGCACGCAGTATTTTTTTTTTCCAACAGGGAGAAACATACTCCACGGAAGAGTGCATCTTCCATCATTACGGTTGAGAGAATCTCTTCCTTCCTACACATCTACAGAATTTAAAGGTATTAAGTTACAATTATCTTACAAAACTGTTTATAATTAAACTATGTACCACATTCCTGGGGGCGAATTCGAGTTTTTATTATTCTAAAAGTGAATCGGCGAGTGTATGAATCCGCGAAGGACCTCGGGCCTATCGGTCTTACCTCTTTTGCCCTTAAAACAATGGAACATATTATAGAAACCCATATCCGCAACACTTTAGAGGTATCCCCTCTATTCAAATCTCAAAACGTATATCTCAAAAGTGAATCCACAGAAACGTGCGGACATTTGAGAAAACTTTGTACTAGAAGGTGCTTTCAATAACGTACACACCCAGGCTATTTTGGAATCCCTTAACGAGCTATGTGTAGAAAATTCAATTAGGCAATGGGTTATGTCTATGCCAAGAAATAGACTTATTCTTGCAACACTGAGACGCTATAGTAGAACTCTTTAGACAAGGGTAGCCTCTCCTCTCCTACGACTTATACTCCTAGTAATGAACAAATTGTTAGTGACTATGGACTAGCTCTCTATGTCTGTAATTAAACCTACGGTAAAAAATTGGTGATTCAACCAAGAATGATACTACGGATCTATGGACACAGATGTAATAGTATGATTCTTACCTAAGACGCCATCGATTGGTGGCCAGCCCGAAGTAAGAAAACAAATCCATAGGACGGTATGTATAAGTACTACCGGGTCAATGAGGACATGTCCGTCTGACGCCTTGACCTTTACACCTGACACCTATCGATCGATCTATTTATAAAATATTCAGCAGCGTGTAGTGCAATCATGCTTAGAAAATCCGATTGCTGGACCAGTTGTTCTTACGGACACAGTAAGATCTTGGAGACACTACCAAGCGGATTTGTAGTTTCTCCCACTGACTACATCACATCCTCTCTAAAATTCAATTGAAACATTTCAGTAAAATTTCCAAAAAGGAAGCAATTGAAACATGGAAAGGTGATTAAAAACTATGTCAACGGTCTTCACCGATAGCTTAAAAATGAACTGCGGTGTCGGCGCAATAATTTTTTTTTATAGAAATTGCGAGTGTCCATGTTTTTTCATCTGAGAGACTATGCCAGGGTGTTCGAGGCAGAGCTTTTCGCGATTAGAGAGGATTACTTTTTACTGAGAAACCCGCTAAGACAGACCCAAAACACTGCTATCTTCACCGACAACCAAGCTGCAATTAAAACTATTAACTCAGCTACTATATCCTCAAAACTAGATAAAGTCAAACTTTACTCAATCTCATTGGCTTACGAGGGCTGGTCAATAAGTCCGTGACTTTTGGAATAAGACACAGATTTTTTGATAAAAAAATAATTTTATTTTTCAACGTAGTCTCCCTTGAGCTCTATACACTTTGTCCAACGCTTCTCCAATTTTTTTATCCCTTCCAAAAAAAATGATTTGTCGAGGTCCTCAAAATAGGCCTTTGTTTGCGAGATGACTTCATCATTGGAGTCAAATCTTTTTCCACCAAGCCATTTCTTCAGGTTTGGGAACAAGAAGTAGTCGCTCGGAGCCAAATCTGGAGAATAGGGTGGATGAGGGAGCAATTCATAGCCCAATTCATGGATTTTTGCCATGGCAACTGCACATGTGTGCACCCTTGCATTGTCTTGGTGGAAAAGAACTTTTTTCTTGGCCAAATGAGGTCGGTTTTTTTTCAAATCGTCATTGAATCGGTCCAATAAGTTGGCATAATATTCCCCATTGATTGTTCTTCCCTTTTGAAGGTAGTCAATGTGGATTATCCCGCGTGCATCCCAAAAAACAGTCGCCATAACTTTATTGGCTGACAAACCCACCTTGGCCTTCTTTGGCGCCGATTCACCCTTAGAAACCCACTGTTTTGACTGTTGTTTGTTCTCTGGTGTGTTGTGATGGATCCATGTTTCGCCCACGGTTACAAAACGGTGCAAAAACTCCTCCATATTGCGATTAAACAACGCCAAACCTTCCTGTGAAGTGAAGCACACGAAATTCACTTTTTTCCATTTTCTCCTCAAATTAGTGAGTAGTCTGATAAAAATAGCTGTCAAACACAAACTAACTGACGCAGCAAGTTTGAATTTTGACAGGAGTCAACTGACTGTTGACAGGAGCAGTGTTGCTGTTTCAGTAGAGTTCAGAAATTCAAGAAGTCACGGACTTATTGACCCGCCCTCGTACAATCTGATTGTCTGGGTTGCAGGACACAGTGACATTGGAGGTAAGGAAACAATGGATCAACTCTAGTCAAGGGCAACGTATCAGCACTTCTTCATACTCGCCGTATACAAGGCTGGCATAGACAAACAAACAGCGTCATATCGGTTACAGCAAACTAAGAAAAACAAAACTACTGAGCGGTTTAAGACAAGATATTGCCAGAGTTTTGTCCAGAACCACAGGCTAATGCCCTCTAGGGAATTATGCAGTCAAGCTAAGTATCCCTATAACACCTTCTGTCGTAGCTTACTTACCTAGATAGCGCTACGGTTCGGGGTGAACCTGGGCCTCAACTAATAAGCCTCTGCAGTCAGCCCGGTCTTTAGCTAACTACCTCCAGTTGGCTACTCCAAGTCGGTTGAGGTCGCCTTCTACCTGTGCGCGCCACAGGTGAGATCTCCCTCTACTGCGTTGTGCCTCCGGGTTGAATTCAAAGACTTTGCGGGTCGGAGATCCACATGTCCAGTTTTCTAACTAGGTCGGTATTGCTGTACAGCTCGTATAGGTCGTCGTTGAATCTACTCATCCAAAGCCCGTCAACGCAAAGGTGACGGAATATTTTACATAGCATTTTTTTCTCGAAACGGCTGAGGATATCCTTATCCGCTTTAGATAGAGTCCATGCTTAAGCGACATAAAGTACACTACATTATTTAGAGTCTCCTTAGTTTTTAGGGATAGGGCCTGACTATTCAATTGCCGTATTAGCTCAAAGAAACTACGATGGGTAAGAGTGATTCTTCGTTTTATTTCTGCCGAGGTGTTGTTAACAGAATTTATAGCAGAACCAAGTCCTCGAAATTCTAAATAGTTGTCGACTGTTACGTTCTGTCCAATTCGTCGATGTTGTATATCCCTTCTTGTTGACAGCGAGGACCAGGTAAGTATTGTGTTTACCTAAACACTTCGTCAATGACTTTGGAAACTTATCTAGCAAAAGGATCGGAGAACTAATCCTTTTTCTAAACTCTGCTCAATGGTTTTAACAAGCTATCCGAACAAAAAAAAAAAAACAGTAAAGCACTACGACCTACCTGCTTACCACCAAGGAAAGTGGGCGATTCTGGGAGCTGGAGAATCTCTCAAAAATGCCATAAGACAATGTAAAACGATGAGACGAAAATATGTGGTCGTAACACGAAGGTTTAAGAGTCAATAATCCGAGGGTTCTGGAAAGAACCCAGATGAGAAGTCGAACTAAACTCCAAACTCGTTGAGAAGAATGACCGCGGCCGGGGCACGAAGCATGGAGGCCCCATACTAAAGCATCTCCCGCTAATTTAGGCACTGACTCATTAATCGCCCTGATCTCACGATTCCGATGACTCCTAGCGCTCTTTCTATGACTCGTTCGGTAGATTGGGCTGGAGCGTATCGGGAGGGTTCAGTCTCTTAGGTGATTGGTCAGAGTGATGTTTTTGCGGCTAGTCCCGGGAAACCGAAAAGGTCAAACAGCCTCTAGAACAGGCACACTCTGAAAGACATTGCAATGGCAATGGCTTTTCCCGCGCACAATATCTGACTGGAACTGGTGCTACTACCAGCAAAAGTTATAGTTCGGGTGGACGGAATTTAATGTCGAGGGAAAACCACTTCCAAGAAAATCCTCAAACGCCAAAAAAGACAACATCAACTTACCTATAATAATACCGCTTTCACCTCTCTGACGCTTCGAATTTAGAAAGCTGGCAATGACAACAGTCTAAGCAAGGCTGAGTACTGAGTGTTGATCAACTGTGGGGGCTAGCTAGAGAAAATAATCTTTGCATTCAAGTATAAGGCTGCGATATGAAAAACAAAACTTAGACAACACAGCATGCTCTTGAACGGCTGAGAAGGTCTGTGCCTAATATCTCAACATGAAAACTAAGACCTTATGATTTTCAGATCACTAAAACTGACATGAGCCAACTTCTGGATTTCGGGGCAGCTCAGGCAATCGGCGACAGATATGCTACTGCGTCTTCACTCCCAGAACCCTGAACTTGACACTGAACAATGGGAAAGGATTCTCACAAGGAGTGCAGGAATCGGGAAACAAGCACGGCTCTTTTCTAGTTAGATTACCAAATCTAGATACAACTCACATCTTTTTCCCCTTACTGGCGTCGTGACGGTGCACTACTCTTTCGCTAAGCACCTAAGCGTGCTGGACATAAATGACACATCCTCCTGTGTTGCTTGCTATGAGAGTGATGACACTTTCTCTGTAAGTGTCCGGCATATACTCTCACCATGCTGCGGTGCTCGGCCCTGATGTGAAAGGTCCTGGCATCATATTTCTGAAGCGTGTACTCATGTTTCTACGAAAGGCCGAGTAAAAATAATATATAGGAGTACAATGGCCTAGTTCTTTATCCAAGTTCTCTATTACGCACACTGACTTTGTTTTCTGTACTCTATGCCATGACGTCTTCACAAGTGAGTGGTACCGGAGCGTTTACTTGATAGTTTGCAATCAAAAATTGTAAATTCAATTGATGCAAAGAACTGAGGTGTAGTAGCATTGTGATTGTTTCATTACAACCAAAGCTGACTTTCACTGTAGCTCTTACTTTGGAGATCCTCAAGCATCTGTGGGAAACATTTTTGTTGCTACCCTGGCATGTACATATACATATGCACTCACTCGTACCTGCATTGACTTCTTCATAGTTCTCAAACGAATGGTACATAAACTAAAGCCAACGTCACTCCTCCTGTAAAAGAGAACTCCCACAACACCCTTACATCTGTAAATATGGAAGAAATTGACACCAATGCTTGCAAAAGTCTCCAATCAATAATAAAAAGCAGAAAATTTCATTGTTTGGTACGGATACCAGAACTTTATTTTCAACTGGTTGCAAGTTGTTTCAAACCCTACAAACAGTCATGATTAACAGGTGTAGGTGTAGGCGTGTGTAGCCTTTAGGCTTCAACGTGCCTTGCGCCAGGTTTGTCGGCCAAGAAGCTAGAGAACTCCTGGTATGGAGTCATGCCGATTGGCAAGTCCTTCCATAAATCTGGGGTCAAGTAGGCGTAGGTCTTGGCAATTGCAGCATAGGTAGCCTTGGCGAAGTTACCCAAGGTACCAGTGGAACCACGAGCCGAGGTGTAGCAATCTTCAATACCAGCCATCATCAATAACTTCTTAGGGACTGGAGCCGATACAATGCCAGTACCACGAGGTGCAGGAATCAAACGCACAGACACGGAACCACATTTGCCAGTAACCTAAAAACAAAAAGACAAAGAAACTCGGTTAGTACAATTTAGAATTAACTTAGACTTAAACGCTTCGAGGAATGAACAAAGTAATCAGACTATCTTGACCGTCACTAGCAAAGCTTCCGGTGGAAACCGCAAAAGGAAAGACAAAGAAATTCATCATCTTAATTCATTCAAAGGACGACGAAATGAAATATGTAAATTCTCACCTTGCATGGAACGGTGTGAGGTTTACCAATTTTGTTACCCCAATAGCCACGACGAACTGGAACAACAGACAACTTAGCCAAGATGATAGCTCCACGGATGGCAGTAGCAACTTCCTTGCTGCACTTAACGCCCAAGCCAATGTGACCATTGTTATCACCAATAGCGACAAAGGCCTTGAAACGAGTACGTTGACCAGCACGTGTCTGCTTCTGGACAGGCATAATCTTCAGCACTTCATCCTTAAGGGCTGTACCCAAGAAGAAATCAATGATTTCGAACTCTTTGATTGGGAGAGAGTATAGGTAGATTTCTTCGAGGCTGTGAATTTTGCCTTCACGAACCAAACGACCTAATTTGGTGACTGGGACCCATTCCTTGGAGTCTTCTTTGCCACCACGACCACGGCCTCTACCGCGACCACGTCCACGACCGCGTCCACGGCCACCACCACCACGAGAACCAAATCCTCCACGGAATCCACCACGGGCTGGAGCTGCGTCCGCCATTCTGAAAGAGAAAATAAATTTTCAATTGAATACCACGCTACGGTCGGTCACAACAGTTGAATTGTATGACTAAATCAGACACCTTTGGCCATCCTTAGGAAATCGCAAAGAAATCCTTCTGGTGGAAACCGCAAAAGGAAAGAAAATTGTTCATCATTTTAACAAATTGCAAAGAAATTGTGAGAATTCTTTCTAAAAGCCACGCTGCCACGACGCCATCTTGGAAATCATGATTTCATTCCAAATACAGACACGTGGTTCAGAACAAAAATCAACTTCTCACACAAAAAAGATCAGATTAAAACAGTTAACATTAATTTTATGATTTTTTCTGATATTATTTTCACAATTTCTTTGTACAATTTTACACCAAATTAATGAATTTAAAGAGAACTTGGACTCACCTGCAGTTTATGAAGTTATATCGGCGAAGGAAAAAAACCGAATGAACGAGACGATGAAGCGAAAATTTCCTTCTACCTTCGGAATGGAGAGATTTTTGATTTTTTCGAAAATAATCCGTTCAGGGATGTTACGAATTGGAGAGAAAAAATTACAAAACGTTACGAAAGAGGAAAATTCTTTGTTTATTAGGCAAGAATTTATAATATAAATTATTTAGGCCCAAATCAACTCAGAGCCAAATTGTAAATACCAAACTTAAGAACTAATAATTTTAGGAAGTGCTATGGGGTGTGAGCAGCGGTCAAAAAGCATAGAATGAGTAGAAGGGAACTTGAAGGAGATTTTGCTCAAGTGATAGGCAAAGATAGGTTGAATGGAGTTGAATCTGGATATGGGTTCAAAGTAACGAGAATTCTTTTGGCGAGGATTTAAATGGAAGAGAGGAAAATATCTATGATTTTGTGGGTTAACATTCAATGAGATGAGGTGCAATAGAGAAGGAGAATCCATATTACCAGTTAAAAGAACATAGGGTTTGCCACAAACTTCAAGACGAAAGTTGTAGCTCTACCAGTTTCAAACGTGTCCTTATATACTTTTTAACTGAACCCAGACGTGAGGGATCTTGGCAGTATCGATGAGTAAGGTGCGGCGAATGCTGCTGCCTGAGAATAAATTTGATACGAAGACTGAGGTATAAGGCTGGGAGGTATCTGGTGAAGCTTTATTCCAGGAGGCTGAACCGTAACCTCTTGCTGTAGATTAAAGAAATCATTTGGCTTATTCTGAGCGCCCGCGGAATTGCTCAAATGTCATAGTGGCGATTGGTCTCCATTGGTGTTTTGTTTTGCTTGTAAATGGGTCAATTTCTCCCGTGCATGACTAACTTGTTGAAGGTTTTTTCGACAGCTAATTTAGCAGCTCCACGCTTGGTATATTGATTGAAGGCGCACTGCTGTCGGGGTACCAATGCCACGGAACGAATTTCACCAAACTGATAGAAGTTGTAGCGAATTTGTGGTTCGCTGATGTCCTCACTGAAATTACCAATGCAGGAGGTTGTGATGTTTTTATCCTCTGGTGGTTCTAGTGTGGGCAGCGTAGCAGTGGCTTTCATAATTTACTCAGCAGCCGGATCATTGCGAATGTAGTAGCGATCTGTTCGCATAGGGGATCATCCGCTTCATTGGACTTGCCGTGACGATATGGACATTCCACTCCACGTTAACATTCACCCCTCAATCAGAATGAACAAACATGTGGTCGGTTTTATTTGTAGTATGGTGCAATGCGTGGTAGTTTGGATAGCATTTCGTTTGCGACTAGATTCTTGCCAACTGTACCGGCTGCTTCCGTTCCATGGACATTGGCGAGCTGTTTATCGATGTTTTGAATGTAGTATTAATAACGAACGGAGTAGGGTTTTAATAAAACCAGAATTTCCAGCATGGATAGTCTGATGTTGATCAGTACGCTCCAGAGAATAGACCTACATAGGGTCACTGGTCTATTTCGCGATATAATATTGCCATTAACTAGAGTTCTCAGCAACTGAAGACGTTTTCGAGTATATGTTATTGCTTGGCAGATTGTGTCTTGTCTCCCCTTACAAGTCGAATCTTCAACGGGACGAATCCGCTTTCGCATTCAGATAGTAGACAGAGCACTTAAAAATTTTAATATTCACAAATCCGCTGGTTCAGATGGGATATCCACTATTCTTCTGAAGAGATGTTCTTTAACATTGGCGAAACTGCTGTGTAAGTCCTTCGTCAATACTTTTTTCTAAGCAGATGGAAAATTGAGAGCCAAAGTCCTTTATTTGGTGGGCTTTACTGAAATCATAAATTTTCTTACAATTTGTCATCAAAGACTGCAAACTATTTAATGTGATCTTTCAGTATAACAATTACTTGGTGTACAAAAACTCCAGCTTGTAATACTCGGGCTATTCTCAAAACTCGTGTTTCTTTTGATGTCACTGTAAATTCATATATGATACATAGATTCCGCATCATTCGAACAATAGTATCACTCTTTCATCGAGATCTCAGTACCACCCATAAATAGTCTATCTTCCTAAGTGAACACTCGGATCAATGTTTGAGAAAATTTCGGTGTTATGTTTGAAAAAGCGTAATGCATTTCGAGCGTTTTGTTGAGGAAATTCCCCAAAAGATGAAGTTAGAAGTTTGACAATAACCTCTTTTAAGATACATCGAAATATTGTGAATTCCACTCATTTCAGCAGTTTTGTCTACTACCACTTTATGACAATCCGTCAGAAATCAAATAAAGAACTTCACCCTTTCTCCGGCCTATAAATGCAATGATCTCAATCCAGCCTCAAGGCTGCACTGCAAACTCTGCGAGCTGTACAGTGACATAGACAGTCAAAACATTGCACATCAGTTGCCCTCAATGGCTAGGACATGAAGAACAAAAAGATAACAACGCACCAGATTGAATAGTCTTCGATTCCAACAGCACAAAAGAGGAGACTCACCTTATGTGTGATTCATAAGTGGAAAGTGGAAGACTGCAGAACTGATGATAATTGCCCAAAGAGCACGCTAACTTAAGAAGTATATTGGTTAAGGCCTAGGTGCTTCCGGGTTTTAGCTACATTTAAATCTTTAAGTCAGACCTCAACAAGCAAATAAAGGACAACGAAACACGGCTGTGTACAAAAAGATCACGTGCGGTAGAACAATTACCGGAGGCCCTATTCAAAAAGTATTCGACCATAATTTTTATTAGCAATATAAACAAAGTTTGAAGGGCAGAATAGTAGACATACAAGGTGCGCTTGCTAAATTTTTTCATAGCCATAGAACCACTCAATTCGTCGCCACGGGGTCGAAGACTGAGCACGTGTAAGCAATAGTAGTCCGCGCAAGCTTGTGGAGTTAGAACCATTCTCATTCTACAGACCGCTATGTTTTAGTTACTGAGAAGTTTGCTGATGTTTTTGCATTTGAGTGATCCATCTTTTTCTTTTAGCGTCCTTTTCACCAGCTGAAAACCTTCTGCAAAACTTCGTATTCCTTTTAAGATTTCATTCTCATTTGTGGCTAATGACATTTTTCGCACTTCGTTTCGGTGACTACTTTAAACTGGGGTTTTTGGGTTTGAAAAAACGGCAATGCAGTAGTAACACATTATCTGCTAGCACCTTTATCTAAGTGATGAGAGTTGCCTGTCACGTCAATGCTTATAATAACCGTTTCATCAGTTATAAGAGAGAAGCCATTCTGGACTCATTTATGTGCTGCTTCAATAGAAAATCTTGCATGTCGTTGAAAAGCAACGGACGTTGTACACTGCCTTGATTTACTCCAACTTTGCATTTTGAGATTTTGGCGCCATCCGTTTTAGATATATGAGAACATTTCGAATGCATTTTCCAAATCAGTAAAGACGATATGCAGATGTTTCGAAGAGCCGCGATTTTTTTTCATCAGTATTCATATACACACCATGAATTGCTTCATTCATCGACCTTCCTCGTAAGAAATTGTATTGACTGCCATGGAGATTAATAATTTTGCGTTGTTGTCTATCTACTACAATGTCATATATTTTCATTAGCTTCACCGTTGTAATTTCTTGTGTCGCCCTTGCTTTTGTTAAGAAAGATTTCAGCCCACTTGTTACACATCTGATCACCTATACTCGTAAATGCATTTAAACTTTTGCCCGTATCTTGAAAGCATCAGAAGCTGTCGAGTCACCAGAGGTCGGAAACGGATCACGTATACAGACTTCGGGGTAGTCTGTTCAGAATTTAGTGCGCCTCAGACTTATCTTAGGTATTAGTGTCTCAATATAATTTTTTTTCTTCGCTTTTTACGACAAATATGAGAGCAAACTGTGGCAATATTCCATAAAAAGTTGCCGCATGCCATATCAACTAATGTTGCTGTTTGCAATTGATTCGGCTAACTATAGAGTTCTCCATGAACCCGATTGAACGACAAGTGTATAGTAAAACGTCGACATTCATATGAATAATTTCGAACGTTGATAAACATAAAGAATAAAAGTGGCCCTAAGGCTGATCCCTGGGGTATACAAGAATTGATTATAAGTTTGTAACAAATACCCTGACTATGAGGGCTCAATTCTTTCGGTAGTCACACAAAACTCTGGACTTATTCAATAGTCCAATAGTGCAAATAATGGCATAAATGTATTTATATTGACGAGGCATGTATTACGTTTGTAGTTTATTAACGAATACACTTTAATGGATCTTCAATAATCTTTCTGTTACTTGACACTAAAATGCCGTTAATACCACTCAATGAAGCGAGATAATCTGGTCTATCATCGTAACCGATCGGAACGGAATTTCCTCCGATTTCTCCGATTTTTACGAATTTTTTATCATGGTATCTGTTCCAATGACCTAATCAGACAAGCCTCCGAAAACTAATTTTCTAGTGCGATGTATGACTGCAAAGTGTCAAAATAACAGCAACGCGTGCCAAATTCACGCTATACATTCCGATGCATGACATGATTATCTTTCCGATTGTCTCCGAAGTCAAAACAAATGTGACAAAAGTTCCGCACACATGGGTACTCAGGAGAATCTTTGCGTAAACGAAAATTTTTTTTTGAAGCTGTAAGTAAAAATTATGGAAGAATCATCTACAAGCACTTTCACAAAACGAAATAATTTGGCTTACGTGCATCTGAAAGCTCCAAAATAATTGATACATTTTTCAAAACTCTTCTTCTTTCCTTGCTTAATGTTCTCTGTTCATATCTTTCTGCTTTAAAAAATATTGCTACGGTATCCATGATTCTTTAACTATTTTGTAAATGTTTTATTTTCACAGATTAAATGTCAAATACATGCGTCGGTACGCATCTATGTTTCGTTTACGATTCGGATACCATGAAGCAAATAAATCCTCCGATCGGTTACGATGATAGACCCCAATAAGAAATACAAAATTTAGAATATATGAAACACCAACTAAGTCAGCAACAATATCTGCAAATACTTCAAATTCTAATAAAATGAGAGCAGGTTCTGAAGTGTTCAAAAACAAAAACGCCTTTAAGCTTCTAAAATTGTCCACATCCGGTGTTTTGTCATTTTCGAATACCTCAAAGAACCATCTCAACGAAATAGCACCAGAGAGTGCAAGCGAGATAAATCGACTGAACTGTCAAAACTGTCATGATTTTACATCCATCAGATATGTCAGTTTCTCTTTTGTTTTGTTTATGAAAAAAAGAAACTTATCAGTACAGGATCCTCCCATTTACAAATTGAAAAATAAAGAAAAATGAAATCTCTGTGATTTCTCAAAACGCAACATGTCGCCTTGCATTTCAAAAGCAAACTCCCACCTAGCTGCCACAACATTCTTTGCCAAAACTCATCCAGGCGACGTTTGCGGCAGCAATGGCTTGCCACTTACACCGAATTCCATTGCGATTCTCGGTCGGGCACAGCGATTAAAAGTGATTAAGCATCCGAATTTGTGTCAGTATCTAGACATAGTTCGAGGAAAACATGGTGAGTAGTTGGGCCAAATCGAAAATGAACTGAAGTCTTCTAAACTGGTACTCTCTCCGTAGAACGCACAATTGTGGTTTCTGAGTATTGCGGAGAGTCGTTGGATTTGAAATCTCGAGTTTTCTTTGATTCAGTAAGAGTAGTCAGGATCTTTTATCAAATCGCCTGTGGGATAGAGGAAGTCCATCGTAATAAATTTGTCATTCACAATTTGGAGCCAAAGAATGTGCTAGTGGACGAGTTGGACAATGTAAAATTGTTCAACTATGGTCTGTTCTATATGACAAGTGGCGAGGAATACGTACCTTTTCCGATTGGGTAGGTAGGTGCACTCAACATAGGCAAGTCTTTAATTCGACCTCTTTCCAGAAACATTCGCTATATGCCGCCAGAACGACTTCTCGGATCCAAAAACAACATAAAAAGTGACATTTGGAGCTTGGGGATGATTGTAGCTGAACTATTGTTGGGTTGTCAATTCTGGGTGAACCTAAAAATCTCTAACGTAAGCCGGAAGATCCTCTCCTTTTGCAAGACAAACAGTGTTTTCGAGAAAATTGCACGGGAGCACAACTGCTATGATCATTACCTGGCACTAGATAAGGACTTGCGACAATTGGTGGAGAAGTGCTTGTCTGTTGTGGCGAAAAATCGCCCTCTTCCGGGTGAATTAATCAAGGATACCATTTTCCAAAGCAACCTGGAGGCTTATGAGCTGAAAACACCAGAGAAGTCGAAGGTGCTGTTATTGCGTTTTCCTCTTGAACAGATCTACTATCTCTGGCAACTGGCTGGTGGCGATGTACAAACAGAACTCAAAATGGAAGGACTAATACGAAGCGAAGCGCCTATCTTAGCCATTCCGAGTGTAGTCTGTCTCAGTGGATCCATTGTGGGTCCCAAGAGGAGTCAGAGTTATCTCATGGACGACAGGGTGGTGATTTTGAAACTTAACAACCTCCTGGAACGGTTGAAAGGAATCCCAGCAATGGCATACTACCCACTCTTGTACTCTCCCAAGTTTGTATACAACTTTGGTTCAGGAATGGAGCAGTTGCCGTTGATTATTCGGGAGAGAGACACCGAATACCAGTTCCATAGAGTTATGCTATTCTCCAGATTGCTGAAGGTGCCTAACGCAATTGAACACTGCTTCCATGTGAAGAGCTTTCTTTTCTTCTAGGGCTATCCATACACGGGGGACTTGATTCTCAAGGAAGCTGCTGTTGATATACCACCATTGCTGCGGGGTCAGATCTGGTCATGTCTGTTGGATGTTATTCCCAATGGAAGCTACGAAAAAATTGATAAAGTTACTCCAACTACCACCGACCGACAGGTACTTGTTAAAACGTCCAACACATCCAACTAACGAGAATCGCTTCTTAGATCGAAGTGGATATTCCGCGATGCCATCAATACGACGAACTTCTCTCATCTCCCGAAGGACATCGCAAACTCAAACGCCTCCTCAAAGCCTGGGTCACTTCCCATCCGCAGTATGTATATTGGCAGGGACTCGATTCGCTCACAGCGCCCTTTTTGTATCTCAATTTCAATCAGGAAGGTTGTTTGTTAGATATGTGCCCTTTCGATCGATCAACTGATTTCTTCTTTCAGAAATCGCCTTCCTCAGTCTATATAAGTTCATCCCGAAATATCTGCAGTGGTTCTTCTTGAAAGATAACTCGGCCATCATCAAGGAGTATCTGTCTAAATTCTCCCAATTAACAGCGTTTCACGAGCCTGTTTTGGCAAAGCACCTCAACGGAATCAACTTTATTCCCGAACTCTTTGCCATCCCTTGGTTCCTCACGATGTTCTCACGTAAAATTGACCGCTGTTCGTTTTCTCACGTCATGCTCATTTCGTATCCTCTTTAGATGTCTTTCCGTTGCATAAAATTCTGCATCTCTGGGACAAGCTTATGCTGGGCGACAATTCATTTCCTTTGTTTATTGGTATCTCCATTCTCAAGCAACTCAAGACCACTCTCATCAGCTCCGGGTTTAATGAGTGTATTTTACTTTTCTCCGACTTGCCAGACATTGTGATGGAGAACTGCGTGGTAGAGTCACAGAAGATGTACGAGACAACACCGAAAAGTGTATCCCACCGACAACATGTACTACGAGAGGATGAGCCTAAGGAGTTTGTAGGATTTTTGTTTTCCCCTTATCTAAACCGAACTAAGTTTAACTTTTCATTAATTTCAGGATATTTCTGGGGTCACTCTGGCTGAACTGCAATCAGAAATGTGTCCACGAATCAGTGCAAAAGATTACTCCCACCTTCGTGCGCATACACCGGATGAAGTCGCCACGATCGACCTGAGAGGCGTACTAGAGTACTCTAGAGTACGTATTGAAGAGAGTATTAATATTCCATTCACTTCGGTGCAATTAGGTGATACCAGATTGGAAACCTTGAATGTTGCCAATCTAGAGGCGATGCTAGAGGATAAGGTTGTCGTTGTTGTTAGCACAATTCATGAAAATGCGGTTTTGGTAAGAAAATTGTCTATCTATCTCATAACAAAAGACTTAGGAGCAATCTCTGTTGTAGTTCTCCAAATTCCTGGTCGAGTGTGGAGTGAAGAAAGTTTGCATTCTTCATAAGGGTTTCAGTATATTACACGCAATCGAACCCAATATTCTTGTGTCGACGTAGAAGTGATTTAAATTTTTTTTTTTGTGTTGTTTAATATAAATCTTATTAAGATGGGACCGTTCGTTTTCTTTTTTGTTTCAGAAAACAATGTTAAGTTGAATCAACTTGTAACCACCATCACTTCGTTCAGATAGCCCGGAAGCTTGACTCATGGAAAACAATTTTTCGACAGATATTGGTATTGGTTTCCTAAACAATGTAAAAATGCTTCTGCAGCCGAACAGTAGTAGTTTTGATAGTAAATTCTGTTCTATGTCTGCTCGTTAAGTGCGACAGCCATCTTATACGAGTACTAGCTGAAGTTCTCCTCTGTTAACAGCGGTCGTGTCAATTTTATTATTTAAAGGTTTGTGTTAGAGTGGCCTTCTTTTGAAGGATGGTTGGATGCTGTAGAAATAGGGTAGGCACTGAGAGGTGTCAACTTGGTGATCCCAAGTGCTTTGCATCAATTGTGCTTATTTTACCAAGTATAAGCGCGAGTGCTGACCAGCAGCAAAAATAGCAGCACTTAAACGGAGTGCGAGTTGGAATTAGCGGTGAAGTTAAATCCAGCAATAAGAACTTATCCGAGCTACCCCGACATATTTGGAGCTCAGGTCGGTAAGGATTTCCTAGACTAAGTAAGGGTATTGGAAAGGAGATAGTGGCTGATGAGCACTTAATCGACGTCATCCTTTGTCATTCCGACTACGCAAAAAAGAAAGTTACAAATAAAATGCACTTACAACTTGCGCAGTCCGCTACTCGTTTGCATCCACCAAAAGCTTGCAAGCAACTACCATTGTATGAAAATGGAGACCAAAATAAACAATGAAAACCCGAAAAAATTTGCAAAAAAAATGTGCGTCATCGTTTCGACGAAGGATGACGGTCTAGGGTTAATAAAAGTCGTACGAGCGTTATTCTAAATCAAAGGTTCCCAACCTTTTCTGGACCACCACCCATCAAGGTCGTGCATATGCTATGTGACTGATTTCTTTGTTTTATAAATAATGGGATAAACACAAAAGTAATAATTAGAAAAAAGAAATGGGATGGTTGAGCTGGTGGAGTTATAACAATTTGTTAACGCTGGGTTCCAATTTCGTTAACATCAATCGCAGATCGCCACGTTCAGTGACGTGTAGGCTATTTCTTTTCTTTGACAGTATATTAGCTACTACACTGACTCCACGCTCAGGTATATAGGACGAAGTAAAAGCGATTAAAAACTTCTGTCCATAATCCAGGGTAAAGAACTGGTATTGATTTTTGCGTCCGTTACGATGCCGGATACGTTGACGTTGACGTCTTTGACGGAAATGACAGTCCCATAGAATCCGTGGCATACGTTGGCAGAATAACGAGCGAAACGAAACAAAAAAATTTAAATGTCATTTAATCTCAATATTTTCTTTTGAAGCTATGAGAATTTCTCTTCATTCTTTCAATGTTTCCACCAATGAAAGTGCTTACTCTCAATTTGTGAATGCGCGAACCTCAATATGTGAAAGTATGGTCCTCAATGTTTGAATGTGTGAACTGCCAACGGATTGAAAAGTAGAAAGTAAATCTACTTTATCCGTCCGTTCCGTCATATCCTTTGTTTATGGGCCTGCTTCCATAACAAAGTGTATATTCTATCCAGCTGTCAGTCGACGCAACGGACGCAATGGATTCTATGGGCCTTGGCCTTCATAGAACTTCTGTTTAAGTTCATTAACTACAGTGTAATGGCATCTGTGATGGAATCGATTGTTGTACATCTCTATAATAAGAAACGTTATGCGATGAAGACTATACTGATAACATAGCTATTTCATCACCGTATTTCTCCATTTGAGCCATTTGAAATAGGATCCGCTCAGCAACACTGGAGCTCATCTGCTACTAACACCCTCCCATTCGCCAAAGAGTAAACTACTCTACCTCTAAGTTTGACAAGTCTCACGGTCCATAATATGTGTCGCCAAGAGGTCTCTTGGACGCATCTCCTCTTGGAATCGTTCAGTATTATAAGTTGTTATCGGCCATGTCTTCCCTTTCTTGTAAAGAAAGCTTGGATCTCGAAACCATCGGCAGTCTCTACCAAGTAACCTTGTCCACTTCGTAGCATCGCCAGCTAAATTGATCTTACTTATGATCCATCCCTACTCCTCCAGTTCTGTCCTTTGAAGTATTTCCGCCAAACGAATCATAACGAACTGCTTTTTATAATTCAGACCTCAATCAGAATATGACGTTCTTTGAATCTGTTCGTAGGTGTCTTAGCTCAATAGAAAATTTATGCCGCTTCAATATCGAGCCTGCCAATCTGGAACCTAGCACAGCTGCTTGCAACTCCAACCTTGGAATCGATGTGAGCTTCAGCAGTACCACCTTATTTCTTGAACAGACATGTGAGCGTAACTTTAGCATCCACTGTCTGTCTCGGCAAGGCTAAACTTTCCACTGTACGCACATCATCTAGCCGGTACATAGCAGCTGGCGCAATCCAGGACTGTTCTTCGTCTCTACTGTCCATTTAAGGCACATCGGCTTAACTATTCCCTCAAGCCCTAACGAATCTGCTATATTCTGCCCCACCAAGGTCAGAGAACAACCGTTGCCAAGAAGAGCAGAGTTTTCAACTGGTTTTCCACGAGTTCCTAAAGTAAAATGGGGTTGTTCAAGTGTTTCATCATACCGGACGCCTATATAGTGCCACACAAATTCCGCTCCGAGAAAGCAAAGGTGATTAAGGTGTTCAACCGTTCTGCTTTTGGTACGCGTCCGTATAGCACGCGTAGGGTACAAATTATTGCCAGCACCATTGATGGAATCAGCAAACGTGCCCTCACTGATTCCAAAGCCAAAGATTTCAAAGCTGCTGATGAACAACGGCCAATCTCCGAGCTAACCGGCAACTCCTTTGCTAGGACTTGACGCGTCGAAAATTGGTTCTTACTTAACTCCGCCACCCCGGGGAGTAGTTCTTGACGTCCCTTTCGCTGATGAGTCGCAGCATTATCCTTAAATTCCCCCGGAGCAGTTGGCACTCTGATCTGCTCTACAAACTTTGATGTTCTGCTTTCTCCTAGACTGCCTAAATCATCATTGGAATCGTTGTCTTCCTCTTGAGCAACCGCTTTATGAAATACTGTTTATCTAATTCTCTTTGCTCCTCCAGACACTTTAGCTTCAGTTTACACTTCCTACTGCTGTTAGCCAACGACGCCAGACCGTTGCCTCACTCAACTGAATGTGACGCCACGCTGACGTCTCGCCAATTCTTTGACACTGCTACGTATGGGAACTCCTTGTCACCAGTCCAGACAGTTGCAATGTTGACATTGCAATGTACAGCTTCGTTGAGGTTCGCATAGCGGACAAATTGGTAGTTTTTACTTCCAATAGATGATTTGACACTCCTGGGAAACAATCCGGACCACTTTCATTTTAGAAATGTTGCTCTCAGCTGCCAACGTACTCGTATGTATGTATGTATGTTTATCGAGTCTTTCTTTCTTCTTTGGAATACATGTGGAAATATAATTACATTTGCCTTTTTTTATTCTGCAATGAAAGTTTAGTATACAGGGTGTGCCCTAGTCCGTCAAGGATAATTTGGGAAATGAATTCTAAGAAAAAAATCGTTCTGCAATAAGGGTCTATCTCAAATGTTGACATCATTTATCGAGGATTTAAGAAAAGGTTTACTTTGGTGTACCCTGACCCATGTTAACGGAAATCGCTCTGTTAATACTAATGGTAGAAACTTCGTTGAGGACTTCGTTTTAGAAGAAATACTAGTCTTCTAAAAACGAACAGCGTTTAAATAAAGTTGATATCTTGTTTAATTCTTCGGATATCGAATTTCTAAGCTTGTTCCATTTTTCTTGCCCACCGTAATTTTTGACTTTGAGGTCATTCATACTATGCAACTTCACCATTGACTCTCACTTCCCTTTCTTATATTTACTATCATCAGCCATCACACAATGAAGTCATACTAATAAACTTTATGTCAAATATTACCTTTGCAAATCGACTTTAATCTTTCATCTTTGGAAGCTGCGTCAACAAAAATAAATAGGACAGTTACATAGGTAGATTTAACGTAGTTTTACAAGTGGCTAAGATATATGTAACTGTGGGTTAACATTTTTTTATTAACTTCTAATGGGTGATTTTTTAAGTGTATACAATTTTTATTTGAGTTGATAAATCACCACGACTACGTTTTAAGCGGTCCATACGGGGAGTCCAATTTTGAATTACTTTTTCGAGCATATTGGCTGGTAACTCGTTAATAACACGTGTAATCTTGTCTTCCAAGGCTGCAATTGACGCTGGTTAATCGGCATAGACAAGTGATTTGACGTATCGCAATAAAAAATAGTCTAAAGGCTTAAATCGCACGATCTAGCCGGCCAATTCGCCTGTCCAAAACGAGAGATAAATTGCTCACCGAACTGATTTCTCAATTGGTCTTGTAGGAACCACAGTCGACCAGATTCAGCTCGTGCATTTTGAGCAAAAAAGTTCGAAATCATCGAACGATAACGTTGTTCTCACGGTCCGCTTTGAAAAAACACGGGCCAATGTTTTCGCCGGAGCATAACCTGCACCAAACCGTGTATTTTTCCGGGTGCATTGACAGGTTTTGTATTACCTGAGGCTGCTCATCGGATCAAATATAGCAGTTTTGTTTATTAACATTGTCGTTCAAGCAGAATTCCGATAAAAAAGCATATCTTCCTCCAGCCTTTCTAAGGCCCAATCATAGAAAATTCAACGCTGTAGTAGGTTGTTCGGCTTCAGTTCTTGCACAACTCTAATTGCTGCGAACAGCGACGAATGGACAAATCACGGTCTTCATTAACACTGGCGAATACAGCAACAATATTTTCCTCTGTACGCGCTCTACGCATTCGGGTAGATGGCTTGATGTCCAATAGCGTGAAATTGGTGCGAAATTTGGTCACTAAGGCTGGAATTGCTTGCTCAGTAGGTCGATTATTTTCACAGAGCACGAGTTTTCAATAATTTGTTCAAGCGTTGTTCGGATGTAAGTCTTTGCATGATGAAATGGCAATGCTAATTGAGCATGCTTGACTTTGACATATGTCACGAATCACGCGTGAGCCGTCAAAAATAAAAAAAACTGAAAAATCAAACAGCAAAAAAGGCACCCATTATTATACAATAGTTTAGTTTTAATGAGTATATGTTTGTATATATGTACATATATGAATATGACTGGGAGTATTTTATATTTAGTTAAGTATATATGTAGATACATAGTAAGTTTTGCGCTTGATAATAATAATAATATTTAAATATATGTATGTACGAGTATGTACCTAAGGTATAATTTACAACTTTGATATACAACTTTGATTTACAACTTTGGCCGTAAGAGCTTGGGAGATGATGAACGTTCGGGATGTCCAAAAACTGCAACCACTGACGATAACATTGCTAAAGTTCACCAAATGGTGTTAGACGACCGCCGAATTAAGGTGAGAGAGATAGTAGAGGTTATGAAAATGTCCAAAGAATGTGTTTGTTACATATTAAATCAAGTTTTAGGCATGAGAAAGCTGTCCGCGCGTTGGGTGCCGCGTTTGCTTACGTTGTTCGAAAACGAGAGCGCATGAACTGTCAAAAATATTTCCGTAACATGTATTAATTCAATGTGTTCGTTTACAATAATGCAAGTCACGCAGCGAGCATCGCAGTCAATTTCGAAAATCTGGAAAACTCTCGCATCTCGCAATGCTGTTGTTGTTGTTTTCATTGTGAGCTTGTTATTTGTGAGTGGTGTTTTGAAGCATCATTGTAAACAGACGTCCGATGTCTGAATGCGAGAGCTCTCGTATTCGAATTCGAATGCGACTCTCGTATCGCATCTCGCAGTATTGTAAATGGGGCTTTAGTCCAAAAACGTGTTCGAATGAACATTTCTAAAGCTCTGTTGGCGCAGTTTAAGCGCAATAAATCCGATTAATTACTGTAGCTGAAACTTGGATACACCATTATATGCCCGAAACAAAAATTCAGTCAAAACAGTGGACTCGTATGTACTCATATGTTTAAAATATATGTACAGTATATGTACGGTTTTTTTTGAGTAGTTAACGCTTGAATTTATTAAGATTGGTTTTTTTTTATTTTGTTTGTTGAAAAATTGTGGGGGTGGTTTCGAATTAGTCGGGATTAGTTGTGTTTTTTTTCGGGTATTATTCCGATGGGGGATGGATAGGGAGAGACGCACCAAGGCCTGTCAGTGCAAACAGGGAACGCAAAGTAATTTAGAGTTTTTACTTAGGATATCGATGCTGAAGAACGCCATAAATACGAGTACGTGGAAAATTTTACTTGCTTTACTAATTGTTCTGTCTGGCGTGGTTATTGAATCTGAGGATGGTGTTGAGATTTACTCCCAAATATCTTATTTCTTTTTTAAAATGAATGGTATGATTGTCTATTATCAGGGAAATGTTCTTGCTTTCACAAACAACGCCCCCCCCCCCAAGCCCTTCTTGTTGGAATTTCTGAAGCAAATCGCTTCAAATTTTTCATTCTTTACTTTAATCCTCAATTTTTTGTAATATAGATTTTAAATGTGTTTTAAGAAGATTTGTTGCTATGCGTGGGGAGATATCGTGGGCAAAAACAATGGTGTCATCTGCGAAGAGAATAGTTTGGCAGACTATTCTGCCGTTATTGAAATGTACATCCTTGGGCCTATAATTGAGCCCTGAGGCACCCCTCTATCTGAAGCTGAATGTTCTGATTTTGTAAAATTTATTTGACCGAAAAACTTCCTATGCAAAAGTTTCTATGAATCAAATTAACGAACTGAAGAGGCTAATCAAGTTAAACGAGTTTTATTTGTTAGACCAAATCTCCAAACACTATTGACGCCTTTTCGTTATCTAGACAGCAGGCTGTTGTACATCATTTTTGTCTTAGATTAATAGTAATATCGTTATGTAATTTGAGAAGGGAATGTACGTTGGAGTGACTTTATTCTATCATTCTTAGGTTATACTCGTATTTTAGAGGCATTTTAATAAATAGGTTCTGGATGCTGGGTTAAGACGAGACCAAAGCGGTTCTTCATAGTCAGGCGATGACGGGAATACTTGTCTTCGGGTGAGATTCTAGCTAGATAGGCAGAGATTGTTGGAAGGCCACCTTCGGTGCGTTTGGCCAAAGTGTAGACACGTTCACCCTATTCGTTCAATGTGTACATTAGATACATTTTGGATTTGGTTTAAGCGTTCTTTCTAAAGAAATTCGAATTTGTCGACGTCTGAACGCACGTGTGTATTTGAATGGACCCCTACGGAAGCCAAGCTGGTGGTTCGAAATAAACTCGATATGGTCTTCGGAGTTATCATCCATTTTCCGCTGAGTGATTCGTTCCATATAGAATCTTGCCAACGTTGGATCGAAGTGAAATTGGTCGAATTGACTGTTAGGAAAGTGTCAATTTCTATGTTACTAAGTGATACAAAGGATTAGGGTTGTGACTGGGCAAAAGTTAAACCTAGATCTGATCTAAAATTTTGTTTGCAACTGAAATGTCCAAAAGGATAGGTGCATCGATTAATTCAACATTATCTTTGACCGGAAAGTGGTCGGAAAAAGTAGTAGTAGTTGGAAGAGATTATAAATTGGTCTAAAAACACTGAACTAGATGGAAAAATTTGAGAATGAATCAATTAGTAAGTGATCTAACATTTTGATTTGTTAATAAGATAACTTGGTAATTTGTTTTTAGAGATAAGGTCATCTCCTAATATGACACAATCGAATGTTTCGGCAAGTCTACCAATTTTCCCTAGTTCTTAAGCATAAGTTGAGATTGGAAACTTGTTGGGAAGTATAAATATCCTAATAGGAGGAGATTAATAGTTTGGGACTTTCGGGGTGAGAATACTAACATCCCAAAATTTGATGTTTGACTTTAGAGCTAACTATCTCTTGGCTTGCATTATTTGGTATGGATCTGTAGCCATCAAGATGGACTTTGTAATTGTTTGTAAGGTGTATTTCCTGGATAAAGGCTGCTGTGAAGTTGTTCAAGTGGAGAAAATTTCATAGATCGATTCCTCTGCTGTGGTCTCTTAGGGATTGAAGATTGAAAGTTATACTATATAATTTATCTTCATTATGTGTTTGATGTAAATGGGTTTACGGGTATCCAGTATTCCAAGCTTTCCTGTAGGATACTTAAGGAGTTATTGATATCTTTTACGAAATTCCCAATATTGTGAAAGAGTTCTTTTACGCCAATTCGAAAAAGTTGGTTAGCTAGACGAAACAACTGCCCTACGAAGTTTTGAATTTTGCTTTGATTTTGGATTCAGCCAAAATGGCTGAATTATTATTATGCGAGCATAACTAATGCTAAGACAAACTTTTGCGCTAACTTATTTTTTTTGAAAGGTCCTTTGACTTCTTCCTCTTCTCTCGCATTGTATATTGCTTTCTTTCTGGCTTCCGAGAATTTTTGATACGCTGGACAGACTCGCCAATTTTCGGGGCAAAAACAGTTTACGCAATAAGCTTTCGAGCTGTCTGAGGTTTTAGTCAGGCATTGTCCCGGTGGGTGTTTGCCCACAGATTTAACCAAATCGTAATTTTTGCATGAGAAGATGCGCCAAGACGATGAATTTCATCGCAAAATCATCTTCAGTGAAGAAGCTCATTTTTGGTTCAATGGGTTCATCAATAAGCAAAATATGCGTTTTTGGTGGGTGAAAATCCACATGTGCTTCATGAATCACCACTTCATCCACAAAAAATAACTGTTTGGTGCGGTTTGCATGTCGGCGGCGTTATTGGGCCATATTTTTTCGCCGACGATAACGATCGTCACATTACTGTGAATGGTCAGCGTTATCGCGCCATGATCATGATCAGAGCCAACATAGAATTTTTTTTTTGTTTTTTATAATGTAGGCGCGCTTAAGGGGTTAGATACCCTTTTACTGTTGCCATGGCGCGGGCGGAAAGATAGCAGGAAGAGAAAGGAAAATTGTTTTATGTAGTGGTTTGAAACTCAGGTGTGTTTGGTTTCGATATTCACTCTCCAGGGGGTGGGAGTCCGAATAGGACGGAGAGTTTTTTTCTTCACTCAGAGTGATTCGAGATATAATTCACAGTATTTTTTTTCTGTGCTTGAAACTCTTCAACAGCCAAATCTATGTGCCAGTGTTATGCCTTCACACGCAGAATTTTTCTGTCTGAGTTCCAATTACACAAATGAAAAACTGACTTGCCATGGGCAGGATTCGAACCTGTACCCTCCGAGTGAGAAGCGATTGCTAGTACCACTACACCACGGTCATCCCCTGAATGCGAAATAGCGGCCGTTTCGGCGGAATGTGTGGCCGAATCGTTGAAAATTGGGTCCAACGAATCGACCGCTGCAAACGTGCCGGCGGTGGCTATATGAACGAGGTCGAGTTCCATTCATAAATGTTTTGATTGTACTTCAAGCCAATAGTAAAGTTTTTGAAATATCTCAAATGGTTTGCGTTTTATTTAAAGAAAAAGTTGTCAAGCCCTTATTGGAAAACCCTATACCAATTAACTTCTCAACAGATTTAAGGCCCGACACATAGAATCAATCCGTCAATCCGTTGATGGTATTGATCTATTGAAGAGTCCCATAAAATCCGTCGTATGGGTACCTACTGTGACAAAAGACAGTCGATGACATTTTGTTATTGCTCAGAGTGTTTTCTTTTGAAGCTATGACAGTTTCTCTATACTCTCTCTATGCTTCCACCAATGAAAGTGGTTACTCTCAATTTGCGAAGGCGTGCACTTCAGTATGTGAATGTGCGATCTTCAATGCGTGAGTGTGTGATCTGCCAACGGATTTAGCGGATAAAAAAGTAGAAAGTTATCCCACTTTATCCGCCGTATATGTTATATCCGTTGCTTATTGCTTTTTTTCATCCAGCTGTCTATGGATTCTATGGGACGGGCCCTTTATGTACTCGTGCGACTCATTGCTTTTTAGCATTTCGTTGTCCATTTAAATTTCACGACAGCAGGCCACATAAAAGTCTCCTCAGACGCAGGTCAAGGTAATCATATCATCCTCTGTTGTTTAATTTTGCCACTGATCTACTGAAATGGACTGCGCAGAATTTAGTAAAGGGTAAAGGGATACACGGATTTTACGTGATTGTAGTTGTTCGATGTTGAAGCTTCTCGTGGTATTTTTTGTGTTTAGTGATGTTTGGGACGTTAGTGATTTTGTTCTTTTTGAGCCATGTAGTTGAATCGTATTCATGAGCGAAAACCAGTTACCATTATTTGCTAAAAAAAAAACTGTGTTCGGTATCTCTCTAATGCGTTTCAGATTTATGGCAGTCGAAACGGCAAATTCTTTTGGATTCTAAAACAAATTGATAAAGGTGTTTGTTATCTCTTATCTAATTGTGTTCCTTATTAGTGCAATAAGTCTAAAAGACCACTCTTTTGCATCGTAAAAGTCGTAAGCCCATATAGCAGGTATAGCAGCTCAAATCCATTGTGTAAATTAACCACATTTCAATGGACTCGACCGACGACACAGGCAGTCCTACCGAAGGTCCTAAGAAACGTTTCTCTGAGACTTGGTCATCAAGTTCATCGGCGATATCACTTCCTTCAAAAAAATTTCAGCGAATTCAGCCTACCGACTGCATTCAGAGAAGCCTTGCAACCATAAACTAGCTTGGAAGTGATAAGATGGTTCAGCAAAACCTTGAACGCAGCTTAGCTGTCTCTAAAAACGCAGATACTTCGCCCATCAATCGACTCTTCACAATATATTCCATTGCCATCAGCATTGCGCTTATCTCCGGTTGGAAGACAGATGCAGGTTTTCCTACAGAGGAGTAAAATCTTACGCAATCATTATCTAAAAATACACTAGCGCCACGTCCTAGATCAGACTACATTACTTTCCTGTATTCGATTCCTTACAACTCGACTGTCTAACATACGTACCATATGTTGCAGTTAGGACAAAAAATTAAGTTTAAGGTAAGACTAATAAGGAAAGATGTAACCTGGCGGTATTCTAATACCCTTCAAAACAACATTGGTGTATCTAGAACATCGATCAAGGAATAGTGCAGTGAAAGTGTGTCTGGCGGGAAACAGATGACAGCAAAATGTGCTGCACTGAAAACAGTTTTACTGGGTGAAACCATGGCTGCAGAAGCGAAATCGATTTTCGCATGAAAACTTGTTAAAAGAACTACAGGTTCCATCTTAAGGATAGATTACTATATGACACATATCAAGTGCTTTTAAATCTCCTTACACCGCTAATTTATAAAACAAATACGCAAGTGAGGGATGCGATTGCACTTATGGAACGCCTTTCTTTGACAATCCGCTTTTTTTTCATCAGGCAATTCGCATGCAGACTTAAAATTCTTGTCCCCTGTGTCTCCGCAGTCTATAGGAAAAATCGTGATGAAAACATGAAGAGCAATAATTGAAGTCTTAAAAAATAAAATAAAGGTAAGAAAACTTTTATTTAAATTTAATTTATTTATTTCAATTCACATAACAATAACAATAACAATAAAAACAAAAAAACAAATATTTTCGAATTCCATTTTATATACAAAATAATAAAATATGTATTGCAACATAAAGGATTATATGTACTCGGGATCTAGTAACAATTTATTAATGGATTCGTACTCACTATCCTTAGTAGCAAGTACGAATGGTCTTTCATTTGATGGTATGAATTTTTCGGCCGGTGGTTGATATTGTTGGGGTTGGAGGTTGGTGGTTGAGGGAATATGTATAATATGTATGCTATATTGGCGGATATAGTGTCTGATTATTAACGTAAACCACCTGTCATGGAGACTTATGTTTACGGGATGCCGCCTTCCTGAGATACCAATTCGAAACTGTGTTGCCGGCACAAGATCCACCTAAAACCTCTTACTGCTCTTAAGGTCGCAGCACCCAGTACTCTACATTGGGCTAACCAAAGGAAGACTCTTTCCGCGACTTTGGGTTTAAAGCACAGCCACCATGACGCTCCCACAAGGAGTCCTACCTCTTCAAGTCAGGCCCGGACCGAGATTCGGGGGGCTCCTGACTCCCATGGTACCGTGATTTAAGTCCTGGTAGGGACTACAGCTGGTCCAGCCGCCAACAAGACCTATGACCGGCAACTTGTGACTGATCAAATCGTAGCAACCTTCGGTAGCGTCATCTGAAGATGTTTACGATAAGACCGGTACTTTGCTCTGCCCCCGTTCATTATTAGACAACGTCATTAAAGGGCGAAGCCGTGATAATTGGGCGGGGGCCCGCTATATTGGCGGACAGGACGATTTCAGTTCGTATTGGAGTACTCATTAACAAATATTACTTACTCCTGTAGCCGGTATCTCCTGATCCCTTAAAAAGTTTAACTTTTCAAAGTACCAAATTGTGGGCACATATATGCATGCATGTGGAATGCGCACACATGCCAGCGAAATTGAAAAATTTTTAAATTCTTGCATGCATGCCAGCTTACAGGAAGTTTTGTACTCGCACGCATAAGTTTGTTCATTCTTGCATGCCTGTGGATAGGCACAGGGAAGTCAGGCAATCAGCTGTGTGCTAGCAAATGTTTTGATACAGGGTTTTTGGGCTAAGAATGAAAACGAATGAATATTTTTCAAAACTTTTTTTTCCTATTTATTGGGTCACACAATGGCCACAAATTGTAGAACAACTTATTCGAAACAGCCCCATTTTTCCTTCCAGCAACGGCGAAGTCGATCTGGCCAATGATTGTTTGTAGCACGCACCTCATGCATTGGACAATTTTTCTCTGCTCCGACAAGGGTGCGCTTCAAAGACTTGGATGTCGAGTAGTGCAAGCCATAGTTTCCAGTCTAATGGATTGAGGCCTGGGCTACCAGATAGTAAATCATCCGTGGAAATGAAGTTTGGGACATGGTTTTTGAGTTGATTTTGTCTTAATCGCTCGAGCGGAGAACTGTGGAAAGGACCACGATTTATTTGCGAATAGTGTTTTATTGAGGAGATACACAGCGTCCGTTTGATATACGAGTACTTTCGCTGAGATTTTGACACCTTTCTCGCAGAAATGGAGCTTGGTGACCCCATCGTAGGCGACTCCCCACCAAACCATCACAGAAGCTGAGTGGTGGCCACATTAAAATCTCGGAACGAGTTCAGACGACTATCATCATGACTGAGCACATACTCTGTTGTTCTGCTTATTGAACGATTCTTCATTGGCTAAAATTTTCTCGTCAGTAAAAATAATTCTTGTGTGACCAAGGCTTACAATTTTGACTTTCGTTTCGATTTCAATGGTGCTGTGAGTAAGTGGTCGGTATATTTGTAGTATGGGTTGAGTCCCAACTAGCTTTTCAAGATGAGCGACATACTGTCCTTGCTGATATCCATCTCCCAAGGCTTGATTTTCTACTTGCACAGCGGATTTCCACGAATTCGCTTACCCAGGGCTTTAATTATTCCACCGTACGATACACAAAGTTTCGTGAGAAACACTTTTTTCGTAGTCGCATTTTTGCTGGCCAATTACGACAACACGATTTTCGGACGAGCCCCATTCTATGATTGCAAACAACTGACGTCAAAAACATTTTGCGTGGGAACTTAGCATAAATGTCACTTGTCAAATAACCGTCAAGTTGGAGTGATCTGGACTTCTCTTTGGCATTATCTATTTCCTCTGTGGAGAGCTAATATCTGACCGATGTAGGAAGTATTGCAAGAAGTCCGCGTAAAAATAAAACTTTTTTCTTAAGTCCGCCGCTCACAACGAATCCACACCTACATAGATAGATGCTGCTTATGTTCTCTGTAGCAGTCACTATTGTATCATAGCAGCATGTGTCACGGTTTAACATCTTCTTTTTGACTGTCTCTATCCCACCGCACTTGTTGGATGTGGGTGATATCTGCTTTATATGTATAATTTAGGGCCTCCTATTCGTACTGATCCAAACATCATTGCAAGGTCGTCAGCAATAAATTAGTTCTTATATATATGATGCTCTTTGTTCTTTCGATTTAGTAATATTCGCAAAGGCAAAAGTGGATGGATATTCAGTAATTCTCTTCAAGGAAATGAAAGCTACCTGTAACCAATTAAGGGTCCTGCTACTATTTTCTTCTTGGTTTACACTCGTATTTGTATGTTTGGGTAGTAAGGCCTATTTGGTTAAGACCAGTATTTGGCGGTGGTAACCGTGGATGTAAAATAAGCACAATAGAGCACTGTGCTTCTTTAGGTTGAGGACACTAACGTGTCTACTTTGAGCGGATTTATATATCCGGGAAAAGCCTAAGAATTACACAATAGAAACCATTTTGCTATCGACTTTCAAGGCGTGGACATATTTAGACACCCTGAAAAAATGTATCTGGTCGTGTTGTTTAATTTGATATTTTTTTTTTAATTGATCCATTCTTAACCTGTTAGGCTTCTCAATTCCTAAGCTCAATTCCAACCTGATGTTCTAAAGAACTCTGATTCTGTCAGTTCGCCTTTACGACGTCAAAGATTGCAGGAACTCCGAGTTGTTTTTAAATTTTCCAAACAAGCATCGTATACAAAGGGCAAAACCCCACAAACACTGGTAGGTTCGAAAAGCTAAAATATGTGAACTTTATCGGCTCAAGCACATCGAACGAATGCACCACATGTTCCAGCTTGAACGATTTTTGAATCCCAATCCCCTATCTTCACACATTGAGAAAAACGGATCTCAAGTTGTCGCGATCCTGATTAACGACGGATTGATGAGAATGATAGCCAATTGTGGTTCCTTCATGGATTTCAAACAGGATAATTTGAACATTTTGATTCGTACTTTTAATTGAAACGCATAAAGTGTCACAATTTATATTCCCTTCCTGTTCCAAACGTGTGAATAACCAAACAACTCTACTATAGTAAATCTTCTAACATTTTTTACCAGATTGACTTAAGGCTTAGAAGGAACACTTTATTGCTACGACTAATACTACGAATCTTCGTTGGGGGGCTTTAAAGCTATTTTAAGATACATACTACGATACAAAGGGGTAATTTTCGAGACACCATAGTAGGTATTTTAATATAAATTAATATTTGCACAACGAACATGGAACGCATCTCGTTTTTAATTACACAAGATTACTAGCTACGGTGTACATGACCGATAAAAATTATAATCTCTTTATAGCAGAACTTGATCAAATTCTATTTGACATTAAATTTGAGCAGAGTAAGTTCTAAAAAATGACTAATCAGATTTCTTGATGAGAGCGTTTTCAAACAAATTGCTATTTATGATATTTTTAGGGATTGTCGACTTGGGTGAAATAAAAAATGGGCAAATAGATCTAGAGAAAATGTTTTCATTGATCGACTTTGTCTTAAAAACTGTGGAAAACCAGAAAGGAATTGCATACGCATTGCAGCAATCCTGATGATCTACAATAAAACCGGTCAACGGGTTGTTAGATTCAAATCTGGGATTAGATTTTAGTTTTAAGATTAGGCAACGCCGTGCGGAAACGGCTTGTAGAATATTGTTGCAGTTCGTTTCTCTATTTGTCGCCAAGGTAATTATTTACTTTTGCGGTTACCTGGTTTTTGGTCATAAAAAATTGGTAAATCAACTTTAATAAATTTTTTTTTTCAAATTCTTTGTTTCATGGGGCGGATTTAAATTACAAAAATAAGAAAAAATTAATAGCTTAGTAGTTCTATGGTTTTGAATGCACGAAAAAAATCTATAATATTTTTGGAACTGCAATATTAGAAATCTTGAATTTAAATAATTCTGGAATTATTTATCATAAACCCGCCGTAATAAGAAAAGATTTTTTATGGTCAACAAATCAGTCACTTTAAAACCTAAAATGAGCCCGGGGCGCATTAACTAAGTCTGTGCGTGATTAGGTTTTCATGTTTAGAGACTACCGGCGGGGCAAAAGAAAGATCGGATATACCTATATATTCATACATTTGCGCTGTCATCGCCACATAGATGTAGGGGGAAAAGTACGATAGTTGGGATCATCGAAACGAATTCATATGAATACACTACACCGGGGGATGAATAGAAATATTGTGTCAGAACTTGACGGTTTGCGGCGGTGAGTAATATGATGATTTCAAGAAATACATTTCATATTGGAGAATGGAACGCCGGAACAATGACGGGAAAAAGTTTTGAAGTGTGTCTGAAAAATTTATGTAGAATGCCAGAATTTTGTTAAATTATATTTTATTATTATAGTATTTATCAAAACGAATTGCGCAGTTATATTAATAGGGAGTCCGGTCACCATTATTATTTATAATTGCTTGGCATCGTCTAGTGCGACGTTCACTTAATTTTTGAGCATATTCTAAATTTAGGCCTCTCAAAATTTACTTCAAAACTCGCGCATGTTGTTTTATCGTAGATATTTGTTCCTAAGCCTCTGCTTCATTTGAGAATCTAATCTAATCTATAATCATTTTCCTCTTTCCAACGCATGCAGAGGCTACGCCGATGTTTTGGATCGCTTTCCTCTTGCAAAATCCAGTCGTAATTGTTTGTTCCATACAGAGATTCGGCAGAATTTAGGAAAACCTTCTGGAACGGTGGGACGGACAAAATGCAAGCTTTTCGAGAGTGATAAACACAGCGATAAAGTGCGTCTTACTATGAATACTACAAAAATAAGGTGAAAAAGCGGTAGTTAGAGAACGTGTAATAGCTGTGGGAAAGGATGTTCATCTTTGGTAGGAGAACCTACACGACACCACGTCTGGCAACGGATTTAGACTTATTGATTTGCAGCAGGGCGAAAAGTCACTATAGCAAGCACACGGTTTCCTCATCTCAATATACACAAAGGGACACGGCGGTCTCCGGACCATGAAACGCTAAACCAAATTGATAATTAAAAAAAGGTAAAAAGAACTTATCAATGCAGCAAGATCCGTACAGAAACCTGTAGAGATGTAAAAGAAAATCTTGTAGTAGAGTCATAATCAGTGCTAATAACATGGAAAAACTTCTTATGCTATGAAGATCAATAGTTCGCCGTCAGGCAGCATAGCCAAAACTTCCGTCCACTTGAACAAACCGAAGGGAGGATATCAATATATAAGGTTAAGTTCAGCAAAGTTGCTCGACCTCACGGCTTACCGGCCGAGGAATTCAAACTTGCTGGAAGTGACTTTGTAGAGAGCATACACCAACTCATTTCTCAGATCTGGTCAGAAGAATGTATGTCTGATGAATGTACTAGTAATCTCAGAACAGTTTGCCCGATCCATAAAAAAGGAGACCCCTCAACTGCGCCAACTATAGAGGTGAAAGACTACTTAACATTACTTACAAATTCTTATCTGCCTTATTGTGCGAACGTCTGAACCCACTCGTCAATATAACCCACTATCAGTGTGGAATTTTCACAGTCTCCCAGATTCTGGAAAAACTTAAGAAGCCCAAACCGACACCCACCATCTTTCCATCGATTTTAAGGACGTATATGACAGTATTTATAAAGAGAGGCCATATAGAGCCATGTCTAAGGTTGACAGCGGTATCATACTTATCCTTCTGAGAGAACGTCACAATCTACAGCTACTCATATAACTTTGAGGTAGTAACGGAATTTGTCTACCTTGGCTATGCTATCAAATTGAGTACTAAGGCGCTATCCCGAACAACTAAGGAGCCTTTATACATCCCAGTCCTACTTTATGACGCTGAAGTATGGAATCTATCGACAGCGGACGAAGATATCCTCGGTCGTTTCGAAAGAAAAATTCTTGGTAAGATATTCCGTCCCGTTTGCGTTAGCGGGTTTTGGAGAATGGCATCTAACAAAGAACTATACGAGCTACATGGCGACATCTACACACCTAAGAAAGTAAGTAACGACAGAGTACTTCAATGCGTTCCTTAACTAAAAATTCCTGAGATATCAAAGCCGAAGTTGACGAAGAAGTTAAAAGAATGAATCGGAGGCGTGTACTTTTGTCGGACCACAAAATCTCCCTCCGAAGTAAGCGCGACAATCAGAATTATTAGATTTAAGTGGCTTTCAGTTTTGTTCGATAAAATTATGAGAGAAGATTGTATCCTTAACTTTATAAAGGCAAAAACGACACGGGAAATTGTAACAACTACAGAGCGGTGAAACTCATTTCATATTCATAGAAGAGAGTTCTGGACAGTCGACAACGTGGTATCATTAAACTCCATTCTAGACAGTGTGGTTTTATTGGAGTCAGGTCGACACGACGCAGTGACGCAAGTTTATGGATAATGACGTACATATTGTCGTCATTGATTTGGAAAAATCGTTCAACCGAGCTCTCAGAGATTTTATTTAGATGACGCTAAGATCTAAAAATATGCCCGAGGCGTATACCACTTTGAGTTCCCGGAATAACCAACGTGTGGCGCTCCCATCGTTCCGATTTGAGTTCTATTTTTTTTTGTTAAGTTGGTAATATCTGTTTTTGATATTCCCTCTAAATCTCTGTGTGTGTTGGCGATTTTTTACAATTTTAGAAATGGATTTAAATTTGTCACAACGAACTTGTATTAAATTTTGCGGAAAAAACGGATTTAATGGTGCACGAACGTTGGAAATGTTGGAAAAGTGTTTCGGCAACGATTCTCTAAAGAAAACGGTCGTTTACCAGTGGCACGAGGGGTTCAAAAGTGGTCGTGAGGCAATCGAAGATGATGAACGCAGTGGGAGACCATCGACATCAAAAACCGACGAAAACATTGATGTAGTAAAGGAAATGTTGGTCAATAACCGCAAATTAACCATCAGAGAGATAGAGGATTACTTGAGCATTGTCTATGGATCCGTCCAAGACATTTTGATTAATGATTTGGGTTTACGTCGTGTAGCAGCAAAGCTGGTGCCAAAAGACCTCAATTTCATGCAAAAAAGAGACCGTGTTTACGTCGCAAAAGAGATGATTTGCGAGGCTGAATCCGATCCCACATTTATCGGAATTGTGGGCAGAAAACTCGTGGATTTTGCACGATGATAACGCACCGTCACACAGTGCCATCATTATTCGTAATTTGCAAAAAAAAATACCATCCAACAGCCACCGAATTCACCTGATTTGGCTCAGTGTGATTTCTTTCTGTTCGATCGAGTTAAAAAACCATTACAGGGAACGCGTTTCAGCAGCCGAGAGGAAGTAATGGAAAAATCGCAGGAAGCACTGATGGACATACCGAAAACCGAATATAAAAAATATTTCGAGGATTGGATCAAGTGCTGGCATAAGTGTGTTGCACTCGATGGGGATTACTTTGAAGGGGACAATATAGATTTAGATGAATAAACTTGTATTTTTAACTTGTAACTTTTTGATCAAGGTGGTATAAGAATGATACGCCATATTTACGGTGAAGTTAAAATGAATGGAATAAAGCGGAGAATTCGAAGTTAAATTTGGAGTACCTCAGGGCACTGTAAAAGTCCGGAACGGCTTCTCTTTTTTCCACTGATGAAATGCTATCATTAGCAATGGCAGACCTTCAGGCAACTCACAATACTTTAATCAAGGCGCTAGAAGTTAAGGGGTTACGAATCAGCCACACTAAGCCCGAACTTTTGCTTTGATGTTTTTCCGAACCCGCAAACGCTATTTATGACATCTGTTTAGTCGAGACATCGTACTGAAGTGCGAAAAATTCAAATACTCGTAAATAGGCTGTGTCATTAACCATAAAGAGAATTTCGATGGCGACGTAGCACATAGGGGTGGATCAAATGGAAGTACTGTTCAGGTGAGATACTTCTACGTGTACAAGGCTATCTAATTTGTTTAATAGATGCCGCTGAAGCCTGCACTAAATGCATTGTTCCTTTACTATCCGAAAGGTATTTGTATGACCTTTGCAAGAGGATTTGGTTCAGAAACCTGGTTGCTTAATGCCAAGTGCCTAGGTACTCATTTATACATTGTAGACCTATATATCTTTGCGACTGCTGGAGCAACGCTTATTACTCTTCACTTTCTACATTTCATTATGAACACCACAAATGTCTACCGCTTTGTGTTATTTATGGCATCTGACAGCGACATTTGTTTTTTTTCAGAGGGCTGTGGGTGCGTATCTGAAGTAAAAGAAAAAGTTTCAGTTGGAATTGAAGCAATAAACCTCAGCAGAAAAAGTTCTTTCTGCAACGAGAAATTGTCATTCCAATTACTTATTTATCGAACTTAAGGTCATCAATTTTGGAATATTTTTCATAAGTAGAAAGTCTGTCGGAGTCCATAAGCAATAAAATTTCAATAAAGCAGGATGCTGAGATTAGTTTAGCATTTTAAATTCTGGGAAATTGAAAACCTACTTTAGGTAGGTAGATAAACAAACAAATTCGCGAGCTTTAAAGCGGAATCAATTTAGTAAAAAACACTCGTTGTGGTTGTCCGAAATGTACACAAAAGCGTGTGATTTAAATTAGTGAGCTAATTCGTAAGCTAATAAGTACAAGTGCAAAAAACGAAGATAAGCTTGTTATGTGAACCCAGTACAGCACTATATCTAGATTTTGTTTTAACTATAGTGTTCTACGAGTAGCATTAAAATAATTCTTCGCATCTTCTTGATAAAGTCTATGTAATGTTCCATTTGTATTGCGTCATTGCTCTAGGGATCTTGCAGAAAAGAGTTTATTTTTAAGTATCACGACTTTGCACACATTTCTTAATAACAAAAACACCGTCATCCAACTAAAAAACAACCCCAAATTCAATTTTTGAATACACCCTCAAATGTCTGTCTGCATACAAGTATGTGGTGAAAATAATCCCACATTTGATTTAGTAGAAATTTATTTATAAATTAATTTACGTAAGCCCTATCACAAAACAATTTACTTATAATCTTGTGGATGATGTTTTTTCATTACCTCTGTGTTGGTTAGATTTCAATCGCATCACCAAAGATACGAGTACTATTATCTTACGTACGTGATAATTAGTAGAAATCAACCTGCCAGTTTTATTTTGAATGAAAATGCTGAATCTATTATCTTCCCTGCCTCATCTAAAAGTTGTCTAACATGGGACTTAGATTTGAGGCAGGTCTTGTTTATATCATAAATTAATTCAATTGAACCGGATGCATAACGTACATGTACAGTGGTGGTTAAAAACTGAAAGGCATCCAAAAAATGACCGACTGAGCAAATTTTTAGAATTAGTTTTTTAGAATTTTTTTTTTGGTTAAAAGCTATTTTCATAAGTCTTGCGGATTTTTTGAGGTTTAAGATTCCAAAAATGCTGTTCGGAAATATTACATACATTGACGAACGTTCCTATTTTCATTGAAAAGATGCAGTTGCCGCAGATACGCTACCCCAATCGAAGTTTGTGGGACTGGGAAATCATGGTCCAGAAATAGATCATTTTAAATTATATGTTAAAAGCCGAAATCATAGTCACATAGTACCTCCTTGGGCGATAACTATTATCCAATTATTATCTACCCAATGAAATTAACACAAGGGGCCTAGAAACTGAGCTGTATAACGATGCTGATGTTGACTTGGTAGTGTAGGGATATCTTAATATCACAAATATGTGCATAAGGCTGCAGAACTTCTTATGAAAAGTTTTACATCAATGCAGATTCATGCCTTTGAAATCGGTACTTTTGTCCTGGAATGATCTTAAATTCTCGACGTATTACAACTTAAATAGAGTTAAGCTTTTTTGGGAATCTTTTTTCCCTAGGTATTTCTGCAATATTTATCTGGCTATGAAAGATGACTTTGGAGAACATATGCAGTTTCATCAAGTTTGGAAAAGACACCACTTTCTTCGTGGAATACAACTTTTCATTTTATGTAAGCTAGCGATCGTATACCTCGTCTATAAGAGGTATAAGGAAAAATTGATCTCTAATGATTTAATACTTTTCAATTTTTCGTACCTTATTTATTAGGCCTCTCAATAGCTACAAACACATAAGTGTCGAATAGAGCAGGACATGCCCTTTAAAATGGATCATAGCTTGTAATCCAGGGAGTTAGGGTTTTGACTACCAGTTAGCCAATTATGATATGAAGTCAAGAACGTTGGTTTTTATCCACTGTTTTTGCTTTGTGAACTGAGTAAGAATGTTGTTGGTATATCCACGACGAACATTGGCGTACGTTGTTTGGCTCTTCACAACGACTTCCGTTACGTGTTGACTCCTTTTTCATAAAAATTAAAATCGTCAACGCTACATAGCATATAGTTACTAATGCGGGATGGTGACTACATTCAACTCTAATGATTTGCCCGTCAGTGAACAGATTTCATATTTCCCCGAGTACTGGCTGCTCGGATCTTTCGATTTTTGCTTCTATGTTTTAATCCGAATATGACTTAGGGTCCAGCTTGTCTATTGTATTCACCGTGTACCATTTTTGCAGAATTTTCATCTCCCACGAAAAAAATTTCTGCTTCACAACAGTTTTCTGTTTTGAGATTTCAACGCTTTGATGGCTCCCATCTTTTACAGTAAATAGACAGCCAGATTTTTTGCGGTCTCGAACTCTTCATGTATCCCCGAACAACTTCATAGTTCGATGCACAAAATTAGGAGTGATTTCGATCGGACGCAAGATCTGAAAATATTGCTTTTTTTCCTCGACAAAATTATGTTTAAACGACACACAAGTTATAGCATAAAACATGTGAATGCCTTCAATACTTCATGCACAATGAATGTGCTTAGCCATGTACTATTATTTATGACTATGCAATACTCACCTGGACAGAACTGAATGGGTCTGCAGGCGATGCGAAGAGGAACAAACAAATTAATGCTGATCTTTAAACAGAAGCTATTAAGTTTAAACAAAGTTTACGCTGTAAATGGACACCATACACAATGAGAAGATATAATATTACACCACTACGCTCTATAGTAACTGTTACAATCGTTTAAGAACAATTTTTAATCCAGGTCCTTCGAGAAGATCCAAGGATATGATATGGAAAAAAATGCGTACTGTCGTGCAATGTAGACTTTTATAGACTTTATCGAAATACACAGCTCCTACTTTTTTTTCTGTTGCAATATAGCACTCAGACAAATAACTAACCCATTGTACTCTTTGTAAGTTCCATTTAATAGAATCGTTCTGTCTTGCGAAGAAAGATGAATAAGCTCTTCAGTGATAATGTACCTACAATACTAGCACCCACAACGTCAGTGCCGAGTACCTGCAGCCTGATGCGGGCGTAAGCCGGACATTCGCAGAGGTAGTGCTCCGCGGTATCGTCATCACTTTCATAGCAAGCGTTGCAGGATATTGTATCACTTATGCCCAGCACATTTAAGTGTAGTTCCCCGTCACGATGTAAGTAATCAAACTGCAGTCTTTCCTGCTGAGGAACAGCAGGAAGGTCGCTGATCTCCTAGATATGTCGAGAAGCATTCGTTTGGTCTGCCTGCAACCTGGATTGTCATGCCATCTGTAGTTGTGCTCATATGAAACTATCAACTATCAATGGGAGATTAATCGAGGACGCAGGCAGACGCAACATAGGTTCGGGTCCTAAAAAACGATCCTTCGAACCTTACCGGGAAAGTTCGACGGTGATTTCATTTGATCCAATTGTGACCCGGGACCCAGGCAAAACTCAGTGAATTTAGCCTTCTGGCTGCGTTCAGTGATGTCTTGCATTCTTGAACTAGCATGCAAGACGTAAGAGTGTTCAGCAATGCTCTAAGCGTAGCTTAGCTATCGCTTCGCCCCCTCCACCGGTTCTTTAAAATATAGTTCGCTGCCATCAGAATTGCTTATATTTCCACTTGGAAGACAGGCGCAAGTTTTCCTAACGAAAAGTGAAATCTAACGTTGTTGTCCTCCAGAAAGGCACCAGCCCATCCTACTTCGGTTTTGGAGCCATCCGTGAAGGCCCGACTGCATTCTTTTCCTAGCTCAAATTCTGGCCGAAACCAGTCTTGGGCATAGGGAAAGTCGAAAGTATTTTTTCCGCAGTAGGAATTCTGGTGTCATTGCATCATAAGACAGTTGGCGCTCAAGATCATCAAAGTCCAGTCCGTGTTGTACCAAAGATCATATCTGTTTGAACGGAAGCTAGCTTGAGAGTGCAGCCCATGATATGAATATCAAGGCGAGGGAGATTCAACAAGGGGTGCAGAGCGGAGGCAGGTGTGCTAAGAAAATACCACACGCAGCCGAGACAGATGGTTTTTTGTAGACTGGTAAAAGCATTAATCACTTATTTCCGTGAGAGCTTAACCCCCAAGAAAACCGACGCACGACTATTTATTAGGTGCCACAAATGGAAGCTCTGTCTATTAAGCTCTGCCTCCAGTTACGTATATGAATTTGGTTGTGATTATTTTCACTTGATCATGCCACCTAAAGCATGGTGTTCGTTTGTACTAAGGTATAGATTAGGGTCGTGTGTTGATATTCATTGGCGCTTAATATGACTGAGACGTCTGAGCCGATGAGTTCTGCCTGATCTGATTGTACGATCCATTGTTGTATTTTCTCCTGGAAATTTTTTATGCAAGTTACTTATGACATCTATCTAGCATTTATTCGACCACTGGTTGCACTCTCACATAGAACTTTATTATTTAAAGGAAAGCATACAACTATATTCTGATTTGAAGTATATATTTGAACAATAGATTGCAAAAATCTCAATTTGTTAGGAAAAAACTAAAATTCTCTATCAAACGTTAAACGTGGTTGACGCATTATTGATCGAGGAACTATTATTAAAAAAAAAAACAGTTTTGACCATTTTTCAAACCGTTTGTTATAAATAGCAAAAAATCATTTGACATCAAAAACGCAGCGTGACCCACTCGGTCTGGTGACGCCAAAGCGTCAACAAATGGGGCCTCAACCCCGAAAATGAGCTTAAAAACATATCATTTTGAAAAGCTGTTTTTTTTTCTTGACTGACAGATATTATAATAGAGATAACTTTCAAACAATTTCATTTAACATTTGTTTGAAATTTATTTCATCATTTTTTGATAAATGTCTATGAATAAACTTGCACAAGAACAACGTAAAAATATGGCGTTCCTAGTTAAGGCAATTAAAGAACGGGCTCAATTTATTGCACAAAAGTTCACTGGTTATTGATCACAATTATTGAGCAGTGTTACGGGCAAACTATCAGTTATTATTTCTTCAGAAGTACGAGGGTGGATCCTTGAGTCCGTGACTTTAGGAATGAAAGCTTTTTTTTTTTTAGTATAAAAAAGCTTTTTATTTCTCAACCCAATCTTCTTTGAGCTCAATACACTTCGTCTAACGATTTCTACGCAGCTACGCACGTATGAATCAGTGTTTTGTCTTGATGAAATACCACATACTTCTTGGCCAAATGGTACCACTTTTCCTTCAAACAGTGTGAACCGGTCCAATAACTTGGCATAATATTCGCCGTTGAGTTTTTCCCTTTTGAAGATAATCGATGTCAATCATTGGCCGAAAGAACCTCCCGCCTTCGGCGACGATTCATCAAAAAAAAAATTACTGTTTTTTTTTTATAATTAGCGCGTGCTCAAGGTATTATTAGGATCCTTAAAATGTTTACACATGGCGCGGGCGGAAGAAACTAAAAAACTTAGGGAGGAAGAAATGAGAGGTACCGAGTGCTTCTGATTGTGGTTGTGTAGCATGGAACACTCCTTCGCAGTTGGAGATTCACGGGTTTCCATTTTCGCCAAAATTCACGCGGTTATCTGCTATCAGTTGCTGTCACGCACAAATTAAATGGTGCACCAAAAATCAGATGGTAGTAGACGGTGGCAGTGTTTTTCAAGTTAGAACACGGGAAATTCAAAAGCCATCGACTTATTGATCTCCGGCGTCATATGGACGACATTGATCCGGACTATATTTGGCCGCAACCGAATGTCGCTACGTGCTTTAATAAGGATGACAAAAATATCAAGCAGATCCCATGCACCTATCCCATCACAACTCGCTTATATTCAATTAGAACAAAACACCTAAATATGGTTAGTGCTCCTTTTTTATACTATTTTCATTAGTTTTCCGTTAATTAAAATAAATAAAGCCTATGAAATCACTGCGGCCCCAATCAGCTAAGCCGTTTGATAACTACAGCGGTCTTAAATATAACATCTTACTGCAAATCGCTTGAAATAAGAGGCTCATAGTGTCGTCCTAGATCGGAGAGCGAAATTTCGTTTCGCTCCCTATTTGAAAACATTCCCTATTCTAAGTGCTAAAACGCCACGTTGTTACGTCAAAACAAACAATTTAGAACATTCAGATTCTGCCTCTCCTGTGACATTTTATTAAATAGAATGCCTTCAGAATGTACTTCTCTGACGAATGAAATAATATTAACAACGAATAACAACAAATTTATTAGGTATCATAAGCACTATTGAAGCAAGTTAATAACCTAAGGACAACAATTATCATACCCTGAATTGAGTGAACGAAAACTCAGCAACCAATCAATCTAAACAAATCTTCTACAATATTTTGACCTACTGCTTCCACGAGTCATATTTTCAGTCATGACATCAATATGTCCAATGTAGACGGCAATTTTGTGAACTTGACTTATATACATACATGTCTGAACATCTGACTTTATGTCTTTCGTCTTTCAGAGAGGAGCTCTGACTGAAATTTGACATTTCGTGTATAAGGAGTTGTTTTCTGTTAAATGTAGTGGTGATCGTATTTTTTTTTTCCAGAATTGCCGAGATAAAAGGAGGAACTAATTTGCCTGTTGTCGCATGAACATCACGCAAAATGAAATGTTTTGACATAATTTGCCTAGTAATGACAGAAAAAAATATGCCGGACTAGATGTCAGTTGTTTCGTCTGACCTAATTTTGTCTGTAAAGTCTTTATCAATCAAGTTCGACATGAATTATTTGTTGTAAAGATTTCATATCTGTTCGATTGGGTTCGGTATGATATAAGAATTTCGTCTCGCGAACCTCAATCGAAATAACTTCCTCTACCTTGCAAATAAAAATCGATATCACAAACATACGAGTATATACAATATTTCTTCATCATGTATATTTCAATTGAAAACACTGTTTACCCTCATTTTATTTATTGATTCACACATGTTATCGAACTCAGTTAATATGAATATAAATTGAAATATCGATTCAAATCAATTAACAGACTCAATTGAATCATAGGGATCGTTTGAAAGATCAAGTTTACTTGATAATTTCTCCTGTGTGTAGGAGATAAGTTGTTGCGTCTCTCACAATGAATTGCGATCTAATTGCTTGAAGAATAACTCAATCAAACACCTCTTTGAATTCTAAATTTGTCGTGCCATATGTTAACGATCTAAGATCTAACATATGTCAATCTGCCGAAGTGCATATTGGTCGTGAATTTGAACTTAAGATGTCATAAATGGCATACGAGTGCGAATACGCCTCATTGACAGATGTGTGGCGTACATACTCGTACATACATTTGACAGGCGATATTCAGTGTGGTATTTTTCCTTATTGTCACCTGCATTTGGCTAATGTTTATCTTTCGTCTTAATGACGAAAATAGATACAAATTGAAAACAAAAACGGAACCATGGATTGAATATAGCTTAGTCATTGTGACAATAGAATTGTCACTTCCACTCTCTATTCTAATAAATTCCGAACATTTTCTTATACAATATTTGTTAATTCAAAGATTTTAGATTGCTCTTGGAAAATGACATGTCGTACTTTTTCAGTTTTTGTAATAAGCGCTCAAGGGATTTTTAGTACCCTTAAAATGTTTGAACACCACGCAGGCCACGGAAAGTTAGGGAGAAAAAGAAAGAAATACCAGTGCACGTTGGTCTTAAATGTTTGCAAGCTATAATGACTAGGTACTAGTAAAACATACTGATGAGCCCTCGGTATTCAAGTGTGTCAATTGACTGTGCAACATTGGCGTCACCTATGAGTGATAACTGGTGTGAATTCTTACGAGCTCCTGATCAGATGTCGATATTGTACTCCAATTTAGGGTGGATAAATGCCTTATATATTGAGGCCTCATCAGAGGGGATAAAGTATTTCTTACATCGCTTGAGGAAACCTAGACATTTCGTTGCATTTGTGACGTTATCGAATATGTGGTCGTTCCAACGTAGATTATCATTTACACGCATACGGAGAATGGAAAGTTTTTCGTTTCCCACTATGCAAGTGCCACTCATGGATAACGGCTGGATGTTTAAATTTCGCTCTAACGACAGGAGACCGCATTGAGTTTTGGAAGCATTACATTCCACTTCAATTAGTTATGCTGTTATTATCGGAATTTAGTGAGCTTAACATACGCTGCCGTTCCCGTTCTACAGCCAACGAGCAGGGTCGTGAGTCAGGGAATGTATATGAAAAGCAGAGAGTACTGTCGTTAGCGAAGGAATATATTGGATTAGAAGTAGCAGACAAGAGATCGTTAATGAAAATTAAAAAAGATTATCGGGGACAGAACGGAGCTCTGGGGCACACCAGCACTTATTTTTTGTGGGTATCGGACTTGAAACCATCCAACTTGAATTGATATCCAATGATCGCTGGTAGCAAAACCATAAATTGCAAAATTAACGGTTGGTAAGTAATAAATATGACATCATGCAAATTAGCTCTTATTTAATTGACAAGCTCCATGGAAGAAAAATATTACTTAATTATTCATGCAACTAACACATGATCCCATTTTTTATGGCGTTAACAAATTAGAGTTTTTGTCTTTCGATGTTATTCTGTTATTTCTGTTAAGTGACAAGTACTAGAAACCACCATAATAATTATACGTATTATACGTATTGAAAAGGAAAACTATGTCAAAATAAGCCAGCTGTTTGATTTTCTTATAATCCAGTATATTAGTATACTCGTACATATTCCTTTACAAGCAGCAGTACTACATATCTCATTTTCATATTCGAGAATGGATATTAAAAGTAAAAGCATAACTTTTTTTCTATAATTTACGCGCGCCTAAGAGGTTAGATATACCCTTTTACTGTTGCCGGGTAGCGGGCGGAAAGGTAGAAGGAGGAGAAAGGAAAATAGTTTTTTGTAGTGGTTTGAAACTCAGGTGTTTTTGGTTTCGATATTAGCTCTCCAGGGGTGGGAGTGCGGTTATAATTCGCACTTGTTTTTTGTGTTTGAAACTCTACAACAGCCAAATCTACGTGTCAGTGTTATGCCTTCACACGCAGAATTTTTCTGACTGAGTTCAAATTAAACAATTGAAAAACTTGAGAAACTTTTCATGGGTGGATTCGAACCTTGACCCTCCGAGTGAGAAACGATTGCTAGTACCACTATACCACGGACACCCCTTATTGGGGAACTACAAATGGAATGTCTCTAAAGCGTATTTAAAACACATAGTCATTATCCACGAATGGCATTGTCGAAACCGAAAAACTTTCCGTTTTCGGTATGTGCCAATGGCAACTTAGGTTGTCCGTAAGCGATGTAAGAAATGCTCTGATCTGACTTCACTATATAGGGCAGTTATCCGTCAAAATTGGATTGCAATGTTCACATCAGGTTAGGTGCTTCGAAGACCTCGCCACACTTGCTTTTTATGATCCAAAACCATGCGATAAAACTCATAGGCGTAGTCAACTGACACCCTCAAACACTGACGTAAAGTTTATTGCCTTACCTTGTTCTATCACTTTTTTACCATGAGTGGGCATCAAAATGTTCAGTAGCATTCCTTCCAACCCTCAACTATATCACCCATCTCGTTCATTTCCTTTACTTAGTAGTCATTATAATCTACAAATATTCAAAATCCACGGACATCGGTATCTCTCTTTTGTTTTTCCTTAATTTCTTTTTGCTCGCGTTGTAGGTAAACATTATGAAGGCGTACGAAAGTATACGTAAAGGTTTTCAAAAATACTGTAACAAGCATTGTTTGTTACATTGGTTTCATATTTATTACAGTCCACGTACTGTACTTGGTTTCTCTTGCGTTTCCGAGTCACTTTCTAAGTTGATCGGGCGAAGTCTCAATCCATCCACTTCCTCTTCAGAACATAACTGGCAATCATTAACTACGAAATCACATTTGCTTGCTTTTTTCTTTTTGTAAATTCAAAGTGCCTTTGCTGGGTCAATGTTCGGCCGGAGCTAGTTTTGAGAATATCAAAAGTACTCGTATATTCGATATTTGAGCAGACGTTAAATTGTTAGCGTCATTGTTGGAGAAGATATTCAGATAAGACGGAAATCTATGCCGCATAGTTTGCATAGATTCCGTTGCGACTAAAAATTAAAACCTACCTTTTTTATTTAGAAATTAGTTTTCAGTGAATTTAGTTTGATTTAAGCATTTGAAGAAATTTTTATTCGACAAAAATAAATCTAGTTTTGACGCAAAGGAGTAATTTTTATGATCTAGATCGATTTTACTTTTTTAAGGTTTTCTTTTTATTTAATGTATTTGTTTTTTATTTCTATAGAAAAATAGTTAAAAAGAATATTGTGAACGTAATTGTTTCAGGTTTTTAATTGCAAATGTGATGGCTTTTGTGTCTCTAACCTTAAAAAGTACAACACATTTTGAAATCCTGCGAAATTTGTATTCATGTACAAGTTCAAATTTTTAGTTTTGATATATATTGCCATGTTTTGCTAAGTTTTATAACTATAGATATAATCATAGGTATTGAGCTATTGAATTAAGGATGGAAACTTATTTTTCGATATTTTAGCATTTATTGTTGTAAAAATAAGACTACACACTACTACTACAACATTCAAAACAGCCTTTGACCATTTTGTTACAGGCATTTTAGCAAGGCAAACTACTCAGGAAACAATTTTTTTTAGTTTATGAGGTAAAGTAATACTTCTATGCTTACAATAAATATACTAATCAACTTAAAGAGATTAATTTTGATAAAACTTTTGAAACTAAAAGTTAACACTGGACACTTATTTCGATAATTAAAACATTAATCATCATCAGTCACATATCTTCAATTATAAGGCACCAATATAAGATATAGGCAAAGACGGGAAGTCTTATCTTCAAAAATAAAAAAATAAAATACATACGAGGGTTGTCTGAAAAGTTTCCGACCGAACAATGATACAAGATATTTTTTCTCAAATTTCTTTTTTTATTTTTCTATATTGTCTCCTTGTAACTCTACACTCTAACTTCTCCCAGCGATGCTCCCATCTCTCTAACCCGTCCAAATAGTACTTGGTGCTTTTCTCTGCAAAATAATTGTTCACGAAGGTGATTGCCTCCTCATTTGACGAAAATCTCTGTCCTCCGAGTGCAGTTGTTAGATGAGGGAACAAAAAGAAGTCGCTTGGGGCTAGATCTGGTGAATCAGGCGGATGGTCAAGCAGTAATTCATGGATTTTGTATATTGTAACTAAATTGGTTGACAATTTAAAAATCAAAATATTTACCCATCCATTTTACAGAACTGCAAAATTAATTTGTGTACAATCAGATATGGTCAGTTAAAAACGTATTGGTGCAAGAATATATGGCCAATTTCGTATTATCCAAAGTTGCATTAATGATATAATTTTTTTTTTGTTCGTCTTTTAATTCTCAAATTTGTGAACGTTTGAAGCTGGCCATCCACTATCACTTACTCGTACAAATGGTAGTCCTGGTATGGGCCATTCATGAATGACAGTGGTTGGGGCTGGTCTTCAGAGTGCGCATTCATGAGTTAATGGATCCAAAAATGTTTTTGTTTTTCTTACACATCCCACATTGCAAGACTGTCATTCTAGTAATATTGACTGCCTGATAGGGAAGTTCTTGCAGTCACTTCGAAAATCGAAAATGAACATTTTGTGATGTCTTTACGTTTTAAGTTGTCTATAGTGCTTGTGTGTGTGTGAGAGAGTATGTATGTCCGTATGTGTCAACTTGGCTCACGACAAATAGTGCTATCGATTTACATTTTTCTTAGATGATGTGTCTTTATGCCGAATCGTCAAATCTAATTAATAATATTTAAATTAATACAAAAAAACATACACAAAAGACAATTAATTTTTTCTTAAATAGTAGAGGACTCTTTCAAAAATTTTGTAGTAGTAATCAAAATCAATTAACATAGTACACATCGGGCCAGAAACTTCTCAGTTATGCAAGAAATATTAGCAACTTAGAACCGCGACCGCGGTGCAGCCTACAATTTCGTTGAAACAAAGTATGCCATACCTGACCTTAACTTTTCAACAAAAGTGAATTATTTTTTCTTTAAATAGTATAAGAACCTGTTTCATAAAAGGAGATTTGTTACTGAAACATCAGACTAACGGTTCTTTTACTTTAAAGCCTAAAACCACGGTTAGCAAGACTAGTTACAAATCTTACAATCTGAATAAAGGTTATTGTATACAAACCAAGGCCTAAAGTTTCAAGACAGGCTGAAGTCTGTACACCAATTACGTATTAAAAGAAATATATTCGAAATTGAATTAATTGAAGCTTTTGACTAAAGTTCTGTAACTTTTTTCCAATTCATTTCAAACAGATGCGCAGTAGTTCTGCTCGCATTACTGCGTGCAGTAACGCACATGAGACACACGTCCAGTAAAATGTAACATTTCATCGCATTGAATTTTGTTGTTGTTCCTCCATATTCATCAGTGTATTTTTTGAAAAAATATATATAAAATTCCGGTCTAAACAAACTGCCGTTTTCAAATTACGTCAAATGACATAAAATTGACTAAATTGTACTAATTTGTCACTCTGTTACAATACATCGGGTTTTGCAGTAAGATTAGAATTTTCGATATACGAGAATTGCAGCAACTCGTGCGGTGCAGTAAACACGTTGCTTAACAATGTTCTCTAATTTTGCTGAACGAGTTCTACTGTACATGTATTTTAGGCCTAACTTTGTCTTCCTCGGCGGAAAGGAGATATATACACCCACCTGCCACACTTCTTTTTCTTCTTTGCTTTAACAAAACCTTTCAAGCTTAACCTGTTTTTTTTGACCATTTTCTGATTAACTTTCTACTACAATAGGATATGAAACACCAAACACCATTGGAGACTTTATCTTGGCGTGACCAATTGATCACAGCCATTTTACTCGTAGCTAGTTAATTTGTATTGGTCTGTCAACGTCAGCGAGGATAGGGAGTTTTGGGGCGATAATGTATTTCCATTGAAAGGGATTTCCGAAATGTTGCAGGCGAAAAGAATTTACAGGGACCACAATAAAAGAACCATAAGGCAATGAATCCTTCATCCAAAACCTATATTTACGTTTCTGCTCAATTTGCTTTTTGTGACAAATATTTTTCTGAATAATTATAAAACTTCTATTTCACAAATTTAAATTTAAATTGTACAAGTTACTGATGAACCTGCTGTTTCTAAAATTGGAACAAATCTGAGGTGTATCATATGGTATAAGTGAAATATAATACGATCCCGCCGTGATCGTCAGTGGTTCACAGCATCTTAATGGTTTCGTCGGCAATATGATACGTACCGCCATCCTGCTGGAAACAAATATCGTCCAGATTAATGACGTCCACATTTTGGATGAAATAATCGCCGATCATTCTGAGGTTATATTGTCCATTGACTGAAATCCGATCCCTGACCTCATTTAAAAAAAATAAGCGCTGATAATGCCACCAGCGTGAAGACCACACCAAATACACCACTTGTGTGTCATTGACAATCTGTATGCACATTACGTTGACGTGTTGTTGGCTCTGAGTCATTTGGAGCTTTATTTGAAATTCATACACAACGGGTCGAATAGCGAGCGTGGCTCTTGAGGGCAGCGAAAAATCACATAATCTTTCATATTTTTCGTGAATCAAAGACCAATTTTTAAAATAAGTTCGAAAGATTCTGGCATTCTTCTGGCTTAACTTTATTCATGGTGATTTATCACCAACAATGGCAACACAGTTTGAAAAATATTCCTAATGAAAGATCTACAAGTCGAAAAAAAGTAAACAAAACTATTTAATTTTTATATAATTTTTAAAATGGATACTAGTACGAGTAGATATTGTGTATATGTGCAATATGTTATTATCAATAGCAGTGTTATCAAAAATATAGTGTATATAGCGGATTTTATTTTTATTTTAATACATGTCCCCAATGGTTTCATTTGACAAATATCACTTGAGCAGTCCATGATTGGCTACCTATACACATGTTCATAAGTTCGATGGCCGATGACGGCATGAACTTAGAATTGACTTCACTGCTAAACTTTTCGAAATGCAATGTTATTCCCATAGTCCATCATGGATTTAGCTAAAAGAGAGTTACGGTCATTGAAGATAACTAACCATCAGCATGGTCAGAAGGGTTTATTTATTGCAATATCTTGAACTTGCGAATGTAGTTCAATTCCTAATCAAAAATTGTACACATAATTCGTAAAGTACAGACCGTAAAAATTTTAAACTTTTTCACACTACTAACACCGGTAGCCAAAATTCGAATCTGCGTTTCAACTGGCCCTTACAGAAGCTGATTCCATATTTCGAATCCGAAAGCTCTACGAGTATATCAGTGATCCATAGTTTCATATTTTTCTTTGCAAAATTTGTGCATGAATATTGAAACTAAAGCCGTCAACACTTTTACCTGAGGATAGACAGAGAGCAAAACTTATATGTAATCGAAACAGCAGCGCATTAAGGCCAAATGACACTAAAATCTACAATATCTACTATAAACAGGACTAAAGTAGCTGTGTACGTGGCAAATCTGATTTTTTATTGGCAAACAATTTTAAAAATCTTGCCAAATGTTTTAACGAAAATTATAATATTCCGTGCGAAGTCTTAGGACTAAATACTAAAATGACCGTCAAACTGTATTGCTGTAAGAGAACAAAAAAACTTCAGACTAAAGAAAATGGATTGGAGCATTCATATAAAATAGCAACGTAAGTATGCTCAGAAAAATTGTTCATAAATTCACGTTGCTCTAACGCGCATATTTTCTGACGTAAGAAAGACAACACACCGTGACAGCTAAGAGTTCAGGGTTATTAAAAGTGGGGCGCTATTGGGCAATATTTTAAAAATAATGCTGGTTCTTCCAATAAAATCATCTCTAGCGAAGACGCTCATTTTCAGCACAACATGTCACTTATTGGTGCGGATTTAGGGCTAGAGTCATCATCGGACCATTCTTCTTTGAAAATGCGGCTGGTCAGGGAATTACAGTTAAAGGTATTCGATATCGCGACAAGGTAATCCAGTTTTTTGTGCCTAAATTGCAAGATATGGATGTGGGCGACAATTGGTTTCAACAAGACAATGCCACATTACAGCCGAAGAAAGAATTCAATTCTTGCATGAGTCATTTCCTGCTCGTGTAGTTTCCGGTTTTAGTGATGAAACGATAATGCGATTTAGTGCCGATATGCTTTTCTATCAATACTATTTATGAATCAATAAAAAATTATTTTGTTTTATTAAAAACCTGTGTTTTCTATTAAACTTCTTGTGTGAATATTAGGACACCCTTTAGTTCTCAGCTGATATACGAGTTCCCTTTTGAATTGGTTAAGCCTGGTTTGTTTTTTTTAAATCATTTCAAACAATGATTTTTTTTTTTTTTTTTTTTTTATAATGAGCGCACGCTCAAGGGGTTTGTGTACCCTTAAGGTGAGTGTTCACAGCGCGGGCAAAGGAAATTTAGGGAGGAAGAAAAGAGAGGTACCGATGTACATTACTTTTAAATGTTTGCAAGTTATAACGACCAGGAAACACAGAGATCGGCAGAGCATTCCATAAGCCAGTTGTACGGCTTAGGAACGAATCACGATATTTTAGAGTACGTCCGAAAATAGGCTTGAGGGTATACTGATGAGCATTCATAGCGAGCCCGGTGTTACGGTTGAAAGTTTGAATGGGCGGAATGCTACTGGCGATTTCAGTGGAGCACTGATGGTGGAAATAGCTATAAAACAAAGTGAGACAGGAGACACTACGTCGGTGCTCGAGCGTGTCAATTGATTGACTGGTATTAGTATCATCAATAAGTTTTATCGCACGGTTTTGAATCCTATCTAGCAGGTGCAGAGATGTTGTAGGAGCACCTGACCAGATGTGGGCATTGTACTCCAATTTTGGGCGGATGAATGCCTTATATATTGAGGCCAGATCAGAGGGGGTAAAATATTTCTTATATCACTTGAGGAAACCTAGACATTTCGCAGCGTTTTTGGCGACATCGAATATGTGGTCATTCCAACGTAAGTTGTCATTGACACACATATCGAGAATGGAAAGTTTTTCGGTTTCGACGATTCAAGTGCCATTCATAGATAATGGCTGGGAGTTTAAATTTCGCTTTAAAGACAGGAGACAACATTGTGTTTTGGAAGCATTAAATTCCACTCTGTTGATAGTTCCCCAATTGGTTATGCTGTTGATATCGGAATTTAATGAGCTTAGCATACGCTGCCGTTCTCGTTCTACAGCCGAAGAGCAGGGCCGTGAGTTCGGAAACGAATATGAAAAGCAGAGAGTACTGTCATCAGCAAAGGAATATATTGGATTAGAAGTAGCAGACAAGAGATCATTAATGAAAATTAAAAAGAATGTCGGAGACAGAACAGAGCCCTGGGGCACACCAGCATTTATTTTGTGAATATCAGACTTGGAACCGTCCAAGACAACTTGAATTGAACGCTCCGAAAGGTAATTTCTAATCCATTGAAGAAGAGAGTCGTCGATCCCAAATACACGCATTTTCGACAAAAGAGCTTGTTGCCAAACTCTGTCAAATGCCTTAGAAATATCAAGTGCACCTATCTTGCTCTCGCCAGATTGATGTACGCTTTGGTTCCACTTTTCGGTAAGACATGCCATCAAATCACCAGTCGACCTGTTGCTACGAAAACCATATTGCCGTTCATTGAAAAGTTTTCGTGTTACGAGATATTTCGTGAGCTGACGATTGATCAGCGTTTCCATGACCTTGGAAAGAAGGGACGTAAGTTCAATGGGTCTGTAGGAGGAGGGGGAAGATGATTCGCCTTTTTTAGGGACGGGCTGGACAAATGCTGTTTTCCATCTGCTCGGGAAGAGTCCTAAAGAGTAGGATTGGTGAAAAAGCTTACGCAGTGGTTTTGCCAGCGTGGAAGAACACCTCTTCAGAAGAAGGGGAGATATACCATCTGGACCAGCGGATTTTAAGCTGCAAGACCACATCATGGAAACAAAGTCACAGAATTTGAGACATCTGAGCAATCCCAATTCTCAACCGGTTACAGTTTGGTTTAATTTTTCAACTAAGCGAGTTGCAGCTGTCGAAGTTTTATAGACATAACATCCATCTGCTTATCCACAATACGAATATATGGATTGATTTTTATTCAATGACCGGTCGATTGCAATCAGAACTCTTTCATATTATACAATATAACGGATAACTGAAAATCATTTATATGACTCTTGACTAGAAACAAAGTTGATAAAATATATCTCATAGTGAAGTAAGACTTATATCTACCTCCTGGAGGCTTGTTAATGAATAGGGATCTATGCCTATGTTTACATACAATTTTTATGTTCATGGCTATAAGGCAATAAGTTTTCAAACAATATGCTACTGAGTCTCTTTCTCGGACATACGAGTAGTGCCGAGAATGAGATTTGTGAAATCGGTTTTCGGGAGCTGAAATACTGCCGGTACAGAAACGATTTGATAACATTTTTGCGATCGAAAGTTACACAATGAGCAACCTGTAGTATCTATAATTCAGAACTTACTCCAAACGCCATAACCGACAGGCTATGGCAGTATATACCTTAATTACTGTGAACAAATGTATTGTATTTATAAAAGGACTGGCTTGCTTCCTTCTGGATTGAATCACGTCAGTGGATTCCGTTACTGTGTCCTAAAACCCATTACACAAGGAGGTCTGTCGGTGGATTGGTATCTGTTGATATCCACCGTTTTCACGCTTTAAGGAACAAAATATTTTTCGAAGGGATGAGCCAATAGGACTGAATTCTACTATTTTTATTACTCAAAAACCTTGACCTGTTGTTAGGTCATTGGCTTTAAGTTGGCCAATATGCTGAAAAACATTGAATTATCATAAACATGTGCTAAGATCTATAGGTTACTGCTCAGCTTTTTACTTATGAAAAAAAAAAACAAAAAAACAAAAAAACAAAATGTGATTACAATTCTATAATTCGTGCTGAAATTCTTAAGGCTTTGATGAAAGCAACTTGTTTCTTGTGCAACAGAAACATCCTTTTGGTGTAATGATGCTTCCAGTCATTGATAAACTGGGATAAGCATCCCCATTCTGAAGTATAGAAATTAGTAATAGGCACATGCCTTTCTTTCTGTCCAGGTTTAAGAAACTGAGTCTATTTTAAATCAACTATGTAATCTTAAAAGACTTGAGAGTTTTAGGAATATGATTCCACAGTTGATTTATGATTGCTCAAAATGATTCCTTTGTTAAGAACCATTCTGCAGCAGAACCTAAAACTCTTTCACAATGAATCTTGGACTCTGCCAATAATGTTTTGTCATGTCTCAATCTACGAACTACATATATAATGTTGACTTATCTTTCTAACTTTCTCACATTGGTGCCACTTTCGGGAGTTGGGAGCAAACCTTCATCTATAGGAATAGTGACAGAAAAATTTGTAATTTGCGATAAGCTGCGGATATAAGTTTTATCCTCAGAGTAACCGAGTTTACCCGAAGAGACCCGCTACAAACGGTCTTTTGTACGATGGTTTTGCAAGTTAGCGATGCTCTCCTTGACTAAGAATGAACTAATTAGCATACATCAGATATCTCTTCTTTTTGGCAGATCTGAGAATTCTCACTGATATATTAAATCCAGCGAATGAAACGGATCCCTTACCTTCAGATTTGTATGAATAGCGTATTTGCGGAATAGATTCATGCGCATGTCATGACTAACTAAGTAAATGTTTAGAAGTGATAATTACTACAAATAAATGGCGCCCAACGTGAGGCGTGAGCATGATATTTTCAGAAAATTAACACTTCTTGTTTGAGATGTCTATGATCTAGTTATTGAAATTAAAACCGGAGCACGTTTTCTTAGATTATATTTCACAGCTAAACTTTACAAAAATTTTGGCAGAAAGAATTGCTCATTTAAATCGATCATTTCATAACATTTTGTGGTTCTATTTGGACTACATTTTGCCGTTTAAGCCCTACCTTTTATTCAGATCATGTTCAGTTAATAGTTTTGACATTTATTTGGATTAGATAAATTTTGAAAATCTCTATATTGATGGATAAGTGAAACGATATACTTGTAATCTTGATATGGAACATTTCGGGATGTGATTTGCTACCACATTCATACAGTCACCACCCACTTTGGTGCAGTTCAATTTTCTGACCCTAAAAGCATCCACTCTACCGACGAAACCAAAAGTGAATCACATATTGTTCAACGTCTTATGACATGTTCGAGGAAGCACATGGCTCAACAAATATGAATACGGTTGGACTTATTTATATTTATAAATATTAGCACAACAAAAAGGAAAACAAAAAATAAATTATTTAACATGTGTCACACTTCCGACAATCCAGAATGCAGATTCGATCTCATTGCTTCTGCGACAGTAAAGCCCAGATGTCTCCTCAAATGACTGGAGTCTCCTAGTAACAAAGAAAGTCACCACAAAATAGCCAGCGAGATAATTAAATGTCTTGTGTTCGTCGTGCCTTCGTATAGTACATAGAGTAGATAGATTTTTGTTTTCTGTTCGCAATTTTCCATTAAAAAACCAATACATACAAAACCAACCCCGTCAGGGTATATAAATATATATATATGGTGTATTATAGATAACTGCAAGTAGGGGGTGTAAATGAAACACAGTGTCTTTAAGCTTGCAAGTCTTGACTGTTTTGGTTTATTGCCGGAGGAGGATTAACTGAAATTTGAATACGCTTTAGCTTTTCGGATCGAGACGGTTTTTGCTTTGCAAATATTGACAACACTCCCACTTTTTTTTTTGTGTTGTTTGGATTCGTTTTATATTTGTTTGCTCAAAGGTTAGAATGTACGTACTGAGTTTTCTTCTATTTATTCAGACTATTAGAATATTTTTTTTCTATAGGTATCTGTACTTGTGCAATAGATACGAATTGTGAATATGTAGTGAATGCTGGTAGCGTGGATTATTTATGTATTTATTGCAATGCCATTGAATGAGTATTGGCTTAGGCTTTCCATTTTTTCTTGTTTCTTAGAAGGTAGAGGGTTGCAATTGATGAGGTCACATCGCGCCATGCGTCGTCGGCTGTGGGGAACCTTTTAATTGTATCTGCGCCCTGAAAATTTCCAGACAATTTTTTTCTTTATTATGATGAAAAATTCATTCGATCTGTGAGTACCACGTGTTTCAAACAACCCCTATCTGTAGAGGCGACCGTGTAAGTTGACTAGTGGTAGTGCTCTGTGCCTTCGATAGTGATTGTCGTGGTATAAAACATTGATACTGCAACAATTCGTGATCAGTTTTAAAGGGAGATCTCTAGTGGTTGCGTTTCTAATTTGAATATGTAAATTTAGTTATTAGTGAGTTTTTGTAAATTTTTTTTTTCCTGAAAAGTTTTGTGTTCTTCATTTACTTTGCTATGAAAGTCTGATTTGAATTTTTGCTCTCATATATAATTATATTTAATTTTGTTATTTTACTTATACAAACAGTATACCGTAATTTTAATTTTAATTTTAATCTCATATAAAAAAATGTGTGAACAACGTGACAGAATCGCTGAAACTCAAGGTGTGTTGATTTTACGAGCTAAGAATTAGAATTTTTGAATTTGGTTCTTTGAAAAACGTATAAAAGTGATTTCTGGATGGTGAAGTGTCTTGTACTTTTTGTTTTTTTTTTTTTTTCTTAAATATAAAAAGACGTTAGAATTGTGAGAATGTCGGTATAAGGTTTTTTCCTAAGTGATGTTGCTTCTGTTAGTTCTCATTTGGTTGTGATAATTCATTGATTTTATAATTTAAGCGGTGGTTTCGCATTTCAAAAAAGCATTGTTTATTTGTTTTAAATGTAATTTTAAATATTAAATATTCGCTTACTCCATTACTTCAACGTTTTATGCTCATAATTGTTTTTTTCTTTTTTTTTGTTCTTGAACAATGTCTCCTAAAAAATCAAGACATTTGAAAAAAGAAACTATTTTCCATTAATTATCTTAGAGGAAAGTAGGCTAGACCAAAGTTGTGCGTGTATTATTCACACTGATTCATGAGTTCCGAAATTAAAGGAAATTAAATTTCTAACAGCTCAGTGTTTTTCTGTAAAATGTGAAATTTTTTCTTTTCGTGAAAACAAAAAATTAAGATTCCAAAAGAAAAAATAATAACTTTCGATTTGTTTTTTGTTTTCATTTTTAAAATTTAACTTAATGTATTCTACATTGTCTTGTTTTACATCTGTCTCAAATTCTCATTATATTCAGTGTTTACCATACTGAATTAACGAGAAAAATATTCTATTTTTGTTTTTGTTTTTAGATCTTTTATATTGAGTATATTGAGTAGACGAGCATTTTTTACAAATTACTTTCTTAACCGTTGAAATATACATATAATGTGTATGCTTACACCGAATACGGCGTATTTCTCCCACATATCTGCTACTGCACTGCTACCCTCAGCTCTATTTTGGATCACCTCATTGGTATGGATATGAGTTGGCTAAAGTTTTTGCATTTAAGTGATCCTATTAATTTTCTTTCGGTCCCTTCCTCGAACTTCGGTTAGAGCTTTCGCCTCTATTGCGGTTTGAGCCCTATTTACTGAAGACCTTCGTAAAACAGGCAAAACCAGCTAATTTGCTCAGGTTGAAGTTTCTAAAATAGCGTTTTTTTATGTGCAGCGTTCTATGGTTCCTATTAGATCACATTTTGTCATAATCGCTGTCATTTTCTTGTCGTATATAACAAATATCACATGGAGTATAATTTATGGGCTTAGAAGTTTGGAAAAAACGCAATTCCAAGTTTCTGGCGGTTTTATCTAAATATTCAGAGTTGTATGTCAACATCGTTGCTTATAAAAAAAATTCTAGCATCAGCGAAAGAATAGAAGTCTTTCCGGACTCGTCTATGTTTTACTTCAATAGATAATCTTGCAGAACATCAAAAAACAATAGTTCTTGATGTAATCGGATTTTAAATAGAATTTGACCGCTTTAATGTCATCGCCCACATCGCTTATCATTCTTATATCTAGATGTTGATCCACAAAACCGCATTAACCACCATGGAGTGTAATAAGAATTCTCTAGTATATTATAAATATTCACCAGTCTGTATTTGTTGCAATTCTGCTCTTCCTCCACTTGATAAGCATTCGATGGCCTCCCATAATTGTTTTTAATAAAATAAAGATTTCCGTTTGTAAAATCGGCTTCCGTAAAATCTGCCATTTTCTCTTTGTTTATCACAGTTGAATGATACTATGCTAGAGTTCTTCGTTAAGTAGCGCCTTTAAGTATTCTTTTCATCTATTACAAATTTCATTGTTCTCCGTAAGCGAGGGATATCAGCGTTTCTACGTTTGCGTCTCTGCAGTTTTTTCCTTCATTGTGCAGCAGTCGTTAAAATATAAGTTCATTTGTCCGTGCTTCAACTTTGCAATCCTTTTATCACTTGTAGCCTGCGCATAAGTTGAGTGCTTATTTCTTCTAACCTCCCATTAAATTACACTACTACTATCGTATGTGGTATGGCTAGCACTTTTTTCCCTTCTTTTTTGCAATTGTTACGCTACTGTACGCTTGAAAGGCTAACCTTTTTTTCTTTCCCGCCATTTTTGTCTCATCATTGCATTACCACGTTTCCTTATTTGTATGGAGTCGGGCGAGGCAATGTTTTTGCAGTACTCTTACATTCCTTATTGTTTTCACATATTGGTTAATGGGATTTTGGAGCTATTCTCGTAAATATAGTGCAGAGAGTTGGCCTCTAGACTAGACTTTTTTCATCAAGACAGAAAAAGCGCGCACTCTCGTGTAACATATCGCATAATTGGGGTAATTGTTTATTGAGATCACTGACATTGTAATTTACTTTCGAGTCACGAAATAATCCACTTTTATTAGGTTCACCCTATTATACAAGACCTTATTAGGATAGAATTTGACTTACTCCGACTCTGATGTTTCATACAAGCGAAAGAGACAACGGCAACACTATAGTCTGGGTGAAGTGGACTAGTCAACGTGTTGTAATTGAGATGTGGCTTCAGGCCAGGAAGTCCACCATCGACCAAATATTCACACTACGGCAGATCTTGAAAAAAAACCTATGAGCGTATGACAGCGTCTATAAAGACTCTACAGAGCTGTACAGTTTGGCATTTCGGCCAAACTCGTCCGTTTTTGCACGATGACGATGGAGAAGGCACGCTGCTTCATCAAGGTCGGCAAAGACCTTTGATGTCGAAAAAGGATTTAGACAAAGCGGTGCACTGTCATGTGATTTCTTTAACATCATTCTAGAAAGAATATTGCAAAACTCATGCACACAAGACCCACAATCTTTCAAAAATTCGTCCAATTACTCGTATACGCAGATGATAATGACAAAATCAGAAGAAAGTTACGCTTTCGCGAGTATTGAGACGGAAGCGGGGAAGATGGATTTAATGGTCAGCGAGGGCAAGGCCAAGTATATGTTGTCAACCAGAAAGGACCGTCGTCTCGGATAGATTATCATTCTCGACAGACATAACTTTGAGGTAGTTCAGGGCTTTGTTTACCTAGGTTCCGCTATCAACTTAGATACCAACACCTGCACTTTATATTGTACTCGTAAGACCCAAATAATACCAGTCCTGTCTATGTACTGTATCAAAAATGGATGAGAGTGATTGGCTCCTTTGAGACGTAATTTTCGGTCCCGTCTGCATAGACGGTGAGTGGAGTGACATCGACTTAGCCAGAAGAGTGAAGGTCCAACGACTGAGATGGCTGGGTCATGCAGAGCGGATGGACACCAATGCTCCGGTCCGAAAAGTTTTCGAATCCACCCTCCAGGAACAGCGCAATAGAGGAAGACCGCGAATCAGGTGGCGCTCGCAAGTTGAAAGGGACATCAGCCAACTTAACGTGCGATACTAGAGGCAGCTGGCTAAATATCGAGCTGGTTGGAGACGGTTGTTGCTTGAGGTCTAGGTTCACTTCGGATTGTAGCGCCACCTTAAGTAAGTAAGTAAGTGTGACGGAATATCACTAAATATCGCTACATATAGCGTAATATTCCGGAAAAGAAATGTATGGTAAAACAGTCAACGAAATTAATCCAACTTTAATTGATGCAAGGCCAATATGTATCTGAACCACAACCTATCTGCACATAAGGCACATCTATGGATATCCCAGATGCCACAATGGTCAAAAGAAGTCGCCAGAGCTTTTACTAATCGGATATATGTACCTCAACCTCTTATCAACCACTTAATAATCTGGGTCATGCGGTGAAGATCAGTGGCTGTCAGAAATTCCGCAACTGATATACCTGATTTCGCTTAAGCACACCCTGAAACTTCTAGATTAATTAAAAGCATAGGCTGTAGTTAGAAAGAAGATGTGCTACTTTAGGAATATCATCCGGAAGTTTTACGAAATTCTAAAATTCTAAAAGCAACAAATAAATCAATAAGACCTGAACAGGAACCCTTTAGGATGGACAAGAAAATTTATTAATATAGCCTCAGTCAGTGGTGGTGATATGGTAAAACAATTTCTGCAAGCTGTTTAACCGGTGGGCGATTAAAATTCTCGTATCAATCAGATGGCACCACTCAACTTTAGCGGAACGTCGCTTGGGTAAGAGCGTACACCAATTCATTTCCGAGATTTGATTGGAGAAAAGTACCTTGAATGGGACCTCAGTATCATTTCCACAGATCTAGAAGATATGAGATCTTCCAAACAGCGTTAACTATAGGGCCATCAATTTCCTTAACATCGCATAGAAGATCTTATGGGTTCACATAATACGGCAGGTTCTGAAACCATTTCTCAGCGATCTGATTGTCTCAAATAATGCAGTTTAGGCCTGGTATGTCCACAGTTGGCCGAAGTTAGGTTGTAGAGAAAACCCAAGAAATTCAGTCCGATATTCATCATCTCTTGAACGATTTCAGGTAGAATATATAAAAATGAACTGTACTGAGCCATGTTTCGCTTCATAGTCCCGCCAAAATCCACGAATTTTGAAGAATGACGATGGCGAAAGCTCGCTGTCCATAAAGGAAACAATCTTATCGAGATCTTTGATGTAAAAAAAGACAAGGTGATGCGCTGTCATGCGTTGACATATTTAACATTACTTGAACAAATTGCACGAGACTCACAAGGCAACAACAGAGCCAGAATTACTCAAAAGTTATTACTAAAATATGTTGACGACATTGATTTCATTGGCAGAATGTAGTGATTTGCCACTTGTATGCCTACACGTATTGAAACTGAAGCGGGACGCACAACGTCGGCGTATAGACACAACGTTAAAATAGACGGCGATAACTTTAAAATTGGAGATTTTGTCTTGCGAGTGTCAGCTTATGGGTTTGATATTTCTCTCTCATTGGTTTCTTTTCATATATTTTCTTGTAATCGTTGCATTGGCGACATTGGTCCTCCTTCGGGAATGAATAAAGTTTGGTTGGAAGTATGTAAATGTACAGAGACTCTGGTTGCAAATTCTATAACTTTATAAACGTGATATGTTTGAGGCAGTTTAAATTCATGCAGACAGGTAATTGGATTTCTTATGGCAGTTTTTTTATGGTTAGATTTAAGGAACGAATTCAATGTGCCTTTTAATGGAAATTATTCTATCATCATTTATTACAATATATGATACCACTTCTTGCTTCTGAACCCCAGATTTTAATTTTTGCGAAATGGAGTCAGAAACATCTTTGGTTTGATGCTACCCCCCAAAGTTATATTCAGTAGATAAAACTGATTACGATCTACTTAAGTGTTCCTGCATACGAGTATTGCAGCTCTTCTCAAACCAAAAAACACTGGTAGAGATAGTGACAGGAAATTGACAGCTATTATCATCAATATCTAGAGGGCAAATTTGTTAAGTGGTCACTTGATACATCCATCCACTGTACTCAAATATACATTAATTTTTAATTATTTCATGTTTTCTTGATATAAATGTGCAATTCATTCTGATGAAATTGGTGTTGATGGAACCTTAAAAAATAACACCACACTTGACAGAAATGTCTAATAGGAAGAGTATCTCAGAAAAATATCAGTTTGTAAATATTATTGCTTCCGTACTTGAAAACTAAATAAACGTCATTACACATTCTGCCTGCGTGGATTTGAGTCATTATTAAGCTTAAAAAATATGTACTCGTAAATGAATATTCGTTCGTTTTATAAATAAAATTTTTTATTTTATGCTTTTACCTAGTATCTACAATAGTTCATATATAATAAAGTCTGGTTCACGCAAAATCTGTGCGGATATACGAGTATGCTATTATAACTTTTAAATAACTCTACGAGAAAACAAATAATACTTCAAATTAAAAGTTATTTATTGAGCTTAAAAGTAATATTAAAATGAATCTTAGATTTCTTTCGTGTGTTTGCCCTGATGGACACCATGAGCCTCTGAACATTATTCCTTTTGATTTTTGCTGCGTCATGGTTCCATTTTATCAACATTGAATTGATATTTTTAACAAATCCTGCATTTCTCCGTAATTTAAATTTAACAATTGCCCAATATTTTTCGATTTGTCGAAGTAGGGGGCAGTTAAGTGGATTCATGCTTTTGGGTACTACTTCCACATTCTTCTTTTTATACCACTCCATGGCAACCCTGGAGTAGTGACAACTGGCGAAATCAGGCCAAAACGTTACTGCCGTATGGTGCTGAAGTATGAGAGGCAGAAGTCGTTTTGTTAGGCACTTCTTGATGTAAACATCCGATGTCATTGTGGTAGGTGTCACAAAAGCTCTGCGCTTAAGGCGCCAGATGCAGATCGCCTGCCAAATTATTGCTTTCTTAGCAAATCTATCGACTTTCATATATTTAAATTTTAAACATAAAATTTTTGACCATCACCAAGTAGCCATTGAATTTGGTTAAAAGTTTGTCATAAAAAATCCTAGTCCGTTTTTCAGCTATTAAATTTTGTTTATCAAAACGGTTGGGGTATTTCATCGCACGATAGGATTTAAAACCTGCTTTCGAACGTATAGGTCTTGCTGTGCTTTTACCTCTATTAAAGGTTTCTGCTCGGTCATTGTCCGATAACCCAGGATTACGTTTCACAGATGTTATTACTTGTGAGAGCAGTATTGAATTTTTAAAACCCGTTTTCTCAATTTTTTTTTTGGCTCTTTCAATACTGAGTTTTTTTATTATACCTTTTTATAACACTGCACACAGTGGTTTTCTGTAATTTTAGCACTTTTGCGATTTTTGACCCCGACCACGAAGGATTTTCAAGAAATTTTTTCACAATTATTTTACGATTTTGAACTTCCATTGCGTACAGAACTACCGATATATCTTCAATTAAAGCAAAAAATGAACCGATTAATAATTTTAGAAGATTTACTGAAAAAAACATGTGTAAAAAAAATCCGTTACATATCACTAGGGGCGCTGAAAAAATCATCAAATGACGTACAGATTTTGCGTGAACTGCACTTCAGTTCACTTAATACTGCAGACATAATCTTCCAGGCGATGTTTAAGAGATTATCCTCTTATAATGGATGGTACAAATACAAGTTTCTCTTTGAATCACTGACAGCTCTTTCCCGCTCGAAATCCTGACTGTCAGTCAGTATCATACCTCCGCAGAGTGAAATGAATCGCTTTACGCTTGAACAAGGTTGGGAAATATTGCAAACTTAATTCAAAAATGAGTGCTGTGTTGCCCAAACAGTGCGTTTATTGAAAAGAAACCTTGGCCGAAATGAAGCACCCACTGCTGTAAACATAAGTCTACATGACAGGTGGCTTACGTTAAAAATTAGACACTATGTCCCCGTCCAGGAACAATGACTCGATATCGATCTCAATAATTTAACATTTCACCTGCCAGCCTAATGAGAATTTGGACAACGACCTCGGGTTTTTCCCTTACAAAGTACGGCCGAATTTGGCCGAAAAATCATTTTTTCTAAGGCGCACGTGATTGTCGAGAAGCCAATGTATCTGCAGAGAGTGACAGTTTGGTGCGGATTTTGGAGTGGTGGGATCATTGGTTCACTTTATTTCGAAAATGCTGCTTGAAACGTCATTTGAGTCATCGGTGAGCGCTACAGAGCCATGATTACCGAATTTTTGTGGGCTGAAATTGAAGACATGGACTTGGACGATGTTTTGTTTAAGGACGATGCCACATAGTTCGGTAATCGTGTTATCATCCAGTGCGGCCGTTAGATGGTGACGAGGATATTAACAAAAAAGAAAAATAGTTTTTATGTAAAAGCGAAATTAAAGTTTAAGCATTTTAAAGATTTAATTTGGTTAGGGTACTGCCCCTAGTAATTTAGTCAGTTATTAAGAAGACTTGAGTTCTCCAAGACATTGTAATCATAAATAGTGATGGGTGTAAAAAAATAACAACAAAATTATATTGGACGATGAGACATGTGCCGGTGTTTGGCCATCTTCAGCTGTAAATGCGTTGCAACGATCGTGCGAAGTTATATGCTCGTAGACTCCGTTCGGTCTTTTAATTTGGATGATGATGATTTTGGTTAGTAGGAAGAAAGCCTCGAGCAGTATTTTGTGGCATTGTATTGCAATTGAAAATAGGCTCGAGGACTATGTAAATTCATGATAGGGTTAGTAAAAGGTCCGTTTTGGACCATGTGTGTGAGGTGGAGGTAGAAAAGCCGCAAGCAGACATTGCTCATGCAGAAGACGAATAGTAGAAAAAAAAGTGACAGCGTACGAGAAAACAGAGGCGGTCAGTGGCAATAGGACCAGACGTGTGCCATCAGTCACGAGGCGGCCATTTATCTGATGTTGAGGACCATAGCGAACACCCTTTGTTTCAACCGCCAATGGAATATCTCAAGATATGAAAACTACTCAATGACTGCTAGCTCAATTTTTGTATCTACATGTCCACTGATGATTTGATGGCACATAAATCTGATTAAGGCAAGAAAATTGAATTTAATGTTTTAAAAGCATTTGGCAGAGTTTGGCATTATGCTCTTTTTGTCAAAAATGCGTACGGTTGAGGTTGATGAGTCTCTTTCCCAAATAATCTTTCGGAACGTTCAATTCAAGTAGTATTCAAGATGGTACACCTTAGCTGGCGTAGAGAGTTTAACCGACACTCAACCAACTATTTAATCACCAAGAGAGTCTGTTGTTTGAAACAACCTGACCATAAAGAAAGTGCATATGTATACGCATTTAATCCTTTCTGCTTAAAAATCCTCAGATAAAGAAGAACACTGGTGTTCTAGAAACAATCCCAGCAAAATGTAGTCCAGCATTTGATACTAATAAAAAAATAATCTTTTTTCAATCCTCCTAAGACTATGCAACAGATTTGAGAGATTACGAAAATATTCGCAGTCAGATAAAAATAGGCAAACAATTTTATTAAATTCGCATTCAATTTTGTAGTGAGCAATTAGGCCCTCTTTGTGCATTACTTCCCTTTCCGTTAGGAATATTGCATGATTCAAGGATGCTTAAGTTTGAAGCATTGATGGAAGTAAACTTTCCGCCATTATTGCTCTTTAAATACATTTTTACTAGTTTTTATCAAGTTTGTTAATATTTAAAGTTCAATTCAGTCTTTCAAGATTCTACATTGAACATTTAATAAAAGCATTGAGACTTCCGGAAAGTACATCAGTCTTTTGCATGTTAGGTCAAGTTTGTTATAGTAAGGTGCAACTGGCAGACTTCCTGCCGTAACTCTTTGAGCTTTATATTTTACTGTCAAGGACTAATTACCTGCTTTAATTCATTTTACTGTGCGTATCGATTTGGATCTCATGGGTCGTAGTTTGAATATTTGGTCGATGGGTGGACTTTGCTAATCTGAAGACACGCTGATATGGACCAATCAGATTGTTGACGAACGGCCTCTGGTGTTCACACAATGCTACAAATGTAGCCCCTATAGTTGGCGCAGTTCAGGGGCTCTCCATTCTTGAGGATCGGACCAACAATGCTGAGGTTCCATTCATTGGGCATACCTTCATCCGACCTTATTTTGCAGACGAATTGGTGTATTCCCCTTATAAAGTCATCGCCTGCCGCTTTGAAGAGATCGGCAGTCAGGCCGTCCGCTCCATCAGCTTTGTGGGACTTAAGCTTGGATATGACCATCTTCACTTCTTCGGGGTCGGGTGGATGGAATTGTTGGTCTATTCGGACATCGCCCAGGTTGAAAGGTTCATTCTGCCTGACAGCGGTATTTGGTTCGTCATCGCCGTTATACAGTGTACAGAAATGCCCTTTCCAAATACTCAACATTGAGTGCGAGTCTACTACTATGTTTCCTTTTTCGTCTCTACAAGCTTCGGTTCGGAGTTTGTGTTCGTGGGATGTTTTTTTTTTCACCTTTTGGTAAAACTTCCGAATCTTATTCCTGGAGTAGCATTTCTATATTTCTTTCATGGAGCTTCTCATGCTCCTTCTTTTTCCTCCTAAGAAGTCGATATTCGTCTCTCCTCTTCTGCTCATAGAATACGTGAGCAGCTCTAGTCGTTCTATGCAGCGCCACTTTGTATGCCTCTATCTTAGCTGGACATGCTTGCGGGTTGCATTATGGCGGCTGAGTGAAACCCAGCACATCAGAGGCAGTATCTCTGATGGCTTTTTGGCAATGTTTCCACTGGTCTTCAATACTTAATTCTGGCGGCACAGGACGTCTTCAGAGATTAAGGGAAACTCAGTAAAGGATTTCTCGATTTCTTGCAATTGTAGCCGTCCGAGGTCAAACCTCACAATATTAGCCTGTCTTTGCAATGTTCGGAATATCCGCAACCATACTTTGGATACAATAATTTAATCGTCCGAGTCGATATTGGCCCCTCGGAAGGTACAGACATTCATAATACTGAAGAGATGTGTTGCGTCGATCGCAATGTGGTCACTCTGATTGATGCCCTTATAAATATTGAGATGCGAGAAGGGCGTGATAGCTACGACAATATTTCGCCCCGCTGCAAAGTCAATTAGTTTGAGTCTGTTACCGGAGGTAGTGTCGTGAAGGCTACACTTTCCGACTGTGCTATCAAAATCGCCGAGGCCGATTTTAATGTCATAACTAGGGCACTGCTCCTTGGTTTTGCCCAAGAACTCGTAGAAGCTATCTTTGGTGTGATCTTTCTCCTCTGTAACAAAAAATCCGACCAGTACCCGATGGTTACCATTTAGATGTAAAATAAGCAAAATTGATGTGTAGAAACAGTTACAACACTGCACATCTCCATGTTGACACCTATCAATGCCAACCCGCATCCAACCCTATTTCTATAGCGCTCTAAGAGCTGTAGAGCAATAGCGATTTGGTCAGAAAGGTGGAATATGTTGAAGGAATGGATATGTAATACTTTGGCTCAAAAGTCTTGGGTTTAGTGTGAACATCTGTCTGAAAAGACTTACAATAATTTCATGTTATTTATGTGGTGGCCGTGGTGTAGTGGTACTAGCAATCGCTTCTCACTCGGAGGGTCAAGGTTCGAATCCTATCCATGACAAGTCTTTCAAGTTTTTCATTTGTGTAATTGGAACTCAGACAGAAAAATTCTGCGTGTGAAGGCATAACACTGACACGTAGATTTGGCTGTTGTAGAGTTTCAAGCACAACCTTCGAATTACTCTGAGTGAAGAAAAAACTCTGCGTCCTATTCGGATTCCCACCCCTGGGGAGCTAATATCGAAACCAAATACACCTGAGTTTCAAACCACTACAAAACAATTTTCTTTTCTCCTCCTTCTGCCTTTCCGCCCGCTCGTTATGCCCATACATCCATGGGAGCTAGGATACGCTTTGCAATCGCCTGCTAACTTCCTGAATACCTATTCGGAACTGTGTTGGAGGTACAAATTCCACCCATGATATGAGTCGAGACCGATCTAAAACCTCTTGCTGATCTTAGGGTCACAGCACCCAGTACTTACTGCAACTCTACATTGCAATTGGGTCAAACCAACAGGAGGATCCTTCCCACAATGACGTTCCCACAAGGGGGACTACTCGTACCTCAACAAGTCAGGCCCGGACCGAGATACGGGAGGCTCCTGACTCCCGTGGTACTGTGATTTAAGTCCTGACAGGGACTACCGGTGGTCTCGCCGCCAACAAGACCTATAACCAGTAGCAGTACTTTATCCCCGCTTTTTATTAGACAACATCATTGATGGACGAAACTTTGATAATTGGGCGGGGGTGGGCGGGGGTCAATTCGGACAGATGTCTCATGTTTTTTAACGTAAGTGCCTGCCGTGTGGGCTTAAACCTACGGGATGCCCATACATCCATGGGAGCAAGGATACGCCTTGCCATCGCTCACCGTCAATCCATTGATACCAATTCGGAACTGTGTTGCCGGCACAAGTTCCACCCTTGGTATGAGTCGAGGCCGACCTAAAACCTCTTACTGTTCTTAGGGTCGCAGCACCCAGCACTTATTGCAACTCCACATTGAGTCAACCAAAGGAAAACCAAGGAAAACCAAGGAAAACCATAGGAAGACTCTTACCCGCGATTTTGGGTTTAAACCACAGCCACCATGACGCTCCCACAAGGGGGCCTACCTCTAACAAGTCAGGCCCGGACCGAGATCCGGGGGGCTCCTGACTCCCATGGTACCGTGATTTAAGTCCTGGTAGGGACTACCGGTGGTCCAGCCGCCAACAAGACCTATGACCGGCAGCTTGTGACTGATCAAATCGTAGCAACCTTCGGTAGCGTCATCTGAAGATGTTTACGATAAGACCAGTACTTTGCTCTGCCCCCGTTCATTATTAGACAACGTCATTAAAGGGCGAAGCCTTGATAATTGGGCGGGGGCCCGGTCAATTCGGACAACGCAGTAGAGTAGGATTTCACCGTAGCTGCTGCGTAGAAGTGGAAGTTGGAGTGCAAAACTAGAGGCAATTGGCGAGGAACCTCGCTGACTTGAGGATTTTGTTGGTTGAAAGCAGATTAGAACTGGCGAAACTGTAGAATTTTGAACTCAGTAATTTAGCCAAAGAAAACTAGGGAAAGTTTGCTGCTGTAAATCTTTTCCAGATCTTCATTAAACTTCTATGAGGAGTGACTTTACAATGGCACATTGGGTGCGACCGAAAGATGTCGTTCACCTTAGTATAGTCAAACAACATGGCAGACTTGCTATATGTTCATACTTCAATGTTAGCACTATCTGTTCTATCGCTTAATTGAAGATGTCAGATCCCGTTGTCGAGATCCTGTACCTATAAAAAATACCGTAGTTCCGAAGAGGGGCTTCTCAATCGCACTGCCTACCGAGTATTTTCCAGCATCGGCGTCTTTACTAGATGAGCTTGTACGAAATCACCAAATTAGCCTTCCACTTGCAGATCTTCGATGAATAAATGCTATCCTATCCGGCCTCTAAGTCGATGGAAAGATCGTGTGTGTCTAGTTGAAATCCATATATCTCAACCAAGATTTACATTAATGTTAAGATAGAATAGAATTTATTAAAGGACATTTAGGGCGGGAAATATTCGGTGCATATATTGCAAAGCATACTTAGTTAGAATCTGTAGATGTCTCAGTCATGAGGCATGCACTTGTCCTTTAATTTTTGAAAGATGATTTGAATTATGCGCTCTCTAAAGCTTCACCTCCAATTTTTAATAACTCCATATGGCAGTAGTCTGCGGAAAGCAGCTGTCTGCTGTTTTTCTTCCTTTTCCCAGCTAAAACTGTACGTACTTGCTAGTATGGTTTCCCTATTCCATTTTTCTAAGTAAATTTAAAAAAATTCATTAAGCATTACTCATTCTGTACATTCTGGCAAATTCTCTCGATGTCAAGGACAGGAGAATAGTTTTCAAAATATGTAAGCACACGAATCACTACTTATTGATTTTGTTGGCGCCCTACTTCCACGTCCGACATGCGTTCTGTTTTTGAAATTATTGTTTACTGTGCAAATTATATACCAAAACTCTCATTTGAAGTGTGTTTCGTCTGCCTCAAGGTCATTGAAAAGATTCATCTTCACTCAGAAATACGAGTATCTATTAATAATACCCGACAGAATGTTTTTGAATGAATGCAAAATACTTAAGGAATCGCATTCTTTACTATTGATCTACTGAATCAGAAAAGTCTAATTTGAATCAACACCATTTGACATACATTTAAATGAAGATCCCCTTCCAACTGGTTCAATTTATTGGCGTGTGTCAATAGATTGTTAGTGTTGATTCAAATTCGATGAGCGTGCAACATCTTTCTCTCCGTTAAATCAATACATCACAATATCAGACCCGAGAACTATGTTGTTTAACATTCAATTAAAGAGTCACGTGCCACATACGGATCCGCTGTATTTTACCGCGACATGAGTTCCACTTAGAGAACTGCCCCACAACTCATTTAACTGTGCCCTACACTTAATTGTTTTGATGAAATTCATATTCTCGAGGTATTTTGGTGATGTTTGCGAGTTCTAGAACCCACTTAATTGATTCGAATCCATACTATCACCATATGAGGGATGTATCCGCTCGACGGGAACTATGTGAAATTGTAATTAATTAACAGACGACAGACTATAGGCATACAACTCACTCATAAAACTCATACAATCTTATTTTCCAGATTCAAATGCAACAATAACCACAGTGGAGGGTGGTGTTGTTAGAACTGGAAGTGGTACTCTAGCTGGAGGAGCAACAACATTGGGCACTGATGTCATCGCCGGGCAACCCCAACCGGCTAAAGGCTCTGAATACTTTGAAAATGCCCTACAAGCAACAAGTAAGTCAAACACTCGTATCTATTAGTGTATAATGTATAGTGTATCTATGATACATACATATAATGATGTTGATTTTTGTGCGTCGCTAATTTAATCAATTGCAATACATATGTAGAACCGTTTACGAGTTTTTGTGAGACAGAGCCTTATCTAGATGGAGTGTGGACGTTCGTTAAAGACGAGACTTGAATGTAGAGTACTGTGGATACCAATTAGAATTTCCAGAAATTGATTGAAACCTGTTTCTGTGTATTTTTTTTCTGTTTTTGAGGTAAATCGGATGTCAATGCTTAGTAACTACGTACGAGTACGTATCTTTATTTATGGATCGCTTGTTAGCCGGAAAAGTGGTGTTAATTTTGGAAAATACTTAAACATTTTTTACTCACGACAGAATTGATTTGCATTTTTAAGAATTATTTTATTCACGTGATCGTGAGCGGTCAAGATCCGTAAGCCGAAGCACGGCTTACCGAAACGTGTTTTGAACAAATGTAAATGTAAGTGTGCGTCAAGGCACGGAGGCGTTTTCAACTTAATTGATTTTGTTGTTTTAGCTAAATGACAAATCTATTTCAGGTTGTATTTATGCGAAAATCTAATTACAATAATTTATCGTCTGTGTTTTGCTATGCTACAATAGAGTTTATTGTTACAATTTGCATATGACAACTTCTAGCAATTCCTTGTATACGCGAACACTGAATTTTTCATACATAATTATCTAGCTTCTGTTGTATGGTATGAGTATGCAGTCATACAGACCCTTTACGACAGTCTAAATGTTAAACTGACATTTTCCAGCATTTTTCTGATTAGAATTACGTACTTCTTGCAAAGGCATTCGCTATCACAAATATAAGCAGCAGACTTAATCAGCATTGGGGTCAACTCACTAATGCGAGTCTTATATGCTATTATTTACTAAGAAAAGAAAAAGACAAATCCGCACTTGCTTTGTGAACTAGGCCCTGAATACGACACTTAAATCATGCTTGCTAAGTTAGTTACGTAGGTGCCACAACAGTCTTTGTTGAACTTGGATCACAACTTACAAGCCTCTTAAGTTAGCCCGATTCCTTGCATACTGCCTCTAGTTGCAGGCAAGAGGTTGCCCACGTTTTATTTCTATTAAAACCTGAAAAACTGTAAGCTCCACATAAACTTAGGTCTTTGCTTGTCGTTTTAAGCCTCAAGATTGGTATAGAAAACTCTCCGACTGGAGAGTTGATATTCATTTACATATCCTGGTCCTCCTAGACGTATGTGCCTAATTTTTTTTGAAGGTGGACGATGTCATATATACGATGTTGTGCATCTTGCTTAATTCGTCGTTAGGATATTATAAAGCGTGCAGAGCATGGGATGAAACTAGTTTTTAAAGAGGAGATCTTCATCTATTTTCTGTAGTGTCTATGCTTCAATGGCAAAGAACAAAACTTGGATGATGAAGGTCTTATCCCTACAAAGTCGCTTACTTACCCAATGTTTAAGATGTAGGTTATAAGAGTTCATGCAACTCAGCAACGTTGGGTGGTACTCCGCCTCTAAAATCTATGAGAAGACAGTAAGTATCTATTAGGTCGCATCTACTCGTATTAGAGGTAAAAACCAACAAAGTAAACAAAAGTGGTTCGACAAGGACTGAATGAAGGCAAGAATCAGGTCGTTTGCTTTTCTTAAATTACTACGAAGACACATTTTTTTTTTTTTTTTAAGTGGAACTACAGTCCGGGGTGGACCTGGGCCTCAGTCAACAAGCGTTTCCAGCCAGCTCGATCCCTAGCTAGCTGCCTCCAGTTTCGCACGCTAAGTTGTCTGAAGTCCCCTTCCACTTGCGTGCGCCACCTGAGTCTTGGCCATCCTCTACTGCGCTGTCCCTCGGGAGCGGATTCGAAGTCTTTTCGGACCGGAAAATTGGTTTCCATATGCTCTATATGACCCAGACATCTCAGTCTTTGGATCTTCACTCTTCTGGTTAGGTCGATGTCGCTGTACAGTCCGTAGAGTTCATTGTTGTATCTCCTCCTCCATTCACCGTCAGTGCAGACGGGACTGAAGATCGCTCGAAGGATTTTTCTCTCGAAGCAACCAAGAACAGCCTCATCCATTTTTGATAGTGTCCATGCCTCTGTGCCAAAGAGCAGGACCGGGATTATTAAGGTTTTATAAAGGTTGACTTTTGTTGTCCGAGAGAGGGCTTTGCTACTCAATTGCCTTCTTAGCCCAAAGAAACAGCGGTTTGATCTCAGCGGTGGTGTCGTTGTCTGTATTTATAGCGGAGCCTAAGTAGACAAAGTCCTTAACTACCTCAAAGTTATACATGCTTGACAGCATATATTTGGTCTTGCCCTCGTTGACCGCTAAACCAATTTTCGCAGCTTCCGTCTCAATACTCGCGAAAGCACCACTGACATCACGCTGCTTTCTCCCGATTATGTCAATATCGTCGGCGTATGCGAGTAGTTGGACGGCCTTTTGAAAGATAGTGCCTCTTGTGTTTGCTCGTGAGTTTTGCATTATTCTTTCAAGTAGGATGTTGAAAAAATCGCATGACAGCGCATCGCCTTGTCTAAATCCTTTCTGGACATCCAAGGTCTCGGTGAGATATTTACCGACCTTGATGGAGCAGCGTGCATTCTCCATCGTCATCTTGCACAGACGGACGAGTTTGGGAGGGATGCCAAAACTAGACATTGCTCTGTATAGCTCGTCTCTATAGATGCTATCATACGCGGCCTTAAAGTCGATGTGTGTATCGATCTGAAGCTCATGGGTCTTCTCCAAGATCTGCCGTAGTGTGAATATTTGGTCGATAGTGGACTTTCCTGGCCTGCAGACACACTGTTATGGACCTATCAGGTTGTTGACGAACGGCGTCAGGTGTTCACACAATACAGTAGATAAGATTTTGTATGCGATGTTAAGGAGACTGATGCCTCTGTAATTGGCGCAGTTCAGAGGGCCTCCTTTCTTGAGAATCGGACAAACAATGCTAAGGTTCCATTCATCAGGCATACCTTCGTCCGAGCATATTTTACAGATGAGTTGGTGTATGCTCCTTACCAAGTCATTGCCTGCCGCTTTGAAGAGCTCGGCATTCAGACTGTCCGCTCCAGCAGCTTTGTTGGACTTAAGCTTAGATATAGCTATCTTCACTTCGCCCAGGTCGGGTGGACGGAATTGTTGGTCATCATCGTCCAGGTTGAAAGGTTGATTCTGCCTGACAGCGGTATTTGGTTCGTCATCGCCGTTATACAGTCTGCAAAAATGGTCTTTCCAAATCCTCAGCATCGACTGCGATTCTACCACGATGTTCCCTTGTTCATCTGTACAGGCTTCGGTTCGGGGTTTGTTATTTTTACCTTTTGGTAAAACTTCCGAACCTCATTCCTGGAGTAGCAAATCTCAATTTCCTCGACCGCGCGCTTCTCATGCTCTTTCTTCTTCCTCCTGAGATGCCGGTCTTAGTCTCTCCTCTTCCGCTCATGAGAGCTCTGGTCCTTCTATGCAGCGCCGCTTTATATGCATCTTGCTTAGCTGCATGTGCTTGCCGGCATTCATCCTAGAACCAGGGGTTCCATTGTGGTGGACGAGTGAAACCCAACACATCAGAAGCGGCACCTTTGATGGCGTTTTGGCAGTATTTCCAATGATCTTTGATGCTTGATGCTGGCGGTATTGGACCTCTTAAGAGATTAAGAGACACTCGATAGGAAAAGGACTTGGCGATCTCTTGCGATTGTAGCCGTCTGAAGTCGAATTTCCTCACAGCATTAGTTTGTCTTGGCGTAGTTTCGGATATCCGCAACCGTACCTTGGCTACAACAAGGTAATGGTCCGATTCGATGTTGGCTCCTCGGAACATACGGACATCCATAATACTGGAGGAGTGTCTTACGTCGATCGTCGATCTTTCCGATCGTTCCACCAAAGATACCCTCTCTTCCTAGCTTTGCATTAAAATCATCGAGGACAATTTTAATGTCATAGCTAGGGCATTGCTCGTAGGTCTTGTTAAGGAGCTCATAGAAGGCATCCTTGGTGTCGTCATCTTTCTCCTCTGTGGGGGCATGTGCGCATATAAGGCTAATGTTGTCGAATTTAGCCTTGATGTGGATTGCTACGAGGCGCTCGCTCACATGCCGAAACCTCAGGACTTCTTGTCTTAGTCTGCCCCCGACATCAAATTCGCATCCAAATAAGCGCTGCTCTTGCCGTCGATAGCAATCGCCGTAGTAGATGTCGTAGTTTTTAATCCTCTTTTTGTCCGGCCCATCCCATCGCATTTCTTGGATGGCGGTTATATTTGCTTTGCAGCAGTCCAGGGCCTCCGCTGGTTGTTCGGCTGCACGTGGTCTATTAAGGGACCTAACATTCCACGTGAATATCCGAAGCTCATTGTCCTTTAATCGTTTGCGTGGGTTGTCAACAGTGGATCCGTCCATATCCGAGGCTTTTTGATGCTTCGTAACGTATTTTTTTTTAAATGGCCGGGTAGTTACCCCGGTGGAACAACCCCCAACCTGGAGGACCAGTTCTATTTTTTGCCTCTAGGACGAGGGGTTCCTTACACCGAAGCCGGGATGTGAGTGCTGCCGTTGACCCATATAGGGGTCGTCCGCCACCATCTCTTCTCCAAGACCTTGACTAAGTCTTGGAAATCCTTACTGGCCTAAGTCGGAGTAGCCCGGATAAGATCTTGTTTTGTTTTGCCGACAGTAATCCTGATTTATGGCGCAGAAAACTCGCCATTTGTCCCCTTCACTTCGCAATCTCCGATAAGATTCCCAGATGGAGCCACGGGGAGGCGCGAAGTAGGGCTTATTAGCAGAGCTACAAGATGTTCGGCTGCAGAGGCTCAATCTCGTCATTTAAAGAACCAGCACCTGTCGGAAGATGCTACTTCTACGAGGCCTAATACTAATCGTTGCCACGAAGACGCAATACTTATAATGTTAAAAGACTTATACTGACCCAAATAAAGAATTTCAAATTATCTGTGCAGTAAAACTTGTAAATGGAAGAACAGATCTCTTTTAAACACCACACAGACATCTCTGAGAATTTAGCATGCAGAACCTTACATTATTGATGAGCATCTAGATGCACCATTCGTACTAGCAGAAATACATACTTCAAGTCATTAAAATCGCTAAATATAACAAAGCCCCAGGAGAAAAGGGAGTTCCTTTTGAATTTTACAAAAACTATTCTATCGAATTCGTATAAGCGTTACGAACGAGTTTAATCGACTCTTTGAGAGTGCAGAATTGCCACAAAGCTCTAGAAAGTCGATAATATTTCCGCTTCATAAAAAAAGGATATTATAAAAACCCAGTAAATTATAGAGGCATTAAAAGCTGTCTTTAGAAAGAATTACTCGACGGTTGACCAAATTTTCACCCTGCTAAACATTGCGCAAATGTACAAGTAAAACCATGAAAAACTGTATGCCATATTTGCAGACTTTACATCAGCTTTTGATTTAATTCGCGGTATGGGATGGACATTTTTTGTCTGATAGATTTCCAACGACGAGGTTGTATTTTGAGCACGTTACTATTTATCTTATTTACGATTATTAACGACATAACAGACGATATTGCGGGTGGTGTATGCCGACGATATTGTCTTTCCTGCCGATACAATTAACAGTATGCAGCTTAAAATCAATAGGCTGGTAAAGTATTGTAAAATCTGGAATTTAACGGTAAATCTAGAAAAGATGAAAATTCTGGTGTTTCGAAATGGAATTGGATGATTCTCGAAAAACGAAATCTGGACTTATCAAAGGGGCTCTCTTTGAAGTTGTTAGAGAGTATAAGTATCTTGGTGATCTGATAACAACTAATCTCAGCATGAGAAAACCTTAAAAAATGAGACTATCGGAAGGAAAACGAGCGATAAATTCCGTTTGGAGTACTTGCATTCAAAGCAAATATCTAGCACACAACTCTAAACAAAAAATTATTCAAGCGGCTGCTCAGACCGTTCTTTTGTGTGCAGTGCAAATTTGGGGATACCATATGCTGGTTTTGACCTCGTTGAAAGGTTCCAACGCTATTGCGTACGGAATTATCTGAAAACAGGCTGGTCACCCCTTATTTTACACACGTTATATCTGCACTTTAATTTTATAATGAAAGTTATGGAAATGAAAGAGCAACACATGCCGAAAATTGTGCTGAAACTAATGATAGCAAACAACACTCAATGTATCAAGGAATGGCAAGAACATGCGAGTTATTATGGATGCAGCCTTAATTTTTTACCTAGTGACGGAGCCACCACACTAAGAAGTAAATTCGAAAACATTATGGAAAAATCTGGACCATATTTATACAGAAAATACATAAATGACACTCAGTCTTCTTAACATAGGATGTATTATAGCAACATTAATTATAATCTACGAGAAAACGCATACTTTATGGAAAGGAATAAATCTGAGATGATAAGAATTATCTGAATGATACGAAGGTAATTATTGAACCTGAACTACAAGTCACATCGACCAGACTTCTCTGCAACCTTAAGGAGATCTTAAGAACATCTATCATTTTAATTTTGAAAAAAAAAATATTTATACTTAATTTTAATTTTATTTTAATTTGTTAAATTTTATATTGAAATATGCTTATAAAGATACAAAATCGTCAATCTGGGAGACGACATATAGCCAAACCTAAAGACAAAGAAAAAGCTTAAAAAATAGAAAAAAACTGTAAAATATTGTATTACTTTGTTTTTAATATATTTTTAAAAAAATTCATTAAAACTAAAACTAAACTCGGTCGCAATTGGCAGGTCAGATCTTTTAAAAAAAAGTATCGATCTGGATTGCTTGAAAATTGATTCAATAATCACCGAAATATATGGCTAAAAATTATTATTCTGGCAAAGTAGTCCTTTTAGATTTTCTTCATCCACCGTGACTACTAGCAGATATTGAGTTCAGACCAATCCAACATCGGTCTGATGAATAGCTGAGACTTACAATGTGGACAGACTAAAGGATATGTGTATGCAAAAGTCCTCAGAGAAGATCTACGGCTACGTTAGGGCTGTCTATGAATGTGAAGATTGGCTTACTGTGAAGACTTCATATTGTTTTCATTCATTCCTCTTTGAAATCAAATGACTGAAATTACGAGTAACATTAAAGCCATTTTCATTGTCATAGAAAGTAGGTTAATTAAGGAAGGCTGCAATGCAGCGTAGGTAGACCGGCATGTCTTACAATAACCTCTTTCAGGCAGATTATTGTAACCACTTGATGTAAGTACGATATTGTAGTGCAGACCACCAAACGGCTATCCATATTTGTTTTTTTTCTTTTTAAAATTGACGAGCGCACAAGGGATTTATGTACCCTTAAGATGTTTGCACATAGCGCGGGCGAAAGTAAGTTAGGGAGAGAAAAAAGTATGATACCGATGTGCGTTGGTTTTAAATGTTTGCAAGTTATACTGGCATTCCATAAGCGAGTTGTACTGCTTAGGAAAGAATCACCATATTTCAGAGTACGTCCGAAGATGGGCTTGAGGGTGAACTAGGGCGGAATGCTACTGACAATTTCAGTGGAGCATTGGTGGTGAGAATAGCGATACAACAAGGTGAGACTGGAGACATTCGAGGGTGTCGAATGACTGTGTAATAATACTGGCATCACCTATAAGTTTTATCGCACGATTTTGGATCCTATCTAGCAGGGGCAAAGTGGTCTTAAAGGCACCTGACCAGATGTGGGCATATAAACGCCTTATATATTGAAGCCAGGTCAGAGGGGGTGAAATATTTCTTACATCGCTTGAGGAAACCTAGACATTTCGCAGCATTTTTGGCGACATCGAATATGTGGTCATTCCAACGTAAGTTGCCATTGACACACATACCCAGAATAAAAAGTTTTTCGGTTTCGACAATGCAAGTGCCATTCATGGATAATGGCAGCAGACAGCAGACAGCAGACATTGTGTTTGGGAAGCATTAAATTTCTCTGTTGATAGTTCCCCAATTGGTTATGCTGTCAATATCGGAATTTAATGAGCTTAACATACGCAGCCGTTCCCGTTCTACATCTGAAGAGCAGGGCCGTGAGTCCGGGAACGAATATGAAAAGCAGAGAGTACTGTCATCAGCAAAGGAATATATTGGATTAGAAGTAGCAGACAAGAGATCGTTAATGAAAATTAAAAAGAGTGTCGGTGACAGAACAGAGCCCTGGGGCACACCAGCATTTATTTTGTGAATATCAGACTTGAAACCATTCAAGACTACTTGAATTGAACGTTTCGAAAGGTAGTTTCTAAGCCATTGAAGAAGAGAGTCGTCGATCCCAAATGCACGCATTTCCGATACAAGAGCCTGATGCCAAACTCAGTCAGTTGCCTTAGAAATATCAAGTGCAACTATCTTGCTTTCGCCAGATTGATGTACATTTTGGTTTCATTTTTCGGTGAGACATGCCATCAAATCACCAGTGGACCTGTTGCTACAAAACCCGTATTGCCGGTCATTGTGAAGTTTTCGTGTTTCGAGATATTTCATGAGCTGACGATTTAACAGCGCTTCCATGACCTTGGAAAGAAGGGACGTAAATGCAATGGGCCTGTAGGAGGAGAGAGAAGAAGATTCACCTTTTTTAAGAACGGGCTGGACAAATGCTATTTTCCATCTGCTCGGAAAGAGTCCTAAAGAGTAGGATTTTGGTGAAAAAGCTTATGCAGTGGTTTTGCCAGCGTGGAAGAACACCTCTTCAGAAGAAGGGGAGATATACCATCTGAGCCAGCGGATTTATGTATGTTGAGATCTTTAAATACTCTTGCTACTACACGAGTGCGAAAGTGGATTCGTCCCATTGAAGATTCGACGCACTCAAGTGTATGCGGAGCCAAAGCACAATGTGGAAGTGTTGAGCTGGCCGTAAAGTGTGCAGCTAGCAGATTGGCTTTGTCTAAAGAGCTGACAGCTGGAATGTCATTGCAGATAAGCGTTGGGATGGAGGATGAGGCAGAATTTCTAATGTTTTTGACAAGCGACCAAAAGCTTTTACTACCTTTGGGACATTGTAGTATTGTTTGCTTCAATTTTTTGGTCGTATTCAAATTTCACACTCTTAAGAAAGACGTTGCAATCATTCCTGGCTCGTTTAAACTTTTTTCGCTTTTCCTCTGATTCGTCACTTCCAAGCCAACGTCTCAGCTGTACATCAGGTCGCTGCTACAGACAGAGTCCAACGCGTCAAATGATATTGAAATATTTGTAGACAAACAAGGGGTGACCAGATTGATGTACATTTTGGTTTCATTTTTCGGTGAGACATGCCATCAAATCACCAGTGGACCTGTTGCTACGAAAACCGTATTGCCGGCCATTGAGAAGTTTTCGTGTTTCGAGATATTTCATGAGTTGACGATTTATCATGACCTTGGAAAGAAGGGACGTAAGTGCAATGGGCCTGTAGGAGGAGAGAGAGAGAGAGAAGATTCGCCGTTTTTAGAGACGGCCTGGACAAATGCTGTTTTCCATCTGCTCGGAAAGAGTCCTAAAGAGTAGGATTGATGAAAAAGCTTACGCAGTGGTTTTGTCAGCGTGGAAGAACACCTCTTCAGAAGAAAGGGAGCTATACCATCTGGACCAGCGGATTTTTGTATGTTGAGATCTTTAAGTACTCTTACTACTATACGAATGCGAAAGTGGATTAGTCCCATAGAAGATGCGACGCACTCAAGTGTAGACGGAGACAAAGCACAATCTGGAAGTGTTGAGCTGCGGGCAAAGAGTGCAGCTGGCATATTGGCTTTGTCTAAAGAGCTGACAGCTGGAATGTCACTGTAGATGAGCGACCAAAAGCTTTTACTACCTTTGGGACATTGTAGTATTTTTTGCCTCAACTTTTGGTCGTATTGAAATTTCACGCGCTTAAAAAAGACGTTGCAGTCATTCCTGGTTCGTTTAAACTTTTTTAGGCTTTCTTCTGTTGGGTTGGTCTTGAAGGACCGAAAAAACATTTCTCTATCCCTGACAGCCTCTTTGCAGCTCAAGTCGTACCATCCCTTTTCTTTTGGTTTGATACTCTTCATCCGATGAGGGATAAAGGATCTCATTCCAAAGAGAATAGTGTTTGTGATCATATCAGCAGCAGCATCCACGTCGTTATCGAGGAAACATAACGACCAGCTAAAATTCCAAAAGAAGCTGTTAAGTCCGCTCCAATTGGCTTTCTCGTATTGCCATACATTTATTTTAGGAATCTTTTCTCTAACTGTGTGGTCGAGATATTACGAGAAATTAGCTGATATAACACAGTGGGCCGACGAGCCTAGAGGGGAAAGCACTTCAAGAGTATACTTATCAGGGTGAGAAGTTAAAAACTAGTCTAGAGTGTTAGCGGTATGACTATCAACGTCTGGTATTCGCGTGGGCTCATTTACAAGCTGGGTTAGGCTGTTTTCCACAGCGAAATTCTCAATAAACCGTCCTTCGGGTGTTGTCTGTCCAGAATGCCGAAGCCACCCAGAATTGAGTCAGAGTCAGAGTCAGACAGCGCATTGAACTCGTTAAAGATCGAATTGCTGTCCAGTTTGGGGTGGATAATTTACTTACGGAGATGGAATTTTAACCATAAGAAGTTGAATTCCGGATTGGAACAAGGATTACACTGTGGTGGAATTTGGTAAGCAACATCACTATACGATCGTAATAGCGAAACTCCGGTTAGAAAAGAATAATGTATTTACGTGGATGTACGCAGAAAAGTGATTACTTTTTAGCCCACGTATATTTGCTACGTCTACTCTAAATTCGCTAGACATTACAAAAAAACAAACACCAAAAAAACACAGACACCCACGAGAATTGTGAGAATTTGTCCTCCTGAATGTAGTTCAGATTAAGTACGTAACGTAAAGTTGTTGGTTTCATTGTGCAACATTTTCTTTCCATTTTAGTTTGCTGTCCAGGATAAAGTCTAGATACCTGGAATTCCCCAAGATGCTGAGAGGGGTGTCATTTAATTTGGGTAGGATGAAGCAGGGTATCTTGATTTTTCTTATGAAGAGAATAAGCCCCGTTTTGTCCGGATTTGCCTCCAAAAGGAGAGTATGTCTATGGTGACTGGAAAATGTATACACTTCTTAAAGAGTGTTCATGGGTGTTTGTTCGGCACACTGGCCCTCGACAACTTTATATTGAAAAACGTGAATTGGCCGCCGAGTTAGTGTGATTTGACGCTACTCGATTACTTCTTGTGGGACACTACGAGTAAGTAAAGCCTTTGGTGTTATGGCGCATTATTAGTAAGATACATTCCCAAATGCTCGAAAAAGTATCGTAAACTCTTAACAATGGAATCTTGCACGGAACATGTGATAATTGGTGTCCAGCATTCTAGTGTATACTATACTTGCAACACAATACAAACCCCGAATTAAAGGAAGGAACAAATTTGTTAACTTAATTTAAAATACAAAGTCTTAGGATGCAGAACAAATATAGTTTTAGTTAAGCCATTAAGGAATTTAGAGGCTTCAAAGTTTATATTACGAATTAAAAAATAAAAACTTTTAAAATAGATAATCATCTGTGCATCAATTTATTTCACTTCCCTGGAAATAGTGTTAGCTAGATGAGCACGAATGTTTTAATCGTTGACAATTGGAAACAATTTAAAATAGATAATAGATGCCGCGCCAATTGAATACTTGAAGAAGTCACTAGGGATTAAGTAAGTTGTTTACGCAATCTAAAGTTTCATATCGATACATTTTTATGAATAAAAATTAACACCAATCGGATCTACAGTGCCGACAAAAAAGCCGATAGAAGCATTTTCCTTTTTAACTTTGGTAATAAATTTCAATCCCAACGAACCTTTTTTGGATATAGGAAAGATGTGATCATCAAAATAGCAAAACTATGAATCATCACTAATTTAAAGAAACAAAAAAGCAATCGGGTCTACAGGACATTAAGTAAAACAGATATTTCCTAGATATATACACTGTGATTGCATTCTGTAGCAGTCACTGTAATACCAAATATGAATAGGTATGGGTGTGTCACAATTTAATCGAGGAAATCAAAATATTGACTTTTAAAGATGGCCTTAAATTCCTTTAATTGCTTAGAGATCAAAGCTCTCTGAGTGATCCTCGGTTCCGTCTGTCTACACAGAATTTAAAGAAAAACATATATTAAAACAGCGGATGTATGGGCTATATAGCAACATTGACTCGGCCAGAAAGACTAAAATTCACCTGTAGAACATCTTGAGCGAATTGACATCCGGATTGGATTTCTTTCATATCCATTCCATCTCCAGGGACAAGATAGTTAAACTTGCCATCAGAGAAGATGAATCTAGTTTCAAACTAGTTCATACTGCAACCCTTCATGAATTCAGAAGAAACGAACTACTTGGAATAGACTTAATAGAGGAATGTCTACCAAGATATAACTTTCGACACAACTTTACGGTTACATTTCCAGACTGTCTTAACTGGGAACAGAAAAAACCAACATTTTCCAAGGGCTCACATGTACGATACATAGGCGGATCCAAAACAAATGAAGGAGTTGGAGTCGAAGTATACGGTCCTCGCACTAAAACATCCATACATGCCAATATGGATACAAGCAACTCCGTATTTCAGTCTGAAACCCATGCAATAGGGCTTTGCATTCGAGAGAATACAAAAACATTTACATTCTTCCCGACAGCAGAGCATCCCTACTTGTCTCAACTCCTACAACTATTGGCCACCACAAATAAAATACATCTGATTTGGGTGCCAGGACATAGTGGATTTGAAGGCAAAGAAAAAGCAGACGAACTAGCCAGAAAATGATTCTGTGGGCTATCAATAAACACACCATAAAAGGAAGTATTAAAAACCTGACTAGAGGAAAAGAAGCTTCATTTCTGGAGAGAAACCGAAGGAAACAGACAAGCCAAAAACTTTATGCGAAAACGAAATAATTACATGCTATCATTCAATTAAATAGAAGTCAATTAAATAAAAACACCTGATGGGCAAAGATGGCGCGCTCAAGTGGAAGGGATCTTAGCCAAATCTTTGTGCGAAACCGGAGGTGATTTGTGTAATATCGCGCTAAGTAGAGACAGTTGTTGGTTATGCTTTCAAAATCGAAATCTAATAAGCTTGCTATACGCGACTGTTTCCTTTCTCCAGCCTAACATCAGGCACCTAAGTTCGGGGATGAATATGAAAATGAAGAAATATTGTAATCGGAAAATAAATTTATATTTGATTGGGCCCTAGGGCCCATCCGCAAGCGTTCTTTTGTTTTTTGAATACAAGACTTGAAATCATACACATTAAATTGTTCTGGACGTTCCGACCTCTAATGCTAGTATTTTCAACAAAAAAGTCTTATATTAAACTCTGTCAAATGTCTTTGAATTATCAAGTTTAACTATCTTGTTCTTGTCGGATTGAAATAGACTTTCGTTCTTAAGGTTTCGGAGAGGCATATCTTCAAATTACAAGTGAGCCTGTTACTTCGAAAACCGTTCTGCTAATCGTAAGATGGTTTTCGTATTTATAGATATTAAGGAAGCACTCTTTAGATATACTTAGATATCGGTGTAGCGAAAACAGATCTGCTCCAAGGATATTTTGATACCCTGTCAACACTGTGATTACGAGGCACAATATGGGAGAGTTAAATTGATTGCGAAGTGTGTAGGTTAGGTTAGGTAATAACCTACTCCCTATGCGGAGGCCTATTGGTCTATTATGATTCCCTGTCGATGTTTTTAGTATATTATATTATTATTATTATGGTGGGTCCTATCTAGCTTGTGTTGGCTGAAAAGCAACCAGAGCTCTTAACAAATCTAATGAGATCTATCAATTTTGCTTTGCTGATGCCCTCCAAAGACTGTACCCTGGAGTTTGTTTGATACGTCTTTAGAGGTTTGACTGCTCTTAAAATGCTCAGGCATCTCCAAAGACTGTACCCTGGAGTTTGTTTGATACGTCTTTAGAGGTTTGACTGCTCTTAAAATGCCTGAGCACACATTCAGTTTTTCGGAAAATTGGACAGAGAGAGAGAAAGATGTTTGAGCTCAGTGGTTATTTCGCTCCATCAGGTGGCATCCAACATTTAATGTGGGAACTAAATTATTATTGTAAATTCACTTGTTGTCTTTCGGACACGGCTGGTATTGAACTCCAAACCGCCCGATTGGGAAGTCAATACCCTACCACTTGAGCCACGGCTACCCGGTGTGTGTCGCTATATCCTTTTCATTCCTACAGCTGCTATAGTAATCTTGAGATCCTGTTCTCCTAGTCATACTTTCAATTAGGCGGTAGCCAATTTGGATACCTGTAACGATACGGTAATCTTCTTTGTTGAGTTCGAAGAGGGTACGTGTTCTTCAGCTGTCTAGGCTCGGCCAAAAGGTGCGTGATATGATACAGTCACTCCTGGATATCCATGCTTTTTTGGATCGCTCTATGGGTATTAGTTTCAGGGTTTCAATTGGCATATTTATGGCGATTTTTTCTATTACTCATGTGCAGAGAGACACCCTCTCTTGCTAGCTCATCTGCTTTCTCATTCTGTTTCACTTTTATGCATCCAGGTAAGCAGGAGATATCCAATCGGTGGGATTCGCAGACTTTAGTTAGAGTTTGACAACATTTTTGTACTCTATTGATTTTTTGGTTTCATTTGTCAAATATTTTATGGTTGTTTAACTGTCGTCCGGAATCTTGAAAGAGTCTTGGATCCAGGGATTCCAGTACTTTTTTTCCATTTTAGACCCGTCCAGTGGCAGTGTTAGTTAACAAGTCACGTCTGCTAGGAAATGATGTGCACAAACTACTATCAAAGTTCACGATGTAGTTAACTTGCCGTGTGTTCATAGGCCTTAGTCCCCAACGTTTACCAAAGATTCATTCGAATGTGTATCATATTGTAAAATGCTTCTAATATTTTTTTATTCTTTCTTCGACCTTCAACTGAGCTTCCTGTTTAGGATGATTCCTAGATATTTAGCTTCGGATGAAAATTGTATTCTAACACCCATAATTCTAGAAGGATTAGACTTTTCTAATTTACTTTTTCTTGTGATGAACAGTAGTTCGGTTTTTGAAGGATTTATCCCTATGCCGTTTTGAGTTGTCCGATTTGCTTTCAAGGCCGAATTCATTAGTTCGCTAATCGTTGGAAGATGTTTTCCTCCCACCATCATCTCGTCGGCGTAGCCTACTGCCTTAATACCCTTCTGTGAGTATGTCGTTTACAACAGAAGCCACAGAACGGGAAATATTACTCCTCCATGTGGAGTTCCACTTGCAACTGTGTTTCTCCCAAATTTTGAATTTATGGTTCTACTCTCTAGCAAGTTTTCAATCCATAGTACTATCGTTGTTTCTACATTTAGCTTTTTAGTCCAAAGCCGTTTATATAAACACATTGGCCATGTGTAGAGGGATGACAGCCTGAATCTCATTGTAAATCAGCATTAGAATGTTGGGTGAGACATAATTCTAAATATTTTTGACGAAATGCCATGTAATATACCCTTAGGACATTATCGTACTTTCTGTCTATAGTTTTGTTTTGGATATTTTAAAAGTTTTGGAAATCTATACAGACATTCCTGACTTGCTAGACTTGGTGGAACTGGAGACCCTTCAAGGCGAAGCGTTGGTCTACATACTCTCTACCCATCTTATACGACTGTTGCTCAGTTCCACGACCGGATAAATATCGCTCTAAAAACAAGATCTTAAATCACCTTATCCAAAGCCCGGGACTAAAAATCCCTCAATGAATCTAACATTCAAAACGGGCAAAGATCGCCTATATTAACTGCTACGCTTCTGCCATAGAGCAAGACTAGAATGAAGAAAGTCTTATATAGTCTCCTTTGTGTTCCACGACAAGGCCGTATTATCAGAGTTAATGACGGTGCGAGGTAGGCAAAATCCGTAACTATTTCAAAGTTGAAGGTCTCTATTGTGACGTTCTGTCTGATTGGTCGATATTGTGTGTCCATTCTTGTTGGCGCGGAGCATAACATATATTCTTGATTTTATCCTCATTCAATGTCATTAGCGGAAGCAAATAGTTTCACATACTCTTAGAAGAATGTGCGTCTCTTGTTGGCTAGCGTGCATTAGTAAAATGTACAGGACTAACATGAAATAGCATCAGCTTATCTTAACGCTTTTTTAACATGAATGGCCTGGGTGAGACTTTCATCGCTCAGATTGAATTCTTTGTTCTGTTGGATAGCGGAATTTGGGTTATTCCCACCGTTTAAGAGCCCAGAGAAGTGCTTTTTCATATCCCCAACACAGATTGTGACTCTATTACTGGGATTTATTGTACATCTCTGTTTGGGTTTTGTTGTCATGTTGATGGGTTCTTTAACACTTTGTTAGAATTCTCGAACATTGTTCTTGGAGTAGCACATCTCTTTTTGCTCGACTGCGTGTGATAAGCACGCCTCAGTTGGACATTTCTGTTCGATATTCCAATACCAGTGACGGAAGTAAACATTTTAAACAAATTACGTTGTACAATTACTGAGAATTTCTTTGTCAACATTGAAGTTACGAGTACGATAATTATTTTCAGAAAAAGCTTATCTATGTAGTTTCTAATGCAGTTTATACTCTACGATTATTTATATTAATGTGGCATATGTACGTTAAGCAACCAAGTTAATTTAGTTTGTTCTTGATACCATAATGACAAGAATCACCTTAGTGCATGTTCGTAAGGAGAACAGTTTCTATAGACATTAGATTCCGCTGGATGTAATGAATGCGCCAAAACCTTGTGGCTTCAATTACAGCATTATATCCACAGCTCAAGTAGCGCAAATACCGATTAAATTATGATCTACATGATCATGTGCTTGAAAACAATTTATATCGCCAATTTATAATAATTGAGCATGGCTTCTATTTTATAGCTATAAAAGATACATAGACCTCACAAATAGTGACATGTAAACCCGTACATACGCGCATATTGAATATGGTCACGGCCCAATTCAAGTTCCGGAACATACATATTTATGTTTGTGATTAGAAATCGATTTGGAATGAGGAATACAGAGCTCTATTTTTTTATTCTAGAACTCGTACTTGTACATACTCATTCTTTGAGAGAGTATTTCGAATTTGTAATGCTAAGCACGAAAGTATCTGATTTCCCGGCTTTCTCGCATCACAATATGCTTTTCCTTACTATAAACGCACATCCAGCACCTAAAAACGACGAGTTTTTTGAATTATTTGAATATTCTAAAATCAATTTGGAAGCGCTTTTTAATGATTGCAAAAATATAAATTGGCTGCCAATATATACAACAAACGATACGGGCCTTCAAATTGAGTTTTTCAATAAAAGCATTTCGTCTCTTTTCAAAAAACATGTGCCAGTGATGAAAAAAAGAATTAAGAGTTGTGGTTTACCTTGGTTGACGCATGAGGTTTTTCATTTAATGAAAGTCCGGAATGACTTATACTCCAGATGGAGACGTTACAAATGTCTTTTGGAAAAAAGTTCGCTCACTCGGATTGTCTGCAGCAAAGCCGGCACTTCCAAACAATATTGATCTAAATGAACTTAATGCTAAATTTGTATCTGCCTGCGACTCACAAAACTCAGCTCGTCATAGGGTGCCTGCAATTCGATCCAGGAACGAGGGTGTATTTTCATTATCTTGCGTCGATGAAGTTGATGTTGGTAGAACAATTTTAAGCATAAAATCAAATGCAGTAGGCTCAGATAACATTGAGCCAAAGTTCGTAAAAATTTTGCTACCTGTCATCCTTTTCCAAACAACCTATATTTTCAATACAATTTTAACTACTTCCAGCTTCCCCGACTGTTGGAATACTGCTAAGGTGTTACCGATGCCAAAGCCTTCGTCGTCTCAAGATAAAACTGAATACCGTCCTATTGCCATTCTCCCATTTCTGAGTAAAGCTTTCGAGACAATTGCAAGCAATCAAATAAAAAAATATTTAAGCGATAGAAACATTATCACTAAATTTCAATCGGGATTCCGTGCAAAGCATAATTGCACAACAGCTCTGCTCAAAGTTTGCGAAGATTTACGTGGGGTCTTGGACCGTAAAATGCTGGCTCTAATAGTTTTTTTGGATTTTTCAAAAGCGTTTGATTGCGTAGATCATCAAATATTAGTTGAAAAACTAAGAACGCAGTTTCTGTTTGATAGCTCTTTGTGTAACTTAGTAACGTCATATTTATGTCATCGTTCACAGTACGTGTCGCATGAAGACAAATGTTCATCTTGTTTTCTTGTTCCATCTGGTGTGCCCTAAGAATCCGTACTAGGACCCCTTCTTTTTACTTGCTATATAAATGACTTAGCTGACCGACTTGTAAACTGCGAACGCCACATATATGCAGATGATGTCCAGATTTATTCTTTTTTCCCGAAATCTCAAATAAAGCAAGCAGTACAGAACTTAAGCGCGCAACTAACTGAAATTTGTAAATGGGCAATCGATAATAAACTCAGCCTTAACCCTAAAAAGACTAAAGCCATGGTTGTTAATATCGGCCGAGCTAGACAAATTGTTCCACCACTCTACATAAATCAAACTCCAATTGAGTATGTAGATAATTTTAAAAACCTTGGGGTTCATCTGAGCCACAACTTAAGCTGGAATACTCACATAAATAGAATTGCATCAAAAATTTACGGAGCTCTGAGAGGGCTTAGCCCAACTTCCAACTACCTTCCAACCAACGTAAAGCTGAAGCTTGTTAAGTCCTATATATTACCCATTTTGTTGTATGGGTGTGAAATTTTCTCAGATATGGACTATGAGGCAAAAAGAAAGCTGAATGTTGCTTTTAATAGCTGTGCGAGGTATATTTTTGGCGTTGGGCGATATGACCACATCTCCTCCTATACAAATAAGATTGTAGGGTGATACTTTTATGAAATATCGTACTGTGCTGTCATTATACAAAATTATAACGACAAAAGAGCCGGAATATCTATACGAAAAAGTTCAATTTGCGCGGAATCAAAGAACTCATCAATTAATTGTTCCACGATGCAAATATGTCAATACCTCTCGTCAGTTTTTTGTTAATGCGATTCGTCATTGGAATCTATTACCCATTGAAATTAAGCGCACGATCAACAGAACCACCTTCAGTAAAAAATTGTTTCAATATTATAGAAATAATTCCTAATAGATTTGTCTTTCCGTCTGTCTATTTTCCGTTTTTTTTTCTTTCTTTCCTCTTTCCTCTTTCCTATTTCTTCTTTCTTTTTGCACAAAAATTTAAAAATTTTCAAATGCATGAATTAATGTTTTCATCATCATATTTTATTTTATTTTATTTTATTTTGTTATTTAAATTCATTTTTTGTTTTTTAAATGAATATAATAGATATAAGCTTGTTCTTTTATAAAAGATGTGTATTGTACACTGATCTTACATGAACAATGAATTCAAATAAAGAAATTACAAATTAAATTAAAATTATTAATTATTAATTGTCAAGAAAGGAATTATTTTATTATACATAGTCACCCCATGCTCTTTTTTATAAATTCGAAAAATCAATTTAAAAAATATTGATTGATTTCATTTTTAAAAGAAGAATTTTCACTGAAAACTTTTATAAGATCTTCCAGATTCTCAGAATATAGTTATTTAGAAGCATTCGTATTGCTTATTATATGAGAAGTTGATATCGTACTTTTTTTTCGATAGATTAAGTTGTATTTGGAAACTGATATCTTTATGTCCTAAAGTCTTGTTTGATGTCGGCAATTTAAAGCTAAAATCATGCTTGTTCTTCTTCTTTTATTAACCGTTGAAATACCGTATTTAATTTATATCCAACGTACATATTACTTCCACGTATCTGTATTGATTCTGCGCCGCTTGCGGGAGCCTTTTATTTTGGATCACCTCGTTAATGGGGCTTGCTAATGTTTTTGCATTTGAGTGAACGAACTACTTTTCTTTCATCTTCTTCTTCGCACCTAGGCTAGAACTTGAATATCTATTTCCAACGACATGACAAAGCCAACAGATTTCGTCAGCCTGAAGCTTGTCCATTATTGGATTCTGTGAGGATTTCTTCGAATGCCCGTAATTTTTATCAGATCACGCTTTGTTACACTATCGACACGTCAGATTTTACATTTTCGTCGATTTCCACATTCATCACTTTATCTTTGTACTTCTCATACATTGTCCAACATTGCGATGCATATGGGGTACGAACGACTGCAGCTTAAGGTGAATTTTTGTGTCAAAAACTGTTGCTGTGTTTTGCCGTCACTTAAGCCACATCGCGCTAAAACTATGTTCGAAATCATCGCGTAATTTCTTCGGAAGTTGACGGCATAGCCAAAGTATTTAGGTAAGATTTTTCCGTCATCGTACTCTATAAATGTTTTTTTTTTTTTTTCAAATCGATAAAGTCGATATGGAGATCTTTCGAAGCATCGCGATGTTTCTCAATTATTATCCGCAAGCTTTGGATCGCGCCATATGTCGAGGTATCTACTGCACAGCTGTATTGACATCCATGGATTTTAATAGTACTACGTTGTAGACTGTTGTGAACACTTCAGCGATCGTTACGCGGCCTTAAATTCGATGAATAGGTGATGTGCATCGATTTGGAGCGCACGGGTTTTTTTCCAAGATCTCATGTAGTGTGAAAATTTGGTCTATGGTGGACTTTCCTGGCATAAAGCCATACTGTTGGCCATACTAGTTGGCGCAGTTCATAGGGTTTCCTTTCTTGAGGATCGGACAAACAATGCTGAGGTTCCATTCATCGGTATACCTTCGTTCGACCATATTTTACAGATGAGTTGGTGTCTGCTCGTTACCAAGTCATCGCCTACCACTTTGAAGAGCTCGGTAATCAGGCCGTCCCCTCTAGCAGCTTTGTTGGACTTAAGTTTAGATATTATTGTCCTCTTGTCGTCCAGGTTGAGAGATTCATTCTACATAACAGCGGTATTTGGTTCGTCATCGCCGTTATACAGTCTACAGAAATGCTCTTACCAAATCTTCACAATTAAATGCGACTCTACTACTATATTTCTTTGTTTGTCTCTACAGGTTTCGGTTCCGCATGTTCGTTTTACCTTTTGGTAAAACTTCCGAATCTCATTCCTGGTGTAGCATCTCTCAATTTGTTCGACTGCACGCTTCTCACGATCCCTCTTTTTCCTTCTGAGAACCCGATGTTCGTTTCCCCTCTTTTTCTCGTAGAGCTCGTGAGCAGCTCTAGCCATTCTATGCAGCGCCTCTTTGTATGTTTCTTGCTTAGTTGCACGTGCTTGACGGCACTCGTCGTCAAACCAGAGGTTTCGTTGCGGTGGCTGAGTCGAACCAATGTTGCCACTGGTCTTCGATACTTGATGGTGGCGGTATAAGGCCTCTTAAGAGATAAAGAGAGACTCGATCGGAAAGTGATTTGGCGATTTCTTGCGATTGCAGCCGTACGGCGTCAAACTCTCTCACACTATTACCTTGCCTTTGCAATGTTCGGGATATCTGCAACCGTAAATTGGCTAAAACAAGGTAATAGTCTGAATCGATGTAGACCCTTCGGAAAGTTCGGAAATCCATAATACTGGAGGACTGCCTTGCGTTGATCGCAATGTGGTCAATCTAGTTGACGGTTGATTGATCAGGAGATCTCCAAATCCCCTTATGAATATCGAGATGTGGGAGCCGTGTGCAAGCTACGACAATGTTTCGCCCCATCGCAAAGTCGATGATCCCTTATCCGAGATGGTGTCGTGCAGTCTATTCTTTCCGACTATACTACCAAAGATGCCCTCTCTTCTCAGCTTTGTATTAAAATAGCCGAGGACAATTTCAATGTCATAGTTGGGGCACTGCTTGTAAGTGTTGTCCAAGAGCTTCTAGAAACTATCTTTGGTGTCGTCATCTTTCTTCTCTGTGGGGGCGTGCGCACATATAAGGATAATGTAGGCAAATTTAGCCTTAATACGGATTATTATGAGGCCCTCGGTAACATTCCGGAAACTCAAGACTTCTAGCCTAAGTCTGATGCTAATATTGAAGAGATAAATAAGAATTTCGTTTATGCAATACCAACGACACCCCAAAGCTCTTCTCAATTATTAGCACTTACTAATATAAGAGGTTACACTTCAGACTTCAAACCAATATCTATACTGTCGTTCCTTTCAAAAGCCTTTGAATTTATTCATTCCAAATGATCTTAACTATATAATACTTCTGACATTACTTGACTTTTCTAAAGCCTTTGACTCAGTTGACCTATAATTCTGTGTAATAAATTCTCTAACCTCCTTAATCTGTCTGACATAACCGTCACCTTTTCTTCTATATGTTTCGCAGTGTTTGGTAAGCTGCCTTTAGTTGCGCGCTCCATATATGTTTAGGTTTATTTGCTCGAATCAGCTTATTCACGGAATAGAAAACACTTCAAGCTATAGTGATAAGATCCATGCTTTGCCCTCATTTACAGATATACACATTTTTACAGCTTATGTTTCAATACTTGCAAACGCATTAGTGACTGTTTGCTGTGTTTTGTCAATAATGACAATGATGACATTAATATCAGCGTACGCAACTAGACTTCTAAAATATTGGTGAGGTTGTTTCTGACCACAATTTGGCAGGAAGTTTGGCAAGAAGCTAAAACAAGACATTGAATTTTAGATCTCGTCTGTATAGAACTTGTTATATACGAGTACGTCCCTAAAATCTATCAAGAAGTTGTGAATAGCGATCTTTTTGGACTTTTGGCAAGAACTGGTGTAGTGTGAACGTTTGGCGACTTAAGGTCCCACCAGGCCTATAACCACACTGACAGGGAAAATCTGATAGCTGAGAAATTATTTCAGGTGTTTTTACCAGAAGGCTAACAAAACCTTATAAATGCACTAATATATGTATGTTAAGGAGACTGATGCGTCTACAGTTTAGAAGGTTTCCTTTCTTGTAAATCGATGTGAATTATAAGGTATAATTTCCTATGACCAAATATTGGAAAATAATTGAAAGTAAGATGTCTACCAAGTCATCTCCCGCTGCCCGACATAGATATCCATGTATAGAATGTAAATGCGATTACATACTCAATTTTGCACTTCTCCTTTCGACTTTACTAAATCATAACTGAATCGTTCAAGAGCTAGATGCACTGACATTGAAAAACTCTCCGAACCTTTAGTTACAATTTTGGGAGTCACAGAAACATTACAAATATGTCAAAAACTGACAGGTAGAAGAATAATGGTGACCTTTTTCAAAAATCCATCAATATTCAGACTTCTGTCAATTCTCAGGACCCACTAATGCATAATTCACACCTTTTCTTCGGAAACTGAACTTCAGCGTATCACCATCAGCGTCATTAATCTATAACTGTCCATCAATACGTTACATTAATATAATTAATATGTATTGAACATAGGTATATATGTATGTATAAGAAAAAAACGATGTGAACTAAAGTTTGACATGTCAGCTGTGTACGATAGGGTTGTCACAGGTCAACAAACTCATTCCTATCCGCTTCAAGCAGCCAGTTTTAGACCCTTGTTAAATTTTCAAAAGCAGTTAGGTATAAGCTTAATACAGCTTTCAAATGTCATCTGCTTGGCCAAATCTTTTAACAAATGACGTAAGTAAGTGTGAGTGATTTCAATTATATCACAAAAAGTATATATAACTACTCGTATATGTATATGTAGAGTCGTTTTGTTAAGTTGCAATGACGCAAAATACTTTCTTCGGATTTTTCAAATTTCAAAAGCAACTCGTGCTTGTGTGATTTTGCGTCTCTTGTATTTCCCTTACCAAAGAGAAAACATAACCAAACAACATTTGACTTCCACAAACTTCTTCATAGCAACTCGTCAGAAAAAATCAAAACACCAATGAAAATACTCTTTCTTTCTCTCTTAAAAGCACGTGTTTGCTCACTGGTCACACAAATATTAATAGAATTGTTGTGGACTGAAAGAGATAGAGTCTCTTTGTTAAAACTTATTGTTGCATTCTTTTTCCATGTTTTCTTTTTGTCAAGGAACTCCAATTGCAATATCTTCAAAAAAAGAAAAAAAGCAAGCGGACTTGAATATGAGCTCATGAAATTGGACCTTCTGCAAATGTCAAAGTCAACGTACAAAAAAACGTCAAAGTCACTCTCTATGTTACAAAATATATGATATGAAGTATTCGAGTAGAGTATTCGTACTTATGCCGGAAATTTCAAATGTTTACTCTTGGCCTTGTGATTTCACATTACCGACGCCAAACAAGATGATTTCTGTTAAAAAAAAAAAAACAAGTTTATCCACACGTGCGGATTCGTCTATTTCTGTTTACTTTTTTTCATATAGTCCATCAAGAGGAGCGCAAGTTTAATAATTTTTATCCGACTTTTGATAAATCTGCAAAAACAACTCAAATGAAACCAGACCATTTAGCACAATAATCTGTCATACACATAACCGCCACTAAAGCTATGTTTACATTTCTGATTCACGACTCGTAATTTACCCACAATGTGCTATTTATCCGGAATGTGCCCATTTATCCGGAATGTGCTATGTATCCACAACGCTACCTAATAGTAAAAAACCTCATTAAAGAAAACAAAAAAAAACATAACCTTTAAACTGTTTTTGTCTTTTAGAATTTGGCAAATTTAACTGCATTGTCATCTTGATTTCCGGCTTAATCCTGTCAAATGTTTTATTGGAAACGTTGGGGATAAGCTATGTCTTACCTGTGTCCGAATGTGACCTCCGCTTGACAATTATGGAGAGAGGTGTCTTGAGTGCCATTGGATTTGTGGGGATAATCACGACATCACATTTGTGGGGATTTCTAGCCGATACTACGGGGAGAAGGCAAATAATAAGACCGACGTTACTTATTGGATTTGGTTTTACGGTCTTATCAAGCTTCACCAACAACTTTTGGGCCCTGGTTATTTTGAGGTATCTCAATGGTTTTTGGTAAGTCAAATCTTAGTTAATCACTTGATGGATAATTTCAATGAATTTGGATATTTCTAGCATATCGGGTGGTTCGGCTACAATTTATGCATATCTTGGAGAGTTTCATACTGAAAAGACACGTTCTAGAGCCATAATGGGTGCTGCGTTTATTTTCGGAGTAGGTGCTATGCTCATGCCCGCCATTGCTTGGATTTTCATCAATCAGGAATGGCGTCTTGACATTCCTATTTTGGCTATCACTTATAAGCCATGGAGGCTATTTATGGTGGTATGTGGGATTCCTGGTTTTATTTGTGGGCTTTGTCTGTTTAAGATACCCGAGAGTCCGAAGTTTTTGCTGTCACAGGGAAAGGAAGAAATGGCTGTAGAGATTTTGAGAACCATGTTTAGTTGGAATACGGGGAGAGCCAAGGAGGAATATTCTGTAAGGACACATGAGGCTTGGTAGCGACATATGTACATATTCTTTAACCTTTTTTTTTTTATTTGCAGATATCTCATGTATTAGAAGACATTGACTCGTCGATGAGGCCGAAAATGCCAACTTCAAACAGTAGCCCAGTAATAGCCCTCTTCAAATCAATGTGGACACAAACTCAACCGCTCTTCAATCGAGAATACGTCCGGACGACGGTTTTGATCTGTACGATTCAGTTTTGGATTTTCTTCACCTCAAACGGCATGTACATGTGGTTTCCATATATTTTGAACAGCGCCATAGAGTTTATGAGTGCGAATCCAAACAACAGAACTTACATTTGTGATATGGTTTATGCCAAGCAGGCCGGTGTTTTCGAAGTCGAAGTGAAGGGGAAAGAAGTTTGTGATGAGAAATTGGAAATTTCTACCTATCACCATTCTTTGGTGTTAGAATTACTTTATGCCGTTGGATTTGCTCTCATCGGAGCGATAATCAACAATGTGGGGAAAATGTTCATTTTGTGTAAGTTTGGTCGGTTTTACTCAGCTGTCAGATTTGACATGTTTTTTTCTGTTTTCAGTCATAACACTAGGTGTTTGTGGAATCTGTGGAATTATCACAATTTATGTCAATCAGCCAATGATTGCTATTTATCTTTATTTGATGCTTCTACTTTGTGGGTTGGCAATCAATGTTCTTAGTGCTGCTACAGTTGATTTGTATCCAACGAGGCTAAGGTGAGTTTTTTCTAAATGTCGCATACCAAATGTCATTTCAAATTTGACCTTAATAGAGCTATGGCAATCTGCATCTCTCTGATGATGGGTCGATTGGGAAGTGTTGTAGGAGCAAACATTGTGGGGATCCTGATCAGCAATCACTGTGAATCTGCATTTTTAGCATCGGGTGTTTCATTGATCACTGCTGGTTTTCTCGGTTTTCTCATTCTTCAGCCAAAGAAGGGTAAAAGTGAAACTCCTCGACGAGTTAGCCTTGTCTCGATGACGGGGAACTGATTAAATATTCTTTTCTTTTTTTTTATATAATTTTGTTTTGTATTTTAAAGTCTGATAACTTACCTGAGAATTTTAAGTGATTAAGTTGTTTTCCTTTGCAGCTGTTATTTTTTACTCATAAGATGTAAGCTGTAGTTTTTAAGTAAATAAATATATTTTTGTTGTAGGCGACTGGTTTTTAATTAGATTAAAAAAAAAAAGTATCCATCTTCAAGGGAAGGTTTTGAAAATATTTATAGCTAATGACTCAGTGGGCATCAATCAATGGAACATGATCTGAATCAGTGACGTATTTATTATGCGTACGAATATAAATTGATACAATGATTGTGGTAATAACAATTCACACCTCAATACTTCGTACACGTTTCAGGCATGCGGCGAAAGGGCCATAAACTTGAAACTATTGACACCTTATACGGAGTGGCGCGAAATGAACGTGCTGTTGTATGAAAAGTGGGCAAAACTTACAAATCCAATTAAAACTAATGATATTATAAATTGGATTACGCTACACTTCTTTCGACTGTAGAAGGGCATCTCATGTGATGTACGGCTACTGAACAATATCATATAAAAGGGCGCACATGTATTATGAAAGAGTAGCACAGCAAATGAGTATAAATATCGTTAAGAAATATCATGAATTAATTTGATAGAAAATTGGTTCTACTGTCTATGCCAGGGTGGCAGGCGACTAACAAATACTTCGCAGAAGCAGCACCTCCCAACTAGTGATAGCTCGTTAAAAAGTGGGAACTAGCGAACATTTTGTAGCTCTGTTAGTATGACTTATTTTCATATCGTCGTGATGACAGCTGCGTCTGTAACAATATATTGCTATGAATCGTAATAAGGTGGTTCGATGCGGAAGTGCTTCGTTCCCTGATACATACCACAATTTTACATTGCTCTGGAAAACCAGTTGGCAGTGTACATGATGAGAGGTCTTATTTATAATATCTCTCGCACAACCAAACATCGTTTTTTGGAAGCCCCTCAAAGATGAAATATTGATTTTAGAGTATAGTCTAACATCTAACTACATCTAACATCGTAGTGCATCCGCAAGGAATATGGCGGAAAAAGAAAAGGACATCTTTATTAACCAGCTAAGTATCGCTTCTAATTTAGCACCCAACTATGGACAGATAAGAAGGAGCATTTTCTGGACATCTATAACATAAATCGCCTTGTTCTTAGAGGCATCTTAATGGAGCACAATTGAGTTGAAATGATAAGCAATGCTCAGTGGACTAGGTCGTCGAAGTGGCGGCCATCCAGTGCCTAAAAAATTGCGTTTTAGACATCCGCAATAGGCGTGGTGAAGATACTGAAGTTCACAGGATCCTCTTCCTTTTCTTTGACTGCCTTGTCGTGTTAGGAGGGCATAAGAGTCAAAGACTCTAAGGTTCTGACAAGAACCCAGGTGAGACGTCGAGTTAAGCGCCAAAGACGGCTAAATTAGACGTAAAACGGTTAAAAGTTTATACTTCGGTTGGTACTCGCAATAGCGGAAATCCACCAGTGGTTTTTTGACTGGAGGCCCCAACCAACATGCTTCAAAAACAACAACTTGATTTCGGCGACTAATGCTGTTCTGTCTACAACACGTTCGGTAGATTGAGCTGGAAGGATGGAGACAGTACCGGAGAGACCTTATCTATTGCCGTTAGACTCTATCTCGGGAAACCGAAAAGATGGAACGGGCTCCAGATGAGGCACGCTCTGAAGGACTACCGTCTAAGGGGCAGTTGAAAAGGAAATGGAGACGTGGGGCAAGCGCATGGCACAAAGAGACGGCAAGTGCAGTTGAAGGCGCGAGTTTTAAAAGTCTCACTCCCACAGCGGCGACGGAGAAGAGAAACAGGTCGGTGGAAGTGACACTCACTGAAACTGACCAACTTCTCGGATCTGAAACTGCGCCCTCTTCTTCTGTCTCGAACAGGACCAAGAGCAAGAAAGTTTCCGGCACTTCCTCTGTCGGTGGAACTCTCCGCGCACGGTGACGGAATGAAACAGATATTGCAACTAGCACCAGATGCAGTTCTGGTGGACGGAACTTAGGTATACGTCGCTGTAAAAGCAACCTCCAAGAAAACTCCGAAATGCCAAGGTAGAAGAAACCGGTGCACCTATAAGGATATAAGGATGCTGCTATCTCCCTCCTGGCGCTTCGAATTGCGAAGTCTAGCAATGAAAACAGTCTAAACGAAGCTGAGTGCAAAACTATGTCGATCAACTCTGGGAGGTAGCCAAAGCAGAGAATGTTTGCATTAAAGTAGAGAGCTACGATATGGAAAAGGGAACTCTTAGAGTGAAGTGCTCCACGCAGCAAACTTTTAAATGGTTAAATAAGTCTGTGTTGAAAATCCCATTCCTGGAAACTAAGGCTTTCGATGTTTTCAGACAACCCAAACTGGCGCGCGTCATCTTTTGGGTTCCGAGGATGTTCTGATGCGCCTTCATACTCAGAACTCTAGACTTGACACTAAAAAGTGGCAAATCTACTCTCACAAGTAGAGAAAGAATTGAGAAAATAATGATGGCTCTTCTCTTGTTGTGGGCCTAGATAAAGCTTCTATCCAGACCCTTAAGTCTAGATATGACTCACGTCGCTATTTACAACGTTAAAGGGTTAATTTCAACTTTGTTACCCAATACTCATCTATTTTGTGTACTCAGATCAAGCTTCAACATTCCACGTCTACTACTGTATCCCTATGTAGAAGACTTTCCGTATTGAATACAAAACCTCACAACAAACGCATATGTGGTTTCGGATTTTTAAGTGATTTCACACCACTATATCACGAGCAATCGGAAAGACCGGGAACTGGTCTTTATGTGTCGAACTCACTGTTAGCATCTAAAATTGTGCAATTTTGCAACCAAGATTTAGTTGCCGAAGACATAAGATACGAAACGAACCGAACCGAAAATGACACATATTCGTCTTTGCGTCTGCTTATTTTCCCTATGATTCGTTATTACCGGACTCATTTTTTGGTTCAGTACCAAATACAATGTGAGAGGTAAACATCTCCTGGATTTCATACTATCGTCTGATCTGTTTTTCAATAATCTCAGCAGTAAGTAATTGACTTTACGTTATCCAACTGGTATGCTAAGGAGATTTCTAGCTGGAAAATACTATCGGAGATCTTCATGTCAGACCATAGGTACATCGAATAGGTCGAGACCTTGTTGGAGAAGAGGAATCCGCATAAAAACAACTGGACACGATTTAAGGAGGAGCTCGATAAGTCCAACAGTGCTCTCCCCTTAATCTCATGACAAAGCAAAAGCTAGAGGAAGTAGTTTAGAACCTGAACGGTACCCTCAGCAAGTGTTTCGAAATGGCATGTCCAGCTAATAAGCAAATCCTGCAGATCGCCTGTTCCCTGGTGGAACGTAAATAGGCAGCAGAATGTTTAATGGCCTCATCAGTCACCACAACCGATGAGATATACCAGCTACAGCGTGTTGTGTTATTCAGCTCACTAGCAGCTTCGTTATTAGGAGCTGGTTGTGATTAGCTTACCTGGGAAGTGAGTCTCAAGCATAAAACGGAGTATAGGTCCCATCGGGCTTTATGAGTGGTTCCAAGCTCTGTCCACCTACATTTCAGTGCACCAAATATTCAATAGAACGAATTAACTTTCGCGCTCGTGTCATGGTAGGAGTACTAACAGATCGTATTTTACACAAATTATCTCCCCTTCTTCTGAAGATTTGTTCTTCCATGCTGACTAACCCACTGCGTAAACTTTTTCGTCAATCCTTTTCTTAAGGACTCTCTCCGAATATAAATATAATTTTCTCCTACAGACACATTATACTAACTCTAAGGTCATCAAAACGCTGATAAACCATCTGCTTATGGTATATCTCCAAACATGACTACTTCTCAATGGCAGACAGTATGGCACCAACTTGTACACCAATCTGGCGAGATAAAAATAGTTGCACTTGACATTTCTAAGTCATTTGACATTGTTTGACGTCAGGCTTTTTTGTCGAAAATGTGTTCATTTGGAATCGGCAAACCTGGTCTTCAGTCGATTAGAAAATACCCTACGGAAAGTTTAATTCATGTTGTCTGAAATGGTCTCAAGTTTCTCCATAAAATCAATGCTGGCGTGCCCAAGGCCTTAATATGGAGGACAATTCCCACATCTGGTCATGTATCCCCAAGACCTCTCTGCACTTGCTAGATAGAATTGAAAACCGTGGGGTAAAACTTAGAGGTGATGCTAATGCTACACTGTCATCGAACAATGACGTGATGACTCTTGCCTCACCTCGTGTTACCGCTATTTTCACGACCAGTGCACACTTTGAAGCCATCAACTAAATATAACACCCGAACGCACTTTGAAACATCGTAATTCTTTTCATACAAATCTACAATCCGCTTATTGAAAGTTTTGCTGTGGTCTTCATTTCCTAGTCATTATAAGCTGCAAGCATTCAAAACCGTCCATCGGTATCCCCCTTTCTGTCTTAACAAACTTTCCTTCGCCCTCGCTGTGTTCAAACATTTTAAGGCTATACAAAATTCTATGAGAATGCGCTAAAGATAACGAAATGCCGATTGCTACTTTTGGGGCTATATTAGGTCTTTGGTGTATGTTGATAAACCGCACGCTATTCAGGCCTTGGAAGAAAATATTTAGCGCGTAATTGGTGATACAGAGCCCCAAATGCTTGGAATAGTATACAAAATTGTGTTGTAGAAATGCGGTGCACTTCCTCAAGGGTGCATACGAGTATCTTCATCCTCATCCATCATCATTGGATATAAAAATGGACGAAGCTATCAGCAAATCAAAAAGAGCTGGTTGTTGTATTCAGACTTAATCCAAATTGCATTTAGATAACAAGAAGGAACAATTAAAATAATAATCAGAAATTAATATAACAAATGATTGCTTTGTGAACGAGTACATTACTTAAGGATCAAGTATCAAGTATCTGTGTATCTCTGTATCTTTAGAATAGGATTTTAATTCTCTGTAATCTTTGTATGATCACATTGCTTATTCAGAGAAACAAGTATGAGTACAGACGCACGTGTGTTTCATGGTCACGGTGGAAATCTAAGCACTTGAAAACTAGATAATCACGTCAACGCTGCCACCTGACCCACATAATTTTGTAAAAACAGAAACAAAAGTTCTGACATGACGTTGCACAAATTATAAAAATAAATTATTTATTTTCACTACAAGGACAATTTAGTTTATACAGTCGCGTATCTCTGCCTAAGCCGCCATCACACCCTACTACCTAGTAAATTAAATCAAAAAGATTTGTTTTTCAGTCTGCCAGTATATTTTCTTCCCCCATCCCGATGGTCTAAAATATGTACATATACTCGTACAAACAATATTCAGTGACATTGAAATATGAATATTGTTTTTATTTTCCACACTTTCATCTACGGCAGGTACAACTCGTCCGAGTCTCAGAGTATCTACAAGTATGTATATATGAAAATTTCACCTTAGTTGCGTCGAAAGATGTCTGGCTATTTTTGGCCGACTAAATGTCTGCGATTTTCTACGATAACATTGTAATTTCACTTTCGAAAAGCTAATGAACTCTTCATTCTTGGTTGAGTTTATTCAAATTTTAAATGTTCTAACAAACTCTAAGCAATAAAATCGAGAGTAATAAATTTTATATAATATTAAAAAAACATATAGAAGAAATTCTTAAAATAAAAAAGAATTCCGTTATCTTAAATATTTTATTTGAATTGAATGTCGACAGATACTTAGCAAAGAAATTGAGAGTGAAATATCAAGGTTGGCAATTTGTGATGTTCACGGCGATAGTGTTGAAAACAATATAATGAAAAACTCTCCTAGGTTGTCCAATTATCAGAATTGTGGCACACGTGTGTTCTTAGAACACCCACTCAAATACCGTGGGATCTCTTATAATAATTTGTATTACAATACATGTATCTAATTATAGCATTTTAATTTGAGTACTTTCTAAATGGCTTCTGAAGTGACCGTAGATTGGCACGAGTATTCTCGAATTCTTGCACGTTTTATCGTTTGTGGAGTGATTGCTTATTGAGTAACGACAATGGAAACAGTAAACCGGGGAAATCAATTAAAATGTTAGATATAGAGTGATCTCGATTTCTTATTGAACTTTCAAGGTTTACAAGTTTTTCTTTCAATTTTTTTAATTGTCTTTCAGTCGGACCTGGTCAAGCTAATAGATAAACAAGATCGTCTGGGTTATTCCGTAAATGTGACGTTAAACAATAACTGATATAAACAAATACTCAAGTATATGTAGTATCATTCCACATTTTTGAAACCTATTTTCATTGAAAACTAATTTATTGTAGAACAAGGAGTATTTCTTTAAGTATCTCACTGAAACGAATAATTGAAATAACTTGAGAGGCTAGCAATTGTAGCAAATCTACTGCAGTTACACTACTGGCAGTGTGATGATCTTTTTTAGATAAAAATATTTACTCATACTCGTATGATCAATAGGGTCAGAGTGGTTTTACTTTTTTGCTTTTCAATTCATTTGTATTTCTTCTGTCCATATAAACGTACATGCTATACAAAAATGCTTAAATTTAATTTAGCAATCTCAATGACTTAATTTAACTTACTTGCTCTTACCGAGCACTCTAAGCTTAACAATAAACCTAAAACTACTCCATTTCAGGTTCAAATCTATCCTACGATTAAACTTGCATATTAAATATAGAATTTCTAAGAAAATTTAAAAAAAAAAAAACTTAGATTCGTGACCATCAATTTTACTTTTTATTGGGTTGTTCAATAAGTTCTGCGGTTTTTTTCTGGGAAGTGGCGTTTATCGCTTCAGAAAATCTCTGTGTATAAAACCGTTATGAAAACTTATTTTTTTCCAGTAGAGAGGATTATTCTTTACATTGTCACGAGAATTTGTTTTGATCGGACGTGTTTTAAGTGCTCAAATTTCTTTTAAAAATGGAAGATAAAAAAGTGCGTTATAGGCATATTTTGCTTTTTTTCTTTAAAAAAGGTGTCAAAGCGACAGACGCATTTGTAGGGTGTATGGAGAATCGGCAGTTTACACGCTTTCGTTCCGGCAATACAGACCTTGCTGATGCTGCTCGCTCTGGACCATCCATCCATCCATCCACCACAGACGACGATCAAATCTTAGCTGCAGTTAGCGTTGATAGACATTTGACGACACGAGAGATCGGTCAGAGGCTTAGCATTGCCCATACAACCGTTTCACAGAGACTGAAAAGGCTTGGAATGTCGAAAAAAATGGATGTTTGGGTTCCTCACGAACTGAGTGAAAAAAACCGTTGGATCGCATAATGATTTGTGAGTCTTTGTTGAGGTGGAACTCGCTGGATACTTTTTTGAAAAGAGTGGTTACGGGAGACGAGAAATGGATGGTTTACAACAACATTCGGCGTAAGTGTTCTTGGTGCACTCCTGGTGAAACAACACAATCGGTTGGTAAGCAAGATTTGCATCCAAAAAGGTCATGTTGAGCATTTGGTGGGATTGGCGAGGTGTCCTATACTTCGAGTTGCTTCCATCAAATATTGCTCTCAGCTCGACAATTTGGCCAGAGTTAGTGAATAGGAAGGGCGTTGTTTTCCACCATGACAATGCCATACCATACACAGCTTTTGTGACAAAAGAAAAGCTGAATTTGGCTGGGAAGTAATGCAGCACCCACCGTACTCTCCAGACCTTGCGCCGTCTGACTACCACCTATTCCGCTCTCTCCAAAACGATTTGGACGGAAGGCAATTTAATTCCGAGGAGGACATAAAAACGCATCTGGAAAACTTTTTTGGCCAAAAGTCTACTGATTTTTACAAAAGAAGAATAATGTCTCTTCCAGAACGTTGGAAGAATGTAATAGATCAGAATGCACAATATTTGATAAATTAAATATATGGTTTTAAACAAAAAAAAGTGTATTTAAAAAAAAACTGCAGAACTTATTGAGCAACCCAATATTTGAAACTTAATACTACCTATATTACTTAACCTACCTAAACTACTTAGCTTAACTTAATTGTAATCAGTGTGGCGAACGCTCGTTGCCTCCTGCCTCGAGTGGTCACCCTCCCAATTGCGAATTCGTGTACCTGACCCGTCAACAACGTGGACACGCACCGCCGAGACTTAACCGATGCCGTGGAAACTTCTTGTGGGCCCTGTCTCATGTCAACGATCCCGGCCTTTCCGCGAAAACCTCCTGACTAACCAAAATCGAACTTAAAACTAAGAGACCTTTGTTACAATAGTAACGCACCTGCCTCGGAGGGCGTATCGATTTTCTCCCCTTTTTTAAGCCACTAAAAGCCGGCTTGCTGTTTTTCACTATCGACCCGGTCTCTGTCCGTAATCGCGGAACTAAAACAGAAAAGCTCCTGAGCATTGAAGTTATACCCGTCGAAGATGAGCCGTTTTTTCTTTGCACCGCGGTGACTGTGGTATATTATCGGGACGGTGCTCTACACTAACCCTTCAATATCTATTGTATTTAAAGGAATGCCTACAGTGGAATAAAGCCGGATCGGAGTATATTCTCATGGTACATAACCTTGGGCTCATAAGCCCCCAAAATCAGGTTATTGTTGATGGTCATCGCTCTTGCGACGTGCCTTTAAATCACCTTAATCAGGAAATTATCAGTCCTGTTAAGTCGAGCCCCATCGTAAAGGGCCTTCTTGGGATTATATTTGATGAACTCAGATTCTGGTGTTCTGTACAATCTAGGACAGGTCCTGAGGCATTGCCTTTCAAACACTCGAATTTTTTCTATATAATACTGCGCTACATTAATCTACACGGGACAGCCATAAGCGATGATTGGCCTGATTAGGACCACGTAGCATATTACCTTTACCCTAGAGTCGAGGTGACTGCCGTGAAACAGCTTTCTTTTTAGGGCTAAGGTCTAACAAACATTTACATGTTTATCAAAATACAAATACTGATCGAACCACATAACAACTATGCTTCGTACTGTCCAATGACGGCCAAATTTCGCCAATGATTTCCGGTATCCCAAGGAGCCCATCTCGATGGATTTCTAAACAATGTTGTTACCGATTTTTGAAATACGCCTTAATACGATCGAAGTCACGCTGAAGAAAAGTATTGTTAACCTGGGGCGGGGAGTCGAAGTGGCCTTCTATGCTCTGTTCTGTAACATGAAAATTGCTGACGACATTTTCGCATAAATGTGTTTGGTTTATGATGATTTTAATCTAGTCGATGGTGGACCTTGAGACCTGAAGCTACACTGATAAGAATTAATCAATTGGTTGACAAAAGGTTCTAAACGATTACATAGTGCGACAGAGAAGATTTTGATGTTCATAAGTCTGCATGGGCTGCTACCTAAGTTTTGAAAAAAGAAACAAAAAAAACACATGTACATATATGTATGTATATCATCAGAAATAGCTTTATTGATTTCCAAATTTGATACATACTCTCCACGAAAATCAATGCACTTTTACATGAGCCAATTTGCGAACCACCTTTTCCACTCCGAACGAGGTAACTGTAAGACTTGCGTTTTAAATGCATCAACCGCGTCTTCAGGCGTGTCGAAAAACGTTGGCCTCACAATTTATTTTTGATGTGCGTTAACAAAAAGAAGTCATATGATTCGTCACCTGCCACGATCTTTTGAAGCACAGCGATTGATTTTTTTCAACATTTCTTTGGACGATTCAAATTATGCGGTACCCGAAGCGAAGAAATCTTTTTGACGATCAAATGTTCATGCAATATTACGTGTACATGAGTAATGCCCAAGCATGCCTCAATTTCACGATAAGTCACATGACGATCTTGTAATATCAACTTCCACACAGCCTCGATGTTTTCTGGCACAGAAACCGATACACGGTCATAGGATTCACAATCATATATGGAAGAGATTAAAAAAATATAACTAATGAACTAATGGCCTCGAAACAAAATGGACTCACCGCTGACGACCCTAATTTAAAGGACAATGACCTTCATTACCCTTAACAGACCACGTAGAGCCGAACAATTAACAGACGCCCTTGACTGCCATCACGCAGATATCATCGCCATTCAGGGAGTGCGATAAAATGTGCAGGACATAAGAAGGATGAACAACTGTGATACAACACATAATATACTATGGTGATTGCTATATGGAAAAGAAATAGCGCTTAATAGACTTAGGCAAGAAGTCTTGAATTTTCGACACATGCGCGAGTGTCTATGACAATCCGCATCAAGGCTCAATTCGCTAACATAAGCCTAATATGTGGCTATGCTCCTACGGAAGGCAAGGCCTTTCTACGATCTCCTCGACAAGACATATGAGCTTTGCCCGAAGTATGACGTTAAAATCGTACTAGGCGATTTCATCGTCTGGACAGTAAACGAACACATATTTGGCTGAACAGTTGGTAAGCATAGCCTACTCGACATCACGTTTAGCATCAGCATTGCACTTAGGCTTACTGACTTATAAGAAGCACACGATTTCAATATACACATGTATGCCTCCAGTATTCTGGACGTCCGAACGTTCCGGGCAGCACACATTCACTGGAATCACCACATTGTTGCAGCCAAGGTGCGAGTGCGGATCTCCTAAGCGCCACAACAAAGAAAAACTGCTGTGAGAAGATATAACGTAGAAAAGGTGCAATCGCAAGAGACTGCCAGAATCTTGGTCGAACGCTTATCCCAAGATCTGTCAATATCTCCTATACCGTCATCAGAGACGGCGCAACTGATGTGCTGGATTTCAACCGGCTACCACCAAGAAATCCCTGGTTTGATGAAGATGCAGCTAAAGAAGAAGCCTACAAAGCGGCAGTGCAACGAAGAACGAGAGTTTCTCGTGAGCTCTACGAGAGGATGAGACAGGAAGAACATCGGCTTCTCTAGGAGAAAAAAAAAGAAAAGAAAAGAAAAAGCGCTCGATCAAAGATATTGAGCGGATGTATTCCAGAAATAACATTCGGAAGTTTTACCAACAAGCAAAAAGAACGTATCAAGGACCCGTACAAAAGCCGGTACAAATTCGCTGTCATGTGACTTATTTAATAAAATTCTTGAAAGAATTGTGCGGAACTCACGCCGATGACATCGGCATAATTGGCAGAACTCTCTAGCATTGAAACGGAAGCTGCCAAAATGGATGTAGCGGTAAATGAGGGTAAAACCAATTATGTGATGTCAACAAGAAGGAACACACAACCTCGACGAATTGGACAGAACATCAAAATCGACAGCTATAATTTTGAGTTTGTAAAGGGCTTTGCCTACCTCCTACAAATCGCTGTTTTCTTTTGGGTTAAGTACGCAATTGAGCAGTAAGGCATTATCCCAAAAAACTAAAGAGACTCTATATAAGATCTTGATCATCCCAGTCCTGCTTTATGGCGCTGACGTATGCACTGTGTCGATGGCGGATGAAATTATCATCGAGATAAAAATTCTTCGAAAAATATTCGCTCCATTTGCATTGACGGGCTTTTGAATAGAAAATTCATCTGAGATTGCTAGGACGTGTAGAGTGAATGGACATCAATGCTTCGATCCCCAAAGTCTTCGAATCTAACCCGGAGGGACAACGAAGTAGAGAAAGACCTCACCCTTACGCAGAAGTAAAATGGGATCTCTCGACTTGGATTGTGCAACTTGAAGCAGTTAGCTAAAGACCGGGCTAGCTGCGGAGGGTTGTTAGTTAAGGTCTAGGTTCACCCCGAACTGTAGCTCCACCTAAGTAAATAATTAAGATTATAGGGTTCAGCAAAAATAATTCTTCAATAAAATCAGCATTGACTGCGAATCTATTACTTTCTGCTGCTCTGCGTATATACTTTCAATTTCTTTGCATATAAAGGGTGATTTTTTAAGAGGTTTAAAACTTTTTAAAAAAAAAAAAACACAAAAAATTCCAAAAAATGAATGAAATATTTATTTGAATCGATAGTTTGAACCTTGCAATTTAATGTTTAAAGATAATTTCATGCAAATGTTGACCGCGGCTGCGTCTCAGGTAGCCCATCCGCTGAGTCCAATTTTGGCATACTCATTCACACATATCGGCCGGTATCTCACGAATGAATGCATGGATGTTGGCTTCCAGTGCGTCAATCGAAGCGGGCTTGGTCCCTATAGACATTAGCCTTGACATACCCCCACAAAAAATAATCTAATGGTGTCAAATCGCACGATCTAGGCGGCCAATTGACCGGCCCGAAACGTGAAATTAACTGTTCACCAAACTCGCCTCGCAATTGCGCCATTGTTTCGCGTGCTGTGTGGCATGTGGCACCGTCTTGTTGAAACCACATATCATGCAAGTCAAGAACTTCCATTTCGGGCAAAAAAAAGCTTGTTATCATCGCTCGGTAGCGTTCACCATTGACAGTAACGCTGCGATTCGCATCATCTTTGAAGAAATATGGCCCAATAATGCCGCCGGCCCATAAACCGCACCAAACAGTGGCTTTTTCGGGATGCATTGGTAGCTGTTGCAATGCTTCTGGCTGATCTTCACTCCAAATGCGGCAATTTTGCTTATTTACGTACCCATTCAACCAAAAATGAGCCTCATCGCTGAACACAATTTTTCGATAAAAAAGCGGATCCTCGGCCAGCTTTCCAAGAGCGCATTCACCAAAAATTCGGCGTTGTGGTAGGTCCCAAATCCTTCCGCAAAATTTTCCACGTAGTGCTGTAACAAAGGCCTAACTGCTGGGAACGGCGCCGAATCGACATTTCGCGGTCTTCTGTCACACTAGCTGATACGGCCGCAATATTTTCTTCACTACGCACAGTACGTAAACGTGTTGGTGGTTTAATGTCCAACAAAGTAAATTTGGTGCGAAATTTGGTCACAATCTTCCGAATAGACTGCTCAGAAGGTCGAGAATGCCGATCATAAAATGGAAGCAGCGCGCGATGAACATTTCGAACCGAGCACGAATTTTGATAGTAAAATTCAATAATTTGCAAGCGTTGTTCATTTGTAAGACGATCCATAAATTGCAAACGAAACTGAAGCTGTTTGACAGTGACACAAGGTACTAAACACACGTCAGCTGTCAAAACCAGTGTTGCCAAAACCAAACCAGCTAAAAAATCACACATTATTAGTCTAAGTCTAAGTCTGCCTCTAAGTAAGATGTCCTTTATAGAAGTCTTAGAGTCGGCTGCACAGGGTCTATTAAGGCTGTATAAAAGATTATGAAGAATACTCAATCATTGCGTATGCCATAGCCTGGTGTCTTGTGCTTATATAGGTGTTGGAGATATATCTTCTTCGGAGGTTGGTTGGGACATACAACTCTATATGTCTCTCAGCTGTCACAACGTGTCCCATGTATGACGGACCGCGGGGAGCGATTGAAAATGTATCATTCACTTACTTGACATAGGACTTCAGTGGCTTATCCTTTTTGTTCCAGGGTATTCTAGTCTAATCAGTTCATCACCGGGTGTCCCGAAGCTCAACAAAGTATCATTCGGTGCTGTCGTTAGAAGATACGCCTAAGTTTGTTACCACCCTCGATTTAATGGGGCTCGAGGTTAGAGATCTGGTCACCCCTTGTTTGTCTACAAATATTTCAATATCATTTGACGCTTTGGACTCTGTCTGTAGCAGCGACCTGATGTACAGCTGAGACGTTGGCTTGGAAGTGACGAAGCAGACGAAAAGCGAAAAAAGTTTAAACGAGCCAGGAATGACTGCAACGTCTTTCTTAAGCATGTGAAATTTGAATACGACGAAAAGTTGAGGCAAATAATACTACAATGTCCCAAAGGTAGTAAAAGCTTTTGGTCGCTTGTCAAAAACATTAGAAATTCTGCCTCATCCTCGATCCCAACACTCATTTACAATGACATTCCAGCTGTTAGCTCTTTAGACAAAGCCAATCTGCTAGCTGCACACTTTGCGGCCAGCTCAACACTTCCACATTGTGCTTTGGCTCCGCATACACTTGAGTGCGTCGAATCTTCAATGGGACGAATCCAGTTTCGCACTCGTGTAGTAGCAAGAGTACTTAAAGATCTCAACATACATAAATCCGCTGGCTCAGATGGTATATCTCCCCTTCTTCTGAAGAGGTGTTCTTCCACGCTGGCAAAACCACTGCATAAGCTTTTTCACCAAAATCCTACTCTTTAGGACTCTTTCCGAGCAGATGGAAAATAGCATTTGTCCAGCCCGTCCTTAAAAAAGGTGAATCTTCTTCTCTCTCCTCCTACAGGCCCATTGCACTCACGTCCCTTCTTTCCAAGGTCATGGAAACGCTGATCAATCGTCAGCTCATGAAATATCTCGAAACACGAAAACTTCTCAACGACCGGCAATACGGTTTTCGTAGCAACAGGTCCACTGGTGATTTGATGGCATGTCTCACCGAAAAATGAAACCAAAATGTACATCAATATGGCGAAAGCAAGATAGTTGCACTTGATATTTCTAAGGCAACTGACAGAGTTTGGCATCAGGCTCTTTTATCGGAAATGCGTGCATTTGGGATCGACAACTCTCTTCTTCAATGGATTAGAAACTACAATTCAAGTAGTCTTGGATGGTTTCAAGTCTGATATTCACAAAATAAATGCTGGTGTGCCCCAGGGCTCCGTTTTGTCTCCGACACTCTTTTTATTTTTTTATCAATGATCTATTGTCTGCCACTTTCAATCCAATATATTCCTTTGCTGACGACAGTACTCTCTGCTTTTCATATTCGTTTCCGGCCTCACATCCCTGCTATTCAGATGTAGAACGGGAACGGCAGCGTATGTTAAGCTCATTAAATTCCGTTATTGACAGCATAACCAATTGGGGAACTATCAACAGAGTGGAATTTAATGCTTCCAAAACACAATGCTGACTGCTATCGTTAAAGCGAAATTTAAACACCCAGTCATTATCCATGAATGGGACTTGCAATTGTCGAAACCAAAAAACTTTCCATTCTCGATATGTGTATCAATGACAACTTACGTTGGAATGACCACATATTCGATGTCGCCAAAAACGCCCCCTCACCCTCACCCCCCCTGAACTGGCTTCAATATATATGGTGTTTCTCCACCCAAAACTGGAGTACAACGCCCACATCTGGTCAGGTGTCCCTAAGAACTCTTTGCACCTGTTAGATAGGATTCAAAATCGTGCGATAAAACTCATAGGTGATACCAGTAGTACACAGCCATTCGTCACCCTCGAACATCGGCGTAATGTCTCCTATCTCACCTTATTGTATCGCTATTTTCACCATCAATGCTCCACTGAAATTGCCAGTAGCATTCATGTTTTTAACCGTAATAACCGTCTCGCTATGAATGCTCATCAGTTCACCCTCAAGCCCATCTTCGGATGTACTCTGAAATATGGTGATTCTTTCCTAAGCCGTACAACTCGCTTATGGAATGCCAGAATATCGTACAAACATTTAAAACCAACGCACACCAGTATCTGTCTTTTTTCCCTCCCTAACTTGCTTTCGCCCGCGCTATGTGCAAATTCCTAAAGAGCACATAAATCCCTTGTGCGCGCGTCAATTAAAAAAATAAAAAATAAAAATATTGGTGTATCCACAGGTCTTCAGAGAAAACTTCCGTGACAACGGATAAAAAATAAATATAATAAAATAAATATAAATATAAAATATAAAAAAGAAATATAAAAGGCATAGTCTCCATCTGGTATTGTCGCTGAAGTTAATTTCAGTAAGTTGTAGGTCGGTTGATTCGGCGAGGTCGCGGTGCAGCGTGATTTGAGTACCATGCTTCACATTTAGCACTTTCTATTGCATAGCCTAAAGGTAGAGTTTGTGGTTATCTGCTTCTGGAAAATTTCAATAAGTATGAAGCAGGGTTTGGAGAGACGCTGATTGAGACTATAATGTAACGGTGATGCTTTTGCATGTATAACGTTATGCTCTCTTCCGATGAAGGCCAACATAGGACGATGCCATAAGAGAGAATTAGAACACAGCTACGTACGAGAAATCAAAACCAAAAGAAAAATAGTTTATTGAGTCTGAAAGTCTAGCCCAAACGGAGACAAAGATACATAAATATTGATTTTGTATCAGAACATTATTAAATTCGATAAAATGGTTAAAAATTCGATATCGTCAAATCCCAAAACCCACGTCAGTTTAATTTGGGTTATATCGTAGTATCGGAAAATTAGTCCACACTATCTTACGAGTATGCTGAAATAGTAAACCACATTGCAACATCTCAAAATCGTCTTCACGACAGTGAGGTCATGTCATTTCAAATTATCTCTTCGTTATCAAAATAAATAAACAAATTATTGTGGCAAGAATTTTAGAAAATATTTCATTTGGAAAAAACAACTTCCGCCTACGATGATGAAATTAGCCAAAACTAACTAAAAATGAAATCTAGATTTTTAGGTGCCGGATAAGTAGGAAATCTCTTAAGATATTCTGAATGATATATGATTATATTAAGCCTACTCGTAATCTGTACCATATTTGAAGACATTCGCGACGGTCTTGGAACAACTAACCTATAAACGTAAGAACTAAAACTTACTAATACCTTTTTGTATTTATTATTCAAACAAAAATAAAGAACAGTATTCAATTTAAATTAGAGTTACTGAGGAACTACTATGTGGACCAGACTCACTTTAGCATCTTTTGCTATTTGCAAATAGACATAAATATGTAGGCCATGTTTAAATATGAATAAATGGACGTAAACACTTTTTGAAATACACTCAAGAGGGTATGACTACTTTTAAAATGGCAGAGCACGTGTTAAGTTTTTCGGAAATTTGGATAGAGAGAGAAAGATATTTGGGCTCAGTGGTTATTTCGCTCCATGTGTGACATCCAACATTTAATGGGGAGACCAAATTGTTGGTGCAAATTCACTTGATGCTGTATTTAGGCAACCATTCACCTCACGAGGTTTTAGTTACCTGAAAAAATGTCAGTCAGCCGTGACTGGTATTGAACCCCGAACTGTCCGAAAGGGAAGTCAATACACTACCCCTTGAGCCACGGCCATATTTAAGGCAAACACAATTAAAAAATATAGGTTAGGACCTATCATACTGCACGTAGTCCTATTTTAAAAGCTCGCGGTTTCATTTTAAGTAGTAAAATTGGTTATTGTCTGCGGAGCGTTGGCATAAACCCTACCTTTTACAAGTCCCAAAAGAAAGAAGTCGTTAAGTGTTAAACCGTATGATCTCGGTTGTAAATTTTGATCACCATTTCAAAAAATGACTCGGCCATGAAACCTTTATCACAAAAGAAAAATAGTTTCGCTACTTGTGTGTCATGTAGCGTCGTCTTGAAAATAAAGATCGCCCACATTTTTCGTCCACAAAAATTTGTTGATAATGGCTCGACAGCGCAATGCATTTATGGTAACAGCCATGCACTCTCATTTTTGATGACTTCAAGTCCAATGATACCAAACGCTAACACCTTGTGAATAGAGAGGCTTAGACATTTTTCTCAATATTTTTTTTTTTATTTTTCTACATAGTCTCCTTGTAACTCTACACACTTCTCCCAGCGATGCTCCCATCTCTCTAATCCGTCCATATAGTACTTGGCGTTTTTCTCTGCAAAATAATTGTTCACGAAGGTGATTGTCTCCTCATTTGACGAAAATCTCTGTCCTCCGAGCGCAGTTTTTAGATGAGCGAACAAAAATAAGTCGCTTGGGGCTAGATCTGGTGAATAAGGCCAAGCAGTTCAAACCTTAATTCATAGATTTTCGCCAAGGCAATCGCTGAGGTGTGAGACGGCGCGTTGTCTTGGTGAAACAGGATTTTCTTTTTCTGCAAATGTGGCCGTTTTTCCGCAATTTCTGGATTCAGCTTGGCAAGTAATGATGCGTGGTATGCTCCTGTAATGGTTTTTCCTTTTTGAAGATAATCGATTAAGATAACTCCTTTACTATCGCAAAAAACAGTCGCCATCACTTTCCCAGCCGAAAAAACAGATTTTGCTTTTTGTGGAGCCAGCTGTTTTAACTGAATTTTTATTTCGTGCGTATAATGGTGTATCCAAGTTTCATCTACAGTAATTAATCGGCGCCAAAACTCGGATTTATTGAGGCTAAACTGCGCCAACAGAGCGTTGGAAATGTTCATTCAAACACGTTTTAGGTCTAACGTAAGCAAACGCGGCACCCAACGCGCGGGCAGCTTTCTTATGCCTAAAACTTGATTTAATATGTAACAAACAAGTTCTTTGGACATTTTCATAACCTCTACTATCTCTGTCAGTTTAATTCTGCGGTCAGTGGTTGTAGTTTTTGGACGTCCCGAACGTTCATCATCTCCCCAGCTCTTGCGGCCACGTTTAAATTCAGCTGCCCAAAATTTCACTGTGGTAAATGATGGTGCAGAGTCCCCATACACAGAGTCCAACTCATTTTTGATGTGCGTAGGCGCATTGCCTTTCAAAAACAAGAATTTAATAGCTCGATACTCATTTTTTCCCATTATCACTAAAAATACTCACATCGACTCACTCAAACGACTGTCAACTAAAAACTGCGCGTCCAAAATGACTGAAACTTCGGTAAGTAACTGTCAAAAGATGCACAAGCTTTAATTGACGAGTGCCGTTGTCTTTACGTTGCGGTCGGAAACTTTACAGACAACCCTCGTACAGCTTATAAAAGGGTTCCATAACGTTTTTTGTAGCACTCTCTTCTGGGTTTCTTATCAATCTTGATGCATTTGATAATTTTGTAACCCGATTAAGAACTTTGTACATCGAAAAATATGGCTGGTATTATACACCAGTTAGCGTGCACAAAGTGTTATTTCATGGAAAGCAAGTTATTGCATCTTGTATCCTTCCGATTGGCCAACTATCGGAAGAAGCGCAAGAAACCAGAAAAAACGACAAAGGGAACTTTTCACGAGGAAAACGTCAAGAGTGAACGCAGACAGATCTAATTCATAGACTGTTAATAACTTCGGACCCTTATTTAACTGGTATAAGGTGCGTTCCAAAAAGAAAAATGAGTTGCTTAGAACCTGAGGTTGTGGAACTTTTGGAGTTAATAATTTAAGAGCTAATAATAAACGAGGGAAGATAGACCCCCTTCCTCCTACAAGTTGTTGTTCCTTTTAACGCAATCTATCGATTTAAGACATTTAAAGGATCTTTTAAGACAAATCTAATTTATGTGAAAAAACGGTGATTTCGGGACTCATTTACCAAGAACTTTGACTAGATGCTGAAAAATAACTCAGAAAGGCCTGAGCTCAGAATATGTCGGAACAGTTTATATGAGGTAATCGCTTTCGAACAACTGAGGTGGCTTCATATTAGATTACGAGTATCAGTATCCCAATCCTTTGTTAAGAATGGATAAGATTGCCCTTTTGTCCTCTCAAAGCAAAAGTTTTCGGGTAATTTGTGGTTCCGTCTGCATTCGTACAGTGTGAATATAAGAGGAGATATAGCGATGAACTTTACGAGGTGTAGAGTGACATCAGCCTAGTCAGAAGAGTTCGAGTAGATTGGGTGAACACCAACGTTCCAGTTCGGAGGATTTTCGGAGGAGTTGTTGGTTATGGCACAGGGTTCATCCTAAAGTTTTTCGCTTTCTAAAATAAAATATGTAACCGCTACCTTAAAAAACCATAGACTCATCTAAAAAGAAATATAAGAGACATCTGAAAACCAATTTGGAGCATATTCTTTGTCAAAACAATTTTTTTAGTTAAAATACTAGTCATCCAAAGTACGATGCGTGACACTGGCATAGACCAGCGTCTCATTACATATTTGAATACATGTATTCGCGTGTCACTTAAGCCTCGAAAATTTATCTGTCTCAGATAAAAACATTCATCTGCTGACTAAACTTTTCTTTACATCTACTGAAACAATATTTTAGAAAAGCTTTTCATAATGTATGTATTTTGACTTTCTTGGAATGCTATTTGGTCGTTAAATCAAACATTTTCACATATGTTCATTAATCAAATGAAGTGTGATAAATTATTTAAGAATATGCCATAACAATCATAACGTCAAAACATTTTATCTAAAGCAAAACAATATCTTAATAGCCTTGGGCTCCTTTTGAAAGCATCATGAAGCAACCTTGACACAGAAAGAGTGACTTTTCCAAATAAACGCAGCAATTCGTAGATGCTCAAAGTCAACGTTTTAACTAAGATAACGCATTAGAATTTATTTAAATTATAAGTAACGAAAACACTTACAATTTATGGAGATTATCTTATGGATCAAGTTCTATTACTCTTCTAGTAGTATTTTGCTCAATATTTATGTTTTTTTTTTTTTTTAAATAGTATCACAACAATATAGTAGTTTAGTGATTCAGTTCACTTCTTACGATATCTACAACATTTTGTTATACGAGCATCTATGCTAAACATTTCATAGCTCAAATTGATTTCAATTAGATGAAAATGGCGAAAAACCATTGATCTATTAAATAGTCATTTAGCACTTATGAGGCCAAAAACAGGCGTTAGAATACCTAATTAAAGCTGACGAGTGAATATGCTGTGCACTTTGAATTTATATAATAAATTGATAACGTCAAGCTGAACTGCTTATATCCAGTTTCATCTGCTTAACAGCGGTTAGATACATGTAAACATACATCACACAAAATAATGATGATGATGAGTAATTTGTTTTTATTTTTACCATGTTGAAAGTAATCAAACAGGCGTAATCATTCACTGGTACGGATACATAATTTGGCGATTAGATTACCGAGTAGTTGAACTCAATGATCATTACAGAAAACTATAAGTATATATAATATTACGAGCTTGAAAGTATTGTAATGTGCACGTGCTCCGAAATGAAATCACTTCAATATAGCTATCATAGTATGTTTAGCCTCCATTAAATCCAAAGTACAGGTATACACGAATGTATGTTCTAAGCAAGAATTAGCATTATTTCGATTGTGCTGACAAAAGTATATATACGAACATATTTTATTTCATTTATATAATGAAGTGCCATAAGGTTCTTTGCTTGGATCTGCACTTTATAATTTATAATGAAATAAAATAAATACACAATATGCCGACTGTGTATAATGTCTCTTAGTATTGATAGGCTATTTCAGAATCTGCTTCAACAAACACCTACCGTCTGCTAAGTGTTCTGGAGGCTGCAGACTTAGCTTAAGTATGGCAGAGGTGGTTAATTGAAGAGCTGTATTGTATTCAATAAAAAGACTACTGAGAATTTTATACATCGACTGGGCCCTTATCGTTAAGTGCTTTTTCTGCGACGATGATGACAGCCTACCAGCGCTTCCTAACCTTGTCTTAGGTGACAGATAAACTCAACTCAAACAATGATGTACTGAACATCATCATTATGGGAGATCTGACGGAACAGGTAAACTTCGGAAAAAAGAATTCAGATTTCTAATAGCCCATCAGGTCTTAGACAACAAAATGGAAATGGGGAATGATTTCTCAATTTCTGCAACGCAAATAGACTTCTCATTATCACATTATCTATGAAACTTAGCTATAGCCGATGTATTATAGAAAATCAGATCTATCTATCTATCTATCTATCTATCTATCATATTTCAACGGAACTCAAAACAGCAACCAACCGACCTGAGAAGTGCGCGGAGCCAAGTAAATTTCATTTATCCCAACGAACGTCAGACAACGCAGCACAACACAGAAAAATAAAAGCAATTTCCCTCCAATCGAATAGAATCACCATCTACCTAGTCGTCGGAGTATTTCTCGAAACAACCAAAACCACTTTACAACGTCTCGAAGATGACAGACATCAACGAAATCATGTCCTCACCGTTCGTGCGAGTTAAGCTGGTGGCATTTGTGCATTTCATCTTCAGTTCGAATGCCTTGCTCGGGATATGGGGACATGGCGCCTTCCTGTTCTACAACTTCCTCTTCATGATCTCATTGCTGTGGACCATACATTGTAAGGAATCTGTGGAAGCTATACAAACGGCTCTCATGATAGACGCTTGTAGCATTATCCTTGATTTAATAAGCATCATTGTGTATTTCCATTATATGAATGGTTGGGCAGTTGCATTTACGATAATCAATTTGGTAATGCGACCGTTAAGTGTTATACTGCTTTACCGGGAGTACACACATCGTGGTGGCATCACTATCCAAACTGGATCGATTCTTCCCACAAGCCAACAGAGGAGCTATCAAGATATTGATCGTCCGGTGCAAACAGTTCCAACGAATTCCACACAGCCGGGGCCAGGTGTTGCAAGTATCTTTTAAGGATAGTAATCGTTTTGTACCTAGTCGTTACTTAATCTCCCTGTCGTCTTGTTTATTGTTTTCATCTGTTTTTTTTTTTTTGTTAATATGATCGATTAATTATTACAATCATAATAATTTTTGAGAATGTATTCTATTAATCAACTAAGTAAACTGATCGGGATGGGTAGTTTTAATTGTTTTCGTTAAAACTAAACAGAAAACTAAACCAAAATTTAATTGTATTTTTTTGTTTCAATTTTTGATTTTTCTTATTCAAACTAAAGAAATAAGCCAATAGTTAAAAATTTATATAACATGAAGGGTAGACAAAAATTCACACAAGAAGTAAGTTTTTAATTAAAAATTGTAAAAGTATAGGGTTATGTATGGATTAGCATATCGGGTAAATGGTCTTTGCTGGCATATATGCATTCCCTTGTCTAAATTTTCCATCACAGTTTTGCATGCATGTGGCTGAATTTTGTCGTTACAACTCTCAATTTGCTCCTTCAAGGTGTGGGTGGTCGTGGGCTTGTTGGAAAGAAAGAAAAAAAGTAGTCCGACTGCGTTAAATCGCATGATCTGAGCGGTCAATTCTGATCACCAAATTGGGAAATTACACAACCAGGAAATGACTCATGCAGTAATTGAATTGTTTCTTGGACTGTGTGACATTGGACACCGTCTTTTTGAAATCACGTGTGATGCACATTTATATCTTGCAATTTAGGCACAAAAAACTGGATTATCATGTTACGATAACGAGCACCATTAACTATTATTGCCGGACAAGCCGCATTTTCAAAGAACAAGGGTGTGATGATGCCTCCAGCGCAAAATCCGCACCAAACAGACACACAATCACTCGTGGATTTTCTAAACCCGAAATTTGACAATTTTAACCATTAACAAAGCCATCAGGATGAAAATGATTTTGTTTGAAAAATCAGCATCCACTTGTCGTTGTTCCATGATCAATTCAATGAACTCTCTCCGCTTTGCATGGTCAGTAAGCTTCAGTTGTTGAATCAATTGCACTTTGTATGTATGGAGATGCAAATCTTTCGTGACAATACACTATAGAGAGCTTCTCGAAATGCCCACATCACGGTGTTGAATTGATGTTTCTGAACTCACAGCAACACTATCACGAACTGCTTCTATGTTTTGTGTTGAACGACTAGCTGAAGGATGGCCAGCAGAGTGTCTACGATCACTAATTGATCAAGTCACCCTGAATTTTTGAATTAATCTCTTCACAGTTCTTCATCAACTAAATCACTATTCCGACCATATTTTGTACGAAAATTTGCGAATATTTATTATTTTGAATATATAGCTCAAATAATGAATGCACGTTGTTCTTTTGTGTAGCGCTCCATTTTCAATAACCTTGAACTTTGTCATTTTTTTTTCGTTTGCAACACTTTACCGCACAAATGGCGCGAAATTTAAATCTTGCTTGAATTTTGGGACACCCTTTACATGTACAGACTCGTAGTTTTTACTTTTTATGAAATGGAAAGAAAAATGTTCAAACAAACAATATATATACACTCGTATATATGTAATATGGCAATATTCAATAAAAAAAAAAAAAAAAATCTACAGTATGCAGTTAAAAATATACTATTGTGTAAGATGTATTGTAGGCGTCCAAAGACACGGAAGGGTCCTTTGAATAGCACTGTTACTTAAGTAATACATACATTACTTGAAAGATTCTACGACACCATGAGAAAACACAGATACAACACCGATCGACTAAAGATCGGTGCACAGCCAGCTGTTCAGCACCGAAGCGGAAGGTGGCAAGGATCGCAGAATACATGGCCTTCTGAAAACTCCTGACGTCTTGTCGGTTAGCGGATTGCTCTATGAGCTGAAATTGATACCTACATCAAGAAGCAAATAACACATAAGGCAAAGATTCTCACAAATTGTCCTGCAATTCATGGAGAAAATAGAATGTGCTGGAAGACAGAAGGCAAGAATGAACTAAATATAATCCAAAAGTATTGTACATACTCGTATGTCCCCCTTTTATTTTTTCTTTAATGACTTCGAACTATGTAGGGCGTATAAATGAAATTTGTCAGCCTAGAAACAAATAGAAAAATTAGTTAAAATCAGAATACTCATCCTAGATCACAAAAAAACATTTTCCTTTGGTAGAAGAAGCCATTTTTCATTATTGAGGAACTTTTTGGAGAATTAAGTTATTGAAAAAGGACATTTGATTTATTTGCTTCTACTTGTAAAACATTTATTCACTAATTTCCATATTTTCATGTTCAAAAAAATATACAGCGGGCTTGTGGTATGAGAAGTACTATACGAAGACTCGTGATTGTAAATTAATTAAACATCTTGAGGAAATCGCATCTATTGTCGTTCCTGATCTGGTTGTTGGTTATTTGGTTGCTATTTTGTCGGTTATTCAGTCTTAAATTCAATTTACTCTTCTAAAATTCTAAAAGTGGCTGATTTTCTTTATTATACGAGTATGTACATATATTTTATTATTTTATATGTTATATAGTTTTATACTTTATTATATCGTTGATCCTTTGGTTCAGGGTGAACTGCAACACGCTGTTGTTGAATGATCGAAGGCAAGTGTTGCAAACTTTAATTTCTTCTCTATTCATAGTTAATGCAATTGTGTATAAAATCTCGGCATGCTGAGTAACTGGAATTTTCAAATCCCCCTGAAACCACAATCGGTCACAAATAGCGCAAGGATAGCCAAAAGAGTTATTCTTGAATTTTTTATCGAATTCTTAATGAATATTCTTGAATCGAGTGATACATTTGTAAGGTAGGTTATGACTCACTGTACTGTCTCGTAAAAGTTTGCTCATGCAGTTACCGGTGACCACCACTGGAAGGTAAGGCAAGCACTTCACTCCACCAGTCGATTATGTATAGAACCGCCAGAGCTTTATAAATGCGGGTGACTGTGGCTCAAGTGGTAGTGGACTGGGTATTCGAATCCCAATTTTCGAAAGACGTTCATTTTCAGTTAACGAAAATCAAGTATGATGAGCAGTTAACTAGAAATCAACAACAGGCTCCCCATTATCTTTCTCTTTCTCAAACATCTTTCTCTTTCTCTTTCTCAAACATCTTTCTCTTTCTCTATCCCATTTTCCAAAAACCTTAATACATGCTGAGGCATTATAAGTGTATCCATACCCACTTGAGTGTTAAGTTCTTTTTTTAAAAAAAATCTGATCTTAGTGACGATACGGCTATAACATGTTTTAATTGTCCTCCGTGATTTTAATGCAAAGCTAGGAAGAGAGGGTATCTTTGGTGGAACGATCGAAAAATATAGCTTGCCAGACACCACCTCCGATAACGGATTCAGGCTAATCAACATTGCGGCGGGGCGAAACATTGTCGTAGCTATCACGCGGTTCCCACATCTCGATATACACAAGGGGACTTGGAGAACTCCTGATCAATCAACAGTCAACCAGATTGATCACATTGCGATCGACGTAAGACACTCGTCCAGTATAATGGATGTCCGTACGTTCCGAGGAGCCAACATTGACTCGGACCATTACCATGTTGTAGTCAAGGTACGGTTGCGGATATCCCAAACTACGCCAAGACAAACTAATGCTGTGAGGAAATTCAAAGTCAGACGGCTACAATCGCAAGAGATAGCCAAGTCCAATCGAGTGTCTCCTAATCTCTTATGAGGTCCAATACCGCCAGCATCAAGCATCGAAAATCATTGGAAACACAGCCAAAACGCCATCAGAGGTGCCGCTTCTGATGTGCTGGGTTTCACTCGTGCACCACAACGAAACCCCTGGTTCTATGATGAATGCCGGCAAGCACATTCAGCTAAGCAAGATGCGTAGAAGGACCAGAGCTGCTCATGAGCTCTATGAGCGGAAGAGGAGAGACTAAGACCGGCTTCTCCGGATGAAGAAGAAAGAGCATGAGAAGCGCGCGGTCGAGGAAATTGAGAGATGCTGCTCCAGGAATGAGGTTCGGAAGTTTTACCAAAAGGTAAAAATAACAAACCCGGAACCGAAGCCTGTACAAATGAACAAGGGAACATCGTGGTAGAATCGCAGTCGATGCTGAGGATTTGGAAAGACCATTTCTGTAGACTGTATAACGGCGATGACGAACCAAATACCACTGTCAGGCAGAATCAACCTTTCAACCTGGACGATTCCGTCCACCCGACCTGGACGAAGTGAAGATAGCTATATCTAAGCTTAAGTCCAACAAAGCTGCTGGAGCGGACAGCCTGACTGCCGAGCTCTTCAAAGCGGCAGGCAATGACTTGGTAAGGAGCATACACCAACTCATCTGTAAAATATGCTCGGACGAAAGTATGCCTGATGAATGGAACCTTAGCATTGTTTGTCCGATTCTCAAGAAAGGAGGCCCTCTGAACTGCGCCAATTACAGAGGCATCAGTCTCCTTAACATCGCATACAAGATCTTATCTACTATATTGTGTGAACGCCTGAAGCCGTTCGTCAATAACCTGATAGGTCCATATTAGTGTGGCTTCAGGCCAGGAATGTCCACCATCGACCAAATATTCACACTACGGCAGATCTTGGAGAAGAGCCATGAGCTTCAGATCGATACACACCACCTATTCATCGACTTTAAGGCAGCGTATGACAGCATCTATGGAGACGAGCTATACAGAGCAATGTCTAGTTTCGACATCCCTGCCAAACTCGTCCGTCTGTGCAGGATGACGATGGAAAATGCACGCTGCACCATCAAGGTCGGTAAAGATCTCACCGAGACCTTTGATGTCCAGAAAGGATTTAGATAAGGCGATGCGCTGACGTGCGATTTTTTCAACATCCTACTTGAAAAAACTCACGAGCAAACACAAGAGGCACTATCTTTCAAAAGTCCGTACAACTACTCGCATACGCCGACGATATTGACATAATCGGGAGAAAGCAGCGTGATGTCAGTAGTGCTTTCGCGAGTAATGAGACCGAAGCGGCGAAAATTGGTTTAGCGGTCAACGAGGGTAAGACCAAGTATATGCTGTCAAGCAAAAAGGACAAGCAACACCGACGTCTCGGGCAGAACGTCACCCTTAACAGGTATAACTTTGAGGTAGTTAAGGACTTTGTCTACCTAGGCTCCGCTATAAATACAGACAACTACACCAGCGCTGAGATCAAACCGCTGTTTCTTTGGGCTAAAAAGGCAATTGAGTAGCAAAGCCCTCTCTCATACAACAAAAGTCACCCTTTATAAGACCTTATAATCACGGTCCTGGTCTTTGGCACAGAGGCATGGACATTATCAAAAATGGATGAGACTGTTCTTGGTTGCTTCGAGAGAGGAGATATAACAATGAACTCTACGGACTGTACAGCGACATCGACCTAACCAGAAGAGTGAAGATCCGAAGACTGAGATGGCTGGGTATGAGATAGAGATAGAGCGTATGGAAACCAATGTTCCGGTCCGAAAAGTCTTCGAATCCGCTCTCGAGGGACAGCGCAGTAGAGGAAGGCCAAGACTCAGGTGGCGCACGCAAGTGGAAGAGCACCTCAGCCAATTTAGCGTGCGAAACTGGAGGCAACTAGCTAGGGATCAAGCTGGCTGGAGACGCTTGTTGACTGAGGCCCAGGTCCACCCCGGACTATAGCGCTACTTAAAGTAAGTAAGTAATCACATATTGACCTATTCTGTACATTCGCGCTCCACAAAAACGAAGATTCGTCGTGTTATATGATCAAGTTACACAAGCTATCAGAAGTTTCGTGGTCGAAAACACTCCCAGTGTCGGTAAAACCGCCCCAGGTTTGCGCTTATGTTCTCAGCGAGTTAGTAGTGCTCCTTGCTTACTTTTGGTTCACCAGTGGATCAGTATGTAGGCCGGTGTTAGCCTTTTATTGACGATTATCTTGAGAGTTGCCAACTGCCAACTGCCAACAGCAGCGTCCGTCACAGCAGCATGAGACTAAAAGTTTCTGTTTTTATGTAGGTGCCATCAGATCTTCTACGTGTTTTTAAACTGACTTCATTGTCCCTATTTGGGGAATCTGACCATTATGTTGGTTTCACTGAGCATATCAGTCATTCCATTCTTGTCTAGAGGCTAGCTGATTTCATTATTTAGTTGCTGAAGATCTGCATTCATTCCATAGAACAGGCAATCTGCAAGAGTTATTTCTAGCAGGACAGGTCAGTGCAATTCATTTGTTCAGGTACCCTTCACTACGATTCTTTGACCGAGTGTATATGATATGACTGAGAGTGCATCCGATTTGAAATTAACTGGATATAGAAACCTCTACCTGATCATTTCCTAAGAGTACCTCTTGAATATATGTAGTTGAATCGATCACTTGCTGTCCTCGATTCGCAACAAATGATTGTATGAAATCTAAGAGATGGTTGTCCCTCACGTTACAGTTGCTACTGCTATTAAAACTGTTTTGAACATTAGCTTGGCAACGTCCCACTTTTCCGGCATACAATAATTTAGGAGTTCGACTCTACCTTTGCTGGTGGCGGTAGTAGCGAGTTATAGTGGCAGTATGCAGCATCAGCGACTAACTTAAGTCATTCTACGAGTACTTGTCTTTCAGATCCCTTATCATATACATTGATTGAAAAGCGATCCATGTTCACAATTCACCTGACTTGTGAATATGTACATGTAAAAATATTGATAGCTGTCAAAATGGCGAGATGTCAGTTGCATAAGTGACAGGAAAATGATGTGATGACAGTGCTACAGATGACTTGATGAGGAGCGGTTTCTGTCCTTTCGCGTTAATTTAAATCAGTTTTCAAAATTTAAAAATTATATTTTAAAGTCACATACTCATGTCAAGCAGAATACTATGTATCCCATAGTTATGCGTAATGCCCAAATAATTTTTTTTTCAAAGCTATCTTGTTATGAAACTTTTTTCTCATTTGTTTATCATTGACAAACAAGTAAGAAATTATTCCAGATAAAAGATACTCATAACAAAAACAACTTGTGTTTTTTACTGAGATTTGATTTGTCTTCATTAGTTTGATAAAATAAAAATAAGTCTTCTTCCCAATCTATCTCCATGCGAATATATAGTATGTGCCTACCTCACTATTTTTTTATTTTCAAATTTTAGCACTGAACGGTATAGTCTTTAACAAATGAAATGTGACTACTAAATAAAATTGATGAGCAGCTATTGATTGAAGGCATTTATCAATACTACGTTTTTCGATCAGAAATTAGAAGACGAAAAACAAAAACACCACCCTACCCCTGAACAGAGTGAACTGGATTTATTTTGGCACACGCATTCAAAGTCAAAAAAATCATTATTTTCCTTGACTATCGTCCAAAACTTCTGCCATCAGAAAAGCTTCTCGGAAAAATAAGCAGATCAACAAACCAACCAAAGCAAAAAAACACTTAAAAAAAAAATTCATAAAAACACTGACGACAGAAACTATTTGAAAATTGTCTCATGCACAGTGCTTATAATTTTCCCGAGGGTGGATTTATTTTTGTAGTGGTCAAGGACATCGAATTGACATCACTCGAACACTCCTCGTAAGTCGTAATATTCTTGAAATGAAGGATTTACCCTAAGACTTTTGTACACGCACTGACAGGGTGCGCCTATAAGAGAAGGTTGGCTTTATTGGTAGTTTTCCCTATATACTAGGTGCGTAGTACGCATTTCTTTCAATCCCAATGGTATTTATTGGCATTGTCTTTACATAAGTATCACTTGCAGTCTGTAGTTTAAAATGTTGATAGCAAAGAAGGAAAGCTTTTATAGAAAGACTTTAAATTTCTCGAACGGCTAGTAAACAGCAACAACGAATATCAGATAAAAGCTATTGGAATGCGTGAATAACATACACCGGTTAGAACCAACTAATTCTGCAAATAACTTGATGTAACGCATGGCTCTCTTTAGAACTATGAGACTTCGCACACAATTTCACAGAGTAAATAAAAAAAACAGAAAAGAAAAACTAGAAAAAAAAATGGTGACGGGTGAACAACATCAGTGTCAGATAGCGCACAAGCGAGCTTTTACCAAGGAACATTATTTCGCATTATTACGACATTAACAGTGTGATCAGAGCAAAAACGAACCATTTCGATGCAATTTTACACTAAGAGAGGTTATTTTGGACTTGTTTACGTGTGTGATCATTATTGCGACTTTGTTAACCTCCTCAAGAACCAACATAAGAAGCCCTGTGGCACTCCAACCTTAATATCAAAAGTTTTATAAGAAATATATTCATATTTCTCCCACGTATCTGTATTGCTACGACGGAGGTTGTTATGTTGGCTTAGTATCGTTGTTCAAGACTCCCTATTTTGGATTCCATAATAAAATAAAATTCAAGATTTTTGGTGTTTTTACACTAATATGATCCAATTACATTCCTTTCGGCTTTTTAAATTACTAACTTTAACTTTAATTACATGATGACAATATCAGCTGATGAGCTTAGCTAGAAAATTTTCCATGATGGAGACATCTAGGAATACGCTCAGGTTAGAGTGGTCCGCCTTGAAGTGCACTTTGACCAGTTGTAAGTCCATTGTGATACCACTTGGAGACCTCGAAATCTAGGTAAGACAGCAGCACCTGCAGAAATCTCAATAATCAATCGCTTTCCGTATCTTCATAAGATATACTGTACCTTGCTTGTAAGTTTGGAGATGTTGTTGATGTTGTTGTTTGTTGATCAACTTTATTGATCGTTTATGATCGAGTATGGGTCATACTAGCCTAGATCTCTCACAGTTGTCATAATGAGACTACGATGCAGCATTAGTAGACTAGCATTTCTAGATTTAGTTCTTTCCATGTTTGAGTGTCTGACAGCCTGGGGGCAGAGTCAATTGTAATCTGCTTACGGGACAATTCAATATGTAGCAAATAGAGCAAAATTTGGAGAGCTCACGTAAACAGCTTGTTGTGTCTTTTTCTAACATGTTGATCGTAGACCGTCTTTCTAGTACATACAACCAATTGGCTATATCATAAGTGGGGATTGGTCTCACGGCCCTAATGTAGACACAGCGCACGACTCTGGATTGTAGACCTCAACTTGGGCATTCAGCCCCCTCGTATGAGTATACCGTTTTTATTTCGTTTTGCAACATATTCTATCCACCACAGTTTGCTTTCTCAGATGAGGTCTGTAGACCTTCGACTGCTCGAGAAGCTTAGAGGGATGCCATTTAATTTAGGTGGGGTGATGTAGAAGATGAAGGGTGATGATGTAGATGCAAAGAAGAGAGTATGTCTGGAAGTAGTGGGGAATTGTAGGGAGTGACGTCGTCTGCGTGAGCTAACACACCACATCCTGCGTCCTTTAATTTGATGAAAACTCGTTGAGTACTTCTTACAGACATTGTGGAGACTTAGGGTAGTGTGGGACTTAAGTTCGAGCCAACTTGATACTCACTAAATAATCAATACTAGAACCATTTTAGCATAGCTTCAGCATGGAACCATCATTCGAGTTTTGAAAACCCCGCGACGGTAATCAGCAAACTTGTCTCTCAGCTTTAATGGCAGCCCTGAAGAGTACCATCGACTCGTTTTGGTAGGCATTTATTCAGACCTCCCATATTGACTGCATATTAACAGACTTGGTGCTTCACCCTGACGACAACCCGGAGAAGTCAGCGCAACTTGGTTCCATACAATCTATACTTAAACGTAAAAAGATGGATGAGTTGCACAGGTCCGCCCGCAGGGCAATAGTCACATCTTGGTAATGCTTTCACCGCCATGGTAGTAATTTGCGTGTCTTTCTAATGTAGTCCGGTACACTTTGCGAATTGAATGTATTCTTGAATCGCTGGCACTCTTCCTTTTGTGGGAGGCTTGTCAAGCCTGGTGCACGCTCCGTAGAAAGTCGATACTAGTTGCCATAGAGATTATTAGGCTGCAAATACTAGGCTTTTAGGTAGGTAGTTTTACTGTAGGTACTAACCTAGGGTTTATACACAGTTAAGCTTGTAGGGTTGTATCATGGTGTTAGTTTTTTTTTACTAGCAGACCAACTAGAAGCCTACTCTCAAAATTCGTCTGCAATTAAAGCTATTATTTGGCTATCAGTTTTCTCTCTCTTGTAAACCTTACTACTTTAATCCGCGTGTGTAAACCCTAGGTTAATGACTGAAGCGATTGCGGATACTTCTTCCAAATACTGATAAATTTCATCAAAAGAAGCATAAAGGATACACAATAGATTAGTTCTTTGTCTAAGTGCTCCATTCCGACATAAACCAACAATTTGGAAACCAACGAGTATATGCCATTGCTGTTAATTAGCTATTCTTCCATCGTATACAATACACGTTGTCTTCTTTTTTTTTTAAATCTTCGTCTAGTTTTGGATGTCTATATAAAGGGTGATTTTTTTAGAGGTTCTTTTTGCAGTCGGGATTTCATGTGACATTACATGCATCGTGTCACACTGATATGGTATTTTTATTCAGTATTGTTTGATATTTCTTCATGGAAAGACTTTGCTCGGCACAGCGTCTACAAATTAGTCAGCTGTATAACGAAAATCAGCATTCTAAGAGGAACGTGTTTCGTGCGCTTAGATCAACTTATGGTCAACATAATCCGCCTACCGAATGCACAATTGCCACTTGCCACACAGCCCGTGAAACACTTAATTTCACGCTTTGAACCGGCCTATTATGTGACATCACTCCTCTAGTCTTTTTCCTTTGAGGCTACATAAAGTCCAAAGACTAAATGGATAACTCGGCTACGATTGAGGAATTGGAGGCCAACATTACTCGAATCATTGGTTAAACACCACTCGTAATGCTTGAACGCATCATCGAAAATTGGAACTTCCGAATGGATCATGTTAGCCGCAGTTACGGAAAACATTTGAAATATTCAAAAAATAAATATAAAGAAAGATCACCTGGTAAAATTGAATTTTTTTTTGAAAAAAGAACCTTTGAAACAATCTTCCTTAGATACATAATACGAGTATAAGCCCATAAATAAAGTATAAATTCCTACCTGTCTTTCTAGATTAAACTTCCCTATCAATACTTGTATCATACAAAATCAATCACTGGTTGCTTTTTAACTTATTGACAGATATGTAGGAAACACTTTAATCGAATCGTACATAAGCAGCAACAAAGTCAATCATCACTTTGATTGTTCATCGGAGCGAATAATTGTTTGGTCTGAGATTCCAGTATCTTTATTAGAAAAAAGTACAAATTATGTTCTAAGCAGCTCATTGCTCGTATATTTTTGTATGCACACATATATATACAAACGCCGTAGCAACAGTTTTTTTTTATATTTTTTTCATTTTTATTATAAACTGATAACAGTGGCACGTGAGCAGTTTTTGGGTGTCCCCATGAATGGATTTCGATTGACAACTAATCGCGAAACTTGGCTGAACTCCTGATAAGGCGAGGTCATAGTATTGCGTATACATATAATACGTATGTATATATTCTGCATGCTCCTTTCTGATGTACTCTTGGTAAAGTACTATATTATCTTATTATACTGAACACGTTTATTTAAATTTTGTACGAAACTTTCGATTTCAATATCAATCTTTAATTAATGATAAAAGTGTTTGTCGTATTCAGACTTTTTTTATATTCCAACTATCATATTAAGTACATCAAAGATTTTTCCTTAAGAGCCAGAGAATTATTTTGAAATGTTTAGTAAAGAAAAATTCCAGAAAAACACTAAGAATTCGTATTATGATGAAATTAAAATATTTAAAGAGACTATAAGCAGTTTGTTATATGGATGTGCATAAGCAAACATCGAGGTTAACACCCGATAAGGATGGTTGGCTGTGATAAAAAAATAATGTCTCTTAATTTTATATTGATAACACCGGAAAACACAGATTTTTAGTCTGGGTTTTGTTTATCTGATTCTTATTTCTCCCACCCTACTAATTAAAAAACAAAGTCTATAATCTAAAAGTGTTTGTTTGTTAGAGTGAAAATGCGGATTTTAAGAAAAGTTTTTACGATTATCACTTTATTGTACAAGTCATAATGTTCGACCCTACCGGAAAGTGTCATAGATTTTACAAATTTCGTCGAATGTCAATTCGGTTTTGATATTTGTGAAGTAAACTGAACTAGAACGTGGAATAGTCGTCACGATGTTTTTGATGATCAACATGAAGCAACATGCATTTTGTATCGTTCGTACTGGTCTTTCAATGCGTGGTTTAGCCGCACGACTCTTAAACACTGAAACAACTGGGGACCGAGAAAGCCCTGGAAGGCCTCTTACCTCTCTTTCGGCCATGAATATTGCTGAAGATGTTGTACAGGCTCCGTCAAAGAGCTTTTACATCCACTCAAAGTCAGTGCATGGTGTGCTGTTTACGCTGGAAAAGTCATTTGAGCATTATTTTTTGCTTTTAAGAACGGCGCGGGCCAAATGGTCACTGTGGATGGTGAGCGCTGCAATGATCAATGAATTTTTCATCCCTCAATTGAATGAATTGGGATTGGAGGATATGTGGCTCCAGCACACAACCGACATTCTAAGGCAGGGTCATACATTATGGCCCACTTTGTACTTAAAAATAAAAATAAACTCTCATTTTCTAAATTTAAATTTATTTTTGCTAACTAAGAAACAACTTAAAATAAATGATTAAAGCAACAAAATATATACAAAATACAAAAAAAAAAAAATGGTTAAATATAAATACTATACATATATACTTCTCTTGTATGGACTGTCTCGTACAAATTAGCCCCCAAATATAATCTCCCATAATTCTCTCGTTACGAGTATATTGGACCTTATAACGACTTTCAAAATTCATCAAATCTTGTTCTTCCGGTTTACGGTTCATTCTGCAAACCATAAGTGTAAAGTCTTCAAATATATTTGTAGTTCTCAGCTCTTATGTTTCCGAGAAAACCATGGACCACTACTTTAAGGCTGCCCCATGCTCGACTTACGTGAGTATTGAATAGCTGTAAAAGTTCATTACTTTATTTGTGGACTGACGAAAATGATAGCTTTTACTATGGCTTCAGATGCCATAGGAAACAATTTTTTTAAATATTGAAAGTTTCAGAATCTTGACGAAAAGCTTTTACGAATTGCTTCATAGGCTCGACAATTAGGTCACATTTGGCATTATGTTTTCCCCTCTCGAACTTGGTTCGCTTAGACCATGAAGGCTGCTGGTAATGCGAATTGTCTGCTCTCCTCTCCCATAAGCAAAGGTTACAAAGATGTTTGGTATACCCGCTTTGCGTTCCCACTAGAAAGCCAACAGTAGTAAAATCCGCTATCACTCACCAGTTGTACATACATACGATATTTTAAACTCTCAATCACCATTTTTACACTTTCGTAATTTTCTCTATCACTGAATGAGCCAGAGTATAGATGAAAATTTGTTTCCGCTGTAGAGAAGGACAGCTTTTAAACATTCTGTAAAATTGTTTATGAAAAGATGCCAGTCAGAATGAACGCATGAAATTCCGATTTTTTCAAACAAGCCCTTCACATCACTACAATAGCAAAGTCCGTCTTCGAATCTTTCTTTAATCACTTATTCCAATATTTGTTTCAAGCTAATTCCACTGTTTCCACTGTGGACCTAGAATTTCTGCTCTACTTTTGGACAGGTTCAGAATTCTAAATCGTTTAATTCGTTGGAATTAATGAGGTGTGGTTCGGAATTTACTGATATGATCACGAAGTCATCGCTTTCGTAGGTGGTACAAAAGCTAAGTTTTTCAAAAATAATCGATGACTTTAAGTACTTTTGGGTATAAAGAATTACGAGTAGAAAATAATCATTCAAATATAAACATTTTTTTTTTGTTAATGTTTAGCTGTGTAAAATAAGATTCCAACAATTAATCAATTCTGAAATCGAAGAACTAATTAAGATGGATTCAAAATTTAATTATGCTGAAGCTTAAATTGCAAAGCAGACAGATTTTTTATAAATCAATCAGGAAAACCTATAGGTATGCATAATAATTCCGACTTTATTCCAAATCACTGTCCTAATAATCCTAGGAAAATAATGATATATGATATATATTTCATCTTAAGGTGTGCACCTTATATATGTATATTGAGAAATGGTTTTCCATGGGAAATTGGCATAGTCAAAAGTTGTTCCATAGTTCAAAATCTGCCTTGTAGACTACACATTTTTGACAGAAATTCCCACGGATTCACGCAATACATTTTGTACATCTTGGGTTTCTAACCGTTGAAATATCAAACGCATATAACTATTATATTTACATCTAATGATAATTATTTCTCTGCAATTTTGGGGCACGCCTGTGATGTTGGGTAAATTTGGGGAATTTTTGCAACATCCTGTTTTTCGATTTGGAGAGTTGTTTTATCACTCATACTGATATTCGTAGCATTTTCATTTCCCCCGACGTATGTATGATAGCACTATCACCATCGAAACAAATCGGTTAAGACGATATGCAGATCTTTCTAAGCGTCGCGAAGCTTCTCCATCATTATCCGTAAACTCTGGATCATGTCAAAATTAGACCTGCCTCTCACAAAGTCACATCGACCATGGAATTTAATAAATGCGCGATGTCGGCTGTCTGATATATTTTCATAATTTGCGCCATAAGTTTCACCGATAGGTAGTTGTTGCAATTTCTCATCTCATCTTTGTTGTTATAGACAAAAAAGTTATCCCTCCACTGGCTATAATCCAATCGCCTATAATTATTTTACGAAATAAATTGTAACCCATACTTCGTAGTGTGTGGGACCCGTGCCAACTGCACAGACCCGGTTCATTCTTTTTACTGCTGTGCTAACTACGGCTTCTGTAAAATCTGCCGCTTCCTCTTCGTGCGCAAAGCCATAGTAATCGTACTCCGCAGAAATTCTACATTAGATAACGCTTTAAAGTACTCTTCTCATCTATCATGGTTCCCTGTTAGCAGGTTTGAATCTCTTCCGAGTTCCGTTGTGCCACTATATGTGCTCTTTTGCCCGTACTTCGACTTTATCCTTCTTTCACCTTTCGCTTACTTAAAAGTTATAAAGGTACTTCTTTTAATTCCCGATACAATGAATTTATTGCTACCGGATTTGCTCTATATACCGCTTTCTTCGCATTTTTTTGCCAACATCGTGGCAAGGTGCACTTTATCTGTAACGCTTTTTCATCTGTACTTGAAAGACTGGCTTTTTGTTCCTTACCGCTATTTTGATCGTTTCACTACCACAATATTCCTTAATTTATGTGAGGCTGGCCTTTGAAACACCGAGCAGAATTTTTACACTACTCTTACATTTTCATCGAAATTGTCCCACATATTCGAGGTTTAATGGGTTTAATGTTTCCTCCGACTATGAATAGATACTTCTCAATGACTGCTGTCAGAGGACTTGTTAACATGATCAAATAAGCTACACCAGTCGATTTAGTAATAGACACTATATAGAAAATGCATCAAATATCTTTCACGGGAGTTCTTACAGGCCTTGACTCTGAGAAGGTAATTTTGAATGACTTTTCGGCATATATCGGGCAATAACTCGGCCATAACTTGACGAATATTCGTTTTCAAAGCGTCAAAAGTCTGCCAAAGATGGGGTAATCGTGGACTACCTTTGCTCTCTTCCACTTAAGCTATCGATGTCCAGCAGACGTTCTTCGACAACGCCAGTACAGCTTGGTGAAATCCCATCTGAGGTATGGCATACTGGCCTAGGGCAACGCACCACATCTACAAAGGCTAGATTCTATTTACAACATCATCCGAAAACTTTTAAATAGAGCAGAACGACGACGTGGCGATGACAATAAACAGTTCTTTATAGTTGACCAACTGTATCACATGGAGATATTGTCAACTTTCAAAAACGACAACACAACAAGTAGTCAACATACAAAGACGACATCAAGGTAAATTTAAGGTGCCCAGATACTGGAATGAGGGTACAAAAAATATGCTATAACTCTCCCAGAAATTTTCAAAAAAATTCCAACAAACTTGCCATATCTTCCTCCAACTGTCTTTTTTTTTTAAATTTGTATTTGAATTGTAACATCTCAAACGCTTACGTACGAGTATGTTAAATGTCTTTTTCTTTATACCTGAACTGTTGTTTCAAAACTTAATAATAAATGCATTGTAACCACGGAACTCAAAATAATTATAATTTTTTAAACAAATAATCTTTTGCATATAATACAACGTAAAATGTAATTGTTTAGGTAAAAATATAATTCAATTCAATTCAATTGAATTCAGTTGTATTTTCTAGCCTTTCTTGCAGATTTAACGCCTAGACCTTCCTCATTTAAAGTGTGTCAATTTATTTGTTAAGCAATGCCGGTTTCGCTGTTTTCTTACTGCCAAAGTTTAACTTGAATCTTTTATTCTCCATTTCGCATTATTCCAGATGGAAACCTATTTGGGTGTGGTGACCACCGCTACAGTCTGTTTCCACTCCTGCTGTATGTATCGTTCTGCAACCGTTTCCTTCACGGTAATCAACGTGTACGTTAAAATCTGCACCGATGAAAGAATTTCACGCTAAAATATTTATTTTTTTGATTGCTCTCTACCTACGTCCAAGGTGAAGATGCTAACAATTACCCAGTTTATAATACATATGACAGCTTAATGCGCATTGGTTCAATACGCAATAGTTAGGGTGGTGTTTATATGAAATTATCCGAAACCGAATCCAAAATGAGCGAGAGAAAATTGACAGAGTTTAACAAATAGCTGATTGAACTGACAGTTTGGTAAATTCGCAGTGCGTGCAAATTAATTCGGATGATGAGAGCGCGAGAGAAGTAAAGTGTTTCAATGCGATTTGGAAATGTTTATATGATATTTCAATGCGATTTCAAATTCTCAATGCGGTTTATAAACAGGTATGAACGAATGCGGTTTGAAATGGTGTTTATATGAGTGTATTGAAGCAATGCGTATCGAGTAAATGCGATTTAAGCTGTCATATAAACTAGGTAGATATTCCAGGGTTCGTGTTAAACTAAGATCTTCTCTACAAATACAGCTGTGTCAAGATGAAGGCAACAGCATTCTTATTTTGTTCGGTTCCGTAATTACAGAAGCTCATGTAGCGAGCCCTTTTCCAACATTTTGCGACTCCGCTACTTAAACGCGTATCATATCATTTTAACAATGTCGTAATATGTTTTATGTCATAATTTTTAAATGAATAAAGATATCGTGACAGTTTTTCTTCTGCTTAAAATAAGTTTCAAGGGATATGAAATTAGTGAATTTTGAGAAAAAAATCCTTACAGGGTGTTTCGGAATCTGTTTCTGAAATAGGACTTTCTCATTTAAATGAAAAAAAAAATCTGATTTCTTGGAAACTTTCGTCAACATCCGGGGTAATGTCTAATAAACTTATCATTTCTAGAGAGCAGAATGCGAAGTGAAACAAAAACTAGGAGAAAAATATGACGTTAAAATAATAGCAAAAAGAAAACCGCAGATTATGATAACGGATATCAGTCAAATGTGGAAAAATGATGAATTAGAAGTTGCAATCAGAAAACAAAACAATTTAAACGGTACGGTAAAATGCGTAAAAATGTTTAAAAACAAAAATAGAGATGTGCATAGTGCAATTGTGGAATTAGAGATGCGCAATTACAAAGAATTAATCGATAATCGATAAAAATTCAAATTAAACCTAGATATAAACCACGATTGTAGAGACGCGAACTGTGCAGTATATAAAAGATTACTACAATCAGAAAAGAACAAAATTACGCATTAGCAATTAAAAAACATTCGCGGTTTATATTGCAATATACAAGGCTTAACAGGAAATCTAACTGACCTTCAACAAAATTGCGCAGATTCAAACCTCGACTTTTTAATAATAACGGAAACGCATACAACTAAAAAAATTGAGGACGCCGAAATCCTTGTCGATGGATTCCAAAATCCGTTCCGCTGTGATAGTGATTCCAGACATACAGGTGGTGTGTGTATTTATGTAAAAAATGGTTTTGAAGTAAGCGATATTCAAAAATGTATGGAAGATAGGATATAGTGGCTTAAGTGTAAGGTAACGTTTAACAACTATTCAGTGTATTTAGTTGCAATTTATCGTGCGCATACCTCCTCCAAACGTGAATTTTGTGATAAAATGAAAATATTACTCGAAGACCTAATAGAGACAAATAAGCGATTTATTATTGCCGGGGATATAAATATTAATTGGTTAGACGAAACAGATCCATACAGAAATATATTAAAAAATAATATAGAAATAGAAAATCGATGCAAACAAGTCGTGCTTGAACCTACACGAATAACAAATAGCAGCAAAACACTGATCGACTATATAATAACAGAATCGGGAAGTAATGTAAAGGCTAAAGTAAACATTGATATGAAAATTAGTGACCATGAAACATTAGTAATACAATTATTCTCTCTAGAAAAGCATACAAACAAAAATATATTAAATACAATTAAGATCCTCAAATATATAAAACCACTTTTTTTATCAAAACTAAGGAACAGTACCGCAATACAGAGCTTACATAACACTCAAGACCCAAGTTTAATAGGTAGAATACTTGAGAATGAAATTTTAAAAATAACGAACATGTTAGTAGTTACTAAGGTATTTAAAAACGAACCAAACGACTGGTTTAGTGAAATATTATGGAACATGAAACGGGATAAAATTGAGAAATATCAAAGGTGTCGATTCTCAACTAGTGAAGTATTATGGAATGACTATCGTGAATCTAGAAATAGGTACAAAATAGAAATAGTGAAAGCAAAAAATGAAAATATAAAATGAAAAGTTCTAAGTGCACGTGATCAAAAATCTATGTGGAGAACTATCAAAATGTACGTATTAAATGTTAAAAAAAGTCCAATAAATAATATAAAGTTTAATGGTGAAATTATCAAAATGGATAAAACTTTGGCAGATAAATTTAACACCTTTTTCATAGATAGTATTACTGATATAAATAGAACCATTCCCTTTGTACAGTATACCCCGCTAAACATCTATGTGAATGCGTCATTCAAATTTAAATGTATTGATGTTCAACATGTGAGAATGATCTTAAAAACTATGAACCAAAAAAAAGACTTTAATCGTAGAAGTCTTAAAATGCTGCTAGATGCAATAAACATAATCGGTGATGTTATTGTGCGTGTTATAAATCGTTCTTTGCTAACCGGTGTGTTTCCCGAAACCTGGAAAGAGTCTGTTATAACACCTATTGAAAAAATCCCAGGTACCGTTCTTTGTGAAAATTTTCGTCCCGTTAATGCACTTCCTGTTCATGAAAAAATTTTAGAAAAAGTAGTCAAAATACAATTAGAGGAGTATTTCGAATCAAATAATCTATTCCTAGAAAGTCAATCTGGATTTAGACGAAGGCACTCCTGTGAATCAGCGCTGAATAATGTCATAATAAACTGGAAAGAGGAAATCGCGGAAAACAATTTTGTCATAGCGGTTTTTCTTAACCTCAAAAGACGCTCGACAGAAGTATCCTCTTGTCTAAATTAAAAAATTATGGCATTATTAACAATGAATTAAATTGGTTTGAGTCATTCCTGAGTGGTCGTACCCAACGAACCGTTGTAAATGGCGTGTCATCCGAAAAAGCTGAAACAAATGTTGGGGTTCCTCAAGGTTCAATCCTAGGTGCGCTCCTTTTTATAATTTACATCAACGACATAAAAAGTATACTAAAGCACTCAAAGATAGTACTATTTGCGGACGATGCCCTTCTTTTTATATCGGGAAAAATCATAAAGGAGTGTGAACAAAAGATACAACACGACCTATTTAATCTAAACAGATGGCTGAAGATAAACAAACTAAAGTTGAATGTGTCAAAATCGAAATGTATGTTATTTAATTGTAGTCATAGTCTTAACTTAAAGGTAGAAAACCAATTATTGGAACAAGTCGGAGAGATCAAATATTTAGGTGTTATTATTGATAATAGATTAAAGTTTAATTTGCATATTAATTATATTATCAAAAAAGTATCAAAAAAAATATACTTCCTAAGTAGAATACGTAGTAAGATTTCAACACTAAGTGCAATAAATATATTTAATGTAATGATCAAGCCACATTTTGAATACTGTTCGTCAATTTTATTCTTGTGTAGTGATAACCTGTTATTAAATATACAGCGATTGCAAAATAAAGCAATGAGGATAATTTTAAAACTTAGTAGATATACATCGGTTTCTTTTATGTTAAATATGCTAAAATGGTTAAGTGTCACGCAAAGAATTTTGGTCAATGTTTTATGTTTTATATTCAAAATAAAATTTAATATGATACCTTTTTACTTAAAAAAATACATGCGATATGTTCGAGAAGCACAACCATACTATTTACGAAATGAAAATGACTTACGATTGCCATCATACCGTTCAAATGCTACACAAAATAGTATTGTATATAAAGGCTTTAATCTTTTTAACTCAATGCCACATGAATTAAAAAATGAAATGAATTTTGCCACATTCAAAAGAAAAGTGATTCATTTTGTAAAATACAATTTTCCTTATAGATAAATATAAGTTTTATTTTTGATTGTTATTTTCCTAAGTATAAAACTAGATGTAAGTTCTATGTAATTTTTGTAAATTTTAATGAATTTAAATGGTGGATTATCCACTAAATAAGTAAATAAAAAAAAAAAAAAAAAAAAAACAAAGTATTGTGCTTACAGATCTTTTCCGGTTCTGACATGCCTTAACAAAGTAAACGAGTGGGTCCAATAAGGCTACAAGCACGTGGAAAAGGTCTTTATTCTGCCGCATCCTTGATACGTTGCACTTATTTTAATATCTATGTATATTTCTTGTAGTCTTTATTTTTGGATTTCTGAGCTTCTTCTGGCAATTCTTCAAGTGGTAACGATTTATACTCGATTATATTTTGACTATGATTTAATTTAATCAAGAATAGGTGTGATTTTTTTTCGGGATATTTCTGTTTTCCTGGCATACTCCCAAGTTTGACATTGTTAACTGCAATTCAGAACATAAATTGATATGTTATGATATGAGCCGTTGCCTCTAATTCTGGCAAAAATCTCCTCCAAATATTACCATTATGTATTAGTATTTTGAGTCTATTGTTTTCTTATTTTTTGTTTGCCTCATTGATTCCAATAGATTCATCAGTATCATCAAATTTATTTCTTGAAAGCAACAAAACTCGTGTTCATATACGTAGCTTTGGTAGCAAAATGTAAATTATTACTTATTGTTTGGTATTAGCAGCACTAGGCAGCCACACTTTCCACCGATTTCGTTTTCATAAGGTATTTTAATGAATGCTTGGCCGCTATTTGTATTGAAGTATCGAGTCAAATGATAACAACGCAAATTATGAACTGTTCGCTTTGTGGTCTATTAAAACCAATGAGATCTTATAGATATCTATTCTTACAAACTATTGGTTATTCCAGGATGCACTCTTCCTACCTTCAGTCTACATTCCATAACAGAGATCTTGAGCGTATTAGAATGCCATTACTCGCTGGCTTTCTATTTTGATACAGTCCATTTTTTTTTTATTAAAAAGCAAACATCTATTGATATAATATAGAAAACAGAGAGAAATTTTATCCAGAAGTCCAAAATAAGTGAGTTCATATGTAAACATAAATACACAAGTGTGGGATACTTTATAGATGGGTTTCTCCTTTCAAAAAGTAAAGTCATTACCAAAACTGGTACTCAAAACCTGTTGGCAGCAAATACTGCTAATATTGTTAATCTCATGCGCTTGCTGAATATCAGAAGAATATCAATTCGAATCAATAATCAATTCTTCAATCTATTATTAAACATTTAACTAACTACTCTCCACGATCCACATATAAATCAAAAATTCAAAGAACATGATTCACATCATATTGCGTGCAATTCCACTGTCCACCAATTTTCCAAACACACTATGTCGGCCTCAATATCAGATAAAAAATAGATTACGTATACGCCATGTGGACGACACGCGAAAATAATTATTTCATAGAGCCATTCCTCCATTGGCGGCATTTAAACCAAATTCGAACCACCAAGAAATTAACTTTCCCGAAAATAATTCTCAGAATCTGAGCAACCCACTTGTGGGGGATACCATCCAAATCAAAATTCTCAATTGATTTGTGCTGCAAAAGTTCCAATTTTATCGGCTATCCCCTTGCTCTGACATCAAACATACAAACATAACATACTTGTGTGTACATTGATGTTCCGATCGAATATGAGTCCACACACGCACATAGCAAAGTCCAACTGTCTAGTGTGCTTAGTAAACACACACCATATGCAAGTACGATATGCTCCATCAACTGTCGGGGTGCTACGTCATCAGAATAAATAAAAGCTTACAATTCTTTCTGAAGCGAGTTGAACATATCCCACACATGGTCGTTGTTGCTGTCGTCGTCAAGTTAAACTTTTTTTTATAGAAGCCAAGAGAGTGAAACAATACTACAGATAGAGTACAACAGCGAAAACATAACAAAAGTAACAAGAAAACAGTGTTTACTCAAACCAAAAACAAAACCTACAAATTATACCCATACAATACAAAGCACATCTCTCACCGCCGCCGCCGTCACACCGAACCTTTTATGGGGCGCCATCACTTTAAGAGTACATAAGAGAAGCTCGTTAAGTGTTTCGCGTTGATTAGGCGCCAATATACAGCACACCGCAGAGCAGACCTTCGCTCAGTCAGACTAAACTTTTAGATTCGCCAAGATACATCCGCCATCCGCATTTCAATTCGCAATACAGCACGCAAAATATACACGCCACGCTCATTATTTCGCAATTTTATCGTTCGCGCTTCATTGCTGTTGTCTAACCGCGTCCCATCGGAAGTAAATTATCGGTGCTGTCGTAGTGCAGAAGGTGTTTCAGTTTTATTTTTAGCTTTTCTATAACTTTGTTTTTACTTTTTTTCCCAAATTTATTTGTTTATTAAATATTTGAATAAAACCACTGCTCTACATTGTTATAACGAAAGAAGCAAAAAATGTGTTCCTAAAATAAATAGTCAATTGTCTACCAAACAAAGCTTATTAAAATTGTCAATAATTAAAACAAAAAAAAACATTAGTGAGTGTTAATAAAATATTAATTCTAAAGTCATCGAAATAAAGGATTCCAACGCTCAAAGATGGCTCGAGAGGATCAGGAACTAGTAGAGGAGAACAAAGTTAAATGTAAGTTTGAAAAATTTCGTTGATTTCCTTGGAAAAATACAAATCCCTACTGCACGTCGATGAACTGAACTTTCCATCAACAAAGTCCTTTTTCCTTTTCTCCTTAGCACAGAAAAAAAAATCAAAGAGTGTGTGTATTCGGTTAACTCTCTTGTGTTTAGACTAACAATTCGGTAGGAAGAATATAATTACGTTCCACATACAATCCACATGATATTACTCGCATTTGTTTCGTCGTATTGTTTTTTACAAATCGTGTACAGTTCGTCTCAAAATCTGCTAGATTCTGTATTCATACAGATATTTTTTAAAAGCTCAACGAAAATGAGTAGAAAAGCGTTTTTTATTGAAGGACCTGCAAAATCACAATTTTTTTCTTAATGTTCTTGATACTTTCCGAGTTTCCCTAAATTTATGCAACCGGATATAAAGTTATTACCACCCGCCATACTCGCGGTATGACTCGTCAGATCTTGTTGCGTAAAATTATCGGCGTAGCCACCCATACTCATTTCTACAATAGTTCCTGGAACGAAAAACTATCAATAATGGTTGTCCAAGTCCATTGAGGGGGAAGTCAGGTAAAATCACTCTTCGTGTATTATACACACATATGTATTTATGTTCTTTGGAATCTTTAATTATCTAATCAAAGTTGCGAGTAGATTTTAGAAATGTGAATATTTGTAGTTGAGTAGATGCACTGTGTACGCCTTCGAATTGGTTAGGTGAGTTGGTACAATCTAGAAATATTCAGATGATTTCGGCGGGATAATCAGAAACCTGCGATAATGTCGAGGGGTTTGTTTAAATGATATCAATCTTGGTATTACAGCATGTTTGTTTTTTTTATTAAATCAACTCTCCTCAAAAACAGCAATTCACTGCTGTTTTTTTGTATTTTTTTCATTTATTTCACAGTTAGAACCCAGACAACACAATGCGTATGAGTTAGCTACAGATACTGAATCGTTAATAGGACTGTGACAAGGACTTTAATTAGAGTTTTTGTGTGAATATATGTATTGTAGGTATAATGCACCAACGGTAATTAGAGGCCATCTGATTTAGATTATTCAATTTCAAAGCACAGTCAAGGCAGATAGTAAATATGAGTGCATTGTGTGACTGTGGGAAGTGGGCTGAGTTTTGGCTTTAAGGTTGATTACATCTGAATTTTTGTATTGTAGTCCACATTAGAATAATCTAACGCGAAGAGTGATTATGAAGTGACTCAAGTGGACGCTAAATTCTCGTAAACAATTGAAACCAATGCTATGCTGTTAATTACTATTGATGATAAATTGAAAAACGTGTTGAATTCCATTTTTTCTGCGTTGTGTTGATTTTTAAAATCTTCGTGATTTATGTTATTTTCGGGCCGTTTATTTATTTGTAGTGTCACTATTTACAGAGATTTGTTTTATCTTTCATTAGACCTTTGGAATTTGAAGGTTGTCGACGCACGGTTGAGTTAACGCCAGTGGAATATGCTCTATAAGGAATTTTCGAAATCTGTTTGATATTTTCTGTCGGAACAGAGCACTTAGGGACCAACGGGTGATTAATTATGAGGTGTGAAATAAGCTCGTATCAAATGGTGTCTAAGATTTCAGTTGCTTTAGATCCTAGATACAACTACGGATATACATTTACAGATATTCAATCGTGAAGTTGGGTACCCGTACGTCCCAGTTCGATCGAATCATACTCAGACATGATTTTACTTTTAATTGTTTTGTATAATCAATACAAAATGTTTTAATGTTGTGTTTATTGAATAGTTTCTTTTACGTTTTTTTCCAGATAAAATTTGAATTTTTTGATTTTTGGATGCATTGTTCGTGGACAATGCATGAACAATGGGTTGAAAACAGAAACCACAGACACATATGCACGGCGCGGCACTTGCCTGCTCGTCGGCTGTACACACAATACAACACATACGATCCCAATAATTCACTTCGGTTTTATAATACATTTCGTTCATACAAATTGTTCAGAACTTCAAGTTCGAAGTAAAAGCAGGCAATTAAAAACTGGTTGGATTTTTTCCTGCGGCGTGCAATATCTATGTAAACTATAGCGTCTGTGCTTTTACAAATATTGGGAGTATTTTCGTTTAGCAATGATAAACTTGCTGAATAACTGCAGATGTTTTGTTAAAAGACTATTTATTGTTGGCTGTCTGGTACTATGTCTAGTATAAGATAGACGAGAATTATCCGGAGCAATATTTTTTGGCTTAGTGTTTTGAACGCTATGTGCAATCAGCTGTCTTTTTAACGTAGATACATATATGTACATATAAAATACACACATATGTACATTTATGTAGTAATAGAAATTTTGAAAAAAAAAATACATCGAAGATTGTGTTTTCTATTTGTTAAGTGATAAGTTTATTTCAAGCGAACAACTAATTCAAAGAAAAAAGTACACGATACAAGTTATAAAAAAAAGAGAAATGCAATACGATTGCCAATTAACCCAAAATCAAAATAAAGAAAAAAAAAGAAATGAAACTATAAAACAAGAAAACTTTAATTCGCTTAGCCTTTACTTGCATTCCTATTCGTCCGATCTTTTCATGCTCTCCTTTACGACTAACTTCCTTATCTTGATATCGTTCTTTTGCCCGTCTTTTCTGCTTCCTCTTTTACATTTCAGCACAAATCTTATCCTAATGGTTCCCCTTTCAGCAAGGTAATTGTCATTACGCCAACATCATTTTCTTACTACTACCCATTTTTTTAATTACGATATCTAGTCTCCAAAATAATGTACTTGTTGTGTAATACCAAGCTTGAATCCTTTCTCCCACGCTTATTTATCTACTCTGCGATAATTATGCATTTTTAAGTGATGTTGCTCTATATTTGAAAAGGATTTCTCTAATTTTGTTTTAAATTGTATATGGGTCGTTATATCTGTGGCAGTATGACAGAGTAGCTTATATTAAAAAGATGGTTCCGAGAAATTTTTTATTTAAATTTAATGTTAATTTTTTCTAAGCTCAGTAGTTTAATAAGGTGTATAGTTAAAGACTTATGTTAATTTATTAGAAAAAATCAGTAAGGAAAGCAGTTTTTGAACTTAAGAGTTCTTGTAAAAATCAATTTGGCTACAATTAATATATTAACTAACATACGATTTTCTCTTAAACCTGCAACAGTAAATTGGAATACTCTAAGACATTTATTTGTATTTTAGGTTTATTTATGATTATGACAAATATTTATCGCTTATGAAATTGTATGAAAAGGAATATAAAACGTACAAAATCCATGAAAAGTTTACGCTAGAACATAAGTCATAGGTATAACCCATGTAAGATATACATAAAAACTTGGCTTACTGACCTTCTTCGTCACCTTTGATGAAATCTGGATAAAAGTCTTTAACACTCAAGTATTGAAAAAAAAATGTGGTAAATGTTGTCAAATAATTTCGATAGGTGTAGAATACCATTTCTGTAAAACCTTGATTTTAATATAATTAAATTCTCGGCATCTTATATTTAATGTCCTGTACTCTTCGGTTTCGCTAAGCGAAGGGTGACCAGACAAGAACGATAGCAAAAAAAGATTTAAATAAAACAACAACGGCATGACATATAAAATTGATGCTGGCTTTATTTTGAAGCTACGTTCAAGCCGTTCTGTGTGGAATAGCACATCTTTCAAATGGCCGCCTCGGCTTCGCTCGCAGCGCTTCAAGCGGTCGGTCCAATTTTTGATGAGCGGCATTATTGAGGCAATAGCGTGTCGAATGTTGGCCTCGCGCTCATCCAAAGTGGTTGGCTTGTAAGCGTAGACTGAGGACTTGACGTAGCTCCAGAGAAAATAATCGAGTGGTGTCAAATCGCCGTGAGATGACCCAGTCGCCAAATTTCTCCTTCACAAGTTCGAGCGTCTTGTTGGAACCACAGCTCGGATATATCGATGTTGTAGGGCCCCGACTACAGAAAGTCGGTTAACATCGCTCTATAACTCTCCTTCCTCATTTTGAAAGAAATAATCTCCGATGATGCCGCCATTTGCCGCCATTGATTTTTTGGCCAGAATCAGGATCTCCGGCGCCCAATTAGCGAACTCACGGCGTTGTCAAAAGTCGTCCAGTTTCAATTCTTGCAACACCACAATCTTATACGGATATAGGCCCAAATTCAACCGAAAAATTATCCAGGTTGACTCTCTGGCGATGCCCAATTCAGCTGATCGGCGCCAAATCGACATTTCTGAGTCTTCTTCTATACTGGCCGCTACGGCGGTTATGTTTTCTTCATTTCGTACTAATTTTTTGTCTGGTTGGTAGCTGAAGATCCAAGAGAGTGTACTCACGCTGAAACTCTTTCACGGTACGACGAATTGCGTGCACACTGAAGCCATGATGAAGACCGACCTCACGACGAAATTCACGTTGCGCATTTACAACTGACCCGGAATTTCGATAATATTTCTTAATAATTTCCGCATGTTTGGCAAGCGTAAAACGATGCATGAAAAAAAGACAAACCTTACTGAATACTTTGACAGATGGATGTCATTGGTAACTTTAACAGCTGCTGAAACATAACAATTGTAAAAGCTATCATTGCTATCTGGTCATCCTACGATTGGCGTTCAATATATTCTCGGTATCGATATGAAGGAAAATGCGAATTCAATTTAAATTGTTTTTATTTTTCAATATAATCTCCCCTAACATCAATGCATTTGTTACATCTTGAGATAAGCTTTTTTAAACCCTCAAAAAAATAAATTTCCTCTTTCTCTGCAAAATACCCATTTATGGCCGACTTGAGTTCTTCATCATCCGAAAATCTTTTTCCACGAAGACATTTTTTCAAATCCGGAAACAGGAAATAATCACTAGGGGCAAGGTCTGGAATATAGGGTGGGTGTTGGATTTCTTCGAAACCACATTCTCGCGCAGCAGCCTTGGAAACTCGCGCCGTGTGAACAGGAGCGTTGTCATGAAGAAGCAACACACCCGCTGCGAGTTTACCCCGTCTTTTCTTTTTAATTTCCTCCCGCAAATTATGCAAAGTGGAAGCGTAGGATGTGGCGTTGATGGTTTCACCTTTTTTTTGTACTCAATGAGCAAGATTCCCTTTGAGTCCCAAAAAACTGTGGCCATGAGCTTCCCGGCAGACGGGGTGACTTTGAACTTCTTCGGGGGGTCTGTTCCTTTTTTATGCCACTGCATGGACTCTTGTTTGCTTTCAGGGTCATAGTGGTGGACCCATGTTTCGTCCCCAGTAACAATTCGATCCATAACACCGTCCGCGTTCTCACTACACATCTCCAAAAGCTCTCTACAGCATGCGATTCTCACTTTTTTCTGAGGCGCTGTGAGCATTCGTGGCACCCACCTTGCACTGACCTTTGAAAGGTTAAGATGGTCATGAAGAATGGTGTGAATGGTACCAATTGAAAGCTTGGTGATCTCTGCCATCATTTTCACCTTTATTCGGGCATCCTCAAGAACAAGTTTTTCGACTTCTTTGATGCTTTCTCCCGTACAAGCAGTAGCCGGGGCGCCGGAGCGGGGGTCGTCTTCAATGCTCTCTCTGCCTCTCTTGACCTCACTTGACCACTTTTGCACAGTTGATAATGAAGGTGCGGAACCCTGGTAAACAGCCACCATCTCTTCATGAATAGTTTTTTGACTTTTTCCTTGCTTAGTGAGAAATTTAATTACAGCGCGATGCTCAATTTTCACCATCATCGTCTCAGTTGCCATTATGATTCTGTTTAACTAGAGATAAAACGCGAATTAATAATCACATTTATATGAAATTTTACATGAATGCACTAAAATAATAGTATTACTTGATAAATAAGTCAATTTATATATACAACCACAGCTTCACCCCGATACCGAGAATATGTTGAACGCCCCTCGTATACATAGCACCATACTCCTTCGTGAACCTCATCCACTTTACATTTCGCCAAATAAATTTCTGTCTGTGGTTATTGATCTTGCGCCGCGTAAATTTCTCCTTTGACATGGATGGAAAACTAAAAGATGCCGTGAAATAACGCCAAACACACTAACGGAATTCGGCGTTATTTTGCAATGACAAAGTGAAATAACGCCGAACATTACTTGTGAAATAAAGCCGAATTCAGAGTTTGAAGAAGGTGGCTCGCTTCGCTCGCTAACAGGATTTCACCCTTTTCTCTGCAGGGTTTAGACGACTTCGTCGCTGCGCTAACGGAATGTCAACAACTGCCAGGCAGGCGCCTATAACTTCTGAGCAATTAGTTGTAATTGTAATTGGTAAATTTGACATGGTACCGTTTATTTTAATCATTTTTAGCATGATATGATGGCAATTTATTTATATTAAAGTAAAATTAAAAATTGCCTAATTACCCTTATTTCACTTTCAAAAAGTGAAATACAGCCAAATGTTAAAATTTTGTCTTATTTCGCTTTGGCTTTGGCCTTATTTCACGGCACCAAACTAAAAATCTGAACTCGGGTCATTTCCTTAACACCGAATTTGTGTTTTATACCCACTGTTCTCACAAAATGGTACCAAGCCCATCTTTCAATCATGAACCGTAAGGTTATATGTATGTCCACAATCGGCGTTTATAGAACAAAACTAAGAACCTTAAACATGGTGTTGGCAGGTACTGTTGCAAGTCGAAAGCAACTTTGATTTTGTCCGTTGCTTTTGACTAATACTCAGTTTCAAGGTGGGTATGCCTTTTTTTTCTTTTCTTTTTTCAGATTCTCACGTTCCTCCTCTGTAGTAATGGTTCTGTCAATTTTAATTTTTAAAACTTCACACTTATGACAAGTGCCTATTTTAGGGGCTTTTTAAATCTTAGATTGAGAGTGTTGAAAATCTTGGAAAACTTGGAGGAGAGATATGAATGAACCATTACATCTCCATGTTACTTTATCTATGTTATGCTGGGCTTTTGAAACATCGAACACTACTCTTACATTTTTAATCGAAGTTGTTTCACATATGTACATACGAATATGTATCCCGTTTTGCAGTAATTCTTCAAATTCAGCGCACAAAGCTAGGCCCTTTGCTTATTTAAGCGTGCCATTTAATTTTCCTCGTCTGATGCCGGTTTTCATTGGCTTTTCTTTGATGTGTTCACGAAAAATTAGTAGTAGTGGATTACTGAACTGATGATATGCTATGTAAATTCTCAGCAAAATTGTGCCAACAAACTTGGTTTTTCGCTAACAATACATATTTCAGTTTTCGAGTTGAATTTCTTAATTTACCGTTAAAGTTCCGTACCGTAATAATGTATTTTACACGCTTTCGTTTGAAAGTTCAAGTCCGACATTTCGTCAGTGCATTGGCATAATACGTCTTCTGGTTCGAAACCTTTACCTGTCATTATTCCGAGTTGAAAATGCGATCAAAATTTATTTTTTGAAAGCTCGCCCCAGGAAACCCTCGGACCCTGACACGAATATTTGTATTCGCCCCCTTGAGCACTACTCTGGTGTGCAGAATAGGTGCTGTTTTTCACTTTTGTCAAACATTACTGGATGTGATGTCCTCGAAGTTATCCAATCAATTATTTACGCGTTTTGTCAATCCATATTGAATTTGACTTTCTTTTAAATTCGTACCAATTGTTGCCCTGTTGGACTATCGTGCACTTTTACGGTATATTTTCTTTTGATTTTAAAATTTTTGTGTGTCACACTGTTGTAGGCGGTGAATAGCATGGAAAACATAGATAGTCCTAAACAAACGTATAATCGGTAATAATGACAGTTGACAAAATCACACCAACAAAAAGGCTTAAAGTCTGTCTTAAAATGTATGCTTCACAGCATGAATGTGTAATGAACTGACCTTCCCCCACCCCTCCCTCACCACCTTTTTAAACTTTACATAACATGTAAACTCTTCTGGTTCACTTTTACCAATAATCTTACGATTCACTGGCATTGATAAAATTCAAACTTTTCTAAACGATTCAAACAGGATTTACCCCTTCACATAATTAATGGACCTAAGCTTCTTCGTAATATTTAAAAAAAAAAATCTAAATTTAGGAACAAAAGAAAAATTAGAGATTCAAATTCGAGCGTGTGCACATCAAGCAACCCGCTCAAATTTATGAATCTAGAATAGGCTTTCTTGTTTAGGATTTTGTTAACCAACAAGTTTCCATAAGGCAATCTAATAAATGTATTCTACTGAACATTAAAAATAAAATATTAATAACATATGAGAATGACACAGGCTCTATGGCTATTCAGATGACTCCGATGGCTGCCACATGTACTCAAAATATTTTTATAGTGATTCTGCTATCAATATTATTTTCAAGAAAAAGAAATCGAAGTTTTACTCGTATATCAAAATGTCGTTGACTAAACACTTTTGTCAATCAATCAATGCAGTTCTTTTGATGAATGAGTTCTGAAAATAAAATAAAAATATTTTTGATGGACTTTAGTGGTAACTTATTCATATTATTTAAATTACTATGAGAGGATCAAAAAATTTTGCTATTTTCCGAGCAAAGTCAAAATTCATCCTCATAGGATTTTTGGGATATCTTGGCACTAACCCCAGCTAGATAATTCTGCATAGATTAAAACAAATGGTTATCAGGCTAAGTCAGGCCTATGTGGCTGCATGCATCAAAAAAAAGTATATTGTCTAGGACTGTTGATTAATTGTGGCCACTTTTCCAGAAACGCTTTTCACAACTTTCTGAAAGCAGAGCTCAAATGCATTGGTCTCATCCAGTCGCATTAAATACTTAGAAATACTCTTACTTACGTACCGGATTTGCCACAGTTGAGCGAGCCTCATCCTTCGAACATTATATCTTTCTCACTCTCACTTTTCATCACCAGTAGTCAATTTTTTCAAAAAAGTAATGATTTAGAAATTGTAATTGTTTCCAGCTATTTTTTTCCTGTCAGAGTTTGTGTGACTCAGACGTCGAGTTTCTTTGTAGAGCCGGCCAACTCCAAACGATTTTAAATTATTGTGCGGCTAATATTTAGTTCCGAAGCAACGACACGACTACTCATGTGCCGTTCATCTTCCACCGTTTTTGTTTTTTTTTTTACATTTCATCGACTTCTCCTGTCAATTATTTACCAAATGGATCACATCGTGAGCAGAATCGACCGAACCAACTTTTGCCTGTAGCTTAGAAATTACAGGTGCTTCGAAAAATCCCGTAACTGACACATAGGTGGCGAGTGTAATACATAACATACGATTTGTAGGTAGTACCAACCTTCAAACGATACGTGTCAAAACTTGATGACATTTCAGCCATTAGTCATCAAGATATTGAAATTTTGATATTTTCAAAATCATGGGAAAAAAACGAGTTTCGTATGTTACTCGTAATAAACACTGTTATTTGATGGGAAAAAACACCGTTATAAATATGAATAGCTTGAAAAGTGGTATAAGAAATGTGCTCGGTCGAAAGTAAGCATTTTTCGCTGGTTTGCTGAATTCAAACGCGGTCGTTCATACGCAAATGATGCTGGACTCTTACGCTGAAAAACGTAAAACAAAAAATCCGCAAAATCGCTTTGAACAACTGTAAAGCGATAATGCCTGAGATAGTTGACCTCGGAAAGACATCAATACACAGAGTATGCACGAGTATTTGGGTATGCGAAAGCTCTGTTTGATGTGGATACCGCGTTGGCTCACAAAACAACAACGTGTTGATGATTCAGAGCGCAGTTTGGAGCAGTTTGAGCGAAATAAAAGGAATTTCTTAATACAGCATGTGAAAATGGATGGAACATTAATCCTATCACCTGTTCGCAAACCTCAAAAAAAAAACTGACCAGAAAGAGATATGGCTCCAAGAGGTGATCGCCGAAACTGAGGGGTATTTTGAAGGGTTGAACAAATCGTTCTATAAGAAAGGCATATGAATATTAGAGCGGCGCTGGAATGATTGTATCACTCCAGAAGGAGACTATGTTGATGAATGAAGTCGAATATTGAAAAAAAAATTTTGTTAGTCTAAGGACTTTTTTAACCACTTATTAAAGTATTGTGTGAAGCTTACTAAATCATCATCGGCTGTTTTAAATAACTCACCATAACAAGACCTGCGTCCTATATCGCCAGCTGAACTTTGTTAGGATCAAGTGAATGAACATTTTGACCATCGTCATCAATATTGAAGAGTGCGTTAAATGATAGATTCTATTCAACAGATAGGATCGCTGTTTAATAATCACCAGAAATATTTTTGCCATTTCCTCTCACGGACTGATTTTTTTACCATCTTTCCTTGATCGTCCTTGCAGGCTTCGGTCTTTAGTCTTTACAGTCTTGATAAGTTTTCTCTACGCGTTTGTAACAACTTTGAACCTCATAGCGTCTGTAGCATCTCTATATTGCCTCAATCAATCTTCTTCTGTTTTGCAGCGCCACTCTTCATGGCTTTTGTTTAGCTGCATGTGTCTGCCTGAATGCATCATCAAGTCAATGGTTTTTTTGTGATGAAACCCACCACATAACAGATAACTAGGTGGCATCTAGTCTTCGACACTTGATGTGGCCCCCAAGGCCTTTTTTAGAATTAAAGGATTACTCGATTGGACAACTCTACGCTAATACCTTGTGAATCTAGTCATTCGATGTCGATATTTTTCACAGTTCTAGTTAGGCTTAATAATGACCAAAATTTTCTCATCCATTTCCTTGGCCGCGACAAAATAGTGATCCTAGTCATGTGAACCACTTAGAAAGTTAGAACATCCAAAATGGTGGAGAAGAGAGAGCTTTGCACCGATCGCAAGATGGTCAATATGGTTGACATTTGATTGTTTAGAATATCACCAACTAAATTCTTTTCCGCAATAAATCCATTATAGATGCTTTCGCTCAGGCTGTCTACAGACATAAAAATGTATCCTCTTTTCCTAACTATCTATCGTATCGCATATACGACATTGATTTTGTATACCTATGTATTTTTTGAAAACTGTCTTTGCGGCTACCATTTTTCTCTTCTATATATATAAAGGCATTAGTATATTCATATATCAGGTGAGTTTAGCGATCATTGTGAAGCGTTCGTTTGCATGTCGAAAACTTAAAATTTCTTGTCTGGGTTTTGCTTGAACAAGAAAAAGAAATTCGCATCCATCACTGCACCTGCTACGAAGTATACATTGACGATACTTCTTCCTTAACTAAATACAAAATATATTTTTCCTTAAAAAATACCAAAAAAAGGAAATTATAACAAATTGAAATCAGAAGACGTCCAACCTAAGACACCAACCATTCTCAACGTCAACGCTTTCTATACAATAACAATGAATAGCAAAACAAAATATTTATATCAGATATAAGACCCAGAAATCATTTTGAGGTTTTTTATCTTTAAGATAACGACAAGGTCGACCTACCAACAGATAAATATTGCATATATGTCAATGAACGCGTATCACGATTAGCTGCTTGAATTTCCTTCTATACAAGTCCAAATGTTTGTACACGTTTTTTTGGTCAATAAAAAGTGAAATAAAATATTCGGAAAACAAAATGCGTGTTGTTTACAATATATATTTGTATTTACTTATTTATATCCACAATAAGCCAAATACTCGTATAAAGTTTGATTCATTTTAATACATACGTTGTTTTTCATTTTATTTTTTACCACTTGGCAACTCTAGAGGAGTAAAAGGGTTAATACACCATGTGGTGGGTGGTCTCTGAACAAACACACCAAACTTAACAACAGTAAGAGAAAAAAGCTCGAAATACTCGAAAGCTTTTTGCGTTGGTGATTTTGATAAGAGATGCTATCTGTACTGTGATCCAATCAGTTATCAGTCTATTTGGCTTCCGCACGCACTTTGGGTACAGAATCATTCGTGCAATACTGACCTTCACCTAGATTTTATACGACAGAGTAGGCTTTACGAGTATCATATCGTAAAATGTGTCAACAGAGGAAATGAGTTCTATTTAGAATTATGACTTTTAAGTGATTATGAGTCATTACGTCGAACTGCTATGGGAAAAGCATCGTAAGGAATATATTTTCAATTTTAGAGGAGACTGGATATGCTCCTTGACCTAGATACGAGTACATATAATCTTTGTTTTTGTTTTGAATAAGGTGTGAGTTAATGTGAACAACCTTGTGACATGTTTTGATGGTTTGGTATACTCGTACAATTATCAACGGAAAGACTGACGGACAGAACCCTTTTATTCCGTCGGTGCAAGGCCTTCAGACTACAGGTAGCTAGTTCATTGCATAATACTTCTTACACGAGTATGTAACTTCAAGTGGAATTTCTCAGTCTTTCGTAGAAAGATGGGTAAACACTTCAGAGATGGAGTGCCTGTTATGCCAGCACTCACCACATCAGCGTCAAATACCTGCAGCCTAGCGTCATGGTGGCAGTGGTTTAAACCTAAAGTCGCAGGAATGGTCTTCCATAAGTTGGTTGATACGATGTCGAGTTACAATAAGTACTAGCTGCCGTGCCCCCAAGATCGAAAGAGATTTTAGGTCAGCCTCGGCTCAAATCAAGTGTGGAACCTAGTGTCCTCAATACAAGTTCCGAATTGATATTATAGCAATGACGGTGAACGATGACCAGGGGTATCCTGGCCCCTATGGACGTATGGGCATCCCGTGGAATTAAGTAAATCAATGACAGGTGTTCACAATAACCATATGAGATGTTCTGTTACTATGGCTAAAGCAAGAGTCAGTGAATTCAGCCTAACTCGGCGGTGGTGAGATGGATCAGTAAGAGCTAAGCAAAGCTTCACCCTACGAGTACAGTTTATTGTCATCAGGTTTGCGTATATCTCTGCAAATGCAGATGTAAGTTTTCCTAAATGTAAAATCTAACCTTGTCGTTCTACAAAAATTTCGTACTTTTGCATCAACAGGACTTCGGATGTTATTCATCAGACATTCTGTGCGTTTTACCAAACACCACTTATTTTTCAGACGTCCAGAGAAATTTGTTATCCGGAATGACATCCAAATACTTAGTTGCATTGGAGAAACACATAGTGACATCACTATGTTCGGCTCGATGGGCACTATGATGGGTAATCATCAGACTAGTGTTGACAGTTTTGTCCCATCTTTCAAGAGAATGTTGGTAGATTTGGACTGTTCATAACTGCTTAGAGGTTTTACATGTTGTTTATCCCACCGCGCTTTCGCTTTGTTTTATATTAGGTGGATAAATAAATAACAGATGAATATTGCATGTAGGCCAATAAACCCATATCACGATTAACTGCTTGAATTTCCTTCTATACAAGCCCAAATGTTTGTACACGTTTTTTTGGTCAATAAAAAGTGAAATAAAATATTCGGAAAACAAAATGCGTGTTGTTTACAATATATATTTGTATTTACTTATTTATATCCACAATAAGCCAAATACTCGTATAAAGTTTGATTCATTTTAACACATACAATATAAAATACATACGTTGTTTTTCATTTTATTTTTTATCACTTGGCAACTCTAGAGGAGTAAAAGGGTTAATACACTATGTGGTGGGTGGTCTCTGAACAAACACACCAAACTTAACAACAGTAAGAGAAAAAAGCTCGAAATACTCGATGTGTGAAAAGCTTTTTGCGTTGGTGATTTTGATAAGAGATGCTATCTGTACTGTGATCCAATCAGTTATCAGTCTATTTGGCTTCCGCACGCACTTTGGGTACAGAATCATTCGTGCAATACTGACCTTCACCTAGATTTTATACGACAGAGTAGGCTTTACGAGTATCATATCGTAAAATGTGTCAACAGAGGAAATGAGTTCTATGTAGAATTATGACTTCTAAGTGATTGTGAGTCATTACGTCGAACTGCTACGGGAAAAGCATCGTAAGGAATATATTTTCAATTTTAGAGGAGACTGGATATGCTCCTTGACCTAGATACGAGTACATATAATCTTTGTTTTTGTTTTGAATAAGGTGTGAGTTAATGTGAACAACCTTGTGACATGTTTTGATGGTTTGGTATACAATTATCAACGGAAAGACTGACGGACAGAACTCTTTTATTCCGTCGGTGCAAGGCCTTCAGACAACAGGTAGCTAGTTCATTGCATAATACTTCTTATATGTAACTTCAAGTGGAATTTCTCAGTCTTTCGTAGAAAGATGGGTAAACGCTTCAGAGATGAAGTGCGTGTTATGCCAGCACTCACCACATCAGCGTCAAATACCTGCAACCTAACGTCATGTAGGCAGTGGTTTAAATCTAAAGTCGCAGGAATTGTCTTCCATAAGTTGGTTGACACGATGTCGAGTTACAATAAGTACTAGCTGCCGTGCCCCCAAGATCGGAAGAGATTTTAGGTCAGCTTCGGCTCAAATCAAGTGTGAAACCTAGTGTCCTCAATACAAGTTCCGAATTGATATTATAGCAATGACGGTGAACGATGACCAGGGGTATTCTGGCCCCTATGGACGTATGGGCATCCCGTGGAATTAAGTGAATCAATGACAGGTGTTCACAATAACCATATGAGATGTTCTGTTACCGTGGTTAAAGCAAGAGTCAGTGAATTCAGCCTAACTCGGCGGTGGTGAGATGGATCAGTAAGAGCTAAGCGAAGCTTCACACTACGAGTATAGTTTATTGTCATCAGTAAGAGCTAAGCGAAGCTTCACACTACGAGTATATTTTATTGTCATCAGGTTTGCGTATATATCTGCTTGGAAGACAGATGCAAGTTTTCCTAAATGTAAAATCTAACCTTTTCGTTCTACAAAAATTTCGTAATTTTGCATCAACAGGACTTCGGATATTATTCATCAGACATTCTGTGCGTTTTACCAAACACCACTTATTTTTCAGACGTCCAGAGAAATTTGTTATCTGGAATGACATCCAAATACTTAGTTGCATTGGAGAATCACATAGTGGCATCAGTATGTTCCTTTCTATGGGCACTATGATGGGTAATCATCAGACTAGCGTTGACAGTTTTGTCCAATCTTTCAAGAGAATGTTGGTAGATTTGGACTGTTCATAACTGCTTAGAGGTTTTACATGTTGTTTATCCCATCTCGCCCTCGCTTTGTTTTATATTAGTTGGCTTGATACTTTGCTTCGCCAGTTCTGAATCTGTGGCGAAATTCATTATGATGAGTTTGTAACGTTTTTAATTATTACCCCGTCCTTAAACCGGGCAAAAATCATATGGAATTAGGGCTCTGGTGGTCTACACTCAACTCAGAATCCATGGATTCGGCAACTCTCTTGAACCCTCCAGTGGGCCCGTTCTAGTACTTTACTTCACCTTTATGACACCCGAGTCCAGGCAACTCGAGAGGCCAGTCCGAGCAAAGAGTAGTAGGGTGTAGGATCAGTTGGCAGCTGCAAGCATGTTTGTATTGGCGGGGGAGGGGGGTGATTCCTTCTGCGATACCTAAGGTATCTAAGGTACTTTTAATCATGCCTTGCTCCAGGTGGTAGCCAGAAAAGAGTAGAAACCGAATTCGTCCTCCTCTTATGTATAACTACGATGTAGGAGGGTTGACCTGACATTATGAACCTTCAGCCTGAAAGATATCCCTCCCCATAATTCTGTCACACTCCAAATCTAAAACCAAGAGAAGGAAGCCATATGAAACCCTCGCCTGAGTGTCTAGCAGTAGAGCGCTGTGATATGCCTTCGTAGCAACTTAATCCACAGGTATCTCAAGAAGCCATCCCGTTACATTCACTAAATTGGTGCGTCATCAACACGTCCCCATCCTTCGCCCCCTGGTGGAAATGCTTCCCGCCCCTCCTGTATCCCCTTTAGTTACTCATTGGGATCCAAAAAAAAAAAAACACAAATGAAGGCGCTTCCCATGTAAAACCACCGCACGAACCGTGTATCGATCAGTCCACCTGATGGACATGGATTATCATATTGGTCATTTAGCTATGGACTTTATAGCTAAAGTGGTAAACTACAATTTAATTCAAGATTGGAAGAGGAAGGGCGTGACAACAACTAGAAAGGATATAGATAACCAAAAAAATTTGCTTGCCTTATGTAAGGATATACGTGCTGGCCGTTGGTTGCCCGTGCTGCGACGATAGTACACAACCTGTTGTCGCCGTAATTTGATATGATAGTAAGGGTTGTAACTATGGCTCGTATTTCAACGCCTGTTGTTACGTTAAGTTGTATATTTTCTCACACCGTTGCTGTTATTTTCCTTGTTGTTTATGCTGCGGCCATTGCTATAGTGGTAGCTGTTGTTGCCACTGTGTGGCCGCGACACATAACTCTACATTGACATAAGCGTCAGAGTATTGACGATGCACGAGAAGTGCTAAGGGAAAACGATAGCGGCGATCACAGAACGTGATCTAGTATGTATGGTGTCCGTGTAAGTCACTGCATTGAGAAACCGACGGTGGAAAAACTTCAAGTTGAGCACATCATGTGGTTGTGCCATGTTCAATGAAGGTCGACGGAAAATCCTTTACCTAAAATAAAGACCAAATTGCAGCAAAGGTTCGTAGAGGCTGGAGTAAAAATAATCAAATCACATACCTAAATACAAAAGCATTAGCAAACTTTTACTCACGAAGTGATCCAGTAGTAGGTGCATATGTTCATATGTTAAGGGTCTTTTTTAAGGGCTTTCGAATTTCTTTCTGACTAATGATGACGGGAATTGAATTGAACATATTTTCAGCCCGACTTCAGGAATAGAGCTTCATCGGCTGTTTCTAAGGAAGAACATCTTGTCGATCATTTGGGGCTTTACATATCTCACCAATAACAATTTTAATATTGGCATAAACAAGTGTGCACTTTTGTAGGTGCGATTGACCTCATGAGCCTCTTCTGGATTTGCCTCACTCTAGAAACAGACATTTCACCTGTTCACAAATCAATAAGAATAAGATTCGAATTCAAGAGCACAAGAGCCTAAACCGTGAACTCCATTCGTAAACCATCTTTCGCAAACTTCTCCATATAGTGGACGCAAAAAGGCGAAAATCTTGCGATCGACGCCGAATTAACAATTCCGGATCTTCTGCCACACATACACAGCCTCTATACTGCAATTGCAGTATAGTAGCAATACTGCTTTCAAGTACGAAAGCTTTAAAGTTAGAATTGAAGTCAAATGCCAAAATTCAAGTGTCAAGCAACTAAGCGGAGACATCATACCCACTAAGCTAGGTTTACGTATATGCTTAACTGAGCTTGCACGCAAGCTAGTTTGAGTATCTTTGGTTACCCTTAACCTTAGTTTAACGTGCATAATAAACAAACCAAATAGTCCTATCTGTCAGAAACCATTCAAAATGGTGAACGATCTATCTAAAGCCTCTAGTTTCAGGAGTTTTATACTTTTTTTGAATTATTCATTTCTTCTTTGTTTTACCAATTTTCGCGAATAGAGCAGAAAAAATTAATATACATATGTAACATACATATATGAATAAGAATATCGAAGACGTACCGAACCGGTTCGCTATCTGTCGGCTTTGATATTTAATATTAACCGGCTTTTTGAATTATAGCATTTGTCACCAAAATCATGTGGAATGCCAAAATTTTCCAGTAACTAGCAATAATATTCAAACAATAATTCACAAATAATTCAATTGCATTCAAGTTAATTCTAATTCCAGAAGATCACTATCATTAGTGAGTCGTGGCAAGGAGGGCGAGTAAAATAAAACACCATCTTTCAAAGCACTTGGAATGTAGTCAGATACACATGTTTCTGCTGTTGCTGGGCGTCACTGAACGTACATACTTCTTTTACGATTTTGTAAATGCTTAGCTTGGACTGAGTCAATAAAAAGACTGGTGGCAACGCGACTCCTATCAGTGACTCAATCACTGTGTTGTGCACAAGATCTCCTTGAGCCATCGGATATTTGGATATTATATCGAAACTGTGGTCGATATTTGTTGTTGATTTGTGTTTTAGATTCGAAAAATAAAATCGTTATACTCTATATATTTTTAAAAATCAAAAGAACAGTGACATTTTAGGACACTTGAGTGAATATGACAAAAATAAGTAAAGTGCAAGTTACGGACAAGGCGCAAACTATATCACCAGTTCAACGCAGCGGTAAGATACAAGTGCATAGACTTTTGAAAAAAAGAAACTTTTGTTATGAGTTTAGTGTTGTTGTGGCAGTGCAATTTAACCCGCCGCAAACCTTGAGCCCGTTTATAAACAGCATTTTGTGAAAGCCGGTTTGGAAACTTGTTAAAAGAAATTTGATTCTACGAATTCATAGGCATAGTGCAATAAGAGTTATGTGTCAATCAAAGAAGTCTGCACATGAGTGCATATTTAGGGTATCATTTCGTAGTACTTAATGTGTGAAAAAACAAACAATTATGATGATGTTGTTGGATTTCTTATTTACTCGGTTTGATGTCTTATTTTCACTCCCGAGAATTCCAAACATTTGAAATGAATTCCAATTTATTTTCCTTTTTTTTTGGCAATTAGTGTTGCGTTACCGAAGTTAATTAAGTTTAGTCCTTTCATATGATAATTTGGCAAAATATGTGTCAATAGTAAATTGGAGATTAAAAAACATTTTTAGATAATTTTTGGAGGAAATATATGTTGGGAGCTGTTGATTAACAGGTGGCGCTACTTAGCTTGCGATGCAATGAAATTTAGCGGCAGCCAAGATGCCATTCCATGCAGCCGACAAATTTTGGCCCTCTTTGCTAAATCCATGTGGCTTAAATCACTCGACTCAATTTTTCCAAGCAGGTGCTTGGCCTGCTCATACTTTTTTTTTGTAATAAAGGCCTTGCCACTCGATGACAGTATGTATGATATAAAATGTACCTACTTCGTTCTTTCCTCGTTTACCACCAGAATGAGTTTCCGCTTCTGCTTCAATATTTGTGAATGCCTCACAAACAGCCGGCTACATTCTGCCGACAAGGTTTTTGGCATCTGCATAGCCTGAGAAATTGCAAAACAGCATTACGCCTTTTCCAAAGCCTTATTTGATATCAAATATCTCGGTAATATCGTTACCGGCCGTCTTGAAGCAGCAACCATTAGCCACGGCCATTTCGCTGAGCAAGGCAATCCTAGTAGGATTGCCAATACTAGCTATGGCTTCGTATAATTTGTTTCATATTACGGTCTCCTAGCCGGCCTCAAAGTCATCATGGGTATCAATTTGTAGTTCGGAGGTCGATAGTGGACTTACTACGAGCTAAAATCTTACTAATGTGATAACTATCTGTCTGATAATCGGCTTTAGAGGGTACTTTTAACAGTCTGCAGAAGTGGTCTTTCTAAATTCATAGTACCGACTGCCTCTGTACTATCGGCTAGAGTTTTAATGCATCTCATTGTCGCCTTGACTTTGGCATTTTCGGATCTTCTTATTTCCCTTGAAAGAAGTTTGTGATCGGCTTTTCTCCTCTACCAGTTCGTTTCAACAGCAGCTCCTTTCAAATGCTAGCCGTCCGACGTTAAACCATCTTACAATGTTTTCGCGGTGATGTACTGCTCTTGATATCCGCAATGTTGGCACCACGGAATGTTCGGTCGCTTAGAGTCTCGGATACTTGCCTCTAGTCGATTGCAATATCATCAATCAGGCTTTCGTGTTTTGATCAGGAGACACCCATATACCCATTGCATGCCTCTCCAGCTAGCGCGATGTTTTGTCAGCTGCGTCCAATTGCGCATACTGATATACCTACTTGTTTGGGTAATATAAGATGAGGTCGTCCTCTACTGCGTTATTCCTCTGCTTTGGAGTCCAAAACGTTCCTGGCTAGGACACTGGTGTCCATGCGCCCAAAGTGACCTAACTAAGACGGGTTATCCGAGCTTTTCTATCAAGGATGGCATCCCTGTACAACCCATAAACCTCTCGTTCATTCCCCACGGGACCAAAAATTACCTGAAGAACTTTCCTCCGAGGGCATTTCATATGTATGACTTCATCCCTACGTCTGCTTCCAATGATAAATTCGCGTTCAAATACCCTACACACAAGAACATACCCAAACATCGTTTAAATTGAACCCAGGCCTACGCTACCACTGTGTTATGCCCACTCCCAGTAAACTCTAACCAATTTATCTGAACGTTTGTTGGAGTAGGAAGATTTGAATTCATCATTTAAGGATCTTCCCAAACCAGCAGCAACTGTTTTTTTTTTTTTTTTTTTTCCAAGAAAATTTAAACGAAACGATCCCGTGCAATTACAGTTAGAAATTCTTTTGACTCTATGATATAATACTCGTACATACATATGTACACATTCAAAGGCTCGTGTTCTTACCTCCCTCCAGTATGAGCACCCTTTTTGAATCATGGGTTGTTACAGCCTGTTTTAGCTGTCATACGCTACGCTGAGTTTGCTCTCTATTTTCATCAATCTATTTTTTTCTTAAAGGGAATGCCGTCCATGAGTTTGCATGTTTGTGTGGAAACGCTGTTCCACACTGTTCTGGCTGAATTATGTGTCGATAATCCCTTTGTCTGTTATCAGACGATAAACCTATTGAGTTCTAAAATTTTGTAGCAACCAGTTCTATTTATTGCTAAAAAAAACCTGTATTTCTGGTTCTACCCGTATCTATGTGCAAAACCCAGTACCCAAAGATCTATTACGTCAAAGTTACCCAACACTTTATTTGTTACGGACCGGACGTAAAAAATTAAGTAAATTTGTCTGCTTTAAAATCCGGCAGAAACAAGATACAAGGAAACCTCAAACAAAAATTATACACCTGCCCTCATTCATCAGAGATACAAAATTGCGATTTCATCTAAATACATCTTTTGAAAGAAATCCGAGTACAACTCTAATCAGCTCAAATTGCATCAAATTTTAACTTTTAAAATTTCGTCACATTATGTGAGTTTGAAGTCAAAATCCATCACTATTTGCAGCCTCTGTAATCGTGCTCTTCGTTACAGATAGAAATTCGTACGAGTATGTACTCGTATATTGAATATCTCCACTTATCTATTGCCGACGGCAACTTCGAAACTGATTTTGTATTCAACCGAACGTGTGTGCCGATTGAGATGGCTATTATCGTACTTTTGGCTATGACTTTGCTTGCATAGTAACATAATCGACAGACAGTTGCTTAGGTCGTTTTATTTTTTCCAAAGTCAATAAATTTAAAACTTACGAGAGCACGTGATTTCCATTTCATTCATCTACGAGTACAATAGTAAAATGTGAATACTCGCAGACGTCAATAATGAGGATTGGCAAAATAGAAATTTTACGTCACAAAAGCCATGACTTGAATTTTATATATTTTATGGATTGCTACAATAATACCGCTGTATACAAACATATTCGGACGTACTGAAAAATGAAAACCTAGTGTTTACCTTGCCGCATTTCTAATGAAAATTCTAAGGTGCTTCTTTCTATAGCGTAATTAATTTTCTGCAGCCTTCTGAATGAGTTTTTGCTGAGTAAATTCTTAAGTTGGCTAATTCATGGGTGTGGAAATGTGCAAAATTTTATTGAATACGTTTCATACTGAGATACTACTGAAATCCACAAACTATGCGAACAATGCAAAATTAAGATTCCATGTACATGTTAATACTTTTTACTGGGTCAGTAGTTTGGGTGCGCTAAATCAGATATTCCCGCATTGAAAAATAGCTCACATCTGTGCCAATAGTTTTGTTCCGTTCCTCAGCCAAGGTGAATTTATTTTTTTACTTGCTTAAGTATTGGTTTTAAAAAATCATATAGAAAACTGTACATATTTTAATAGTACAATTTAAATAGTAAAAAAAAAACACATTACGCCTTGGATGGCTTCCAATCTCTTAAAGAAAGTAAAAGTTAAAAAAAATCTAAGAGTAAAAAATAGATACTATGAAAAATTGTGTAAAGATGTAAATAAAGAAGTAGTAGAACTATGTACATAAATAAAATGCATAATGCTAAGGGTAATATTATAGAACAATGGACAATTGTTTATGGTATTTTAGGAGAAGATAGAAAGTCTTAGACAGTCGATATATGACGCCACTTTATCTGATTCAGACGACTTTGCAACTTTGCAACCTTAATTATAAGGGGTCCGACATCTAACGTTTTTTTTTTTAAACTAGTGCTTATTTCGTGAATGGTAACACTTAGCTCATGTCTGATTTGACAGATAATTAGTTTTATCCTTCCGGTTAATAATGGAAAATAATTTCATTCAAATGGCTCGGTCCAATTTTTAAGCACATTATCGATTGTATGCAGCTGTATTTCACCAATGGCTTCACGAATATTGTCCTTTAAAGCGTCAATTGTCTCTGGCTTGTCGGTGTAACACTTATCTTTTACGGCACCCCACAAATAATAGTCCAACGGTGTCAAATCGCAGCTCCAAGGTGGCCAAACGACATCAGCTCTGCGGCTGATAATGCGATCTTCAAAAACAGGGCGCAAAACATCGAGTGTAGCTTCGGCTGTGTGGCACGTAGCGCCGTCCTGTTGAAACCAAATGTTGCCAATATCCTCCTCTTTAATTTTTGTGAATAAAAATTCGTTCAACATGGCCCGATAACGATCGCCATTGACTGTAACGGCCACTCCTTGCTCATTTTCGAATAAAAATGGCCCAATTATGCCTCTGCGGAAAATCCGCACCAAACAGTGACTCGTTTTGGGTGTATCGGCTTTTCAATGTATGCGTGCGGGTTTTCTGTGCCCCAAATGCGACAATTTTGCTTGTTTACATACCCGCCAAGATCAAAATGAGCTTCATCTGAAAAGATGATTTTTTTGGCAAAATCGGCATCTTCTCTAAGTCGATCGCAGGCCCACTTAGCGAAGCGAAAACGCATGGGATGGTCAGTTGGCTTCAACTCCTGAACCAATTGGACTTTGTATGGCGTCATGCCAAGGTCTTTATGCAAAATTCGTCTCAATGATGTCTCCGAAATGTTCAATTGTTGAGAACGACGGTGAATTGATGTTGATGGCGCTTCACGCACACTTTCTGCCACAGCAGCAATATTCTCGGGTGTACGCACTGTTTTTGACTTTTCACGCTTTGGTTTATCGATGAGGATGCCAGTTTCTTTCACTTTTTTCACAAGATAACGAACATACGGAGCTGACATTGCTTCTCTTCGGTTTGGTTTCAGATCATGTAAATCCACAGAAGATGCCATTCTCAAGTTATTTACCCCATTGTATGAAGGGTTTATAATGGCTTTTTCATAGACATGACTAAAGCATTTGACATTATTTATCATAATTTACTTCTAGTCAAGTTGTTTCGGAAGTGTTTTACATGATTGGTTTCGCTCTTATCTTAAAGACAGGGAACAAATGGTCAATATCAATAAACGTTCTAGTAACTCTCTTACAATAAAGAATGGTATACCGCAGGGTTCTGTTCTTGGTCCCCTTTTTTCAATCAGAACTTCAACGGATTACCAACAGCGTTCGCTAACTATATATTATAGCTTTCTCGTATTAATAACTCACTTCGTTCGATTGCATTATCAATAAAGATTAAGGTAGTCATTTGCATTTTATAAACTGATTGTCAGCTAGAAAACAAAATTAATGGCTTTCAAAATATTAGGAAATGTTGTTACCGATCTCAATGCGTTTTCTCATTCTTACGACTGTGTAAGGTTTTGTTTACTTCTTCATTCTTTTGGATGTATGTATTGTATAAATTTTAATGAAAATATTCATGCTCAAGTGCACGCGCTGTGTGCAAACATTTTAAGGGTACCTTAACATTTAAAAAAAAAAAAAACTGCGTGAGTCAATACAAATATCTAGGGGTCTTAATTGATTTCAATCTGAATTGGAAAGATCATACGCAAACAGTTAAATCGTATATGATGTGGATGGCTCTCATAATGTATCTTGTAACATCTTACTGCTCCAAGGGAGTACTAAAGTAGTAACTATGATATACTATCACCTTGCCAACTCTAAATTGCAATAAGGTATTATGAGTTGTGTAGGATCCTATGATAATACGAGTACCTTTGGTTCCTTTCTTAAAGCTCAAAAATATTTAATTGGAATACATAATTTGTGGTACAAATAGTTTGGCTCTTCCGTTAAAGCATCTATATGCATTTAAGGTTCTCAGAGAATTCTTCAAGCTAATTAGTAACGCTCCATTAGAAACTCAACTCTGTATAGCTGACGCGTTAATAGCCTATCATAAGTTAAAGTTCCGATCTGACGTAAAATTTTCTAATTTTTTTTATTATTGTTGCGGCACTTAAATATTTTAATAAAATACTGATTGCTGTTCGAAGAACTCATTATTTTCACTCGTTTGTAAATAAAGCAAAATATTGGTTATTTACTATAGAATAGCCCATTACTGAATCGTTCTTTCGATATGTGTCCTAGGAATTATTATTTTCTCTATGTTTGTATTTAGGTTCTTCCCTCTTCAGATTCTTTCCTAATTAAATATTGTAAATAATTTATACATATATCATCCCTATTTTTTGTAACACTGATACTCGTAACTACCCCACATCAGTTCCTTGAATTTGAAAAAATATTACAATCACAGGATGATTATTGTAATTCGTTTCACAATTACACTAAAGAGTTATTTAATTGTTAAAATATTAACTTTAAGTTGGAATGAATAAATATATAATATAATATACAATACAACGTGAAGCATATAAATACTCGTACACCTAATACTACATACTATAGAACCATTTTACAGCCTGGCTTATTTTTTTATCACCCCGTTACTAAGGCCAAGAGTTTGCTGATGTTTAGTATTTAAGTGACCCAATTATTTATAGTTCAGTCTTATTTTTTTTGAACCTCATTTTCATTTCAGCCTCTATTGCTTCCTGGGCCGAATTTTCCAAAAACTTTCGTTTAGTAATGTCATCGCAGTTTTCTCAGTGCCGCCGCGTCATTGCTTTAAATAGAGCGCAAAGAAGAGAAGGCCTTTTAAATTTGCCAATGTACTGCTTCAATAGAAAATCTTGCTTTACATTAAAAATAGGCGTCGTCATTATAAAATTACTGGATTCCCTGTCGAACTCTTTTCGCAAATTGATGAACACGATATGCAGATCTTTCGAACCCTAGCAATGCTACTCTATCAATATCCGTAAAGTTTGGATGTCGACGAGCCTCTCACAAAGCCACTTTAACTCCCATAAAGTGACATAATATTGCGTTGTCAACTGTCTAGAACTACGAGTATCTCGTAAATTTTCATAGAATGTAGCATTAGTTCCACCCATCGGTAGTTGTTTAAATTTCTCGTGTTCCGTTTGCCTTGTTCTTTATTCATTGAATAGGCAACCGATCGCCTATCATCACTGGCAAAAAATGTAACAGCGTATTTTATGCATTCATCCGTAAGTGAAACTAATGCCAGATACCAGCTGTTACTGATATTGTTATCTAGGAAGTGAGTTTTGAGCATAAGGGTGCGTTTTTCTGCTTTGGACCCAAGGTAGGTCATCAGAAAATCACCAGATCCTCAGAGCTTTGATCAATACATTTAGTGAGCGCGTCATTCAGGTCCTGAACAGTTCCCATTGCTTCCTGTTTCGATTAATATCAGAAGTGAGAGTAATTTTCGAAACGGAGCTGAAGTAAATATGGATAGTAGCTTACGAGTATGTCTCTTTTCGCAACAATGTGTTGTTTCATAGTCGCGGTTGAAGACAAAATTCCAGGCAGCATGCTGTTTGAGTAACCAAGATTATTTTAAGCGATTTGATAAACGAAACAATGTACTCCATATACTAAGAATTTAGTCTCCCCATTAAATGTTGGTTTCCACAGATGGAGCGAAATAACCACTGAGCCCAACAATCTTTGTAAGCATTATAAGTGTATTCATACCCACTTAGTGTTAAGGTCTTTTTAAATAAAATAAAAAAATGTCTAGATCTAGACTAGGGTCGGAAGTTGAAGGAAGAGTATTTACGAGGAGTGTTCAATATATTCTCGGTATCGATATGAAGGAAAATGCGAATTCAATTTAAATTGTTTTTATTTTTCAATATAATCTCCCCTAACATCAATGCATTTGTTACATCTTGAGATAAGCTTTTTTAAACCCTCAAAAAAATAAATTTCCTCTTTCTCTGCAAAATACCCATTTATTGCCGACTTGAGTTCTTCATCATCCGAAAATCTTTTTCCACGAAGACATTTTTTCAAATCCGGAAACAGGAAATAATCACTAGGGGCAAGGTCTGGAATATAGGGTGGGTGTTGGATTTCTTCGAAACCACATTCTCGCGCAGCAGCCTTGGAAACTCGCGCCGTGTGAACAGGAGCGTTGTCATGAAGAAGCAACACACCCGCTACGAGTTTACCCCGTCTTTTCTTTTTAATTTCCTCCCGCAAATTATGCAAAGTGGAAGCGTAGGTGTGGCCTTGATGGTTTCACCTTTTTTTTGTACTCAATGAGCAAGATTCCCTTTGAGTCCCAAAAAACTGTGGCCATGAGCTTCCCGGCAGACGGAGTGACTTTGAACGTCTTCGGGGGGCTTGTTCCTTTTTAATGCCACTGCATGGACTCTTGTTTGCTTTCAGGGTCATAGTGGTGGACCCATGTTTCGTCCCCAGTAACAATTCGATCAATAACACCGTCCGCATTCGCACTACACATCTCCAAAAGCTCTCTACGGCATGCGATTCTCACTTTTTTCTGAGGAGCTGTGAGTATTCGTGGCACCCACCTTGCACTGACCTTTGAAAGGTTAAGATGGTCATGAAGAATGGTGTGAATGGTACCAATTGAAAGCTTGGTGATCTCTGCCATCATTTTCACCTTTATTCGGGCATCCTCAAGAACAAGTTTTTCGACTTCTTTGATGCTTTCTCCCGTACAAGCAGTAGCCGGGGCGCCGGAGCGGGGGTCGTCTTCAATGCTCTCTCTGCCTCTCTTGAACTCACTTGACCACTTTTGTACAGTTGATAATGAAGGTGCGGAACCCTGGTAAACAGCCACCATCTCTTCATGAATAGTTTTTTGACTTATTCCTTGCTTAGTGAGAAATTTAATTACAGCGCGATGCTCAATTTTCACCATCATCGTCTCAGTTGCCATTATGATTCTGTTTAACTAGAGATAAAACGCAAATTAATAATCACATTTATATGAAATTTTACATGAATGCACTAAAATAATAGTATTACTTGATAAATAAGTCAATTTATATATACAACCACAGCTTCACCCCGATAACGAGAATATGTTGAAAGCCCCTCGTAAGTTGGACATGCTTGTTTTACTTCCAAAATCATTTATTCTGGTCGTTAGTCTTTCGCACAGGTCACAATTAAAATACAGAAGCGTGCATCCATAGAATCGTTATTCAATGTAAAAACTTCAGTTTTGTATATAATATGTTGCCAACATCTAGCACTGGGGGATAGTTATAGTTGAGCGAAGAAAGCATCGCTTTGAATTCAACTACCGTGAAGTCCACATTTTGAGTTTTTGATGTTGAGGATATTTTAAGAACTCCAACATTTGGGGCTTAAAATTCAAATTCGAGACAGTTCCGTAGAAGTCATTCTTCTTTGCTCTTCGAAACATCAAAGGCGACTACAACATTAGGCTCACCCTTTTGATATTTACAGATCTCAATGTGATACTAATTTTCATGGAACGATCTTGTTTCCTTTTAGTTAAAGTAAGGTATTGCAAAAGTGGCTGCCTGATATGTTCCGGAACCAATGTCGCAACAGACGACATGTCCATGAAACAGTTGACACATAAAGTCAACAAAATTCCATTAGGTGTTGCACCAACGATTATTTATTTTCAAAAAGAAAATGGCTCTAGGTTCATCTGTACGTCTAGAGGAAAGCCCCCATGCAGCCGAGATAGTCCGTTCTTTGAAGACAGGTAAAATTAGAAGTGTCGTATTTTCGTAAAAGCTAGTTCTGCCATACAACCGACGTATAGGATTTAACTGGTTTCAACATAGTCTTGCCGAAGTGAAGGTTCTCCTCGGAGTTGCCAGTAGATAGTTTATGCCTTTTTTAGCATCAAGGAAGTGGTCCTTGTATCTTTGCTGGATTACATTAAGAACTCCTGGGAAACGGCTCTTTTTCTCGGGTTGAATTTGCTTGACGAAATAAAGGTAATAGTCCGAGCCATATTTACACCTCGAAAGACTCGCTTATCTCGAATGTTTGAAGTGTGGCCACTTTGGTTTCGCACATGATTACTTTGACTTCGTGGTACGAGGGCGGGTCAATAAATCCGTGACTTTTGGAATAAAACATAGATTTTTTGATAAAAAATTAATTTTATTTTTCAACGTAGTCTCCCTTGAGCTCTATACACTTTGTCCAACGCTTCTCCAATTTTTTTATCCCTTCCAAAAAAAATGATTTGTCGAGGTCCTCAAAATAGGCCTTTGTTTGCGAGATGACTTCATCATTGGAGTCAAATCTTTTTCCACCAAGCCATTTCTTCAGGTTTGGGAACAAGAAGTAGTCGCTCGGAGCCAAATCTGGAGAATAGGGTGGATGAGGGAGCAATTCATAGCCCAATTCATGGATTTTTGCCATGGGAACTGCACATGTGTGCACCCTTGCATTGTCTTGGTGGAAAAGAACTTTTTTCTTGGCCAAATGAGGTCGGTTTTTTTTTCAAATCGTCATTGAATCGGTCCAATAAGTTGGCATAATATTCCCCATTGATTGTTCTTCCCTTTTGAAGGTAGTCAATGTGGATTATCCCGCGTGCATCCCAAAAAACAGTCGCCATAACTTTATTGGCTGACAAACCCACCTTGGCCTTCTTTGGCGCCGATTCACCCATAGAAACCCACTGTTTGTTCTCTGGTGTGTTGTGATGGATCCATGTTTCGTCCACGGTTACAAAACGGCGCAAAAACTCCTCCATATTGCGGTTAAACAACGCCAAACCTTCCTGTGAAGTGAAGCACACGAAATTCACTTTTTTCCATTTTCTCCTCAAATTAGTGAGTAGTCTGATAAAAATAGCTGTCAAACACAAACTAACTGACGCAGCAAGTTTAAATTTTGACAGGAGTCAACTGACAGATGCCTGTTGACAGGAGCAGTGTTGCTGTTTCAGTAAAGAGGTCAGAAATTCAAAAAGTCACGGACTTATTGACCCACCCTCGTATTTAAACAAATCTAGACTTACTGTATTCGAAGACGTGTGTCACGTAAATCCTCACAATCTTATGCAGTACCGCCCTCGGACCGAAGCAACTCATATAAGGTACCTGGCAATTTCACGAGTATAGTTCAACTAAAACATTTGAGTAGTGTTCACGTGGATAAATTGAGTGGGTCATGGTTCAGTATCTTAATGAAAATTTTTCCTCATTGCTAAATGATTGATTGTCGTTCACTACTCCGTTCTAACCAGTCAACGATAGAACGCACTTCTCTAGAAACTACAATATTATAGTCCCGCCATATAGCAAATTTAAATTTTATTTTTTCAAAAACAAGGCTCCACCATAAGGACTGCTAAAACTTGTTACGCACTGAATTTTGTATGTATTTAAAAAAATATATAAGCAGGTCAGTAAAAAATTTCCTCTGAAACACTGACACCGCTATAAGCATCTGTCCAATTGAATGAACCACTGACTGTTCTACGAATTCGTTACGTTTATGGAGTGCTAAAGTTCATCTCAATATTTGATTAAGATTTAAAAAAAAAACACGAGTAAGCGAACATTTACTCACCTTTTATTAGCGGTATACAGTAAACGAATTATGAGATATCTGTACGTAAATAATTACTAGAATACAGTCTGTGATGTTATTTGCTTTGGCTGATGTCTCTACGTTCTTTAAAACTCTCAGTGTACCATTTAATATGCGCATCTGTTTTTTTGTTATAAGCAAACGCGTGCTTTATCATAAAAAATAATTTAGGGTCCAAAATCAGAGGAATACGACGCAAAAGTGAAACATAGAAAAAAAACTTATTTAATGAATGGAATTTATTACTCAGAACTTCGAAGTCTAAAAGGATGAAGTGGCTTATTTTATGATTTTCCTCATTCTCTTGGTATGTTGACATACCAAATCAAATTCAAATAAGTATGTAGATTTTTAGAGGTTTTACGACACTTGTATAGATACTATTTTAAAGGTCAAGATATAAAGGATTAGATACCTTTCTACCTTTCTTATGGCGACATACATTAGCACGTGATCACAAGACCTGTCCCATGATCTCTATTTTTTATTACTAAGCAGGAAAGCTTACGAATGTACATACATATATGAATAAATAAATAAATTATCTTTGTATCTTTCGTTATTCAACTTCTTTTTTTTTTAATTTCATTTCAAATCTGTGGATTTAGAAATTTTAAATATATCAACTTACAAATTTTAAAATATTCTGAATTTCCGACTAAAATTGTTATCTAAAATCTAAGTCTACTCGTATTTATATCAGTAGATATTGTAGTAAAAATTTAAGAGAAAACTTTAATTTATTTAGTAAATTTGAAGTGACGTCTTTGATGAATTGATTGAATTCATTTTTGAATTCTCCTATAATATTCAGAATTCTAAATTTAGCGAAATTTTTAAAATAATATAATATTTTCCACATGTGTCATGTCACACATCTCACAATTCTTTATGGTCAAACTTTGCGTATATTTTTTTAACACTAAATTGTTAAAACTTGGGCAAAAATGTATCAATCATGAAACAAAATATATCTCATTCTTTGGTAATTTTTCAATAATCGTGGCAGTGCATACTCATATATTTTTAAAATGACATTTTAAAACCATAGTTACAAGCGAGATATGTTACAGTATTTTGGAGTAACGGGTGCTCCAAATGCAAGTTTCTTTTTGAATCATATGTTATTTTTACACTGACAGCCCTTTCCCGCTTGAAATTTTGCCTGTCAGTCAGTATCGTAGCTCCGCAGAATGAAATGAATCGCTGTACGCTTGAACAACGTTGGGAAATATTGAGAACTAATTTCAAAAGCGAATGCTGTGTTGCCCAAACAGTGCGTTTATTGAAAAGAAGTTTTGGCCGCAATGAAGCACCCACCGCACCTGCTGTACGTAAAGTTTGTGCCAAAAAGTTCGTGGAACCAGCTTGTTTGTGGACAACACACACGGTACCGACGAGAATGTGACAGTTTGGTGCGGATTTTTGACTAGTGGCATCATTGACCCATTTTATGTCGAAAATGCTGCTGGAAATGCCATTTCGGCCAACTTTGAGTGATACAAATCCATGATTACCGAATTTTTGTGGGCTGAAATTGAAGACATGGACTTGGACGACCTTTAGTTTCAGCACGATGGCGTGGCATGCCACACAACCCATCAAACAATCTGTCTTTTGTACGCTAGGTTCAGTAATCGTGTAATCAGCCGCCTTGGGCAATTTTAGACTTTTTTTGTGGAGTGGCCTTAAAGATATATGCTATGCGGACAATCTAAAAATTATTCGATCCTTTAAAGCGAATATCTTCCGACTCATTCGTGAGATAAAGAAAGAAACAGTGAACAAGGTCTTGGAAAATTGAGGATGCTCTACTACGAAGCCAGCCGAAATTGTATTCCATAACTAATGGGTGTGTTCGCTCTTTTCAATAAAGTCGTAACATACCGAAAATAATTGATTTTTATTTATTTTATTTTATTTTTAAAAAGAAACATGAATTTGGACCACCACTTATAACAATTAATTTTAAAGAAATGAATTAAAATCTGAGTTTAGAGATGTGTTGCTGTTTGATGTTTTGTAAGTTGATTTTTTTGCTACGTTGTGTGTACATATATTTTCCTGAAAACCTAATCATCTGGGGTACAAGTTTGAGCTAACTCACATTTGATACTTGCAAAGATAGAGATAAGCTATCTGAGAAAATGTTTCGTTCTCTATTGACAAGAGGTCTTTGCTTTTGATCCAGGGGATCTTTTATTAAAACAACCTATCAAGGATCGTTCATTACTCGTTGTGAGCTTAAAGAGTTCGCGCTCAGATTTTTTTAATGATTTATGGTTCATACAACTCAGATTCATCGTATCTAAGAACTGGCGTAATAGTCGTTCGTTTAACAATTAATTTTTCCCGCCGAACAAGAAGTTCTTTAGAGCTGCCGATTGCCAAAGGCAATTTTTTTTTCAACTATTGCTGCTGAAATTTTATAGATTTTAGGCATTCTATTGGTATTGCTACTTTCTCGAGAACCATGCCATCATTCTTCACAGGAAAGACTTGAATTAGCGTTGCGACTAAGATCAGGGCAGTCATGCAATCTAATTTAAAAGTGATTGTATGTTTGAGCACCTGCTGCTGCAGATGGTTTCCACCTATTCTTCCCATAATGATCCAGTGCCATCAGGATTACGTATGTTTTCTCTTGAAAGACACAAATGGTTGGTTTCGGGGTCACAATTCTAACCAAAGCTAGTCTTAAATGCAGGAAATATAAAAATCGATTTTATATTTTGTAGCAGCCGAAAACCTCTTGTTATTGCATTAAGCGGCATATAAATGAGACCAAAGTCAAAAGCATGCACTTTAGTGCATGTTATACTAAAAATCACTTCTCTTTAATAAGAAGGTGGCGTCTAAATATCTAAAAACCTAGCAATGCAACCCTTGATAATTCAACCTTGCAAAAATCTTCTGTATTTCTTCTCGATTATCATTGTAACATCATAATTCAGTAACTTTAAGCTTCTGAGTATATTACCCGCATTAATTGAGAGGTTCCTACATATTTGCAGCACTACGAGTACATGATCTCGAAGTCTATCGATGCTATACCGGAAAATCAGATCGATCGGAAAGCGATCTGAATCACTCCGATATGTCAACGAGCTGGTACAAATGTCCTAAGTGACTGTGGAAGTCGTGCTTATATTCATCAATGGGGAGGATTGTATCTCCAGATAAATGTGTAACATGACCTTTTTTATTTTGCCCTTTTTTCAGCTTTCATTCCAATATCATGATAAGCATCTGTTGAGACTCCTTTTAGTGATCTAACCTCGAGGGCATTAATATTCTGTTTTTTTACGGGATAGATATTATAGGATCTAAGTTGAAATCTGAGTTACATTGTCTATTTGCAATAAACTTTGTCATATGACTCTATGAAACTACTATCATTTAGTTTCACATTGCGTTGATAAATGCTTTTAAAAAATAAGTACGAGTATATATATTTCCTTCCTAAGTAGACTTTTGGTACGGGGAAAATTTTTTCCTGCGGCAGCAACTTCCAGTTGTAAAAGCATGCGTGCTGGCATACGTGGTGGCTTGATCTTTGAACCGGAGATTCAGCTTCCCTTTACGTCATGTACCAAAGAGCCGGGATTCTGAAAATTCTCCTGGTTGGGACATCTCGTCTATTCGCATGATGTTGCCACATCTTAATACAACTTTGGAAAAAACTTAGTTCAGCCTCATCGTTTTGCTGATCTTTCAACACTCAATTCTGTCGAGTGAAATTTCAAGGATCAGTTTCATCTTAGTCATTTGAGTTAGCAGTCCGAAACACACGTGCTTCTCCAAAGCAAAATAGCAACCGTTGCCTAAAATTGAAGTAATAGCTCTATATTTTACATAAACAGCTTCGCACCACTTAAATCTTTGTGACCAAAAGGCATTTTCCCTGCGTAGGAATACTAGTTTTACTTTGTCTAGAAGTCCTTCTGGACTTTGTGCACAGCCTCATGTTAATGATGTTCTTATACTTAAAGCAGAAAGAGACTCTCATGTTCATCCGAATGACATCATTCCTTCTGAAAATTATAATTGAAAATACTAATTGACACCAATCGTCAGAAAATAAATCTGAACCCCTTAAGCAGATTTGGTATTAGCCGATGGTATCACAAAGGACCTTCTCTAACCCAATTAAGACAATGGTTCATGACATTATGTTTTGAATGCGGCATCCTCGGTTGTTTTTGACGAGGCACTTCCTGTCGGTCAAATTTTGCAGCTTTTTCTCAAAAATATAGCGCTGTATTGTGACTTCCAAGGCCTGAATAGTCTGTGGTTTATCAACATATGAGTACATTAAAGGCTTTAAATACATTTACATTTCGGTTGCAGTGTAAACACTGCACTTTTGTCATGACACTCTTCTAGGTTTACCTCACCCTAGAAACGGCAATTTTAGATAGAAATTTGGTAAGATCTTAAACAGCTCAAGAGCAAGCGGTATTGTAGTAGCTCTAGTTCCTTCAACAGGCTGACTAATATGTGTGTATATGGATGTAGGCCAGGTGTACATGACATACATACATTGATTGTTGATTTGATGCATTTGTCGTTTAGAAATATCCCTTTCTGGGGAGATAAAAAAATGGTCAGCTCATTTTAGGGTATGATATAAAACAACAGCCCTAAAATAGCCTTTTTTTTTGCTGAACTCTATTGGATATGTCTTAAATAATATTTAGAAAGAGTTTGTCATATTTGTGAACTATTTAGCGGATGAGACGGCTCTAATTTTTAGAGTGCGCCAAGATATAAATTTTCAGTAAACAATTCTTACGAGTATCTCAAACACATCTTTCAAAGATACTTGTGTAGCTCTCATATTCATAGAGAAATGTCAAAACCGTGTTTCATGTTTCAGAGAACTCACACTCGAAAAACAAAAAAAAAATAAAAAAATTATAAAAATACAATTAATGAAATTCCATCCCATTGCCCTGGTGGCCAACAGAAAAAAACATATTTCTTCAGTCATTAACAATTATTTTTTTCTTAAAAAGAAAGATCTGCGGCATTCTTCTATCTTATCTATCTAACGACTGCCATATTTAAAAAACAAAAACAAAAAAGATTTAAAAAAAGAAAATATGTTGCTTAAAAGTTAATTAACTTCTCCTGCTCTAGTTTTATTGCGTATTTTTTCACATAATTTTTTTTTTTTAAGTATTTCTATTTGCAAACAAATAACAAAACAAAATACCACAAGTTGATACCGCCATATTTACGAGAACAATCTACATCGCACATCGTTGATGTTTTCTGACGTAAAAAACATCCATTCAAAGTTAATTCTAAATTTAGGATACTAATATTCTCCGACACTTTACTGAAAATCTGTTATCAAATAAATCGAATTGGAAATACATATTCATTAAAGAAATGTACGAGAAATTCACATTTCAAGTTCATTGGAGAGGTAAACACAAAGATTTTCGAACATCACGTCTTGTTTTTGTCAATGTTTCCCGCATTAAATAAATCTGTTACATGGCAAAAGGCCAAGGAACGAATTCTTAATTAAAAAGAAAATAAATTTACCCCGCAGATATTTCAGATGCGTGAGAAAAATTGAAGTACTCGTAATATTATTTATTGCGGCAGTTGCAACATTTAGGAAAGCAATTTTCTTAGCATAAACTAACCTCGCAACATGTTTCAGACTCCACCTAGAGGTATGCAACGAAAAGCAAAAATCACTTTTTTGAGAGAAAAATTGTGATCTGCCTTCGGCCTACATTTTTTTGGAGAGCGCTGATAAGAGTGGCCATTGTAACGGTTAAAACAAATATCTGAGGCTCAAAGTAGATAATAAGATTTGAATGAAATGTCTTAGAAAGAAAGAAAATTTTGCAAATTAATAACGATGTTTTATGATGTTTTATGAATCTTTTGTTCTTGGATCGCGTATTGGCTCTCGATCAATTGATTACTTTTGCTGCTAATTGATTAGGGTAATTAGATTAATTAGAGGAGCTATTGTATATTTAAATGAAGTTTCTGCTTCGTGCATACGCATAGTGTTATCGATGAAATAGATGATGATTTTTAATTACAATATTTTTTTTTTTTCTTACGAGCCGCTTTGTTGTTACGAAAATTTTTATTAAATTTGAATTTCTGAGCAAATGGTCACATTAATGAGGAAACAGGTGTCGCATTTCATCACTGTGTATTATCAGTTTGAACAAAGTACGTTCCCCGAAGTTACATGCATATAATATATATATACAAATGTACTCGTTCATTCAAATTGGACATGACAAATTCTCCTTCCAGGTTATGCACGAGGTTTATTATCCGACTATTGCGGTGAGCACTGCGATCTAAGAGATCTATTGTCCACAAAGTCAGTTTAGGACCGCATTTGTTTATTTCTGATAAGTAGTAATGTAGAACCAATTTAGAGTCTGAGCTTAACTCTTTGAATGCTGCGCCTTTCATTCATGTCCCAAGCATGATACTGGCATAGCCTTGGATAGCGTGAACCTCAGCTTGATAGACGCTGGAATTTTTTCCTATTGGAAAACGTTTGTTTTTGGGCCGCGGATACCTCCACTTACTATGGTGTCTATTTTGTAGCCGCCCGTATAACACTTGTTCCATGCTTGTCGATTTCGGATCACTATGCTGAAACATTTGCCGAATAGAGTTTGAAATGCTGTAATTTACCGAACATTATCTGTTCTTCTCTTCTCTCCTCTTTCTAATAACCTGACTGTATTGCGAATTGCCACTTTTTTTTAACATACGAGTATGTGTGAAGTTGTGTGAGGCAAATTAGAGCTCAAGTGGCAACTGTGTGAGATATCTATACGTGCGAGTCTCTGAAGATGTTGCAGCTTTGATATAGTGTTTTTTTTCTTTTCTCTTTCTCCACCATATTACGGACGCGTAACCGATGATCGATCTGACCAATTGGTGAATTTTTTGGGTATCCCCTATATCTTACCAACGATTTTGCTATTTATATGTGCTTTCTCAAGACTCAGCTTTTTTCACCGGCTGAAAATGGTCCAGCAAAGCTTTTTCCAAGGTTGATTGACAGATTTTGTCAAACGTAGCAGTCAGACACTAGTCTTAGGAAATTCTGTTGCAAGCTTCTTTTGAGTATTTACCTTTCACGATGAGGACCAAGTCAGAGAGAACCTCTTGAAGATCAAGTGCTACAGCCTAGTTTTGTTTGTTAATATATATCACCCGACATAATTACATCAAACCAACAATAATATTTGCATACTCTCTTATCTCAACAATTAATTAGTTCTAAGTTGTGGGCATTCAATTTAAATAAAGAAAAAAAAAAACTGAATAATTGCCAGTTGTTGGTTTAACTTCATTCCCTTTGAACTTCAACTATTGTACAATTGACCGGGAATATTTTTATATCAAAGCACTAGCAATAAATACGACAATACTGTTAATACAAATTAATTTGGGAATCAATTGAATACTCTGCGATATGTGAGTAAGTCTTGAATAAACAATTCAGAGTTGTTTCGGTCCGACACACTTTTCTTAGTCACCATACCAGTCATGACCATAGATACGAATGTACTGCCCATAAAACCGACGTCAGAAATACTTTGTTTGTACTACATATTTGCATTAATTAATTTGTAGCTAGACTTTGTGTTTGTGATTACATTATTAAAACAAGAAATATACGAACTGGGAAACGGATGAATATTTGTTCTGCATTTTTAATTAAAGAGCACATTCAGAAATCAATAATTTGATGCGAAAAAACCCTTTAAAGAATATTTATCTCCGTACTTCGTGTTCTATTTTGGGACTCAATATTTTAAGAAGAACATTTTGATCCAGCAGGAGCCAGAGTAAATCATCACCCTCAGAGATAATTTAGAGAAACCCAGGATTAATAGAGGGCTTTTTTTGCAAAATATATAAATGTCAACGCACCCTTAAAGTTTTTTTTTGTGAACTGTCATTACTATTTTGTCTCTACCATTTGGTCATGGTTCAGTACTCGAAAGAGCAACGTTTACAAATTATTAAAATTGATTACCAACATAAAAATGTATAGTCTTTAATGAAAAACGCGATATATGTATAAAGTGGTAATGAACATTGAAAAAAAACCGCTCTCCCATGTGAAAAATATCAGTCGTGAAAGTGCTTCACCTTAAATAGATATACTCGTACACCAGATCTGCTTGAGGCAATACGTTGAGCAACAGACTCTACCAAGGATCAAGTTTAATCCCAATCTGTGGCAATCAATAAATTCGTGGCTTTCACTGCTGCAACCGGTGATGTAGACCCAAATATTTACGCAAAATTTTCCACAAAGCGGAAGCATGAAAACCAAACTCTGACAGTCGACGCCAAATTGACAATTCCGAGTTTTCCGCCACACAATGACTTATTTTTGTTTTCTGGATCAAACATGTAAAATTGGCTACCCTCTTTACATTCATAGAAGTATTCTCCGATTCTGGATCTTATTTCAGTTCCAGACACCACTATATCTTAACGTCAAATAGAGTCGAGTGCTGCATGTTGGTTTCATTTTACGTAATTTACTGTGCTAATTACGAGTATATAGGGTCCATTAAATTGTAATTTTCGTCCATCTATGGTCTTGAATCCTTTATGTATGATATTGTACTAGGTCTCGCCGATCTCCATATAAATTTATATTCTTTATACATGAATACATACATTACATACATATATTGCGTACGACTTGTGTTTATGGTCTTATCCCAACTTGTGAATTTGTTTTACGTTTCGTTTTATTTAATTTGTCTAAGTGATCAGCGGTTAAAGCCATAGTCTCAAGTCCATATGTCAACATGGCTAATAGAACTTAGGACCCTATAACGAGTCGTCGTATTCAGGTTTATGTCCAGAATTTCCTTTAGGTTCCTAAGTTGTTTCCAGCTGCACATGTACATATTTACTTCTATACTCGAATTTCTCGGTCATAATAAATTCATTTGTCCTTAATACTCGTACGTATTTGCCTATTTCATGGTTTGACGCTGCTTTGTTTTTGCCTTTAAATATTTATACAAAATCCTGATGTACTGCACATACGTTCCTCAACGATACTACGGATATCGTCATGAAAAGAAAGAGAAAATAGAGGTACAAACCTAAGATTACGTGCATTATGTATTGTGTTGATTAAAGAAATAGGCTGAAATGAAGAAGGACTCATGACAATGTAACCAACTAAAATCTGATGAACAAAGAATATACATACTCGTATCAGTAAGTTTTCGATGTACAAATCTGTAATTTATAAGTTTCATTCGGTCCATGTATGGTGATGAGCTAAGACTATCAGTCAATGGGCGGAGTTGGCTTTTTATGATTATGAGAGTAAAAAAATTACTTCTTTATACCAGATAACACCTAGATCACGGAATTCAGATAGTTGAAGGAAAATGAGATATGACTGAAAAAGTGCATGTCATTTGATGATAATTGTTGATGAAATAAATAACATCAGCATTATTCATTGTTAAAATAAATAATAAGGGACCAAGATGCATTCCTTTGTATTCTCCCGAAGACGCTTTAATGTATTGTCGGTCGTCTAATACAGATTTCGTCTGCATCCATACACAATTTTTTATTGTTTTTTTAACTTTTTACAATCTCAATTTGTAAGTATGTTTGTAGTTGTCATCTACGTATCTTTTTTATCTTCCTTCAAAAGTTATTAAACATATATCATAAAGAATACAAGCAAGAATGCATATTTTTTTTACAATACGATGATTTGCGTTGGAAATACCTTTAATTTGAATGAGTAGTTCTTTTAAAAATAAGCATTTACTAAGATGGCGGCCAGTCAGGGTATACCTGGACCTCAACCATTAAATATCTACAGTTACCGCGGTTTTAGACCACAGCCTTCAGCTGTGTACAAAAAGTTGGTTGAACTTCACTTCCATTTAAGCTGTCTTTTGTGACGTTCTATCCTATTCGTCAATATTACGCGTCTCTATTCGTTGAGAGAATATTCTTGGGTTTGCCCTCATTTATGGTAAGGCCTTCCTCTTCTGTTCACAGATCGCTGCATTATCCCAATTATATCAATGACAGCAACTTTGCAAGTAGTTGCGCAGACTTTTGGAAAATTGTGCCTCTGGTCTTGGCTTGCAAGATGCTTTAAGTAGATATTAAGTAGATTATTTACAAACAGTGAGCTTTAATTTCTTCATCTTCTTTTGGCAAAATCCGACGAGTTTGGGAGCGATCCCAAAACTAAAAATTGCTTTATTTATATCGATCGAGCCTTTCCTTATGATCTTCCGAATATTCTGTCCATTGGGGCTTACCCGACGTAAAATCGTACTGATAAGGAGCAGCAGATGTTTTAAGGTTTGGACACAATACGGCAGGCAAGATCTTGTACGCGATGTCTTGCTTATAAATAAAGCAAACGATGCAAAGTTCCATCCATGAGAATTAAATATAGCTCGGCAGGTAAACCGTCTGGTCTGTCAGCCTAGTTATACCTAAAAGTATATACTGCCGTCTTTACTTCTTTTTTATCGGGTGAAAGAAAATCTTGGCTTTCATCTTGCAGATTGTATTTGGGTCGCCCCTGCTGCTAATAAACAGTAGCAGAAAAAGCTTTTCATATTCTCAACTGTGTTTCTACTATTAAATTCCCTTACTCATATCTACAGATTTCTATCCAGGGGTTTTGTTAAACTTCCGAACGTTTTTTCTGGAGTACCATCTTTCCAGTTCTCGACCTTCTATGCAGCGCCAAAACGCGAGTTGCTTTGCTACTTGTGCTTGCCTGCGCTCATAATCAAACTGGGATTCCTTGAGGTCGGTTAACTGAAGATTAGTTCCAGCATTTTTGATGGCTTTTTGGTATCGATGCTAATAATCTTCGGCACTTGATACTGTTTGTAAAGTGGTCGATGAGAGATTGTAGGATACGCAAATACTCGACAATGCATGTGGTAATTTGCTGTGATTGCAGCTATTCACTGTATAGTTTCCTCACATTATTTCGCAGTTTAGTGGCGTATAAAATATCCGTTGACGGATGCTGACACAGGCGTTGCAGCTAGGTAGTGATCCGAGTCTACATTGACCATTCGAAATATTCTGACGTTCATAAATATTACTTGGGGGCTCCGTTGCATCTGTCGCTTCGTGATCATTTTGGCTGACTGTTTAATGAACGGGAGTGAATAGTGAATAGTTTCGCGTGGCTTAGAAAATGTCTAACTTTTAGTAATAATTAAAAAAAATTGTTATAATTATCAATATTGCTTGTGCTTGTAAAGATATTTATGAGTTTATTTGATTTTAATATGCAAGTATTCTAAGAATTGTTTTTTTTTTCTATTACTTCAGATGTGTATTTTAAGCTATCATGCTATGTGTGCTCAATTTCAGATTTCACAGAATCATGTACAAGGTGGGGCAAAAGTAATGTTATAATTTAAATTGGATGCCATTTTATTAGAAATGAAAAAAATTGGGCTCTGTTTTCACGAAAAGTTTAGTTGAAGGTGTAAAATTGATGACATTAATTTGAAAAAATTATATCGGTCAAATGGCCACCTCCTGGGTTGATGCACATTTGTGCTCGTTTTACAACATTTTAGCAAAATTAGAATTAGGTGATTTCTTCTTCAATGTCGGCTTTAAAGACTTGCAAGGTTTGTGGTTTGTTTTCGTAAACGTGGGATTTCAAAAAGCCCCAAAGGAAGAAGTCTGCTGCCGTCAGATCTGGCAATCGCCAGAACGGGAGATCACATGGCCTGGAAATTGGTGATTCAATTTCCGGTTGCTCGGCCCTGCTAGAACCAACAATGCTCGAGATCCAATTCAGCAACTTGCAGCAAAAAAAAAACTCGTTTAGCATCTGTCTGTAGCGCTCACCAGTACGTGACCGTACGGTAGTGCCGACGACGTCCCCAAAAAAAATAAGGGCCAATCACTTTTTCACTGCAAATGCTTCACCCAAACGTTGCCGTCAGGGGATGCAATGGCTCTTCGTGCATTTCATGTAGATTACCCGTGCCCCAGGAACGCAAATGTTGCTTATTGACATAACCTCTTAAGTGGAAATGGGCTTCGTCGCTCATTATGGCAGCAGCAGGCAGCAATTGGTGAACGGTTTGCACTTTATAAGGGAACATCTTCTGGTCTTTCACAAAAATTCGATGCAACGAACGTCTGCTGATGCCAAATTGTGGTCTTCGTTGTCCCGTCGATGTTTGTGGACTCTCTCGGCCACAGCAATGATATTTTCAGTCGAACGAGCAATACGAGGCCGGCCACTTTTTGTGACATCTCTAGTGGACACAGTTTACATGAGACGCTCTGCCGAAGGCTCAATTGTTCGCGCACATGGTGCAGGACGTCGAGGAAAACGACGACGAAATTCACACTGCGTTAAAACAAGAGACCAGAAATTGGTCAAATAAGAAGCAACAATAATTCCGCATTCTTCAGGTGTGTATCGCTCCATTACTTGTTGTCAACCACAGATGAACTAACTTAACATAGATGGCAAACTCTACTAGTAAATTTGCAGTAGTATTTGTACCCTCGCAGAGCCATTATCAACACATTGTACATCTCTATAACTTGCCAGAATTCGCTGGAATGAGAGCAATTTACAAGTAAAGTTGCTAGAATTAAAGCGATTTGCACGTAAACTTCATTATGTTTTTTGAGTAAAATTGACATTGATGACAATTCACACGTATTCGCAGACAGAGTCACATGGCTTTCCACTATCTGGAAATTTTGCCATCTACATATGTTAGTTCATCATGTTGTCAGCTAATTCTCTATCCGTCTACAACATAAACCTTAAATCACAATAACACTTGACGCCATATACAAAAATTATGGCACATTCATATTATGATATTACTTTTACCCCACTTTGTACAACACAGTTTTCTTTGTCAACTCAATAAGGTTACCTTGAAATTTAGATTTTGTCTCCTTCCAAAAAATGATTCCTTATTAACAAAGAAAGAAATTTATGTAAGGATAAATATTTTGAATTTCTAATGATTGTATTTCCTTATGCATTGACCAAGTTCACTTGTTGTTTTCTAAACAATAAACAAGAGTAATAAACCTATTTTTACGAGTAGTATAAAAGTTTCCTTCGAATAATATCAGTCACAAATATTTCTAAATTCACCTGTAATCTTGCAAAATAAATACCTTTATATTAGATCAGATGATCCACTTGTTTGAATTTAAATCACAAATCAAACAAATACTATGTGATAGCTACGGTATTCATCCTTGATTTTGTATTATTATCACCATAAACTTAAGCCATTGACCTTATTTTTTAAACCATGATTATATTAATTAACAACTTTAATTGGTCTTTACTAGAAAATTTGTCTTCCCTTGAAATCCAAACCTAGACCCTTACTCCTTAAACCTACCAAGATCCTACGCAAAATAACCAAAAAATCTTAAAATAGTTTCCACATTTTTAGATTTATCAAAAAATTTAAAAATTCAAACCCCACCCGCAATAAATTTAGGAAACCTTCCAAAAGCATTCAATTTTAGCTCCAAACTGACGTTAAAAAAACTCTTAAGATAAGAACAAAAAAGCTATTATACTCGTATCCCCCAAAGCAAACGTCATAAAAGACTTAAACTTTTGATTTATATAATTTAAAAAATAAATAACAAAAGACTAGGGTGAATTGAACAAAAACATTTATGATATTAGTTTAGCATCTTTACTAGAGGGGGCGTTGGAAGTAGTTGGCTGCGAAATACAGATGCCGGGCAACCATCCTCACCGCATGATTTATACAGTAGATAAACGCCGCGCGTCATAGTAAAACAAAACGAAATTAAAAAAAATAAAAAGCACTCTTGTTAGAAAGCAATTCGCAATGGTTTAGAATAAAAAGAGGTGTTGCAGAGGCATCTGGCATACAGTCGCTTCGTGGTGGTTAGTATGTTAAGAGCTTAGAATGTACTGAAGCGTTGGTTTAAAAAAAAAAAACCAAAATTATCAATCGTATCAATCAACAACTAATCTACATGAGAAAATATTAGAAACAAAAAAATCACAAAAGGAAGTCCAAGTTTTCAATATATAAAAAAATATATAAAATGGGTAAAGAATATATTTATATTTTTTTAGTTTCTAACTTAATTGTATAATTTTATTTAAGAGAAAAAAAAAGCATACATTTAAATAGGCATGTATGTACAATATTTATAATTTTTAGTACATCGTTTGTTTAAATATTTTTATTGTTGTTGTTTTAGGGAAAGCATAAAATTTGCAACTAATTGTCCTGGTTTTCTAAATCAAACCAAGACCTCTGACTAGCATTCGTTTTTCTAAATTCGCAATCGTTTTGATTACACTTATTCATTGACGAAATTACGAACCAATAATACCGGATGGCGGATTGTCATCAACGGATTAAGGTGTGAAGAATTTTTTAAAGCAATTTTGACATCTCACGTCTAAAATTCCATCCATGTTTCTAACTTATTTAATTTTTGACTTATGTCAGATATTTGGAACATCACTTTACTTTAATTTAGAACTTCTTCGCCATACTAACAATAGTTGGTCTTGATGTTGTTAATCTTTTGATGATTGATACCAACATCCTCCTGTTCTAAAAAAAAAAAAACTTTTAGTTATAAGCACAAGTTCTCCCAAATGACCAATGAATTTTTAAGAATTTTGCGAACTGATTATTAAAAATCGCGTCAACATACGAATATTCCTCATCCAATCACGTTTTTCTGTCTTAAAAACCTTCAAAGAAAGGTCTATTCTGATGCAGGGCAAAACATCCACACACAGTGAAGCAAATTCTAAAACTTTAGAACCGCTATGCAAATCGTAATATTTATCAAATAAATTTACCGCCGCTGCGCCTTAGCGTTATGTAACCTCATACAAGGTATAACTACATATGTGTTTATCTTCTGTTTACTTTGGTAGCAAACTAGGTGATACAATTCTACACACGTCATAAAAACTAGAACGCGAGTTTTACGAGTATTGCATTGTTGTATTGTTTGCTTTTTGGCTTTTGCCTTTCTCTGGGTATTAACGAGTTTACATTTTGCTCACTATTCGTACATTTTTAGTTTACTAATAAATATTTGATTATCAATAAAATAAGTAAAAACTATTTTGATTAATTTTTAGATTTTTCTTAATATCTTGTAACACTGTCTCTGACATATTAAAATATATGGCAGCTTCCTATTGTTGATATTGAGCATTACCAAGTTCAAGTTTTCGTGGCGTCTCTACAATTCAAACATTGAACTAGGCGTTAATGTTACTTAAATAGATGAAACTAAACAAATAAAGAGATGATGTTATCACGTTAACTGGTTTGCAATTAAATTGTTTAGAAAATCTTTTCCCACTCTAATCTTAATTTACTTCCTTACGTAAGAGGAAGTGGAGTGGAACGTAATCACTTGTTACATTTCGCCATTTATAAATTTTCTATGATTTTGTTTTTAGAAAATTCGATTTTATACAGTTTGTTTCCATATGTCGAGCAGTAAACTATTGTTTTGAAATCTATCGTACATTATTAAGTTTAATTGTATCCACAGAGTTGTATTTTTAAATCCAGGTTTTGTTACTTGTCATAAATTACTGCCCCTTGAATATTGCTTGTGATACTAAAATGTGGTTTTTATATTTTTATGACCAAAAAGTATATCATTTGTTGGAAAAGCAATCAATTTGCCGTCAAATAAAACTTCGGATAAAGGAAATCTCAAAGAAGTTAATGAAAAATATGTCGACTCTGCGTATGGAGCACTCGTACTGTCAAAAATTGTAAAGAAATGTCAAAACAATTCTGAAATAGAAATACATGACGTTTAACATAGAGCTGACTGTAGTTTTCATTAAAATGGATTTAACAAAAATGGTCTTTGCTTGCATTTAACTAGCGAATGCAAAGTATTATCCCTTCTTACTTATCCTAGTAGTTTTAGTCTTTCCGACCGTATCCACATACGAGTATTGTATTGTAGTTAGCCATAGCTTCTTCATTATTTGATATATCGAAATTCTATACCTAACAAGAGGTTGGCTCAGATGTCTAGGTCTTTTCAAAGAATTCCTTGTTTTCATCATTACGCGGCAGGGCGACCAACTATGAGCATATCCGTTTTCCAAGGGCGTGGAATATCCAATCTTTTTAGGCATATCCTCATCTACCTGACGGTATTCATATATGTATTAACTTTTTTCTCTCCATTTTCAGTACTTGTCATCAAAAATGGAAAGAGTTCCGAGAAAGGACCAATGCCCTTCGCAGAGGCTTTAGAAAAAACAAGTAAGTCCAGCTGCGTGTACATAATTTCCACAGCCATCTAATATCTCTATGACTTTTAAATTTTATCTAGAATTCGGAAAGTTCAATTACATCCTGATCATCATAGCTGGCTTAGTTTTGGCCAATGTACTTCTTGAAACAGCATCTATCGGTTTTATTTTGCCGATTTCACACTGTGATCTGCAATTAACTAATCAAGATAAGGGTATCCTAAGTGCTATTGGGTTTGCTGGTATCATTGTAAGTTCTCATTTATGGGGCTTCCTCGCCGATACCAAAGGCAGACGAGCAGTTATCATGCCAACCTTATTAATTACATTCATTGCTACAATCCTATCATCATTCTCTCATACATTCTGGGTACTTGTGCTACTAAGATTCATCAATGGATTCTTGTAAGTTTAAATTCGTAGCAAATTTCAAGTGATCAACGATCACTTACAATTATTTTCATCTATTTTTAGTGTTTCTGGAGGATCAGCAACAATTTATGCGTACCTAGGTGAATTCCATACTGATCGTACGCGATCACGAGCTATGATGGGATCTTCGTTTATATTTGCCATTGGAGCAATGATCCTGCCACTGATCGCTTGGATTGTGATCAATCAAGAGTGGACACTGCCAATGCCTTTATTGGGCATCACTTATAAGCCATGGCGATTGTTTATGATCGTTTGTGGTATACCTGGATTTTTATGTGGTCTCTTCTTGGTATTCTTGCCAGAGAGTCCGAAATTCCTTTTGTCTATTGGAAAAGATGAGGAAGCAATTGAGGTTTTAAGAATCATGCACAAATGGAATGTTGGTGGCCGGGATGAATTAGAGGTTAGTACCTTTTGAGCATTCCGAATTTGGAAAACATTTGTTTTAACTTTTCTTTTTATTAGATTAATGGAATTGTTCCCGAAAGCGATACAACTGTTCGTAAAATCAAAGAATCAGATAGAAATTCAAACTTTGTCAGTGCTTTCCTTCGTACAATGTGGGAGCAAACGGTGCCGCTATTTGAGAAAAAATACTGCCGAGCAACTGTGATCATTTGTACAATTCAATTTTGGATGTATGTTACAACGAATGGCATGTACATGTGGTTCCCACATATTACCAACAGCATGGTAGAGTTTATGAATCAAAATCCTGGCAATCGAACTCTCATCTGTGATGTTGTATATGCTAAGCATGCGTCGATTTATAATGAAGATGGGGTAAGTTTCTATTTGAAAAACATCTTGAAATCATATCTAATTTGATTTCTGTCTGACAGACGATGCATTGTGTGGAGAAATTAGAAGATCCTACTTTCTTGTACTCATTGGTGATGGAAATCTTATATGCTTTAGGATTTGCTGTCATTGGAGTGATTATTAACAGAGTTGGAAAAGTTCCTATTCTATGTAAGTTATTTATTGAAAAATGTCACCCCACAAGAGATCTTTAATTATTTTCGTTTTGTTCACTTTAGTTGTTGTCCTTGTTTTCTTTGGATCATGTGGTATTGCTTCAATTAATGTGGACAATCCTTCAATTTCTATGTACCTGTATGTTCTTCTATTCCTTTCGGGAGTAGGAATAAATGTGCTTGGTGCTGCTACAGTCGAATTGTATCCAACACATTTGAGGTGTGTTGCTATTATGAACAGATTCAATTTGATGATATAAATATAACTGATTTTTATACTTTACAGAGGAATGGCGATATGTATTTCATTGATGTTCGGTCGGCTGGGGAGTGTTGTTGGAGCAAATATTGTGGGGCTATTACTCTCCGATCATTGTGAATCGACATTTTATATTTCGGCAATAGCATTGATGCTCTGTGCAGTACTGGCTTTCTTTATACCAAAGCAGGAAAGACATAAAGGAGACGAAGAGCAGGGCCTCGAAAATTGAGGCTATAGACTGACTGTATAGGTAGAATAAGTTTTATTATTTTTTTTTAGTCAATTACAATAAAGCCTTAAGATTTTTTCTTAAAATAAGTTTCCAAGATTTTTATTATAAAAAAAAAGTTTTGTACCAATTAAGTTAATTGTCCGAGTACTATTAGATGTCACAATGCTGACCGATTCAATGTAGAAAACTTCAAATTGCCTTGAGCTTCTAAAACGTCCATCGGCTCATATAGATAGTTGGAAAGGAACAGCATACGCTGTTCGTGAACGGAACCAATAGACATTCATCAGAAAAGAAAAATGCAAATGTATGTTTATATGATATATAAACATGTATATGAAATATGTATTTTACTGAAAATAAGTTTGAAACCAATTGAAATTTAATTGGGAAACAGATTTAATTGACGTGGAAATCCTTGAAACAATTTTTGTCCAGAGAAAAACACAGGGCTACATCGCATTTCACGCAATACACTTTTGTACGTGTTGAACTGTTGAACATTTGCATCTTGATTTCCCTTGTACATATTTGAGAAAATGACTCACATTGTCAAAACGAACATCACGCAGCGGCAGTCGAGTGGAATTTGGCCGAGCTCGCTTTGTGGTGTTGCAGTAGTGTTCCTGATTTCATCAAAACCTCCGCAACTTTGCAGATGAACTCGTCTAGACCCTTTACTTTATCTGTTCGTGAACACAGGTAGGAATATATAATATCCATGCATTAATCGTGGCGATATCCAGCATGTGATAAAATAATCGATTCGTTCATTTGTGCGACTTGATACGTACATATGTGACTTCGGCCAAAAGACGAATCCATGAGGTCCACAAATCCCATGTATTTGTTATTTTCATGTATATTTTCAACGTGATTCGTCTTTTTATTATACCGCTCAATTGTTGAAGCCAGATCAAGTGTAAGTTTATTGTGTGTATGATTTTAGGCCAATTAAAGATGATGCCAATGCCATGAATGGATGCAACATATGTATTCTTCAGGATTACCACGATTTTTTAATTGTTCTGGCAATATTGTCCAATGCATAAATAAGCCAACAATGGAAATTGGTAAACGCATATGTTGCGCAAAATGAGCAAAGCAGGAGATTCTCAAACGCACAATGAAAATTACTGCAGAGCAAACAGTTCTAAAACCTAGTAGATTCATTTTTTTTTACGCGAAAGCAAGAGAATCTGAGCAACTGTCAAAGGAATGTTGCACACTTCACTTAGAATTTATGTTTGGCGTTTAATATTTTTTGTTCTTTTTAGTGTGTTTGGTAGCTTGGCAACCATTAAGAAAGGTTTTTAAAATAAGTACACAACTTTATAACATTGAGAAATGAAAGTTGTGCAAGTTATCTCATCATAAACATTTAACACTTGCAATGTAAACATATGCTTTTGACGTTTCATCTGCTCTATTACATGTGCTTTGCAGATAATTTGCTTTGCATGTCGTGCGTTTACGAATTTTGATTGACGAAACGTTGAACCGTGCGACTTAATCGTGCCACAAGATTCCAGAATAAATCTCGAAGCTAAAATAAAACCCCAATTCATCACACATCAAAAACAATTTATGACCCCATGGGTAGAGCTTATCTGACATATACTGCTTCAGATAATGTTTGATTTTCGTCGCACTAATTTGCTCATCAACGCAAAGACGACCTCTTTCTGGAACTTTAGTTAAATTACGGTTCGATGCATCAATCAACGTACGCAATTTGTATAGGCGATCATAGGATCGATCCAAATTCCTTTGCATTATTTTACAGTCGCATTAATTTGCCCGACTGTCGATCAGAGGCTATTTGTCGCTCTTCTTATCTGCTTATCTGGAACGCGGCTGCGCGGTATCTCGTTATTGTCGTTGAGTTTGAATTGACTACATGTCATGGCTTCTATGGTACGATGATTCCCATAATCACCCCAGAACTGACAAAATAATTCATTCCCAACAATCTTGATTTCATCTCGTGTTATCTTAGTGGCTGCGAAATATCCTTTTTCACTGAATAAAAATCGTTCTGCTGGGCTATATTTGAAATAATATCGTCCGTTACAAAATATGAGAGGAATTGATAAGGCGTGTCCAATGTCATTATTTCGGGTGTGAGACAATCGTCGCCTCGAAATTTTACCTGCATGTAACTGAAGATTATCTCGCTCTACAGTGTTTTTTTTTTTTAAATGAATTGAATCCTTCACAATTGTAATCTTGGAGAAATTTGCAGCACACTGGGAACATTGAGCACCATCGCCTAAGACAACCGTGTCATCACCACCTTCAACATTTGCATCTCCCGTGGTCTCATCACAAATGACTCCCTGCTCCACTAACACTTCTACCTCTTCTTCTATGTGACTTCCATCACCATACATTCCCATAGACTGTATAACTGCCGAAACGCTGACACTCGGATCACCAATACTTTCGTCATCGGAAAAGTAACCGCAAGACAAATGTATGTTTTCAGCTTCACTACACTGTAATTTTGCCCAATCCATTCACTTGAACACGCTTAATTTTCTACAGTTACTTTTTTTGGAAGTGCTCTTACAAAACTTTTAGAACATAAGTTCAAAAAGGTTAATCACTTATCGCCACTGAACGAAGAATGAAGATTCGATTTATGCGAATTGGCATGCAGCGCAATATTTGAAACATATGTTTATATACGAATAAAAGAGAAAAGAAATGTGAAACCAGCAGGCTTTTAAGGGCTAAGTTTAAAAAGGAGTTGGTTACCAGTGGTAAGAAGGTAAAAAAACGTTGCTAATGCACGTGAAATTTTCCTACATTTTAGATAGAACATAAACCGAACAATTATCGGAATCCTTAGAACGCCACAAAGAGGCCGATACCACTTCCATCTTTGGAGTACGAATGCAATGTGGTTGACCAGACAAAATGAAAATCAAAGGCCGACGTTTGCTAAAGCGAATGCTTTATCTGCAAAAAGAAGACATATGTAGGCCAGGAGTTTTTAGTTTGGGGCAAGTGAGTAATCATTTAGTTACAATCCGCTTCAGGACTGGATTTCCAAACGCTGGCTGATACTGCACGATTAGCGTAGGTACCGTGCGTGACTACATCAACCATTGGTACGAGTATGATGTTGGTATAGCGGTGACTGCTACAGAGGACAGAATCAGCATCTATTAGGATGTGCATTTGTTTTAAGCGTTAGACTGAGGCAAAAATTCTTGAGCTTTCGGCAACAACCCGTATCAATGTTCAATTAGCCAATATCAGCCTTGACAAGCAAACTATCGAGAAAATGTAGAGGTGCAATTCGCACAACAACGCTCAGAAGTTTTACCAAAAGTAAAAACAACGTATCATGCCAACGAAACCCAAACAGCTACCTACCTGTACAAAAAACCAAGGGTCCGTAAATAAACTTAACTATGTTGAATGAAATGAAATGAATGAAATATACATATGTATGATGTCAACAAACAGAAAAAATCACCAATGATTAGATTAAGGTGTCAAACATTACTGTAACAAAAGGCGAATCGAATACCTATTAAAGTTCTTCGAAAGAAAAACTCTTCATCGCATACTTAGTGGTGTGAATGAAAAGAATGAGCGGAAATGAAGCCACAATCCCAAGCTAACATTTGAAGATATCACTAGCTCGGCCACATCTAGAGAATGGACGACAACACTTCATTTAAAATGGTCCTCGAATCCCGACTACCAGATACAAAAGGAAAGAGAGGAAATGACAAAAGACCACGCGATCACGTATGTCAGAAAGCTTGTAGTGACAAAGTGTCTTTGGAAAGAATAATGGTACTAAGAGCCACACATTTAGCCAGCCCCTACGAGCGGAACTATAGCAATACGGATATTTACATACTTAAATCAACCTATTAATCATTTTTGTTAACGCGATCTGTAGCCAACTGCCTAAAGTTTCTCACTCCAAGATGATTGATTGAAAAAACATCGTCCCGGGGCGTGTGAGACCTGTAAGCACATGTCCCAGCCATCTTAATATACCAAAGCGCACTTTTCTAACGACGTTGATATCATTGTACAGCTGATAGAATTCCACGTGCTCCTCTTTCAAAGCCCACCAATGCAAACAGCATTAAAAAAATAGTTCGAAGTATATTTGTTTTAAAATGGTGAAGGATATTTTCATCCATAAATCAGAACTGGGATGATTAGGTCTTATGTCAGAGCAATTGTGCATTACAACAGTACGCTAGCGCTAGAATGTTTCCCTTCTTGTGGATTGGGCAAATAATTCTGAGGTTCCATTCATCAGGAATACTTTATTCCAACTAAATCTTGAAAATGGGCTAGGGTTGAATGCTGCATTTTGTCTTACAGCGGAAATTAAGACTTCCTTTCTTTCTTGTTGCTTCGACACATTTTTTTAGGCTCGTCGAAACACAATGTCATACCATCTAATTTCTCGTACAAAAAAGCTATTTTGAGCGGAGCTGCGTAGTAAGACTAGAAGCAGTCGTAGCGCTAGCTGCCTTTAGGTTAGAAAAAAAAAGAAGAAATACCTAGTCCTGCCATAAGTTCTGTTACAAATATAAAACGCTATAGAAAAAAACAATAAACATATTATATTCAAAATTATTTCATTTATTAGACCACAATACTGATTGTTAAAAAAAATGGATTCACTTGAAATGATTGCCTTTTCCTTAAACACAAGCTTCCAAACGGTGTGGCCATTGGGCTATAGCAGCACGAACAGTTTCCATGGAGATCGTAGACGCTGCTCGGGTTTTAAGACTTTCCAAATTTCTGTGGGGAGTCATCCAGGCCATTTTCTTCAATTCGGACCACAAACTATAATCTAGTAGATTCAGATCTGGACTCCCCGACGGCCAATCTTATGGTGCTATATAGCCAGCAGTATTGACTCTGAGCTACTCCTGCGTGGTTTTGTCTTTGTGCACTGGAGCAGAGTCCTGTTGCAAGATCAATCTGTATCCATTAAAAAGGGTATTGATCAAACCCTTCACAATATCCTCTAGCACATCTTCTTGGTAATCCTTTGCACCAGTTTTTACGCCTTTTTTACAGAAATGGAAGGATGTGACACAATGGTGAGAGACCCCCCCACCAAACCATTACGGAAGCGGCATGATGTCCACGTTGAACCCTTGGAACAACTTTCTTCGCTTCCTTAGATGAAGTGACATAGATTTTGTCATTTTGTTTGTTGAAAACTTCTTTCACGGTAAAAATTTTCTCATCCGTAAACAGAATGTTTTCATGGCCACTGTCCGCGTGCCACTGCAAAAGTCGCTTGCATCTTTCCAGCCTAATTTTTTTTAGTTGAGGAGTTACAAGATGACCCGTGGATCGACGATCGGCTTTCATATGCAGATCATCCCAAATCAGCCTAGATATGGATCTGGTTGATATACTCAATTCCTTGGACATGATCATCTGCTTCCTAAGGGGATTTCTCCGAATTCGTTTACGAACTTCGTTTACTACCGCATTCGTACAGACAACACGCGGACGACCACTTCTTGGCATGTCCTCTACTCCAGACAATTCGCCGAAACGACTAATAGCCCGATAAACGAATATTCTCGATATTCCAAGTGATTTGAGCAACTCGAAAATTTGGCCAGCACTCTTTCCGCACCTATGCAACGTTATTACCGCGGCACGATTCTCTTTAACGCCCCATCTCCATGTTGATAGTTTGCAACACAGACTAATTATACCTAGATATCAAACTCTACTAATACTTTTGCAAACCCTTACCCCTCGCACAGACACACTGTAAGTGAATCACCAACACATTCTCCATCTCTATAACCTGTCAGAATGGCTAAAATTAGAACAAATTTCACGCAATGTTCACTAGGTATATGTAATAAAGGCACAAATAAAAGGAAAAATATTTCACGCTGGTGAATATTTAATTTAACGTGGTGATGAAGTGAAGAATTGGTATGAAAAAACCTCTTTTTTTGTTTCAAGTGCACAAAAAGGGGATAGTTTCAGAATAAAATTAAAAAAGGACCTAAGGATCATATTTTGAACGTATCATTTGAAGATATAAATGAATTGAAACTACGTATTACAATTCTGAAATCAAGCTTAAGCTTATATTGAAAGTCAATTGTCTAAGCATTCTGAATGTTTAACCACAAACCCTGCACTCTGGACATCAATGTAAAGGACTGTTAATCAATGGCATGTTTTAAAATCAATTCCCTTACTGTTCTTTTAGTTTGACATGTGTTAAGAAAATAAATTAATTAAATAATACTGATAAGTAAAATTAACATTTTTGATAATTTTTTTAGTTTTTTTTAGAAAAATATTTGTTTTTCTAATTGAATTTAAAGGTTTTCCAAAATATTTCGAGAATTTTTTTTCCACACATTATAAAGTACAAAAGCGGTGGTACTTTAATTGTTTATTTGTTTAAAAAAATTCCCAGATTCTATGGTTCATGATCAGTGCATATGTTCTGAAAAAAAATTTAACGGTTCTATTCCCGCAAGAGGTTTTGAACGATAAGCGCTGGAAATTGTGTAATAGAACTTATGGCAGGACTAGGTAAATAAAACAAAAAGAGTAAAAAGTAAAAGAAAAGAAAAATTAAATTCCGTTTTCCAAGTGGATTTCTGACATAGGTTTATAAACAAAGCTGATATTTAAAGTTGATAGCAAAACGGTTTACTACACAGTTCGCAGGCAGCTAAACGCTTATAGATTGTAAAATGTCTCTGCCTACATTTGACCTCGATGAATATTCAATGGGACCAGTCTACTTCCGCTCTATATATTTATATCTCCGCTTCTTCTGATCAGGTGTTCTTCTGCGCTGCCACCATCACTACGTAAGCTTTCCCATTTTCCTACTCCTACCGAGAAGTGTATGTAAGCTTAACATTGAATTACAATATTAACAGCATCACTAATTGGAAAACCCGCAATCGAATGGAATTTAAAGATTCCGAGCCAAATGCTATCTCCCGTCGTTAATGTCAAGGAATTTATTCGCCCAGAATTGGAGTGCAATGTTCCAACCTGGTTAGGTACCTTCAATATTTATTCGTATTTGCTAAATCGTATTCAAAACAGTGTGCTAAAACTCATAGATGACGCCAAAAATTACCTTGTCAATTGACATCCTTCAATAGTGACATAATTTCGCTCTCATTACTTTGTTGCATCCCTATTTTCACCTATCAGTATTGGTATCGCCTTATTACATACTCTGAAATATCATTAGCCTGAGGGAATGCTCTACCAAGCTCTTTATTTCCGAGTCATTATACCTTGCAAACATTCAAAACCAACGTGCATCGTTATCTCTATTTCTTTCCTCCCTAATTTTCCTTTACTCACCTGCTACTAGGTAGTGGTCTAATATATATTTGCCGCTCCCAACGTAAATACGGATATGTACTCGTATAAAACTTACTTAAGTCCATAGCAACATGATCGATTTGGTATGCTCAAGTGACCGAAATGTGCATTTCTTGAATATTGAGGTGAGGAAACTGGCAGTCGTTCATAGACCTCCGTGAGGAATAAACGTGTTTCGGCTTTTAAAGTGGAAAAAGTAAGAGAAAAATAAATATATATATACTCGTAAAAGTGAATTAAAAACATTTTGCGCAAGTGCATCGGTGACCTAGTGGTAGTGGTGTCCGCTCGTTAAAGCAGGGGTCGTGGGTTCGATTCCAGAAGGAATTACGTTGACTTTTTTTTTTAAAGTTTAAAATATAGTGGAAAAAAAAAATACGGAAGAGCGACCATACCATGAGTGATAGCAAGCGGTCCGCTACTCCAATAGCGGAACCAGCAGATGACATAATGTCATCGGAAAATATTGCGAAGAAAAGGAAGAGGAGGCTCAATCTTACTCCAATTCTTGTAAAGCGCCCCTCCCTAACAACTTCTACTGAAAAGCTGACAGGTAGAGCAAGGGAAGGGGCGCCAACAACGTCAACAAAGGCGGCAGCTGACCAAAACGAAGACCCATACGTGTCTGATGGTGAGAATACCTTCCAATCTCTAATGGCTACTGAGTCAGAGGATGAAGAGGAAGAGGTGCATGCACTTAAGAGCTGCATTAAAGAGTTGGAACAAAAAGTACTGGCTATTAAAAAGAAACAAGTGGCGAGAAGGAAAAAGGAGCAACAACTCCAGAGCTCTAAGCAACAGCTCATAAATAGCGAGGCTAAACACAAGGAACAGCCGCTACCACAACAAAAAACCACACATGTGCAAACGAGAAAACAAGTCCAGAAACAAAAACAAAAATCACAACCGCAGCAACAACAACAACACAAGCCCCAGAAACAACAGCAGCAAACACAGCAACACCAACAGCAAAAGCAACACCAGCAACAACAACATATTCAAACGCAGCAACAACAGCAGCAGAAAGACAAGATTGTAAAGCAAAGAGTTCCACCCATAAATACATACAAGATGGAACTCAAGGAAACTATCGAATTATGTAAGTCGGCCATAGGCAAAAATTTTTTTGTAAAAAGGTTATCTTTAGATAGACACGCGATCCACTGCAATTCAGTGGAGCGCTATTATAAAATCAAAAATTTACTGAAGGATTTGACGACGGAGTTCTTCTCCTACACCCCGAAGGGGGACAAGCTGCAAACAATGCTGCTGAGGGGATTGGAACCGTCGACTGATCCGGAGGAGCTCCTTGCACTGCTGAAAGAGAAGAAGTGCGAAGGGCTCCAATTCGTGGGGGTCAAGCCTTTCACCACAGCCAGAGCCAAAAGGGAGAAGCGGCAACTGCCGATTTTCCTGGTCCAACTAAGTCCCACCAGCAATCTGGATGGTCTAAGGAGTATTAAAGTCCTAGACTACCAGGTAGTCCATTGGGAAAAATTAAAGAGGAGCGAAAACATTTTACAATGTGTTCGCTGCCAAAGGTTCGGGCACGCCGCGTCGAACTGCGAAATGCAGCCTCGATGCGTGAAGTGCGGAAAGAACCACAAGTCCGAGGAATGCGCTCTGGGTAAGGACGGAGCGTCTGAAAAAAGCCAACTCTCTTGTGCTTTATGTAGGAACACGGGACACACCGCAAATTATCGGGGTTGTCCCAAATTCCAGTACATCAAAAGAATAAATCTGGCCCGGCAGCAGAAAGTGGAAGTGAAACGTCCACCCGTGCATTTGCAAACACCAGCCGTTACTCCCCATGTTACCTACGCCCAAATGGCGGCAGGTAGGGGAAATACGGTACAGCAAGCGAAGGTTGCTTCTCAGGCCCCAGCGCCCAGAGTACCTGAACCAGTACCTGACATGCTAGCTATCTTGCTCTCTATCCAGGGGCAGATCGCTCAGCTACAACGTCATTTAACTGAACAGACGGCGCGGGTAGATCAAGTATACTCACTGCTGCCTGGCCTAACGCACCTTTTGCCGTAATGGGTACGTACGTGGCGGAGCAAACCCTGAAGGTCCTTGCTGTGAATGTGAATTCACTGATTAGGCTCGAACGACGAGCCGCACTATTTAAGTTGCTTCAAGACCAAGCCCCTGATGTACTCTTGGTTAGCGAAACTAAGCTTACCAAGAGACACAAAATGAGGCACAGAAGATACAAAATAGTACGGAGAAACCGACCCAACTCTATTCAGGGAGGTGGCGTTGCAATTTTCGTACGAAAAGGTATACGTTTTAAAAGAGTATACAGTCGTGTAGTACGTAGGTTCCAGGTGCTGGAAGTATGCATCGTGTATATCCCTCTCCGTAGTGGAAAGCGGTTGTACATGGTGTCTGTCTATGCACCTAAGGCTACTCAATCCACCTTATTTATCTCAGAGCTCGAGACACTTTTTCGATTTCTGAGGCTGGAATTGGAAGACAACTATTTTATTATCGGCGGAGATTTCAACGCCAAACATAGTGATTGGGGAAATAATACACCAAATACTAGAGGGAACCTACTATTCAATTGGTGGGGTCAGCACAGTGTAATGTATCGACTCGGGCTTAAGGCGACGGATAGTCCGTCGTTTCCCGGACACGGGTCCTATTTGGATCTTCTACTGTTCAACTCACGAATACAACTGACATGCACTAACCAACAAACTACAAACTGTCTACGCACTTTAGTGTATGACAGTGACCATTGCGGTCTCAGCACCGAAATAACTGTTCCCAATGAAATCGCGGAATTAGATGAGTTTGTCCAAAGGCATTCCTACAATTATAGTAGGGTGCGTTGGACACACTTCACCAGAACACTGACTAGAGCACTCTCCTCGAATTCGCTCTACCCACCGTCCAACAGAAATCTGTCAAACGAGGAGATTGACAGGTATCTAAGACGAATGGACGAGACAATCAAACAAACAATGGACGATACCTCGGTACAAACACACTGACGAAGAAGACTTATTCCGCAACGCAACTATTGACGCACTGCACCGACATAAAAGTAGACTGCTGTCAAGACTAAAAACCTTGTGCAGACAGTTCACTGACAGACATAACCCGGAGATCATGACACTGAAGTCGTCGATTAAAAACCTCCAAAAATTAATAAAGGAAAATTACAGAGCATCTGTAAGTTTGTATTGGAACAATAAAATTCGGGCTGTAAACACCAGCAATCCGAATATGTTCCCGCAAATAAATAAAATATTTCGGAGAAATAATCAGAACAAACTTAAAATCCATGTCCATGTCTTAAAATCGCCCGAACGACGAAGAACGAACAAATACTGGTAGCAGCAGGCATAGATCAAATGAGGCTGTTGATGATGACAACTTCTTTGTGATCGAGGATCCGCAGGAGCAGGTAGAGGCTATAGGAGCGACTTTCCAGGAGGTGTACAAGGCGAATGTTATCATTGGCCCGAACCACGATCTGGAGAATCGAGTCCTTGTGCACAATTTCTACCTTCGAAATGAAATTGTGAATTGGCGATTCGAGAGCTCGGGTTTCACCCAGTTCAGTGACGAGAATATGGCAAATAATGTCATCACCAACGATAGGGTACTACCCCCGTTCATTTCGAAGGAAGAGCTCCAAACGATCTTCGAATCACTTAGAAGTAAGAAATCAGTGGGAACCGATGAAATACCGAACATTGTGCTTCGACATCTAACTCTAGAAGCGGTGAACATTTATACCACCCTGTTTAATAATGCAATGAATAATGCACATTATCCAGCGCATTGGAAAACTACGGTGGTACATCCCATCCCCAAAAGGGATAAAGACACTTCCAATCCGGCGAATCTCCGCTCGATTAATCTTCTTCCTAACATCAGTAAGGTTTTCGAAAGGGTGATCAATAGAGTCCTGACTAAGTGGGTTGAGGACAAACATATAGTTCCGGATAATCAGTTCGGTTTCAAGACGGGGCATGATATCATTCATGCTGCGTCGAAACTGGTTTCTGATATCCAATGGAACAAAGGCAAGAAACAGTGCACTGGTGCCTGCCTGATTGACTTGGAAAAAGCTTTCGATACCGTATTATTTTTCAAGTTGAGCAGTTTGGGCATTAGTAAACCACTGCTGTATATTCTTTACAATATGTTAACAGATAGACAGTTCATCGTGAAAACTGGCGATGTGACTTCTACTGGAACATTTCACATTAAAAACGGTCTGCAACAAGGTGCGGTAAATTCGCCGATCCTATTCAACATTTACACGAGTGATCTGATAGGTTCACTTCATCATGCCATAGCGTTCGCAGACGACATAATCGCGTACAGATCAGGTCCAAAGATTGAGGTCATTAATACACTTTTGCAGCGTGACTTCGACAAAATTAAGCGATATTGCGATGAAAATCGATGAAATTGAAAATCAACTTTCAGAAGTCGGAAACCATTCTGTTTAGGACGCCTTTGTCTGGGGCCTCTAGGGATACCAGAAAGAATTGGCGAAAGTTTCCTATCCTCGGACAACACGAACAGCCACTCGCTTGTCGAAATGTAGTCAGATACCTTGGGATCTGGCTAGATCAATATCTGTATTTTAACAAACATATAGATGTTGCTCTGGCCAGAGCCAGAGGTGCTTTTGCCCTTGCAAAGAGACTGTTCTATAACAGTCAACTCGATGCGAGGGTGAAGGTAATCTGCTACATGGCCCTTATCAGGCCCATGCTTGTATTTGGATGTCCCGTGTGGTTCAACGTGAGAGCAAGTTTATTGGAAAAGATTCGGGTGTTTGAGAGGGCTTGTCTTAGGACTTGTCTTCGCCTATACAGAACACCAGAGTCTCAGTACATAAAATTCTATCCTAATGAGGTCTTATATAATAGGGCGAACCTAATAAGAGTGGACAATTTCGTCATTAAGTTGACTCGAAGGCACGTTGCAAGAGCAATGACCTCATCGAACAACCTGATCTCCGGGGCTTACTACCCCAATTATATGTATCACGAGAGAGTTCGCTTTGACGGCTTTATTCCTCCAGAAGCGTTCCTCTATCTAGATAGCAAAGGTCTGATCCAGGACAGATTGGCGGTGCCGCTAATCTTCCACGTTGCTCGAACAGCTGCGGACAGGCGACTCAACTACGACAGAGACGTCGCACATGGCAGTGCGGAGCGTCTCCGGTTCAGTAGGGCGGTAGGGAGTCGCGACATGACGATGTTGCTCGGCAGCACCAAAACTTTTGGTGGCTTGCTGAAGGGGAGGATGCTTCGTCGTCACACTCCATCAGTGATATGTAGCTTCATGTGAAGCCTAATTTTTTTCCTTTTTTAGCCATGGCCGGCTTACATAGTTTTAGGTAGGATTAAGTTAGTTTTAAGAAAAAAAAATATATAAAATCCAAAAAAAATAAAAAATTCAAAATAAAATATATATATATATGCATGTATTTATATATTATGTATATACATATTATGTATATATATATATATATATTTATGTATGTCTGTGTTTGTGTTAGATGTAAGTAGGTTAAGATTTATTTTTAGGTAGTTTGTAGGCTTTAGTTTTAAATTTTATACAAAATTAAAAAATGTCCATATACTAAGTTTTTGATTAAAATTTATTTTCTTAGTTTTAGTATTAATTAATGTTAAAATAGAAATAAAAGTAACTGTAAGATTCGTCGAAAGACATAGTTTAAGTGTTAGGTTTAACTTAGAGTGCCCGCATGGGGCCATTAAGTTAGAATAAGATTATTTGTAAGTAATTTAAGCTAATTTTTAAGCGTTTTTTGTTTAGCATATAAGAGTAACTTAAGTTAAAAAATAAAAATGCATAAAAACTGAACTGAACTGAACTGAGGTGAGGAAACAATGTACCAGCTCTAGTGATATTGCACCCCACAGAAAAGTCAGTTAACCTTGGTCCCCTTCTAGAAAGGATGCATTGTATTTATTCCTTATTTTGCGGTGTAGATCATAAACCATCATACTTAGGACATTGCTCCCAGGTTTTATAGAGAAAATATTCTTTGCTGGTATCGTCATTTTTCTTATCGCCTTCTATCGCTAATATGAGGCTGATGTTGACGAATTTAGACTTAGTCCAGATTGTTACAAGGAACTCGCCCACATGTTAAAAACTCATCATTGCTTGCTTTAGTAGACGAATAGCGACTGCTTCTGATCTCTGCACTCTGTTTGGCTGTGGTGGCCGGTTGAACCGACCAAGAATTCTATGCGTATATCCAAGCGTCGTCGTTGTTCTTTTTTATTTTACGGAATCGTGAACAGTAAATACGTACTTATCTTACGCTCTTGGTCGGTTGGCAACAGTAGGCTTTTTACACGGTTGGGTACATTTAGGTAAAAAAAAAAACAGATAGTCCGCTGTCGCTAACCCTCTTCGAAGATATAAGAGCCTCCAATTACCCATCAAAGTCTCATATGCCACAACCCTTATTTAAACATCCTGACTAGCCCTTAAAAATGCTCATTGACCTCAAATACTCGCATAAGCAATTTGCCACCCATTTGTGTGAATTCATCCGCCATAGGTCGGCCTTCTGAGATTCAGTCATATCTGACAGGACATTATAGAGCCCGCGCTCATAGGTGGCAAGTCAATTCTGCATGGGCTTGTCCAGTACTCGGTTGATAACACGAGGAGGTAAAATATGCACAATTGATTTGAATTGATAGTTATAGCATTGGGCGCCAGGCTGACTCTTATCAGTACATTTCCTAATCGTACAACACCAAAACCACCAGCAATATACATAGATACAGAAGATGAAAATTATTAACAAAAGAAAAAGGAGAAAATATAAAATGCTACAGAATAAAATGCTGTCTATTCAAGAAGCTTTCCCTCGAAAACATTTCTTTTCACGAGAAACATGCTTCAGAAAATCGTGTTTTATTTCCCAAAATTAAGTGTGAATAGGAAATGCAAAAATAAATAGAAAAGAAATATCTAGAAGAATGGAAAAGGAAAAAAATTAGTAATAAACCACACTCGGTTCTCACTCAGATACTCGTAGGCGTGAGCACAAACTTTTTACAAAATTTCGGATAATCTTAAGAAATAGTAGAACGCAGGAAAAATATTAGCAGACCGATTATAAGGTAGGCCACGGCAAGATCCTATCCTTTATTGAGATTGTCTATCGTCCCGATTTTGGTAATTTGTTTTCCTTGTTCTTATCTGCAGCACCCATCACAGCCGGTTTCGACAATCGAAGAACCTAGTACGAACAAAGGGAGACGTTTAAAATAGAACAAAGCCTACAGATTTAGACTTACCCCTCTGGACGAACTGGGAGTCATCTTGTTGAGGGTTTTGGAGAAATTCTGTGGCAGCTTCATTGTCTTAACGGCAGGTTTCGATATGCCCGATGAGGTGGGTTTCTCTCCAAACTTTTTAGGTGACCTGATCTCGTTCACAGTGCGACGACGAATTTGATTGGATCCTGGTGCCAGACTTGATTGTTTCGGTGTTGGCGGAGCCGCCACAAAGGAATACCTTGGCTTAGTCGCGCCAACCCGTTTGATGGGCGATGCTTCGACCACTGGTGTAGAGCAAGCATTCGGGTAGCCTTTGGAGGTAACCAACTGCACGTTAGGAGTACTTGTGACGGAGTTATATTTGCTGGGCTCTTCAATAGGAGAATCGACAGTGGTGGTAACAATCATTGGAGCGACCTTTTTCACTGGAATCGTCGCTTTCATCGGACCACTGGCTTTCACAATTGACTCTGTCGACTGTTTAAATTTCAGTTTCTTAGCATTCAAGCTGATGCCCCCAATCTGCATTGGAGTTGGGGGTTGTGAAAGATGTTGCTGGTATTCGTGATGTGTCTCCAAAGCCATTGATCTACGTGTCGTCATCTGATTGTGCTTCGTAACAGTGTCTGTTGGATTTGATCCACCGTAAATTGAACGACGGGCCATCGGTGCACTGGGTGTACCAGATGTGGCATTTGAAAAGGAATTTCTTCGCATCATAGTCCCACGGGCCGGAGTTCTACATTCGTTGCGATTCGAATTCGGATTAGGGGGCGCTGGAGCAACAAATTGTGTACTTTTGTCGTGAATGCTCAGCGATTGGCTTCGACGACGTCCGTAACTCTGGCTCAGTTCTGGTGAGCCGTCGTTTTGATACTCTGATGAAATAATGGAAGGACGTTGCTTTGGCGGAATGGGAGTATTCATGACCACAATATATGTGGGATTTGTGGTGCCATTGGATGAACCAGTATTGAGATTTGCTTGAACAACGTTTACATTTTGATTGCACAGAAGGCGCCCAATTTGCTCCACAATATTGTTGACTTCTGGTTGATCGATTTCAGGGGAATCGAAAGGGTGAATTTTGTCAGATATATTTAAGTCGGGCTCTTGTTTACTCTGTAAATCAGGTTCTTCATTATTTGGCGCCTCTGGTTGCCGTTGTTGGTCTTCGTTTTCTGTCTCCTCACGTTCTTCCCGTTTTTCATTCTCTTTCAATTCAATGTCGAATGTTCCCTGACGCTGGATAGGTTGCGGAGGCGCTGTAAGAGTATCCATCTTGTCGGTCGTCCCTAAAAAGTAAAGCACATTACAATGTTTGCTTGTTTAAGACTGGTCTTACTTACCACCTGCCCTTTTGTCGTTCATCAAGTTGCTTAAACTTTCGAGCAGGTTGTTTGCTTCGGCTTTCTTGGTATCATTTGCACAATCTTTGATCACTTTCTTCAGGTTCTCTATTAGGGAGCCAATTTCCTGATTATTCTGATTCTCTGCCTTGTGCTGTTGGACTTTCTCCTTTAGGGCCTCCAAGTCTGGAGAATTTTTGGTGATAACAGGCAAAGCAGGCTTTTCTGCGGACGTATCACTCCATGGCATCAGTTTGCTGACCACGACTGGAGAAATAATCTGCTCAAGAATAGGAATCTTCATCATTTCCAAGTCACTGTCTATATCGGTCTCCGAGTCGACCCAGTTCGGCTTGATAGCCATCAGATCATCACACGAATCATCGTACACTTTCGTAGAATCTAGAAGTAAGCGCGAAGAGAAGTGATCGGCAAGATTTTCCGCCTCTGAAAAGACAGACGAAAATGGACTGCTATTCTCATCCTTCTCGGACGGACGACGACTTAGAGGTGAGTTTGTGGCGAAATTGGTTAAACTAAGTTTTAACAAACGCTTACGAGCATCCACTGCCTTTTGGGAGCGAACTTTTCCCGAACTATCCGAGTTCTCTGGCGGTGGCTGGGCAAGTTCCGGCGTAGAATTCACCGATGATTGACTCACATCGAACGAACTATATGACCCAACGAACCCTTTATTCATCAAGCTTTGTGCTCGGCTGTCCTCGGACAAGCTCGATATTGTATTGTCCGTAATAAAGGCTTTATTTACTGTCTTTGAACTGTCGTTACGCGATGTAAAGGCACTATCATTACATGGCGAATCGACTGCAGATTCAATACTCGATACAGAGCTGATTGGCTCACCGAATCTAGACGAAGGCACTTGGAGTTTACTGAATTCTGGCGCTGCATTCTGCTGTGGGTTGTCGTCTTCTACTTTTACGCTATCATCACTGATCCATAGGAGATTCCCAGTTATCACTTCAGATTGGCTAACTTGCGCTGCCCTAGTTTCTGGCTGAGCGAATGCCTCTCGGGAGATCAGCTCGAAAGGATCGTCTGGACGGTTGGCCTGTTGTTGTACACAATCAAAAGGATTGTTCTCAAAACTTTCACGACCTTCGTTCGTTGTAAGTAGTACTAAAGGAATCGGTGGCGTGTAAGCCGAGATGTTGGACGGATTGGAAGTTGCAATTGGTGAGGACACATCATCGTCAGCACTGAGATCGATGAGATTCGTCACTGTATTTTTGTCATTTGACATGATTTTCACTGGGCCGAGGCAAATTGACTTGAAATTTTGACAATTGTACTGCATAAACCCGTGCAAATCTATAAAATTTCAACTTTCTCGGTAGCTTTGTGATGGAAATTCGAAATTTGTATTCAAACCGAAGTCAGCTGTCAGTTTTGATGCGGTATTTGTCGGAATGAGAACTGTTTATTCAGCTTTGCAGCTGAATGGTTGATTTGTTGGGATATTTTTGCAATGGCAGATGGTAGTAGATGAATACGGATGATTTGCATTGTAATCAAATTTGTGTTTTTTGGATGAGAAAAAGATACAGAGTTAGCAATATTACTTTATTCACTGGTATCATTTGAATCGAAAGCTCTATGTACCTAGCTTGGAAGAAAAATCAATCACCTCGCCCTCAATATCGTTTAAATTGCATCAATTCGTAAACGTCTAGTACAATTTTCTTTAGTCAGCTGTCATTTTGTATGTTGTCATCGGTCGCTCAGCAGTGGGTTGGAAATAGAAATTTTTGTTTAACTTTTTTTTCTTTCTTTGAATTTTCATTGCGAGTATTTGGTGATTCCAACGATGGCGAATTTTATGCAAGATAGTGTCGTGAAATTCGCATGCTCTTGTGGCATTTTGAATCCAATCATGAAGTTGTATTTTTGCAGGCATTGCTTGAAACTGAGGTGTGGTTTCTGTGTCTGCCACGAAGTGAGTAATCCTCCGCTTTCCTGTCCATAAAAGAAAATTTGAGATGGAGTTTCTTTCATTTTATAGGTGGATTCGCATTTTTGCTCGAATTGCTTGGAGAATATCCCTTCGTCCGAGGCTAGACGGATGAAGAACCGATGTACGAGTTGTTTCAATTGTCCTTGCTGCCAGCATACCTTGTCTGCTAGGGCAACTACTGTGGTTGTACCAAGGTTTGTTGCAAGCAAAATGACCCCCTAAACCATTAGAAGCTTACTTATTTCTTCGTAGAAAAACAGATGAACCGCCAAAGGAGGGTGAAGGGGAGCCAAAAGTCATCACCAAGAAGATGTACTACCTTTCATGCTTAGCATGCCGATGGACTTCAAGGGATGTGGGCATTCCTGATCAAACTGTGGCAACTGGCGCATGGCCAGACAACGAGTATGCACATCAAACACGCTTTGATGCGCTGTTAGAATACTACCAGTCGGTAGTTCTTCAAGAAAAACAGGAGAAACAGGAATACAATCGGCGGAGGACTCCAAAAGCTCACAAATTTCCTACTTTGACGGTGAGTTTCCTTCATTTTCGTCGAATTACTTTTGTTATATTTGGTTTCTTTAGGATCGCACTGGTTTAACCGTCGCAATCATTCGCCGTCAAATGGGCTGGCCCGACAAGAACCCTCAAAAAGCAAAACCAATTCAAATAAGCGCCTCTGCGGCTACAGAGGATGTTAGCGAATTGAATCCCTCGATCTTTACTCAGAAAATCAATATTAAGAACAGTAAGTCGTCGCTTATTTCCTGTTACCTCATCAATAAACTTGCTTTCTTTTAGTTACAACAATTCAACAGCGACATGGTCAGCCAGCAGATCAACCATTCACAGTAAACAAACTCTATCCACAACGCAAATGCCTCTGGATCAAACGATCACTTCGCTGTCGTCAGTGTGAGCATAACGTAATTAAACCGGAGTATCATCCTGGCTCGATCAAATATCGTATTCAATTGTTTGCAAACTATCATGTCCCAGATGTTCTTCTCGTTCGCTGTGAGAAACCTCTAAAGGCGGGCACTCCAAGTCAACTGATTCTAAAGTTAACCAATCCAACTATGCACGATATGACCATCACTATTATGGAACTTCCAACTGAAGAAGAGGAACTGCGAGCAATTGAAATGATGCGAAAAAGTTTCGAACAACAAGCCACTGTGACGCCAGCTACTTCAACTCCGGGACTTAATGCCAGTCTATCTAGGCAAACCTCTCTCACTGAGGACCCAAGGTGTGTAAAGAGTCCAACAAATGCCCAGTTGGAGATGTTGGATTCTTCGTTTGTGTTGAATCAACGAGATGATTCCACAGAATTCGACGAGGAAGTTCAGGTTCAACGAGAGGAACCAAAGTAAGGACGCCACCATCTTCGTTCTGTACAACCTCTATTTCATGCTCATGTGCTTTGCGACTCCCTCTCTTTCAGATTCATCACTTGGAGGAAATCGAATAAAGTTTCCATCAGGCTTAACTTCACTCCAGACGTAGAATTGAAGGCTAACGATGATGTAACTCTTGGTTTTCTCATGCAATACACTTATGTGAACACTGTGACTAACACTCCGGAGAAGAAGGAACCACAGAAGCACGCATTGTCTTCAAAGGTCTTTGTCAAAGTTGGTCAAATCGAGAATGAGGCTTAAGTGGGGAGTTTTCAGTTGGTTTGGCTCCATGTACTCGTATTATGCTTTGCCAGCAATGTATTTGATTTTGGTAAACTACTCTGCGTTGCTTGTTCTTACGGTTATTAGTTTTGGAAAAAAATGTGAAAGGAAACACTATTTATTACATATATGAAATGAATGATAGGTGCACTTGTACGCACTATTTTTAATAAAGGAAGACGCCTTGCTCTTAAATGGTTTCTAGTTTCAAGGGTCGCTTTGGTCCGAATAATTCCAAGTGAAGGCATAGGTCTAAGTGTTACTTCGTGCATACACTAAGACCTTGTGCTTTTTAGATCGTAATCGACCATGAAACTGGTTCCAATATGTGTTTGGATTGCTACTTTTCATCTAATCAGTGGCCGTTTTCGAAAACGTCATCTGCATCAAATTGCTTTTGCAAAATGTTCTTAAACGCAAGCTGCGAAAGTCATTTGTTCGAAAACAACATCATACATCAAACTACATTTCAGCATGTTCGATAATGCAGTGTTTGCAGGGCAGATGTTCATAAACGTCAACTGCGCTGCAAAAAAGCGGCCATAAATCTGCGCTGTGCATTAAAAAAATGTTTGCTCTGTTCGAAAACATCAAATGCTGTTGCAAGAAAAAGGCCGTTTTCGAAAACGTCATTTGCAATACTTAAGGGTTGCGAACATCAAACTGCAAACGTCATTTGGTATTGTTGATCTGTGTCATCTACATGATTTTCTTCTTGCAAGAGTATTTGACGCTTTCGAACAGAGCAATCATCCTTGAATACATGTTAATACGCAGTGCAATTTTCTGGCTGCTTTTTTGCAGTGCATATGACGTTTATGAACATCTGTCCTGCAAACACTGCATTATCGAACATGCTGCAAAGGCAGTTTGATTTGTAATGTCGTTTTCGAACAAATGACTTTTGCAGCTTGCGTTTAAGAACATTTTGCAAAAGATTTGATGCAGATGACGTTTTCGAAAATGGCCAAAAATCATGTAGATGACACAGATCAACGATACCAAATGTCGTTTGCAGTTTGATGTTCGCAACCCTTAAGTATTGCAAATGACGCTTTCGAAAACGGTCAGTATGTTGCTCTCTAAACAGACAGATTTTGAGTCCCTCAAGTCTCACCGAGTCTTACGGTGTTGTGTAAAGATTTACTATTAAATGGGTAAGTAGTTACAATATAATAATCACCTGCGGCAAGCAACGACAACAGCTTTGAAATTGGAAGGCACGCGGCTCTTTAGCTCTTTATAATACGAAATAACTATATCACAGTGACTTATATAGCCTAGTATTAAATGAATGAAGCTGCTTATATGTGATCTGCATAGCATCTTAGCGTTATTCAGAGATTCAGCACGTTTATAGAAACTAGTTTAACTCGGCAGCAAGTGTTCTCTTCATCTTCTAAACTGACCATTAATTGGAAAAAAAAGTACTGTACCTTCTTGTTCTTAATCATCTATACTAGCTGCTATGATTTGAGCATTCCATCTGTTCCAATTTGGAAAATGTCTTGATAGCATTCCATTGATCTTTTATTTTTACTTAGTCGGATATATGTCAAGTCAACCACAAAATCTTACATTCTCTAACTACAATTTTTGGAAGTGGTCAGGGAATTGAGCAAAGCCTCCGCCACTTTACCGTTGCAACAAACGCAGATATTGCGCAAAAAACCCAACGAAAACTGGCATCAGTAGAGAAAATAAACTGGTAACGGCGAAGAACAGGCAACGAGCTTACATTGTAGTTTTAAGACTGCGGGACAGAGCAAAGATTCCTAAAGGAAACGTTCGGAACCGAAAGAACGGCTGCTGATATGATCTTGTAATCAATTTTTCTTTGAAATGAAATTCTTTGCCTGTCACCGGATTCAGAGTATGGCTACAAAGAAGTAGTGACATTTCTCAAGCGGCTATCAGGTTTCGATCTTACAAAACCAACCCGAAGAAAGTTCAAACGAGCTAGAAATGATTACAACACCTTTCTTAATACGACAAGAACTGAGGCAAAAAGTACTACAATATCCCCAAGATTGTAAAACTTTCGATTTTTGCTCAAAAACAAAAACAGCTCTTCGGACAAAGACATATTGCTTGCTGTATTCTTTGCAGCCAGTTCAACTTTTTCACGTTATGCTATGATAGGAATCCACTTTCGCGCTGTTTAGTATATATCCACCTTTTTTTTTGAAGAAGTGTTCTTTCGTGCTGGCAAAACCATTGCGTAAACTTTTCATCAATCCTTCTCTTTACGACTCTTAAAAAAAGTGAGTCTTCTTCCTTCTCCTCTTACAGACCATTTGCACTTACGTGCCTTATTTCCAAGGTAAGCCGCTGGATAATGTTTGGGCGCTGTAGAAAGAATAGGCACTGAGAGGTGTTAACTTGGCGATGCCCAGTGTTGTAACTGTTACTGCACTTCAATTGTGCTTATTTTACCTCCATGTGGTAACCATCGGGTACTGGTCGATGTCCATCCGGACTCGACTTCCCAAACTTATAAGCGCGAGTGCTGATCAGTAGACAATAATAGCAACACTATAAATGGGGTAGCAAATGAATAGAATCAATGGTGAACTTAAACCCCGGAATAAAACAATAAGACCTTATCTGAGCTACTCCCACATATTTGGAGCTCAGACCGCTAAGGATTTCCGGGACTAAGTCAGAGTATTGGAAAAGACATGATGGAGGATGAGCCCTTAATGGACCAACAACAGCGCTTACATCCCCGAACGGGCTACTGGCTTTGATCTAACTGACCCCTCGTCCTAGGGGTATCCATAATGGAACTGGCCCCCCAGATTGGAATGGTAGGTCTAAATAGGCCACGTGGAGTCGAAAAACTGGCGAAGTCCCTGGACTGCTGCCAAAGAGATGTTACCGCCGGAAGATTGAACCAGGGTAATAAGTTGACCAAAGTCAACAAAGTCGGAAAGGAGACGAGAATTAGCATTTGACGATATTAAGTTCTAAGCAGTTTTTGAGTCACCAGATAGAAAACCGATCGAGGTCTTCTTGAAGAAAAGCGGAGTCATGTGAAGAAGAAATAGTTTTTAAAAATACAAGTCAGAGTAAAGAGAGAGGGTGGAGTGTTGAATAACCCTCTCAAGATCGTTAATAGTAAGAATGAAGAGAATGGGACCAATATGGCTGACTTGTCCAGAGGAGGCCAAGAAAGGAACTGAAAGGGCGGATCTAAACCGAACACAATAATATCGGTTTACCAGGTAATAAAATATCCATTTTCTAAAACTCTAATACAATATTATTTTCATCAATCAATAACTTTGTATAACGAAGAATGTTTTTCTCGTGTTTATTGTTTCAATACTGCAAATAAATTATGATGAAGGTAAAGGAATTTTTAAAATTCATTAAAATTAAATAACGCTTGTACACTTTCAAATAAATTCAATTAACATTTTAAACATAATTTCAGTATTTTTGATACAAAATCGAATCCTTTTTGGTATTATTCTTACTATTAAATTAGTACATTGGCATCACGCTGTTCTTTAATGTCATATTCTAACTACCCTAATTTCAATTACCCTAAAGCCGTTGTAAATCGTTATATTATAGGTTCAAATATCTTGGAAAGTGTAGAGTTTTTTCTTAAGCTGTAATAGATAAACTAACCTAGATGTCAAACTCTATTAATACCTAGTCTATGATTTTAACTGACAAAGTCGAGCTTAGAAGAAGACGAAGTGGCAACAAGAGAGGAGTGGAAGCTGTTGGGAATGGCCAGTAGGACTCCTCGACCATGAGTGTCAATCAAGGGGGGTGTGCGAGCATCATTCCGAAAAAATTTAAAGAAAAAGAGAATAACTCCCGGTTTTTATGTTGGCGATAAGATTAGTTTCAGTCAGAGCGTAGATATCAAGTGGGAGAGCATGACATTGACGCAAAACGGCTTGGGTTTTAGAACACAGTCCTCTTACATTCTGGTAATTAAAGGTGAGGGGAAGGTTTTCCCATGACTTATTAGGTTCGAAAAAATGTATCGTGGTCAAGTCGACTGTGTTGGAAGTGTGAGACACTTTTAGAGTGCTTAATTATGCGAAGGGCGGTAAGATCACCTGGAACTTTTCCAAGAGGCGTATTGAAAATTTCGTGATACTTTATACTTTTAAGACCAACCTATATCGGTATCCCTCTTTCTTTTACCTTATTCCTCTGTTCCTAAGTTCCCTTAGTCTGCGCCAAGGTCTCCTATACAACCTGGCGTCCGAAACCATTCATATACAATGTAGTTAATCCATAGCAAAGCGGTTTCAAGCCAGGAAAGCCCACCATCTTTCAAATATTCACATGACGGCATATCTTGGAAAAGGCCCGGTAATTTCAGATCGATACTCACCATCTATTTGCCGATTTCAAAAACGTATATGAGAGCATGCATAGGGAACTATATAATTCCATGTCTAGCTTTGATATACCTGCCATGTGAGCCAGGTTGAGCAGAATAGTAGTTGAGAATTCCCGCTCCTCCATTAAGTTCTGTAATGATTAACCCATTCCTTCAATGTGAAGAAAGGTTTTAGCAATGCGACCTCCTGTCATGTGAACAAAAGAGGCACGATCTTTTTCAAGTCCGCACAAGTACTAGCGTACGCAAGTACGAACACAGGGAGCCGTTAATGAACCTTTCATAATATCTTTGGAACAGAATAAAAAAAATTAATGGGATTTTTTAAACGTTTAGTTGGGCATTTCAGTTGTTTTTTCCATGTTTTGAGACTAATGTCTCTTAAATGCCCGCCTGTTTTAGAATGTTGGTTGTGGCTCTGTTCTTCTGGAACCACATGTCCTCTAGTCCCAATTCATTCGGTTGCGGAATAAAAAATTTATTGATCGTGGCTCTGCAGCGCTTAATATTCGTAGCGACCGTTTGGCCCACGCCGTTTAAAAAAAAGGTCCTCCAGCGTAAACAGCACATTGTGCAGTGACCTTGAGTGTTTGTAATGGCTCTTCTGGCATTAATCGCAGATTTTCAGTGCCCCAGAATCGCAAATTTTGTCTATGCACGTATCCCCACAGGTGGAAATGGGCCTCGTCATACATGATTACATTTGACGCGAAATCGTCCATTTTGTCGTCGAGATTTAGGAGGACGTAAGCATAGGTTAGACGCGATTCACGATCAACACTCATCAGCTAAAGGACTGCCTGCACTTTATAAGGAAACATCTTCAAGTCTTTCACCGAAATGCGCTACAAAGACCTACGTGGAATAGACAAATAGAGTCGCGCGACTAAAAGCCGCAATAAACGATCAGTAGGAGCCGGGTACAAAATGCACGTTGCGCCAGTCACTGACAAATTGTTCATCAAAAATATAGTGACGTTTACTCCGCGTTTTTCGGGAGTATAGCGTTCCATTGCTTAAGGTCTGACCAGAATGTGAATCTGAAGCTTGAATCTGTATCTGATATCGAACAGTCAAAAGTTGAATGCATGTATAGCCGTAAGCGCCAACACAATGAGTCTGTATGTCGAAGTTGAAAAGCACCCAACTTCGAGATACAGATCCACGATTGACGTGTATCTGCGTTTGACAGCGATTTAAGATTCAAGCTTCTGATTCACATTCTGGTCAGCTCTTTATTCACACAAATTCTAATTCCTTTTGTTTCACAAATGTCAAAACCGAATTGAAATTCGACGCCATTTATAAATGATACTTTCCGATAGGGTCATACATTATAGCTCACCTTGTACAAGACACTCATCATCCTTGGTTCTTGTCGAAAGCGGGTGAAGAACTTAGCCGCTTCGAGAGAAAGATACTGTCTGTGGTTTTTAGTCCCATTTCTATTGATTGGGAATGGACGGAGGGAGTCAACCATATTGAGCCAATGGGCCCAACTCCAGCCTAGTCTTCAACTGTTACCCGAAAGAATGGTGCCGCAGAAAAGCGACCTCAATTAACTTGAAATGCGGCACTGGTTGGCAAGAGGTAGCTGGAGAGCTCCAGATTCTCCCCAAATACTGTAGTGTCCCCTAAGTAAATTAAAAATTGGCTAAAACTATATGCGCTTTTGTTTCAGTAATTTTCGCGTTGTATAAAAGGGGCAGCAAAACTCAGTTTGCGACATGTACAAGACAGGCTACAATTTAATAGTCACTAGCTCACCACTTAGTACTAATCTAACTTCGTTAGTTACCCACACGTTTAGCCCATGTAGCTCCTTCGTTCATCATGTACCACGATCACATTTTTATGGAACGCTTTGCCTTTCAAAAACCCTCAAATCAGATCTCCATTGCATTAAACCTCACTCAAAACGTAATTTTACGATGCTTCTCTCAGAACAGACGACAAGCCAGATTCCAAGCAAGCAACATCTGTAGACCACACGAAGCAAATTGATTCCTACGTGAATCATATTACTACTTCAGATGTACAACACTATGGTAATGATCTAATTACGGTTCTGAATCGACGTACTACTGCTGCGAGATGCCAAAATTACCTGGAGGGAAATTACGTTCGTCGGTGTAAGCCATCGTCTCTCATGCAGTAAATTGGCGATGTCACAGTCTACAAAAGTAATTGCCATTGACCTCGAACTTTTCCATAAAATCCACTCATCGACTAAAGACTTCAAAGACCACGACACAGCACAGGAACCAACTGAAACCAAAAGCCACACTACCCCATCCACCGGGGAAATGATAACACTTAACTTGAGTCAGTTTTCACTTCCTTTGTTTATATTTAAAAAAAAAATTAAATTTGTCATCAACTGCTGGCGCGCTCCTGCATTCCAGCAACCAAAACACAAAAGTAATCCAGCGCGCACATACACTCTACAAACGGCGACCACGACGACCACCCTTCCTGCGTGTGGAATCTGATGGAATTGGTGTTACATCCTCAATGCGACCAATCTTCATCGATGAACGAGCCAAAGCACGAAGTGCTGATTGTGCTCCAGGACCTGGAGTTTTTGTTTTGTTGCCACCAGTGGCACGGAGCTTAATGTGCAGAGCAGTGATTCCGAGAGTTTTGCACTTCTCAGCAACATCCTGTGAAAGAACAATTAGAAAAACACATATCATTAGCACTTGTGGTCAAATTCTGCTTGTTTGGCGGGATAACTCACTTGGGCAGCCAACATAGCAGCGTAGGGTGAAGCTTCATCGCGATCAGCCTTCACTTTCATGCCACCGGTGACGCGGGCAATGGTTTCACGACCGGATAAATCGGTGACATGAACGAATGTATCGTTGAAGCTGGCATAGATGTGGGCAACTCCGAAAACGAGCTCACCATCGCGCACTTGTGGTCCAAGGGACACTTGGACTTCTTCTTTCTGGGCTTTGTTCTTCCTTGGTGGCATTTTAAATTATGGGTTCTGAAATGAATGGAGATTGGCACCTTGTCAAACATTGTTTGGAACACAAATTGATTTGGGAGAGTAAATTTTCTAATTCACAAACATCGATATTTTCAGTTACAAAATGGTCATGGAAATAATGAAATTTTATGCGGTACATATTAAGTTTTTGATTTGAAAAGATATTTTGCGGAAAACTATGAGGATTAATGAAATAAATAAAATTTTATTGAGACCTTTTGAAAAACACAGTCCAATGGCGTGAACCGGATATATGGGAAAGAAAGTACAGCAGTTTGGGATTGTCAAAACTGTCAATGACTGCTAGAATGTTTCAATTTCGTATGTTCTGCAGGAAAATTCTAGTAGAATGTTAAGAAACGAATAATAATTAGGGCGAACTTTCATTGTTATTGGGTATTTTAAATTTACAATTTACAATTTATTTAGTTAAAATGTATGTATGTATTCAATGACTACAAGGCAGTGTACTCTTCTACTAAATCTATACAGTGCAAGCCAAGCTCCGAGTAAATTAATTTATCAACTCTGAAAGAGTTATGTTAAAAATATTTCCTCAAAAAAAATTTCGAATCTGGAATTAATTCAGACAAGGCGACATTCTTAAGGCTTTATCTACTTGATGAAGGGAAAGATGGTACGCAGACACAAAAGGCAATAAGATTGATAAGTCTATTAAACTCCTTGGCTGCTCAGACGATATGGTCCGTTTTCAGAGCGCCATTTTCAGAGTATTTGCGGCAAACAAAGAACATGCCAAAAACGTTTGACTTTATTTTACTATCCCTATGTATACTATCACCACTAATGGAAGCTGCCGCCTTATAAAGCCTTATAAGCTTACACGAAAGAGAATAACTATGTGATGAAGACAACGACGACCTCGGATAAGTTCGAATTAACTGTTGACAAACCATGCAAACGTAACAAGAACAACGACGTTCAGATATTTCCTTGGAGTGTGAGGACTCTGAGCAGACCAGGAGCCCTGATCACTTAACGCATATTTGGATGCGGATGCGGATTTGGAAGCAGACGTAGGGATCAGGGAAAGAATATAAACGAGCGAATAGTAACAATCCGCATCAGACTCAAATTTGTCCACATCCTCCTTATGTAAAATCCATTACACTAATGTAAAATGAGACAATGCCAGTGGAGAAGAAAAGCCGCACACAAAACGAAGAAAAACATGTACCCGGAAGAAAGATGCCAGATCCTGCACTAGACGCAATTATTTTAAATAACCTATTCTGGTATCTTCTATAGAGATGCGTTACTCGTATACAGAGCCATGTGTGGTTTTGGCATTCCCGCCAATTGCGTTCAATTGTGTTAGACGTCAATGGGGGGTGCTCTATCAATGTTTTAAGAGATATCCCAAACTCTATAGTATACGGCGTAGAGATATCTACAAACGATGAACGCTCTCTTGGCTACCTTGAACCTGTTGTACCAAAACATCTGATCTGAAAGTCTACAGTGAGTACGATGGGTTCGTCATAAAAAGCGCATAGATATGACATAAATGCTCAAGTCAAAAGGATTTCCGAATCTACCCCAGTGGAAATGAAGGCTTTGTTAAAACTGGAGTACGCAATTATAAGAGGGACCTCAAGCAGCTTGGCGTGTATTATTGGAGGCTTGCTAAGGATCTAGTTAAACGGAGAGGTCTGCACCTATCTGTAAGCTGCTTTGCAAAGCGAAGTTAAAAGTAATTAATATCCAAGGTATTCATATGAGTACCAAGAGAAATATGGTAATATTGTACGCAAGGTCCAGTTGCAACTTTAAAGCCGCATATGATACGAACAGCTGGTATTCAATATCTCGATCTCTTTGAGGCGATGTCTAATTGAAGAATTCCACGTAAACTGATCCTGAAATGACGTGCGACGCTAGAAAATTCTTGTCCTGCTGGGCCGTGTGGAAACTCACTTTCAAAACCCATGCTGTGGGTTTAGTTCAAAAAGCTAAGTTACGAAGCCTACATTGCCTCATCCATATTGAGGAAATGGACAGCGTCACTCTAGTTAAGATGATTTTGAATCGGATCCCCTAGCTGGAGACAGGAAGACCGAAAGAAAGCTTGATTCAGCATATTGGAAACAGATTTCTCTGGAAAAGGCTGGAAAACGATAGTGCTTCTGACAGACCCGTTTAGATTACAATAAGTTGCAGTGAGAGATGTGGTATAGGAATATAAGAGATGCTTTTACTGATATTAAGTTCGAGAATTTTAGCGCATAAAAAACTCAGGTCAAGGTACTAAGACGAACAGGGAACATATTAATGGAAAGCAGTCGATGCAGAGAATATGGATACTTATTTATTTACTTGCTTAGTTGGCGCTACAGTCCACAGTAGATATGGGCCTCAACCAACAAACCTCGCACCCCAAAGTGGTTGAGGTCCACTTGTGCTTGCCACCTGAGAAGGCCTTCCTGTACTACGTTGTCTACACTGGTAAGACTCTTCGGGCTTTAGCGTTAATATTCATTTTCCGAACATCTCAAAGCCATCGCAGGTACTAATGTCCATTTTTGTGACCAGGTCAATACCGCTGTACAGATCATAGAGCTCGTTGTGACATCTTCTCTTTAAAAGCTCATCGACGAGCAGCAGAACAATTAGCAGGGCTGAGCAAAACTAGGATCAAAACTCTGATCTATTATCGTAATTGCTATAAGCAACAGAAATAACGCTTATTCGGATGTGTATTTGTCATACACGGCAGACCCAGGCAAGAAGTCTTGAGCGAGCGTTAGCGAGCGTTTTATGACAATTCACATGAAAGATAAATTTGCTAATATAAGCCTAGTATGCGCTCATGCACCCAAATAAGACAGTTAAAGTTGACAGTTAGGTATGACATTAAAATCGTACTAGGCCCCAGGATAGGAAAGGAGAACAGTTGGTAAGCATAACCTACACGATACAACGTCTGGCAACGGACTTAAGCCTATTGACTTTGCGGCGGGACGAAATATCAATATGAAAGAACACGGTTTTTTCATCTCAATGCATAGGGAAACATGGCGGTCTCCAGATTATGAAAAGCTAAACTAAATGGATTATTTTGTGATCGACGAAAGGGATACCTCCATTATACTGAAAGAAGAACTACTGTGAGAAAATATAACGTAGAAAAGCTGTAATCGCAAGAGACCGCCATAATCTTCGCAAACGCATACCCCCAAATCTCTCAACAACACCTATGCCGCCAGCATTAAGTACCGAAGACCAGTGGTAGCCCCACCAACGTTCTGGCATAGACACCGAAAATGATGTTCACCCGACCGTAATGAAGATGCTGGCAAGCACATGGGGCTAAACAAGAGGCGCACAAAACTTCCTTTTATTTGAACAAACCGAAGTAAGGATAGTAATATCTAAGCTTAAATCCAACAAAACTGCTGGACCTAATAGCCTATGGGCCGAAGTTTTCACTGCTGCTGGAAATGACACCAACTCATTGTCCGATGCACTAAAAAGGATATCCCCTTAACTATGCCAAATATAGAGGGATGTATAAGTCTCTTCAACATTTGTATGCAATGATCTTACCTGCCACACAATATGGCAGGTCTGAAACCCTTCGTCAACAACCTGATTGGCCCCTATCAGTGTGGTTTTAGTTCAGGAAAGTCCACAGTCCGACCCTGGAAAAAACTCAAGAAGCCCAAATCGATACTCATCATCTTTTCATGGATTTTAAGGCCGCATATAGCAGCATTTTCAAAGACCATGTCTAGTTTTGGCATCCCTGCCACACGACGATGGAGAATGCTGCTCCGTCAAGGTCGGGAACGACTTAATCGAGACATTTTAGACAAGGTTATGCGCTGTCTTGTGACTTTTTTAGCTTTGATAGAATTGTGCGGAACTCACAAGCAAACACCGGAGGCACAATCTCGCAAAAGACAGACCTCAGAAAAGGACTTTGGCTCAATTCTGCCAACAAACCTCAGTGGAAATAAAACGAAGAATAAGTCTTACCACAAGCTGTTTCTTTGTGCTAAGAAGGCAATTTAGTAATTAGGCCCTATTCCGAGCAATTAAACTAATCAGCCGCTTTATAGGAACTTGATCATGGCGGTCTTATTATACGTTTTGGCGCTGAAGCATGGACTTTATTGAAGATGTAGTCGACCCAGCTGGAGTTGACGGACTTTTGAAAAGCGAATTTAAACACGAACTACTCGACCTGTAAGGTCACATTCGCCTAATCAGAAAACAGCGCATAAGTCTCTCAGGTGGCGAGAACATCGAGAGCGAATGGAGATCAATGCTACGGCCCGGAGAGAATTCGAATCTATCCCCGAGGACAAGTAGAGGAAGACCTCGCCTAAGGTGGCGGGCACAAGTAGAAGTTGGCTAAGCCTTGTTAGTTGAGGCCCGGGTTCATCCCGAACTATAACGCCACCAAAGTTAGTAAGTAAGCATTTTTTGACAAGGCCTTCTTAGGTAATAAAAAATGATTCGGGAATGTTAAGCCTTTGTTTTAGTTGATAGCATATACTTAATTTTGACCTGATTCACATACTTAGCTGTGTTTTGTACAACAGTTTGACAACGAATAGGGAATAGTATAACTTACTTAAACGAGTCAGAGAGTAAATCATCACATAGGTCTCTTGTTGGTTCTTGTAGCAAGGTGATTTTTATAGCAATTGAAGCAAATTTGTCGCGCTGTAAATTATCTGGAAACACATCAATCCCATGGTTATTCCTTCGGCATAAAATCAACTTTTTAAAAGAATTAAGAACTTTGTCTAATATTAAATCACAATTTTTAATCACCTAATATTTCACTAATCAACTTCTCTGAATGCACTCGTTCAAATTATCAGCTGTCTGTCGCATCTTCAAATCATCTAATTTCACTTTCATTTCTTAGTCCATTCCTTTGATGAAAATTCCATTAAATTCCTCTTCACTACCAAAAACCGCGAGAACGAAAAAAGAAAATGCCCAAAAAATCCCGTTCCCATATCATACTTGCATTGCATTGTGTGTCGCCATATTTGTTGTTATCTTCTTCGACGGGGAGCAAGTATTAATAATTTTTCGTCTTCAGTGAACGTGGAAATATCAAAAAACTCTCAAAAACTTTATCCGAAAACCGTTAGTTTGTTTAACTTTCATTTCTATAGCACAACACCTTATCAAACGATGTAAATCCTTAAAAAAAAACGTCTCTTTCGCATTGAAACTTTTCTTTATTTTTTTTCTCATTTTTGTAACAAAGCAATAATAAGAGTGTGTGTGCTTTGCTTTAGAATATATGCCCCCCCAAAAGAAGAGAAAAATAAATTTCCAACATAAAGACACAAAAAGTTCGGGAAAAGTGTGTAGTCCCCCCCTTTGGCTGGTGTTTTGGGAAAAGTGATCATCTTCGGTGAAAAAGCAAAAGTAGAACTTCCCCCTTCCCGCGAGTTTTGTGTGTGCCCATCAGAGTGTTTGATCCGTGTAAAACAGTGACAATGCTCCAACAAAGCCTCGGTCCGAGCACAAATTACTGTCGTGGAGGCCACTTTACTGGCTGGACTGCTGCTTCTTGCTGGTGATTGAAAACAAACAAAGAACGCAAGAAAGAAAGGACTTTTTGTCAAGTGAAGTAGAGGTAGAACTAGAAATAAAATAAAAGTAGAAAACGAATCCTAGAATAGCGAGGAAAAGGCGAAATTGTGAATTAAAATTGCATTCGACCAGGTGAAATTACAGAGGACAAGGAAAATAAAAACGACGGCTGGCCTGTCTCTTAAGTTGTTTGTTTGCTGTGTGTATAGATTTTCATTACTTTTCCCCTGTTCATTTTTTTTTCACCACCTCTTCTCGTGCTGGTGTTTTGTATTCTTGGAGTCTTGGCTGACTATTCTTTGTTTTCACTTGAACAACAGTCGCAGAGAAGAAAAATAAAAACCAAGTCAAGCCAGCTGATCGCATCCAGTGCTTCTTGGTTTCAAGTGAACAGAAGAGAAGCGAGAAAAAAAAAGAAAACCACCAAAAGGAAGGAGGAATAAAAAACAATTCCAAGACAAAAACGAAGAAGAAAAGCCATCTCTTGAACGTATATACCAAAAACACAAACATAAATACAACACTCGCGCGCACGCATATGCACACAACAAGCAAGCCTAACAACACGACAGCACACACATTAACATACAGAGTACTGAGAGCGGGAGCAGCAGAAACGTTTGCCTACCTACTTACCAAAACTACCTCCCAAATGCGACACCATTCCGGGGAAAAGTGAAAATTCAAAGCAACCAAAGGGAAAACAACATCGTCCTCCCGTGCTACTACTACTTTTGCTGGTGGTGCTTGCTCTACCCATAGTCGTCGTCGTTGTGGTTGTGGTGGTGGTGGAGTCAGAATCGGAATCATAATCGAATTCGTTGGGAGTTGGAGTTGAAGTCTCAGCGTACACAAAAACGAATACAGAGAGGCAGAGAGAGAGAGAGAGAGAGAGCGAGATAGAGGTGAATCGAATTCGAATCCTTTGTCTTCGGCCCGTGGTGTGTCGTCCGTGGTGGATCACAATCGAGACTTACAACAGCAGTAAATTTTGGTTCGGTTTTCTTCCTCCGTTACCCCCAGCTCAAGCTTTTGTGTTGTCCTTTTTCGCTGGCTAAACAATATTTCAAGACTGTTGTAAATATTTTGGTGTAAAAACTGGCGAACGGGATAGGCAGCGGCAGTAGGGGAGGTGGACAACATCCGAACCCCGCTGTTGCAGGTGGTAGTGGTGGTGGTCATGGAGCCGCTGCCGCTGCTGCTGCTGCTGTTGATGCTGGTGTGGGTGGCGGTGCTGGCGGAGCAAACAACAACCCAGGTCATCAGCATAGAGTAAACAATCACAATAATAACGCCAACAACAATAACAACAATGACCAACAACAAGCGGGCGGTGTTGGCGACTGGAATCCAGAGGACATCGATCGTTTTAGTTTCGATGATTCGGATCGTTTCGAAGAGGATTCCCTCTGTAGCTGGAGCTCAGAGCCCGAATCCGTGTGCAACAATTGGCGCGGATGGAAGAGACCCTTCACAAATACCACAAACGGGAGCTGTTGCTCGACCGTACTATACAACCAGGCTGGATATTCGAAAAAACCAAACGAAGAGGGTGAGTACCGACCAATCAACAGTTACAGTTACAGTTACAACACTAGTTGTTAGTCAAAAATAAAAAAATGATTTATGAAAATTATGAAATGCTAAAGGATTAGTTACTCACTCGTAATTGTTGTAAGAATAACTCTACAGTGAGGGTTGTTTCGTTGCTCTTTATCGTGAATAAGAAGTAGTCTTTGTTTCAACTAAAATCGATTTAAAGGGAAGCGCAGCAAAGTTGCCTTAAGCTAAATCTGAATTTTTAATGGCCTTTGTGCGATAGATAAGAATATTCTCAAAGCGAAAATTATGGTTTCCTTTGAGACCGGATTTGACCAATACTGTGCTGTGAATTACTTGTGATACGATGGTAAGGTTTAGTCTATTTGCTCACGTACGCCATTTGGGTAGTTGTTGGTTCATAAATCAGTTAGAAAATTGGATAGGTTCTGATGATCGCTTTCTCTGCATCAGTGTTTGTAAGTTGATATAATAGAGTTGATAGTTTGAACAACTTTTCTTTCGAAGGGTCATACACAAAGTCTTCTTTGTAGCTCTCGAAAAGGCTTTGCAAGTCAATTGTTCGCAATTGTCAAGAGTAACTCCTCGGATGATTTTTGAATTGACGTTGTCAGACTTGGCGCAACTAAGGTACATACATGAAATATTTTACAACTTCGAAGTTGTAGCTGTTGATAATGACATTTTGTCTACGACGTTATATGTAGATGTTGTAAGCCTTCTTGTAGACATTACGGGTCATATTTAGTTTTATCCTCGTTCACTATCAAATCTATTTAAGCTACTATCCCCTCGGAGTTTGCCAAAGCAATAGCTACTTTCATGTGAACATCACCATATGCATGCAACTGTGTACTTAAGTTTCTTACAGAGAATAAGGCAACAAAATCGTATTTGAGAGCCTGATCACCTCTTCTGCTATCAAAAAATCTGTTCATGCTAACTTCAACGAAATAGCATGGCAATGGAAAGCACTACTTTCCACAGATGGACCAGTTTAGTCGAGATAGCTCTGCATAGCTTGTCGCTATTAACTTGGTCATAAGCTATCTTTAAACCAATAAAACAGCTATAACTCTTGAGTTTTTCCTTAGGTATGCCACAAAGTAGATGTTGACATCCTTGGGATTTCATACTATGCAGCAGAAAGGTGGTTGTTTTTGCTATTAAGACGTTTGCTGAAGTGTGCCTTCCCAATTTGACTATGAGACTACTACTACTTCTTTTCTTGACTATTTTATAAGACTTGTGTTCGAGGTTAGCATCCCTGGCATGTTAGTTTTAACTTTTTGGTAAAACGTCCGAATATCGTTCCCACTCGAGAGCTTTATACTCTCCTCGACTGTGCTCTTTCTTTTTCTGATAATGTTTCTCGATCTTGTGTTTGTCGTTAAATCTGTGGTTTTTCTGCACCAATTAAACCCATGATCGTTTCATGGTCTACTCTCAGTGGTATCTCTGGATTTCTACTTCTGATGGTCATTCGAGAAGTTAAGTTATACGGAGTTGGCAGCGATTATTGTAGTCTGTTGCGATTGATTGTTGCTTTTGATGTGTCTCCATCTGTACGAGTACATGAACTACAACTACGTGTAGACATTGATTCAAGTTGACGCTCCGTGGCCGCAACATGATCTGGTTGACAACAAAATGAATTTTTGATTATGTTATCCTTTCATTTGAGTGCTAATTAGAGAAACGTTTCGCTACGTAGCAAATTCGACGAGCTTAAGTCCGCTGATCAACGTGGTGTCGTGTTGGATATAAACTTGACCATGCTAACTCCTCCTTTTCTATTGTTGTGTTAAAAGTTACAGTGTGTTCAACAAAAATGTGCGTTTAGAAAACTAATGAAAAATGCTACAATTTTATTAAACATATTTTTTTTTGTTAAACTGTATATCAAAACGAATTGGGCAATTATATTAGTAGGTAGTCCAGCCTCCATTATTATTAATAATTGCTTGGCATCGTTTAGTGCAACTTTCACCTAACTTTTGCCCATATTCTAAACTTCGTTTCAAATTCCGCACAAGTTGTTTTATCGTGGATATTTCTTAAATTAAGCCTCTGCTTCATTGAAGACCGCACATTTTCTATTTCTATTCGCATCAGGACTTTAAGACAGCCAATCTATCGGATCGTTATCCTCCTGAAAAAATATTGTCGTAATTGTTTGGTCATTCGCTGGATGTTTTACGGTGCGTTTCAGAAATTGTCCATCTTTTTTCGTCCGGGCTTTCTTCCAATAAACAAAAAAGGAGGACTCGCCTTTAAATATGACTTTGCTTCAATCCCAGTTTAAATTCTGCGTTCTCCAACTTAGCCTCTTATCAATATGTTTTTGGGTCAGTAGCGGTGTAGGTTTAGTAGTTCTGTTTTTGATGCCAAATTCTGCCAAATGGCGTCGTATTGTGTTGATGGATACTTTATTTTCTGGTCAATTTTTGTTTTGCGTTCCTCGGACTAATTGTGCGGTTTTTCCGAAACAATTTGCTCTGTCGGGTGAGGCTACAAAGCACAGGAATGTCTTTTTAAAGAAGGTCCAGCACAAGTGCCGTTTTTTTGCTCATGAATCCCTTTGAAATTTTAGACTACAAATTAAACAACTTCTTGTTGTTTTGGTTTAAAAAAAACTTTATTTATTATTTGGGCATAACGTGCCCTTACAAAATGCAAATTAAGACTAACTTAACATCAATTTAATTCTACCTTAAATACTATTGCTTGCCCTCTTGTTAGGTTGGTTTCCCACGGGTGCACTCTGGTTTCCAGCTGCCGAAAGTGATGGAATGTGGATGTCTCGGGTGGCACAGACATTGGGTCAGCAGTTTACTGTCACTGGCGTGTGTTTATGATGTTGCACTTGATGTGCGCGTGCAACTGTGTGTAATTTGAAGTGGGAGTGCAGAATGAATGTTTTGTGAGTTAACTCCCCCACGCTTAATTTTCGAGCGTCCTCGTTCGAACTCTTCTAGAAGAACGGAATCTGACTCATTCTGGATACCTTTGGATGCTCGTCTTGACTGTTGCTGGTATTTCCGGTTACCTCTGGTTTTAGCGCTTCTGATGTGCTCAAAATTTTTGGTTGAACGACGATTTCCGTGGTACTTCTTGTGCGCTTTGTGTATAGGAAAACTAAGATGATGATCATAAGTATGATGCCAATTGAAGAAAGACCAAAGTTTAGTATGTGCTTCTTTGAGTTTTCGTTGTTGATAAGTCTTATGGAATTTCTATTTGTGAGATGGAGTTCTTTTACCATTTCTAATGACAAGTTTTCTTCGACATTCGTCATAAGTGATGGCAGCTGCAACAATGGTGGAATTGGTTGTACTACCGTGACCTCTGCTGAATAAAATGTAGCCTTATTAGTCTTTACGGTGGAATTTCTAAATTGGATAATAAAAGATCCTGTTAGGTTCATCTTGTCATCATCGATGTGAATGGTCCCATTAAATTGATTTAGGAACAAAGTTCCGCTGACCACTTCTTCAACTGACGGTATGTGTTGGTTATTGATGGTAGTGCATGATGGCGGTGAATTGCTGAGAAGTTTGGGCAAGCATAAATTGTCGCTTAAGTCTACAAGGTTATTCCTATTACATATTGTTAAATTTTCAAAAGTATTACAACTGTCTCTTATTCCAAACATTGCTTTATTACATTTTAATATTGTCTTAAAATCTATTTTATTTATAAAATCTCCCTTTTTTATGGGTCTTACAATAATTTTCTTACATGTTTCATTTCCCGTTATTGGGATATTTATTACATATAAAATCTTGGAATTACTTACTGCTATTCTTACATTACTAAATCCTAACATTTGCTCAATACTTATGTAGGGTAATTTATTTCTAAGAATTACATCTTCAATTATTTTTTCTTCTAAATTTGTCAAAATGTATGAATTTATGATGTCGGCCTTGGCCCATTGAATTGCATAGTCTATATTTTCTACTTCTTCTTTTATAATGTCTATTTTGCTTTTCATAACTAATGAATATTCCTTTTTCAAGCTATTTGATGTTTTAAGTTCTTTTAGAATTTCGTTTTCCATTCTTGCCAAATCATTAAATTTTCTTTCAATTATATTATTAACTACAATTTGTCTGTTATTATTTTCTGCCAATTGATTTAGTTCAGTTGTTATTAATCTAAGATCTTCGTGATCAGGAGATCCCGCAACCCATTTCCAAGCGGAACCCAAAAAGTCCAATGACCGTTTTATTCTATTGATTGGTTTAAGTTTGTTAATATGTCGTTGTGTCTGTTCAATGTCATGGATCATAAAACCATACATTGGGTCTTTGTCGCTAAATTTTGTTGTTACTGTTTCGTTAATGTTCATCAGTAAATTTTCGTAAACGTCTAAATTTATCACGTGAATAATTTTGAAATGTCCGTCCTCCAACATTGCAGTCCCATTGTCGAGAGTCAGTAACTGTGCGTTAGAGTAGTCGTATATCTGGTAGTCAGTTAGGGCATTCCCTATCATCATTGCTAGCCTAAAAAGAATGGTTTAATTTTTAATGTGCGATTTATGTACGGTTTTTCCTGACTTAGTTAATATAGTAGTACCCCTATCTTCTGCGATGATTTCTTTTCTATATCTCGCTGTAAGCTTGGACCCTAATCGTCTATTTATTTTGACGTAAACGATATCTCCCGGCTTATAGGATTTCGTAGATTGTCTTTTTTTATTATGATATAACAGATCCTTACCTTGTTTCTCTGCAATTTTCCGCATGTTTTCTGCTCTGGATCTCTCGAGCAGTACAGGGTCAGTGCTTACTCTTCTACCAAAAAATACCTCAACCGGTTTTTTTCCTGTGACCGAGTGTATAGAAAGGTTATAGGCATAAACCGCTTTTTCAAGAAGATCCGTGAAGGAAAGATGAATACCTTCAGCTTTGAGACATCTCATAATTTCTCCAAGTGTGGAATGGAAACGCTCGATCTGACCGTTGACCGAGCTCGTATAGGGGGGTGTTCGAAACATTTGAATTCCAAACTCATCCTCAATCATAAAGCTGATTGAGGCTGAATTAAACGATTTTTCGTTGTCAACTACCACAGTCTTGGGTATACCGAAAGCAAAAAGCACTTCCCGGAGAGGCTGTTTTATATCCTCGGCGGCTTTGGAATTTATGACTTTTACTTGAACATACTTCGAGAATTTGTCCAATGCGGTTAGTACCAGTTTTCCTTCTGTTGAGAAAATGTCTATGTGGACTATTTCTCCTGGGTATGTCGGAATGGGAGTGGATTGAATTTCAGGTTTGTTGGGGTGTCTATCATATTTATTTTGCTTGCATATTTTACAGATTTTAAGGAGTTTTCGAATTTTCCTGGCCATACCTGGAAAGTAGTATTTTTCGAGGATTTGAGCTTTATTTTCTTTTTCGTTTCTATGTGCTCGTTTGTGGGTTTCGATAATAATGTTGTCCTGTTCCTGTTCATTTTTAACATCTGCTACTTGCATCTGCGTGAATCTCACTTTAAAGTTGTTGAAATGAGACGGGTATAATTCCTGAATCATTCCCATAACTCGTTCTTCAGTTTTTATCACGTTAATAACTGAAGGGTTAAGAAAGTTCTTAAGAATTGTTTTAAGGTTTGCTGAGTTATATTCAGGTTCAATCACAGTGTGTCTGTGATAGGTTGGAAAGACTATTTCGAATTTATGATCTGCGGGAGTACCAATCTGAAGGAGAAGTTGGTTTTTGAAAGCGTTGAGAGGAACTTCGACACTTGTTATTAAATTTTGCGATGAACTTTCGTCACTGTGCTCCGTGGGTGTTAATGAATTAATCTGTGATGATTGAGCGGGTCGGGAGAGCGCGTCAGCTACGACGTTACTCTTACCTGGCTTGTATTGCAGTTCATGGTTATATTCTTCAAGGATGGCTTTCCAGCGCTTCATCTTACTGTTATTGTTCTTCGCGCTTAACGCGTACGTAAGGGGCTGGTGGTCTGTATAGATTTTGACGAAAGCAGAGCCATACAAGTAACTGCGCAATGAGCTTAGAGCCCATATGATAGCCAACATTTCCTTCTCGTTCGCTGCATAGTTCTCTTCAGTGGAACTGAGCGTTCGCGAGATAAATGTTATCGGTCGCCCTTCTTGTGACAAAACAGCTCCAAGGGCATAGTTGGACGCGTCAGTGGTAAGCTCGAAAGGTTTATTGAAGTTTGGATACGTGAGCATTAGGTCTTTGGAAATCAGAGAATTTTTTACTTTATTAAAGGAGTCTATTGCAATTGGATCTAGTGAAATTTGTTTTTTTGCAGACTGTGTTTTGGACGTACGTCCTCCTTCCCCTCTTAAAAGGGCTGTCAGGGGTTTTGCAAGCTTTGCGTAGTCTTGCACAAAGCGGCGGTAATAGCCCGACAGGCCGAGAAAAGAACGTAAATCTTTTAAAGTCTTAGGTATAGGAAATTGTTGAATAGCTTCGACTTTTACCGGATTTGTTTTGATTCCATCTGATGATATGATAAATCCTAAAAACTCGACTTCCTGCTTGAAAAAATGGCTTTTGTCAAGCTGAACTTTCATGTTGGCATTATAGAGTGTTTGGAAAATTCCCTCTATATGCTGGGCATGTTCACTTTCGGTTTTGCTGAATATGACTATATCATCGATATAGACATAACAGATTTTACCTATGTGGTCTCGAAGGATGTCATCGAGAGCCCTTTGAAAAATTGATGGCGCGTTCTTGAGGCCAAAAGGAAGTCTGGTAAATTCGTATTTACCGTTGTTGACTGAAAACGCGGTTTTCTCAATATCCGATTCTTTTAAGGGAATCTGGTGGAAACCACTTTTTAAGTCAAGAACTGTGAAATAAGCGTTCCTTCCGAGTTGTGCGAGAACTTCGCTTATCTCGGGAATTGGGTAACGGTCAGCTATGGTGACACTATTCAATTTCCTGTAATCTATCACCATTCTATGTTGTCTTTGTCCAGTGGAGTCTGGTTTTTTTGGTACCACCCACACTGGTGCGTTGTACGGGGATCTGGATGGTCTAATGATCCCATCTTTCAATAAACTTTGAATTTGATCCTCAACCTCGGACTTAAGGGACATGGGGAAAGGGTAATATTTACTGTAAACATGAGAATCGTTCGTAGTCCGGATTTCGGCGACTACCCTCGTGGTGTACGTCAAGCTTTCATCTGGTTCGGAAAAAAGATTACGAAAACGATTAATGGATGAATTAAGGAGATTACGTTGCGTCGATGTCATACCGTCGGTTTTAATATTAAGAGAATTTACTGTTGGTGAATTTAACTGTTTAATTTTAATACTAATACTATTCAGGATTGTCATAACGCAACCCTTGGTATCTATAACAGCGAAGAGTTCTCTCAGACTGTCGTTTCCAAGGATACCGTCAAAAGTTTTTAGTGTTGGTAAGAGAAAAAATTTGAGCTTAATATTTTTTTGGTTGAACAGGTTAATTATTGTATGCTGTGTTATTTTTATGTCTCCTGCTATAGATTTAGCGAAGAAACATTGTTGGTTGTGTATCGGGTTTTTTACAAGGGATGGTCGTATGTAATTTTTTGAAGAGCCTGTATCAATTAAAAAATTTAGCATATCCCCACTCTTCGTCTTACACTTAAAATAAGGTAAGGAAGAGTCGTTCAGCCTAAAAAATGTAAATCGCAGTGTTCTAATTGTGAAGATACAGGTTCGTTCGAACAGGGTGGCTCATCCATATCTCTGGGATGATCGTCTAAATCTTGTTCTGCCTTTCCGTCGTCCAAATTTAGATCTTGGCAGTATGAACAAAGTTCTTCTTGGCATGTTGAAATGTGGTAATTTCCCTATTGCCTTGTTGCCTGATGATTTGCAGGTGGCCTTGACCCTCCTGTATTTGAATCAAATCGTTGACGATTCTGCTGATGGATGCCTCTAGCCTGAGCACTTGAATGCTGAGTTACAGGCTCTCGTTTGATAGGTGGGCCTGATTGAGGATGTCTTCCTTGTTGAGGATTTTGATTGTGGTTGTTGTTCTGCTGGTATGGCTGTGACTGAGGTGTGCGGAAAGGTTGCTGAGAACTTGATGGTCTTTGCCAGCTAGGGTGTCCTGTGTGCTGGTGGCAGTTTGTTTGTCGATTAGAATGGGATTGTGGAATATGAGGAGGCTGAGGTTTCCTACCAGCTCCTTGATTATTGTGGGAGTGATTATTCCTGAAATTCTGATTCTGCAGTTTCATGCAGAGATGAAGCGCTTGTGGTAAGTCTACTGGCTCGCGGATGCCCAGAAGACGAGGCAAATCTCCTCTGAGGCCTCTAATAAACGTGTCTAAGGCCTTATCTCTGTATGTTTGGGTAAGAAGGCGCATAGACTCATCGCTAACGTTCATGCACGACAGTTTGTTTAGTATGAGGGATAGGTGTGAGTAGACTTCCTGGTAGAAGTCCTGAATACTTTTCTGACCTTGGGCAAGGGATGTCATCTGGTACTCTAGGGTACCGATATCCCGCTTGTCAGCATAATGTAATGCCAAACACCTGGAAATACTATCCCAGTTGAGTGGCGTATTATACGATTCTAGGGCAGTATCCGCCTGTCCTATTATCTTATTACGGATCACACTAAGTATTCCGTAATACTTTGGTGTTCCCCTGATCGGCTCATAGATTTGTAAGACACGAGTAACGCTTTTCTTCCATGAGGAAAATTCAGACGGGTCTCCTGAGAAAGTTCTCAAGCAGCGAACCACGTCAGGTATCTTGTCCAAATCATCAAGTCTATCACTATATTGGGTATCTATTGACTGGTCTATGCCAGCAAAACGTTCTGCGTTTGGGTTAAGAACGCTTTCTATAATATTTCTACCATGGTTGTCGAGTACGCTTTTTACAATAGACGTTATAAGTGTAATTAATTCAGGTGTGGCTTGCACATCTGTATTTCTGTTAATACGAGACGAAGACGATGAGTAGGAAGTGTCTTGGTCGATATTTTGGGTCGGTATATTACTATCGCTGGTAGCATTGGGTTGGTTGCCAGCATTGGAGGTCGCGGGCTGATTGACTAGATCAGTATTTCGATTTAAATTATTCGATCGTAATAGCGGCATTTTGGAAAACGAAATATTTTACTAATAATAATTTAATCTTCAATTTTCACTTTTAAATTTTAATTCAGTTGGAAAGTAATAGAATGTTTGAATATATATGTATTTTCTTATTTGTCTTGTCAAGGACTTGAAATATCTATTTACTTAATTATTAATCTGTTTTTTTCTTAATTCACTTTATTCTATCATCTCTTTTCCTTTCGAAAAGTGATTTCTTTTTCGATTATAATGACTTCCAAATTTCTTTATTTCTCTTTTTTTCCTAAGTTTCTATTCTTAATAATATAAACAAAAATTCAATAACCATAAAATTCCTTACAGTAAAACGAGGATGACAGGTTTCATTGTTGGGTTGCTCCTCTGGTATTTTGGTTCTGGATCGGGTGGTGCGGCTAGTTTCTACAAATTACCGTTTTGCTCACGTGCACAATGTCCAATGTTCAAGGTTAACTGTTCACTGTTCACTGTGGGCTACTACGGGGCCCTTAAATTTTCACCACAACACGATTTTAGGGGACCGGTAGGTGGGTAAGGTAAAAGTTATGAAAAATATGCGCGGCGGCTACTTAAGGCGTCTGGCTATATTTTCTTGTTTTATATCGGGGCGCGGCGGCTACTTGAGACGACTGGCCTTTTAAGGCTTAACACTCCACGAGTAACTTTATTGCACACTCACGACACTACCGGTCCCTGCTCGGGCGCCAATTAAACAACTTCTTGTTGTTTTGGTTTAAAAAAAACTTTATTTATTATTTGGGCATAACGTGCCCTTACAAAATGCAAATTAAGACTAACTTAACATCAATTTAATTCTACCTTAAATACTATTGCTTGCCCTCTTGTTAGGTTGGTTTCCCACGGGTGCACTCTGGTTTCCAGCTGCCGAACGTGATGGAATGTGGATGTCTCGGGTGGCACAGACATTGGGTCAGCAGTTTATTGTCACTGGCGTGTGTTTATGATGTTGCACTTGATGTGCGCGTGCAACTGTGTGTAATTTGAAGTGGGAGTGCAGAATGAATGTTTTGTGAGTTAACTTACATGAAGCGTCTATTGAAGACGGGGACACATATGTTAGATTGCCAAAATCCGTAGCCGGGAACAACTCCAACAGCGTCCAATCTTTTTGTTTACCAAATAGCACGAATTACAGCAATGACGGCATATATGATTGAGTAACTCTGCTGATACTGATACTGATACTAGAACAAGCATCAATGAAGTCATTTTGATCTTAGAAAAGGCATTGGCACACGAGTTGCCCGATTATATTCCCTTTTTCGAAATCTCTACAAGGTAATGTAGCAATTATAGTTTTTATATTTAATGATTTAGAAAGTCATTGCTCGTTGGTCCAGTTTTAGTGTTTAGTTGCTTCCGTCTGTAGTTTGCTGGACAAGGTACGTGACCAAAGACATTGACACTTTAACGTCGGAGTCTAATTTCGCTAACTAGTTAGCTACACAATTGCCTGGGATATCACAATTTCTTAGCAAAGGTAAAGTTAAATTGTTAGCTGTCCCTTAAAAAGTATGCTGCCTTGGATCATATTGTGACTGTCGATATACATATTGTACATATGATATCATTTTGCGATGCAATCTATCTGGTATTTATTGTGTTAATGAAAATAATATTTTCATTTCGATATGCAGACAGTTTTTCGAAATGGGGTTCTAATTATATTTGCATGATTAGTGTTTTGTTCTTTCCACTGTGTTGGGAGGGCATCAATCATGCTGCTGAGCTTGTAGTCCGTTACTTATGAACGATCTTGATTGTAGTAAGCACGTAAGGCATGATTTGTATTGCCGCCTTAAGCGAGTTTTGTTTTTAGAAGATCAATAATACTAAGTCATGCCACGCGTTTGACTTTTTAATTAGTTTTGTCTTAAAATTCCTGTTCAGGAAAGTTACCTTCGTCACTACTGAATAAAGGCGAATCAAGCCTATAGCCAATGGTTTACAATGAATTTATAGTTCCATTTATAATGTGAGGAATGTTGCTTCTATCGACTTTTTCAAACCAACACCTTCAAGTGCTCGTCGTCAATGACCGAAGGTCTACTGTAGTTACTCGGCAGTATCTGCTCCAGCACGAGGTTGAAAAATCACACCGCTGTGCACCTCTTTGCTGAAATTCGGTGAAATAAATCCCATAAATTCAAACTGTTTCGTCCAGTTGCGAATTCTCGACCGGTGAGACTTAACCGATCAATTTTCACGGGAATCTAGATTCAGTCGTCGAGCTATGTATATAATATATCGGTGCGATAAATACATATGTGGCTTTGAAGTCAATAAAGAGTTGATGAATATCGACTTGTGATTTGTTAGTCAATAGAGAGTTAAGTTTTGATGAAACGCTTTATTTGCTCACACAGCTCATTAGATAGGATGTCTTAAGAAGACAGAATCGCATTCTTGAAGGCGGGGTAGATATAGTGTGGCCCTATTTAATTGAAACTAACTTTAGAAGGCTGTAAGTTCCAAAACGGAACTTATGCCTAAACAGCATAATGTCAGCTAATTTCATTGTTAACAAGTGTGCAGAAGCATTTGCGCCTCAGCATCGTAGATTTACCAACACTTCGATGTCGATAAATCTTTCGTGTCTCAAACCATAGCACGTTACAGCAATACTGGCAGTGTTGTAAAACGCTATGTGGTGGTGGTCGGAAAAAAACTGCATCAGCGTCTATAAGTTCCAAGAAAGACAAAATCCGACCGATGCTAAAAAAAGTGAGGTTGGATAGAACAAGGAGTTGTTGCGCCCGCTGGTTGCCGAATATCGTGTTCTTTGATAAAAAAAACTTCCCAGTCGAACAATTCGTGAACAAAACAACGATTGTGTTTATTTAACGGAAATGGCATACTAAAATTTGAATCTTCGATTGGCCATCAGAAGTCAAGCTAACTCAGACTAACCAAAATATTAGCAACGGCTGAGAAAGATGGTAATCCGTTCGTACCCGCGTTTTTATTGCTCTTCAGCCCTTCGTTGAACTCTTGGATGAAGAAATTACTTCATCTGTGGAAATTGGGGTTTTTCCGTACCACGTCATTCGCTTTCAGTAAGATGCTGAAAATATTGCCTAAATATATCAAGGATTCCTAGCGTATCGGTAAAAAGATGACATTTTTCGGAAGCTTGATCTCCCAGTATTTTACCTGTTTTTTTTTTATGTTGGTGGAGTGTAAAAATTGCTTTATTTTTACGCACACACTTTTATTTTCCTCTTTTTTGGTTGTGTATTCATTTTACATTGTCACGCACTTCTCATACCACGGATATCTTGTCGAGGATAATGGTACAGCTAGAATTGCTTCCTGGAAGGCAATGCTACATTGTGACCATATATTACCAGCTTTTGCGCGAAGTCTTTCGCTCAGTGGTTCTCTGTGTAATCTCTGGCTATTTCTGATGTGCTCAGGAACCCAAACGTGGTTCACGCAGCTTTTACTCGTATTATTGGATAGTCAAGTTCTAGGTCGAGCTGTTTGACGAGTGTATTGCGGCAATCATCAAGTGGTGTATTTGAGTTTCGGGCATTGCCAGATTGCTGTGTTGATTTTCTTGCGAGGTATTCTTAGGTACTACTACTAGGCAGACATGCCAAATTTCAGTGCGATACTGTCTGTTTTGTAATTATTCAATAATTCAATAAATGACGAAGAAAAGCGAATGAAAATGCGAATAAAACGAATGAAAAACTAATGAAAAAAAAAACGAATGAAAATCGAATTAAATTTACAATTTATTTGTTACCTCTTCGGTGGTCTAAATCCAAGTGAACGAGAGTGTCACTCAGCAACAGCCATCAACTTTCACGCAACTCACGCACATTTGCAAATTTTAAAATTGTTCTCAATTAACAGAGAGCGAAAAGGGACCATTATGCGAGCCATATAACGATTGCATGAGTGGGCTGATGAGTGCTGCTGTGTGATATATAATTCAACTCAACTGTACGTGTATCGAACGATCAATACAAAATTTATAATTAATTTGATATCGCGAGCATATTATTCGATACATGTACAGTGAGTCACAACATAATCTCATGTACATTTCAAGTTACAATACAAAGTAAAATTAAATTGAATAATTAACAAAATGATATGATGAACAAAAATAATTAAACAAAATAATATTGAAACTATATTCGTAAACACTGTCTTTAGTTTTGTTTTGACAGCTGATTGTTGTTGACGTGTTTGGCATCATGTTGAGTACGGACAAAAACGATTTTCGTTCTCTCATAAAACATTGTTTTTTGAGAGGCAAAACGGCGAAGGAAAGAAAAGAAAAGTTGGATAAATTACGTCAAATATTGGTTTCGAGAGTTCGTGGTGGCCGCATCTCCACTACCGATCAAGTCCGCAACGGCAGGCCCTCCGATGCGGTTACAGAGGACAATGTAAACAAAATACATGAAATGGTGTTGGCTGACCGGAAAGTGAAGGTGCGCGAGCTGGCAGATACCACAAAGATTAGTACATTCTGCATATGAAAAAGTTATCTTGCCGCTGGGTGCCGCGCATGTTCACTCCTGACCAAAAACACGAACGCGAGAGCAATTCGAAATAGTGTTTGGACCTGCTGATGCGGAATCGGGCGGACTTTTGGCGTCGATTGGTATCTGTTGATGAAACTTGGATCCACTATTACACACCAGAGAACAGAACGAGTGCTCCGAAGCGGCCGAGGAGGCTCGATGGGTCGAAAAGATTATGGCGTCGGTTTTCTGGGATTGTCATGGCATACTCTTCGTGGACTACCTCGAAAAAGGAAAAACCGAGTATTACTGTGGATTATTTGAGCGATTGAAGGCCGAAATCGCTTCAAAACGGCCTCACATAAAGCGAAGTTTTGTTTTTGCAAGACAATGCGCCGGCGCACAAGAGCATCGCAACCACGACTAAAATCAATGACTTACTGCTCCAATTGCTGTCGCATCCACTGTATTCGCCCGATTTGGCTTCCACGGACTATTATCGCTTCCCAAACCTCAAAAGATGGCTCATCACGCCACGGAGGAGTATTTTGCAGACCTTCCGGAAAATTATTTTTCGACCGGGATCAAGAAGTTGGAAAATCGCTGGAATAAGTGTATCAAGCTGAAACTACATTGAATAAAATAAAAAAATAAATTTTTTTTCATTCCCAAGGAGGTTACTTTTCACCCCACCTAGTACAATAGATTGCGTCAAAGCAGTGAGTTGGAAGCCGTTATCTATTTTGTCTTATTGATTTTGACATTGAAATCCCTGATCACCATTTGAAAACCCCAGTGTCCACGTCTTCTTCGGTGCAGGCTTGAGCAAACCAAATTTTCAAACTTAGGCTTTGGGTGTACTTTACTGGGCATGCCGATCAAAATAGTCATTTGAAAAGTATTTTTAGCAAAGTAGTGTAGATATTCCTAGGTACCTTCTTGAAGAGGTTAAGTCAGGACTTCCTGCAAAAGCAACGATGCTCTTAGTTAATCAGCTCAACAATTTCTTTGTAACTAAAAATTAATACTGATCTTGACGCTCTCCTACGAACATCTATTTTTTCTTTTATCGACATATGGTAGTTCAAAGACAATATCTAGAAAACAGCACAGCGTCATCTGTAGCAAGGAAAAGTGAGGCGAATTTGTAAATTAGACACCCTTACAAGCAAGGATGCAAGTTTCAACATAAATTTACACGGTAATCCAAATACAAGTTTCTTTTTAAAGATAAAATAAAATGAACAAAAATCTGTTATTATGGGTAGGTTATGGCTTTATTAGAAAGAGCAACTATTCCCATTAGTTATGGAATATGATTTCACTCATGTGGCTGTCTCACCTGGTTTTGCAGTACCGCATTCTGTCAACCATTGTTTCTGGCTCTATCTCACGAATGACTCGGACGATATTCGCTTTAAGGGCTTCAATCGTTTCTGGATTGTCGGCATAACATCGATTTTTATCGGCACACCACAAAAAAAGTCTCACGGGGTTAAATCGCAACAATAAAATGGGCCAACGATGCTACCATTCCAAAATCCGCACCAAACTGTCACTCTGATTCCTGATCCCCAGTTGCGGCAATTTTGTTTGTTAACATAGGCGCCGAGATGAAAATGCGTTTAAATTCGACGTCTAATTCGAGCTGCTGTAATACCCAAACTTTGAAGCGATAACGAAACGGATGGTCGTTTGCCTTCATTTGCTGATCCAATTGGATTTTGTAAGGGAATATTGAGTTGTTGAAATTTAGTCTCATGAACTTTTTGCAAAAACTTGCGTACAGCAGGTGCGTGGAAATTGGAAAACTTATTTCCAATGAACGCACTGTTTGAGCAACACAGTGCTCACTTTTGAAATATTCAAGCGTAAAGCGATTCACTTCGTTCTGCGGATTTATGATACTGACTGACAATCAAGATTTCGAGCGGGAAAGTCCTGTCAGTGTTTAAAAAGAAACTTGTATTTGAACCACCCGTTACACTGCTGCAGCAGTTAACCTGTTTTTTTCTTAAACTCAGTATTCACCCTAATTGTACTTTTTACATAAAAAATGTAATAATTGTTGCTTAACCTAGAGAATAAAAAAAAAGCAGAAAGGCAGACAAAAAAACATTTTAAAAGAAAATGAAACCATTTTTCTCTCATCTCCGCAATTATCAGCCATTTGTTTAGTTTACTTCCATCAATCATATTTTTTTTCTCCGCCTTTCCAATCGAATTCATAAGGATGCACTCAACTAAGTACATACGAATATAACAGAGCATAAGCGAATGAACGACCCACAAAACGAGCCAACGAGGACAGAAAAAACTAAAAAAAAAAATAAGAAAAATATAACACAACTTGGAACACTTTACAACCAACCCCAAAGTCAATTGTTGTTTTTACGTTTCGTTTCCTCTAGAGAAGACGAAGAAGAGTCAAGTCCTTGGCAAGGTTCTTTGACTTTTATTCGCTTGTTCGTTTGATTGTAAACAAAGCGTATAATAATAATAAAAAAAAAAGTATACTCTCTTAGTTCTGGAGACCAACAACCTGGATTCACGTTTGCCCTCTTCGTAACGCTACTAAAATACTCGAACTCGACGTCGACGTCGACGTCCTCTTTCCTGCTGTTCTTTTCTGTTTTTTTGTATTTTATTTTTGTCAGCGTAGTATTCCTTTGTGAGAAGATTCATCGTAGGTGCGTATGCATGCACAAAGCCAAAGTTGATATCAAAACGAAAATGTAAAAATGCAAAACCAGTTTAAAAAAATAAAAATAAAGTCTTCACGACTAATCAAACGGTCTGCCTCCGGTCTCCGGTTTCTGGCCTCTGGTCTCTGGTCTATGGTCTCCCGTGGCTGGTGTTGGTGGATATGCCGTTTGAAAAAACTAAAAACATATCGTGCTTTAGTTACATGTTGGGGATACAAACAATTTTCCTTATTACCAAAAAAACACCAGTTGATGCATAAAGAAATAATAACTTCTAATCTGTAGATTGTTCTCTTACGACTTTTAGAAATTAGAAGATGCCGCTAGACTGGATTTGAGCTTGCATCAAAAATTGTTATTTATTGTGAAGAATGGTTTATAATATTTATGTTTTGAACACGACTACATGCATAGGAATTGCTTTTTTTTATGAAGCGCATTTCCTCTGTCCAACTTTGGGTCACTCTTTATTGCATTTAGGGCTGTATCTTATCAATAAGGTGCTGATTATTTTTTCCAATGCCTCAATGGTTTGCGGTTCATCAGCATACACCAATGACTTTTCCAGTTCGCGAAATAATGATGTCGTTGGAGATCGAATCCGCAGTAAGTCGATGGTTTCGTTGGCAGTAGGTCAATCCTGCTGGAATTATCATAAAGATCAATGTCATCTATATTTTCGAAAAAATGATACTAATCATGCTCGATAACGTTGGGAATTGACTAACCAGAACTCTGGTCTCAATTTTGAAAAAATAAGTTCATATTCGAACCCTCTTCCTTTACGAATTTCAAATGGGACATAATGCCTCATTGGCAATGAAAAACATTAATGACGCACGAAAATCGACATATTGCATGCCAAATTGGCTGAAAAGCAACTTGCGTTGGTCAATAGGCACGGTCCATGACAATGCTAGACCCCATACCTCAGAAGTAGCGGCGGAAAAACTGTTGCAGTTGGGATTTGGAATTAGAAATTGCGGTACTCCTGATATTTCCCCAACGGACTACCATCTTTTCCACAATCTGGATTCATTTTGCCGGCAGAGGTCATAAAAGCCTTTGAAGATTTCATTGCCTAGGAAAATCAGCACTTCTACAAAAAAGGAATATTTCACCTTGTATCATGAAAAAATTATTGTTATTCCGCTTTAACAGCTCCAAACTGTGCTAGGTATCATCAACACATGGTTGTTTTTGGTCAACTGTGAGCAAACGCGGTATCCACTTCGTACACCCAAATACTCGTGCAAAATATGATGTACATGGTCTACTCGCACTTTCACTTTATCATTGTTCAAAACATTTTTGTGGATTTGGTTAATGTTTTCCGACGTAACGGCCTCATTTGGGCGCGCAGAGCGTTCAGCAGCATACATATGTACATATGTATTTTTCTGTATGACCGCGGTTGAATTCAGCAAACCAGTGACAAATGCTTTCAACGGAGCGGATTCCTTATAACACTTTTCAAGCCGTTCTTGAATTTTAATGGTATTTTTCTCCGCTGTGTACAAACATTTTAAGGGCACACAAACCACCTGAGCTAACGCTCATTGTAAAAAAAAAAAATCTCGATGAATAATAGCCGAAATGTTATCAAATCTTTTCACATATCGTTTGAAGGATGGTACTAGCTAAAAATCGTATGGTTATGTTATAAGAGTCGCCATCTATGTGCCAGTCTCAGCACCAGCCAGTCTCGAACCATCTGTTGAGTCCTTTGGATTTTGCTTCTTCATAAACCTATTGGACTAAAAGTGAAGCTGGATCTTATGTGGGTGTAGGTCTGCATCTCTTCGTTAAATTTTCCATATAGTCGACGAGCAAAGCCCAGACCGTTGCGATCGACCTCGAATTGGTAATTCCGGATCTTCTGCCAGAACATTACGAATAGCGTACTCAGGTGGTCGATATCGGGGATCAATGAAATCACATAATTTTTTATTGGTTTTGTGAATTGAAGACCGAATTTCCAAATAAATTTAAATGATACGGAAAGGTTCTATCAGTAAACACAAATGTCCTTTTATGGGGTTGACAATGTTCACAATGAGCAACAGAAAGGATAAGAAATGTTTTGTAGACTGATCCATTCGGTTGTGCCGGTTGTGACAATCGATAAAACGATTCTGAGATTCCATTCATTGGGTATGCTTTCAACCGACCATATCTTATATTGTAGATCAGTAATCAACTCATTTATATTTTTAAATATAGAGTTGTTCAAAAAGCCATTAATTTTTTTTGCAATAGATTGCTTTGCCCGCGTTTATTAGCGTGACATATATAGGGTTTTCCAATAAGGACTTGACAACTTTTTTTTTTTTTTAAATAAAACGCAAACCATTTGAGATATTTCAAAAACTTTATTATCCGCTTCAAGTACAATCAAAACATTTATGAATGGAACTCGACTTCGTTCATATGGCCACCGCGGGCACGTTTGCAGCGGTCGATTCGTTGGACCCAATTTTCAACGACTCTGCCACATATTTCGGCCGAAACGGCCGCTATTTCGCGTTCAATGTTGGCTCTGACCTCTTCCAACGTCGTCGGCGTGTTGCCATAAACCAATGACTTAACGTAGCCCTACAGAAAATAGTCAAGCGGCGTTAAATCGCACGAACGAGGCGGCCAATCGACTATTCCATTTCTTGAGATAACACGCTCACCATACTTACTCTTCAATAAATCGATTGTAGCGTGTGCTGTGGTAGCTTATGGCATCATCCTGTTGAAACCACATTTCGTTCAAGACCATATCTTCCAATTCGGGCCAAAAACAATCAGTGATCATGGCGCGATAACGCTGACCATTCACAGTAACGTGACGATCGTTATCGTCGACGAAAAAATATGGCCCAATGACGCCGCCGGCATGCAAACCGCACGAAACAGTTATTTTTTGTGGTTGAAGTGGTGATTCATGAAGCACATGCGGATTTTCACCCGACCAATAACGCATATTTTGCTTATTGACGAACGCATTGAACCAAAAATGAGCTTCGTCACTGAATATGATTTTGCGATGAAATTCATCATCTTGGCGCATCTTCTCCATAACCCAATCGGAGAATCTACGTCGCTTCAAATGGTCCATCGGCTTCAATTCTTGAGTCAGCTTGATCTTGTATGGGTGAAAATTAAGATCCTTACGCAAAATACGCCATAATGTGGTCTGAGCGATGCCCAATTCTTGAGAACGCCGTGGAATTGACTGATTTGGATCGTTTGCTACGGACGCCTGAACGGCAGCGATATTTTCGACACTTCGACCAACCCGTTGTCTCACTGACTCGGCAACATCACACAACGAATATGTAGACTCAAATTTTTGCACTAAACTTGTTAGTTCCTGCATACTAGGGAGAATTACGATCGAAAATTGGAGTTAACGCTCTTAAAGTTGCAGTCACCGACTCCGAATACCGGTAGAAAATTTTTATAATTTGCAGACGTTGCTCGTTAGTGTACTTTACTATGATGAAAATGTTGAGTTTACTGAATAAATTGACAGTGACACTTTGATGATTAGTGAAAGAGTGCGTTCACTAATTAAATTCAAAGTTGTCAAGTTCCTATTGGAAAACCCTTTATGTATGTCAAATGTTTGGCGGTTTGTTGTTGACACTTAACCTACCGAGTCGGTAGAGTTTATGCTTGCAATTGTTGTTCGAACATGAAGAATTTTGAAGAGCATATTCGCCATGTTTTGTTTTATTACTTAAAAAAAGGAAAGAAAGCAACTTTGACAAGGGAAAAGTTGCGTAAAGTTTATGGCAGAAATGTTATCGAAAACCGCCAGTGCTAGAACTGGTACGCCCAATTCCGTGATGATTATTTTGCAGTTGAAGACACTTAAAGCTTCGGGAGCTCTAAATTTCTCTAAAAATGTCCAATGGAGGCGTTCATGGCCATTTGAAATCGCTTGACTTCGTAAAGAAGCTCGATGTTTGGATACCGCATGCGTTGAAAGAAACTCATCTGACGAAGCGCATAAACGTTTGCGATCAACTCACTAAACGCGAAGAAAACGATCCATTCTTGAAGCGTACATATGATCACGAGCAGCGAAAAATGGATTGCCTACAACAATGCCAGCCGAAAAAAAAAGTTGGAAGAAGACATACGAAGCATCAGAAAGGCAAGTAAAGGCGAACATCCAGCAAAAGAAGCTGATGCAGTTAATCTGGTTTGATTGGAATGGACCAGTCTTCTATGAACTGCTCCTAAAGAATAAAACGATTAATTCCGATGTTTACTGTGAGCGGCTACAGAAATTAAGTGATGTCATCTCACAGAATCGCCCTGAGCTTATCAATCGTTAGGGTGTGGTGTTTCATCACGGCAATGCAAGACCACACACAAGTTTGATCACTCGGCAAAAATTGTCGCAGCTTAGTTGCGATGTGTTGCCACATCCGCCGTATAACCCAGATTTTGCGCCATTAGACTTCTACTTACTTCGCTGCTTGCAAAACTCCTTGAATAGTAGAATGTTTGCTTTTTAAGCGCTCCTTGACAAGTTTCTTGCAGAGACAGTTATGAAGTTTTATGAACGCTGTATTATGAAATTGCACGAGAGATAGCACAAGATCATTGAACAAAATGGCCAATACATTATTGATTAATATTCATTGCGTACACATATTAAATTAAAAAAAACGCAAAGATTTTTTGAACAACCCAATATATCCTTATTGGATATAGCTATCCAGACCTCGTAATAATCCTTATTAGTACTGTGAATAAAGGAAGGTAGTTGTCCGAATCAGAATTGGCTTCTTAGAACTGTTTTTCATTTAAAATATAGGTGCAGGGTCTTACGTCGTGGACAGTGTGTTTGGGGATCTTTTATAATGTTATAAATATTGATACAATTTTTATTGCAACCATTTTAAATAAAGTATTAGTTGCACTCTTTTCATGTTAACCGTTATTCAACCCGTTGCTTTTATGTTTCTTTGTCGCGGAAAAGAATTTTGTTTTTCGTTTACAATCATTGAATTGGGTGACATCGAAAGTGGTGCCGTTGTGATCGGCTTATACGGCTGGGAGCCATCAAAAGGCGTGCAGGCTTGAATCAGACGCAAACCACTGAGAAATACCACAGAATATCTTGTCCCGGGAAATGAACATTTCGCAAAAATCCATGTCCTGCATCGTCAAAGAAGACTTGGGACTTAGTGCTTACTAAAGACACACTGGACACCTGCTAACAGTCGCATTGAAGCAAAAACGAAAGCAAAAATCAGAAGCTCTCTTAAGGCGGTACGCTAAAAATGTTCATAAACAAATTCTGTTCACCGACGAGAAAATTTTTACCGTCAAAGAAACTTTCAAATGGTAAAATGTTCGAGTGTATTCACGGACATCAAAAGAAGCTTCAGAACATATTCCAAGGGTTGAAAGAGACCATCACCCCGCAAATGTAATGGTATGGAGGGGAGTGAGCTACAATGGCATAACCAACCTCCATTTTTGTGAAAAAGGAGTCGAGTCTTCGCCGAAAGTTTACCAAACCACTGTTTTGGAAGACGTCGCACAAAAGTCAAAATTTCAATGTTAAACAAACTAGTTTTTTTTTTTTTTGCAGTTATTATCTATGATAACGGGAGAACAAAGTGGCTGTAAGGTTTGTCCTCTAAAATCAGTTGTTGGCAGTTAGTAGCGTCACGAAGTTGAGTGTTTTTCGCAGTTTTATAAAAAAAAATTAATCTGAAAATACAACATTGCAGTTTAACCATTTTTGGACTGTTTTGTAAAGTTTATTTTGGAAAAAAGGTGATTTGAATAATAAAATAATGTATAGCGATAGCTTTTAAATAATTTTCTTTAAAAAAAATATTTTTTTTTTTTTTTGGCTTCTAAATGGTGCAGAATTTGTGTTTTTTTTTTCATATTTCGTGTGTTTTCTGAAGAGCCGAAACATCAAATTCCCATAAAATCCCACGATAATTTATATACAATAATTTAGAGTTATCTATCCTCTTTAAGAATATCTACGACTTTTTTTTGCGCAAATTAGCGCAAATTGTAAAATTTTGACCCGAAGTAAAACACTATTTTCCTCTTTATTAAAATTCTAGCAATATCATAATAATCAAGCGCATCGATATTTTTAATATTTGGCATAAGGCGAAGAAAGGTCGCAGTGTTGCCAAAATTAATGAAACATGGGCAATTTTTAAGGAAACTTACCAAATTGAAAGTTTAGACGCAAAGAAAAAGATAAATACGCTTTGTAAGTCCTTTCATAGAAGATGGGAGGATTCTTCGCGAAAAAATTTTATCTGCAAGTAGTGTTTGGCTTGATTGCATCGAAGATTTCAGGTCTCCACAAGATCAAATAGAAGAAAAAAGGCCGCCAAATAATCAAGGTAGACCAAACAAGCCATTTTTAGAAAGCTCGTCTTGAACTAAGAGGAGACAAATTGCTAAGATCGTTGAAATGGATGAAGATATTGCTTGTGTTTTGAAGCATTGTCCATCAACAGATAATCTCCAAGCCAAACGACTTGATTCAAATGATGCTTTGAAACTTTTGGTTGAGGCCAAATTGCCAAAACCTCAGTACCAAGTTATCCGGAACTTGGTAAACCAAAAGACTGAAGTTGATATTTTTCCAAGCTATGTTAAGGTTCTTACAGCGAAACAAGGTTGTTACCCAGAGCTTGAAACAATAAAAATTTCCGATTCAGCGGCCGAAGTTACCCTTCAAGGACTCCTTAATCATACTGTCCAAAGCATTGTAGAATTCCAACGAGAAATTTTTGAGAATTTGGAGACTAATTTCGGTAATAATATAAATATTTTACTAACTTGGTCTCTAGTCTGATTTTAACCACAGGAGGTAGAATACGTCTTATGTAAAAAAATAATTGATTTGAGTGTGACTAAATCAACTCTTGATTTAGGTAAACTTACTTTAATTGGTAAATAGGGCTTTTATAGAAGGAGAGGACCCTAGCGAATTCAGTGATTCGGATATGTTAGGAACATCATATGTTCATATACAATGTTTTTCGCAAGAGAGCTCTGAGTCGGAAAAGAAAATGTATGGCAAAATCCTCGTCCAGGATCAACTCGATACTGCCGACCAATAGGTTTTCAATTAAAAAAAGAAACGGCAGAGTTGAGCACAGCTGAGCAGGAATACTATATATGCAGAGCCAGATTAATGATTTAACTGACACAATAATAAAAATAAATGACCGTCTTATCAATGTAAAACATATCCTTAAATTCAATGAAATATATTCATCTAACATACAGGTTAGATTTTAAAAATGGCGGACCGGAAATAACGAAAAACTTCTTTTGGACGCACAGAAAAAACGAATTCAAGCAGAATTCAAGAACATTGGATTGATAATTGACACGCCAAAACAATTTGGTGGAAATTCAAGCGATGGAAATACTGCACGTAGATTTTTTACTAACTTTTACTAACCCGTCTATATCTTCTCAGATAACTGGTGTTAAACAATCAATAATTGAACGATGTGCTGTGATTTTAAAAACTTTGTCAAGTTGTTGCAAATTAATGCAGAATGTTTCGAGAAATATGCGCAAGATACAGCTCGTGAAATTGTTGCAGAATACGCTTGGTACCCATTGCCAGCTTCAGTACACAATGTTCCTATTCACGGAGAACAAATTGTTAAACACGCTATATTGCCTAGGCCAATTTACGGTAAAGGCGGCATAGGCGAAAAACAAAAATGTTAAATTTTTCCGATCGAAGAATACACGAAAAATATTTAGGCTGTCAACAAACACAGATTTATTAAATAGACTTCTTCTCACCTCAGACCCTTTGCTTTCCAACAAAAGAAATTTGAACAAAACACAAAAATTGACATTGTCTATGAATATTTTGAATTTATTATTTTCATCTTTAATTAAATTAAATAATATATAAAATAATATATAAAATATTTTTAACAATTTGTTTTATTTTCTATCATTTAAAATGAAATTTTGAGTTTTGACCGCCCTTCCAATACAAATTAAACCACTGTGCGTCGTTAAGCAGCTAAGCCGAACAATGTTCACAAACAGGCACTGGAAACTTCCAACAAGATTCTGGTCTAGCCCACAAAGTGGCAAAAAAAAAAATTAAGTACCCGACTTCATATCATCGGCTGATTGGCCAGCTGGTAGTCCGGGCCTCAACACTTTGGATTACAAGTTGTGGTCCGTTTTAAAGGGAACGGGCTGCTCTACTCATCACCGAAATGTTGAGTCTTTGAAGTGAGCCCTTGTCCGCACTGTCGACACTGCCGACAACTTTCCGATGAATGACGTCCGTAATGCGATTCATGATTGGCCAGTACGTCTCAGGTCGTGCTCTAATGAAGTCTTCCATAACTTGTAGCTAGGGATTTGACAAATAAAAATTATGAAATTGTTTTTAAAAATATCAGCGCGTTTTCATTTGGCATATGTTTTTCTTTGTCAGTATTCATGACTAGACTAGGTAGTTGGCAAATTAAGCCTTGATGAAAATTGATGCGTTGTCTTCCTCACCCAAAGAGGCGCTCTTTTATTGTCTCCTCTAGAATTTGCTTTAGGCTTTCTGCTATTTGTTCAGTAACGTTTTAAATTTAGAACATTGTACGAGCATAGCCGAAAGTCTTTTCCGGACCTGAATCGGCTATTACAGATTTATTTAACCAAGACTACCTCAGATGGCAACCATGTTTTATTCTGTTTAAAACGTTAAAATCGTGACTGCTTTCTCGACATTGCAAGACTCGTGGGGTTAAAAGTAACCTCGTTGGGAATAAAAAAAAAATTTTTTAAATGTTTTTTATTTTATTCAATATAGTCCCCTTTTAGCTTGATACACTTATTCCAGCGATTTTCCAACTTCTTGATCTTGTCCGAAAAGTAATTTTCCGGAAGGTCTGCAAAATACTCCTCCGTGGCGTCGATGATTTCCTTGCGTGAGCTGAATTTTTTATTGATGAGCCATCTTTTGAGGTTTGGGAAGAGATAATAGTCCGAGGAAGCCAAATCGGGCGAATACGGTGGATGCGACAGCAATTGGAGCCGTAAGTCATTGTCGCAATGTCTTGCAAAAACAAAATTTTTTTCGCCTCATGTGAGGCCGTTTTGCACCGATTTCGGCCTTCAATCGCTCCAATAATGCACAGTAATACTCGCTGTTGATGGTTTTTCCTTTTTCGTGGTAGTCCACGAAGAGTATGCCCAGAAAACCGACGCCATAACCTTTCCGACCCATCGTGCCTCCCTCGGCCGCTTCGGAGCACTCGTACCGGCTTCAGTCCATTGCCGGGCACTCATTCTGTTCTCTGGTGTGTAATAGTGTATCCAAGTTTCATCAACAGTAACCAATGGACGTCAAAAGTCCGCCCGATTCCGCATCAGCAAGTCCAAACACTTTCGAAGTGCTCTCGCGTTCGTGTGTTTGGTCAGGAGTGAGCATGCGCGGCACCCAACAGCAGGATAACTTTTTCATATGCAGAATATTGCCCAATATGTGGCGTGTGATATCTGCTAGCTCGCGCACCTTCACTTTCCGGTTAGCCAACACCATTTCATGTATTTTTTGACATTGTCCTCTGTAACCGCATCGGAGGGCCTTGCGTTGCAGACTTGATCGGTAGTGGAGTTGCGGCCACCACAAAACTCTCGAAACCAATATTTGACGGTGTAATCTGACGGAGCATTAGCCCCATAATATTTGTCCAACTTTTCTTTTGTTTCCTTCGCCGTTTTGCCTCTCAAAAAATAATGTTTTATGAGAGAACGAAAATCGTTTTTGTCCGTACTCAACATGATGCCAAACGAGTCAACAACAATCTGCTGTCAACACAAAACTAAAGACAGTATCGCACTGAAATTTGGCATGTCTGCCTAAACATGAACGGACTTCAAGGCACCATAACCTTTTTTGCAGTAGCAGCGCATTCTGGCGGTCAAGGAGGTTACTTTTCACACCACCTAGTATTTATTACGTTAGAAGTCTTTTTAAAGTTATTAAACATAACGTGAAATCTTGTGTTGGTCTCATTTTAGAATAGACATTTACAAATAATAGCAGTTCAGTGACTCTTGGAGAGTCTGAACCTAAGTGAGTGGTGTACGTATATCTACGAGTATATTGGTTGACCTGATTATCTTATTTTGCCTCACTGTCCCCCTGAAGTGCTTTTCTGAAGAATAAAGGATAGTGTTTCGCGTGGAAATTAGTAAACCTTGCGAGGACTATTCCTTTAAATATAAATGAAATTTAAATTTAAGACCCCAAAGGCTCTAGTGAGTTGTTTAGGTAAAAAAAAACAAACTAATTGCGCTAATAATGATATTTATTTTGACCTTTATTTTCGGTGGTCTTCTGGAGAGTGTCACAATTTTAAACTTCATCTCTAACGAAAACTATCGAAAACCGCAGTTGATGCAGCTTAGGAAACAGCTTCAGCATTATGTTCAACGGCCTAGTCCCAGTTTGTTATGTAACCGATCCGCCGGTCATTGACAGAGTTGAGGATGTGCATACCAAAGCAACTTTTGATAATATTGATAGTTCTTTTTTCTCTTTCTTTTCCCTTTTGTTTTGCTTTTGTGTCCTTCCTTTGTAGTGGGAGAGACCATAGACAAAACATACAATTTTGCCTATGCACTTTTTGTGAGTTGATTTTCACTATCATCATTGTCAAAAGGCCGGCAATTGGTTGATGATCTTCAATGAAGCTAAGACAGTAGAGACGGGATATTGTTTTTCCTCAACTGAATTCTCACGTCCTTAAATTTTCTAGAGTTTTTACGAAAAATTTAATCGCGCTAGGAAATAACTTATTTCCAATGCATAAAATCTTGATGTAGAACTTTGTTGAGCATGCACCTTACTTAGATAGCGAGGGCTACAGGTACATGCGTCGTAACTAATAGGACACTATTTAACCCATCTCTGTCTAACTGCCTTTAGTTACGCACTACAAGTTGGAATCGTGGCACTTCGGTCTAGAGCGTTGGAGTTCATTTGCTCTACATGCCCTAGCCGTCTTAGGCGTCTTTTCTGACCAAGTCAATGTCACTGTACAATTCATAGAATTCGTAGTTAAATCTCCTCCTTCTAACCACGGCAACATAAACGGGACCAAAAATTCCTTGAAGATATCATCATGCACCGATTGCTGATAGATAGTTTTAGGCGTCAAGATACGATTTTATACGAGTATATGTGTATATTAAGACGACGGAGGTCTCTATAATTGGTGCAGTTAAGGGAGTCTCCTTTTTTGTAAATCGGGCAAACGGTGCTAAGGTTCCATTCTGCAGTCATGCCTTCTGCCGACCAAATCTTGGAAATGAGCCTCCCGTCGGGGTAGATGTTTCTCTTGACATTCAACGTCCAGCATAAATGGTTCATTATGCCTTGTTTGTCCGAGTCGTAGATCAAGTCGTCCATCAGAAACTTAAATATTGACAGCTGTCACGCATGAATTTGAAAAATTGCGCTATCATCCCGATAGATTTGAATACAACCTTAAGGTTTCTGATTTAAATGAACAAAACCGATTTACATAACGGCTGGAGAAATTACAACCAGCATCTGCGACCAATTTTCGCTGTAATAACTCCTTTATATAAATTAAAGCTTTCGTGCCGTAAAGCCTTCACTTAATGGTGACTAGCGGATGAAACAAAGGTGTCATGTAATTTGTTCGCCTCGATTATATATTTTTTGCACTTGCATGCTTTTGAATTAATTTTTTTTTCTGTTTCTTGTTAAACAAAAAGTAAAATCCTTTCCCCGTTTTGCAGCTGCTACTGTGCTACTTCTTCTTCCCCTAAGGAACAAAAACAAAAGTGCACGAAAGTACAATATAAACAACATAAAACAAAACCAAACTGAAAAAAAAGAGAAAAAATGGTTGCGTGAAACCACTTAATGTAATGTCACAAGAAATAAACGGAACAAGAGCACGCCAAATGACCTTATTCTTTCGTGCAGTCAAATTAAACAAACAGAAGCACCACCAGCAGAAAATGGCGAACAGATTGAACAAGAAAAATCAAAATAACAAAGAAACAGAAAGGCAAATAAAATGAAATATATATTTAATTGACGGGTTATTTGCATTAAAAACGTTGCCGTACAAGTTTTGGGCACAACATAATTTTCGGAGCAGACATTTGTCCGTCAAAATATGCACATTGCACACTGCGCGACTTTGAAGAAAGTGAAAGCCTTCGAATGAATTCCCAAGTTTATGCTCGAGCTCGAGATTATTGGCTGTGTCATAATGACACATACGTCATGTTCTGCGTCAGGGATGCACCCGTCATGACGGTTCTATGGTGTAATGGTTAGCACTCTGGACTTTGAATCCAGCGATCCGAGTTCAAATCTCGGTAGAACCTTCGGATTTGTCTTTCTTTTTTTGTTTTTTTTTTCTCGTTAATTTTTGCGAATTTGTAGTATACTCCACATAACTTCTTGTCGTTCTGGTATTAGTGTGTGATTATCTGTGAAAAGACTACGTAAGGGTGAATAAAATTGATTGTAGGGAAATTCTTAATGAAAGGGTACGATTGTGTGCTGCAGAGAGCTGAGTAAGTGGGTGGTTAGGCAGTCGGTAGCAGTACGAGTATGTAGAAGGAACAGAAACAGAAGCAGCAAAGGCGGTAGACTCTTTTTGTAAAAAAAAAAAATAAATAAATTAGAAAACATTTCAAATGAGACTGAAGGTTAAATTAAAATAAATTATTCGTCTAGCATATGGGGAGCAAACCTGGCGTTGGTTGGCAATTCCTTTCTTCTTTCTCAAGTCAATTAAATTAGTCAGAATCAAATGCAGAGTTGAGGATTTTTATTTTCTTTCTTAACAAATAAATGAATTAGGGGTGTGCATATGTAGTTCAATCAGCCAAATTTTATTCTGAAAATATTAGACAAATAAAATGATTGTAAGTTTACAAGACAACTATTTTGTTGTTGAATAAATATTTACCAATTCGAATACAACCGAGTTCACATGGGTTAAGATTATTTTTGGCAGACATGCCGTACATTTAATAAAATTTGTTATCAACTAAATTTTATCGTGTGAACTCAACGTTCTGTTTATTTAAAATAAGGTGCCTATATGCCCCTACCCGCCTATGTGTACTTTACATCAAACGCCGCTGCTTCTAGGCTAGATATTGGTTTCCGAGTTTGTAGTTGATCATAATATGTTACTTTATCTATTCGATCCTTAGCATTACATTTTGGGAATCGATTCTGTCTTGTGTTTCCTATATGGTTCTTCACCCTATCCGACTGAATTCTGTACAAATCACCCAGATAATTCATAAAGGAAGCTATAGAAACAAAAATCCACAAGGTAATCGGGTAATATCAAACTACACATTAAACCGACTAGACCTCGATTATACTCGTACATGGGCAAATGGCTGTGTTAACCAGTAGAGGAGATACATGGTCAGAGATTGCAGAAGACTTCTAAATGCTGCAAATAAAGAAACTTTAGGGAGGAGCGACAAAACGAAAAGGGAGGTAAATAATGAAAGACAAAACTTTTATGCATGGACTATATTTATCAGGGGAGGAGGACTACGTACCCTTATCACTGCGGTCAGATTAGGTCTATTGTCGCCTAAGTTGCGAAATAGATAAAAAGCTTCTTGAGTCAGAATACTCTTGCAAGCAAGAGGCTGGCAGTGGGTAGAGTACTCACTTTAATCTTAGAGGCTTCGTATTGGGACCTTATTTTCAAACAGCTGCTTAGCAAGGGACAAATCTGTAGAGAATTAAGTCATGCAAATAACATATATAGAAAACGATGAGGGGTGTGGATTAATAACAAAATTAGCAATACATACTCGTAGTTAGAAATTTATTTCAACACCTTGCTAAACGAGGAATTCTCACGAAAAAATTAATATGACGCAACATGTTGTTGCAGTGCTTCAAGCGCTTGGTCCGAGTCATCAAAACTCGGTCCAATATGTGCGTCGTTATTCCGGCAATAGCGTGTCGAATGTTGGCCTCGATCTCTTTCAAAGTGGTTGGCTTGTTAGCGTAGACTAAGGACGTGTCGTGACCCCAGAGAAATTAATCGAATGCTATCAAATCGCATGATCGTGGCGGCCAATTTATGATTGGCTTGTTAGCGTAGACTAAGGACTTGTCGTAACCCCGTCGCTTGTATGGCATGTAGCGCCGACTTGTTGGAACTACAGCTCGGATATATTGATGTTGTCCAGCTCTGACCCTGACCACAGAAAGTCGGTTAATATCGCTCTATACCTGATACCATTGACGGTAACGGTGTCTCCTTCTTCATTTGGAAAGAAATAAGGTCCGATGATGCCGCCATGCCATGAACCAAACAATCAATCTTGGTGGATGCATTGATGCTTGACCGAACACTTATGGATTGTGTTCGCTAATGGCAATTTTGCTCATTGACATAACCGCCGAGCCAAAAATGCGCCTCGTCCGAGAAGATTATTTTTTGGTCAAAATCCAGATCTCGGGCCAACATTTTTAGCGCTCAATTAGCGAATTCACGGCGTTGGCCGGCTTCTATTATTGCGTCAGCACAATCTTACATCCGTAATGTAGGCCCAAATTCAACCGCAAAAAAAGTCGGCTTGACTCTGATGATACCCAATTCAGTGGATCGGCCCCGAATCGACAATCTCTTACCCAATTTATATGATAGCTTAATGCGCATTTAGACAATACGCATTGGAATACGCATAGAAAGGGTGGTGTTTATATGAAATTATCCAAAAAGAGCGAGAGAAAATTGAGAGAAGTTTAAAAAACAGCTAGTTGAACAGACACTTCACACTAACACTGATACATTGTGCTTATTTCTTTCTCTTTCCAAATATTTCGTTTGCAATCCCACATTTTAAATACATAACTGATTACCTACCCGATAATGGAAGAATACATTCTTTTTATTTCTTTGTCTATCCAAATATTTGGTTTGCAAGCCCACATTTTAAATACACAACTAATACCTGCCCGATGATGAAAGAATGATGAAAGCGCGAGAGAGTAAGATGTTTCTATGCGATTTGAACTTTTCCACGGTGTAACGAATTGCATGCACACTGAAGCCATGATGAAAACCGTCCGCACGACGAAATTCACATAGCGTATTTACAACTGGGCCGGAATTTCTATTATTTTTTAATAATTTTAGAACGTTCGACAAACCTTATTGAATATTTTTACAGCTGGATGTCATTGGTAACCTTGACAGCTGCTGAAACATAACAATTGGAAAAACTATCATGGTCAGCAATTTTTCTCGCTCACAGCGTGGACACAGTAAACTTGTGAGCGGACCATATGTTGCGTTTTATATACTCGTAAATAATGATTCGGCGACTGTTGCGTGAAGTATGAAGCATAAATGATGCGCCAAGTGTTCGCCTCATCAGGAAATGAGTTAGAAATTTCAAAGAAATTGGTTCAACAACAGATCAACCTAAGTTTGGGCGACCAATGTTATCAAGAACTTACGAAAACGTAGAGAGTGTAAATCATTCCATTCGTGATAATCCGGACCTATCAGTTCATAAGAGCGTAAGTGCTTTAAATGTGCCTAAATCATCATTTCACCGCATTTTAGGCAAAGATTTAAAACTGCATCCCTATAAAATTAAGTTGATGCAAGAAGTCCCAGGTATAACTGGGTGTTTATCAACATTCACTAACATTTTGTTTTCCGATGGAGAGCCATTTTCACCTTAACGGACACGTTAATAAGTAGAACTGCTGTTATTGAAGTGCAAAATATCCGAAACAGTGGCGTCAGAAACGTTTACATTCACCTAAGGTTATCGTTTGAGGTGCAATATTAGCGCGAGGAATAATCGACCCATACATTTTTAAAGATGGAAGGGGAAGCTCAGTTACAGTTATTCAAGAGGTGTTGGACAATTTCTTGGTGCCTGTACTGCAAAAAACTCCTTATTTTAATCAAAGAACATGGTTTCAACAGGACGGCGCAAAGTCACACACTTTCAAGTCTCTGCCACGTGTTCGTGAAATTTACCTTTAAAAATTAATGTCCAGAAGTTTTTTTGTGGAGAATTCTTGAGTCAAAAGTGTATACCAATAAATCTAATTTTTTTGTTTAGTAAAAAAAAAACTCTGATACGAAATGGCCGCCATTATTAAGACTACGCGCAAAGGGGTCCTAAGAAGTTTTGCTGTTGCATTTAGATAATTTTCTAAATCATCTTACTTACTTAAGGTGGCGCTACAATCCGAGGTGGAGCTGGGCCTCAACCAACAAGTGTCTCTAGCCAGCTCGATCTGAGGATGAGGTCCCTTCCACTTGTGTGCGCCACCTAAGTCGCGGTATTACTCTACTGCGCTTTCCCTCGTTGGTGGATTCAAACACTTTTCGGACTGGAGTATTGGTGTCCATCCGCTCTATATGACCTGCACTCATTTGCCTAAGTCGATGTATTTGTCCCTTCACTCACTGTGTATGCAGACGAAATAGAAAATCAGCCGAAGAATTTTCCTCTCAAAGCAGCCAAGAGCACCCTCACCATTTACCTCAAAGTTACATCTATCGGGCATGAGGTTCTTTCCGAAACGTGGGTGCTAGGTGTCCTTTCTGGTTAACAGCATATAATTGGTCTTGCTCTCGGTGACCGTTAAACTCATCTCCGTCGCTTCCGTCTCAATACTCGCGAAGGCGTCATTGACATCACGCTGCTTTCTTCCGATTATGTCAATATCATCGGCTTATGCGAGTATTTGGATGGACTTTTGAAACATTGTGCCTCTTGTATTGGCGCGTGAGTTTTGTACAATACCATTCTTTCAAGAATGACGTTAAAGAAATCCCGTGACAGCGTATCGCCTTGTCTTAATTCTTTTTTGACATTAAAAGTCTTAGTGAGCATCATCCTGTCCAAACGGACGAGTTTGGCAGGAATGTCAACATTGCTCTGTATAGCTCGTCTCTATAGATTCTGTCACACCGGCCTTAAGATCGATGGAATAGGTGGTGTCCATCGATTTGGAACTCATGGTTTTTCCTCGACGTTAAGAAGAATGATGCCTCTATAGTTGGCGCAGTTCAGATGGTATCGTTTCTTGAAGATGGAACAAACAGTGCTGAGGTTCCATTCATCGGGTATACTTTCATCTGACCATATTTTACAGATGAGCTGGTGTATGCTCCTTAAAGAGTCATCGCCTGCCACTTTGAAGAGCTCGGCAATCCGGCCGACCGCTCCAGCAGCTTTGTTGGATTTAAACTTGTTGTTGGTTTACATCGTCCAGGTTGAAAGGTTAATTTTGCCTGACAGCGGTATTTGGTTCATTTGACCGTTTTACAGCCTACAGAAATGCACTTTCCAAATCCTCAGCATCGACTGCGACATCCATTGTACTTTACAAGCGTCGGTTTTGGGTTTGTATTCGTGGAATCTTGTTTTTACCTTTTGGTAAAACTTCCGAAACTCATTCCTGTAGTAGCATCTCTCAATTTCCTGAGAAGTCGGTGTCCATCTCTCCTCTTCTGCTCGTAGAGCTCGTGAGTAGCTCTAGTCCTTCTACGCAGCGCCACTTTGTATGCCTCTTGCTTAGCCGCATGTGCTTGCCGGCAAACTGTCAAACCAGGGGTTGTGGTGGCCAAGTGAAACCCAGCACATCGGAGGCGGCATCTCAAATGGCTTTTTGGCAATATTTCCATAAGGGCTCATCCGCCATCATCTCTTTTCCGAGATCCTGACTTAGTCTCGGAAATGGTTACCGGCCTGAGCTCCAAATATGTCGCAATAGCCCGGATGAGATCCCATTTGTTTTGTTCCGAGATTTTACTCCATTTGGAGAATTCATCCGCGATCCCGTTTATAGTGCTGCTATAATATTTTTGTCTGGTCATCACACGCGCTTATAAGTTTGGCAAATCGAGTCCGGATGGACATAGACGACTACCCGATGATTACCATTTGGAGGTAAAAAAAACCCAATTGATGTGTAGAAACAGTTGCAACACTGGGTATCGCCAGGTTGACACCTCTCAGTGCCTACCCTATACGTATTTATATTAGTTCATTAAAAAGAAACTTTTTTTTGGGACACCTTGTGTATAAAATTATTGAAATTATACGAGTTCTAGACCAAAGATAGCACAACATAATCAAATTTCGTAAGAATTAATTTGATTTTTTTCGAGGCAGGTCAACTGATAATATGATTCAAAGTTTAGGATCGAGAAACACCGCAGTTCGGCGAAAGATATGCATACTCGTAACTTCTTCGAAGATTAGCAGAAAGGGTTCCAAAGAGCTCACATTCACGTGGCGAAAACCATTAAAAGCAAATAATTGCGTGAATTTTTAGGAAAATGGAAAAAAGCTATTCATGTGACTAGTTCGAAGGAGTGTTTAGTGTTGTACAACCCCAATTCGGACGAGTTTTTGCACCGTTGGACAAAACGTGGATCCACAACAATAATACCGGAGGCAAAACAGCAGTTGAAACAGTGAGTTTCGCCCGGTTAAGATGGGCCTGTCAATCCATAATGGTTACATTTAAAAGGCAAAAACAATCAACGGCGAATATTATACCGTTTCAATGACGATTTAAAAGAAAAGCGACATCATTTGCCAACAAGAAAGTGTTCTTCCATCAGTACAATGCACGGGTTCACACTTGCATAGTTGGGCTTAGGAAGACTTCGCGAATTGCTCCTTCATACGTCATATTCTTCGGATATAGCCCCCAGGGACTATTTGCTGTTTCCAAACATGAAGAATTAGCTCGACAAACACATCATCGATCAAACAAATGACAAATCTTATTATATTATACGTGACCAGGCTGAAACAACAAAATAGCAGCCGCTAGCCTTAAGCTGTGTGACGCTAGCTGTGAAGTGAAGGGACTGCAAGGACTGACAACATGTTTCAGGTCAAAAACTTAGACGCTTTTTTGCAATATCATCATCAATAGGCAGGAGATGAGAAAATATTCAAGAAGCCTTTCTCGCACTTGATCAATGGAGCGAGTTCTATAAAGCGATGGTGACTCCGAGATATTAGAAAATTGATGCGGTTGTGACGACGAACGCCTGAAAATATGTGATGTATCGTGCAATTTGAAATCAGAGCCTCCGAACTCTTTTTTAGGCCCACAATTAACCGTTTTTTTTTTGAGATATTATGTCAGAAAGACATTGTTTTCGTTAGGGTATTTAGGAATAGAAAAAAAATCGATCTTTTAATAAATTAGAATGTAGTTGCAAGATGTCTTTACAACTCTCACTATCGAAAAGTTAAGCCCTTCTCATCGTATTTACAATTACTAAAATGTAAGGGACACTCCTTACAATGGTCTTCACCGTACAGTGGAATGGGAGAAATGCAGGGTTTGAGCTTAGCAATATATTGATTCCGATAAAAATGTGGATCGATTGCGTTCTACTATATAATCATCGTAGTAATATCTCCTCCATTAAATTCAGGAAAATTTCCAATCTATAACTCTAAGAACGAAAACGGGATATGCCAGAAGCACTTGGTTTATTTATTACGGCAGCATTAATAGCTTTCAGACAATGGATGGTTTGATTGCAAACATTTTATGAGAGGATTACTTCGAGGTCTGTTTACGTATTAATTTAATTTAATATGCAGACCCCGTCTACTGCAGTTGAGATCAACTTCCCCACTCAGTTCTATTTACATTTTACACTTTACACTTCTTCTCTTAGATTCAACGACAAACGTCAATTCGAATATTGTCTCTATTTGGACTTTGCTGACAATAAAGACAGAAAGTCTTTGCAACGTAAAAAAAATTTTGTTGAAGATAAAAAGAGTACGATCTTATACCTTAGGGTATAAGATTTGATCGGAACCATCAAAACTGAAAGTAGAGGAGAAAACCAATGCATGTCAATGCAATATAAACCAAAACAAAGTTCTCTGGGACTCAAATGTATGACATCTAGGGCTTGTCGAGACGTTAAGAAGACTAATCTACGATTTTTGGATCACTTAACTTAGTCTTCTTGAGAGTCTTCCTACTAAACACTTTTTGAATCATTGCAAAATAATTTTCATTTTCTTTGGGACATAATACTCCTCCACTTGTTTAGACAGATTTTCTCATTGAGCTAAATTCCGTGAGTCTTAATTTTATGGTCTTTTTAGTTGCCTGGAAAGGCTTTTAGTTGGTCAAGCTTTGTTTGCAACAAAAAATTTAGGAATTCGATAAAAGTACACAAAAGTTCTGAAGACACTCTTTGACACTCTTCTCTGTAGTTCGCTATCGATAACCATTAAACTGTCAAATACCTGAAACTTGCAAAAACTGTTTGCAGCACCACATATGACAAATGTCAAGAGCATTGATAAAAACTAAAAACAAATTTCACAAACGAAAAACTGACCTTAAACTCACTCAAGGTGTCCATGCATTAGAATGAATTAATTCTTTTTTTTTCGCACGATACAATTAGTTTCTTCCGATTACTAGTCGCTTCAAGAGTAATGGCATAAAAGAGTAACGTGTACAAAAAGAGGAAGAGGGAGAACATAAAACACCGATTTACTTTTCTCTCCTTTGTTTAGAATTTATTTCAGTTTTCATCTTCATCTTATTTAGTGGTCACATTCGCTGTCGTATCTATTACAAAAGACACACAATACAGCTTGGCCTTTTCCGGCATTTGGCCTGATCTACCCACTTATGATTACATACCCTCAATCTGCAATACACAACGAAAAGCCATCGAAAACAGCAGAGTGTGCAACATGCAATTTTGCAACACCACATACAAGTCCACTGTGTTGCCATCCCCTATTACCCTCCACTTTCGTCATAGGCTGATGGCAGGTTACACTCGTAGTTGTGTTATGCTCTGTTCTGGTGCTCTGTGCTCTGTACATCATCGTCATCATCGTCATAAACATGAACAGAATCGAATAGACGTAGTACATGCCCAAGCAGATTGTATGTCGTTCCAGCACTGGTACATATACTACCTACCAACCAGTCGTCTTATGGTCTCCTACATGCTCTCCTCCTTCAGTGTTGGTCATGTCTGTATATTAATGCACCTACCTCAGTCTTCTTATTTGCCAATGTTTTGTTTTCGCTTTTATTTCATCACACTATTTTTTTTTGTATCCTTTCTCTGATGCTGTTCGCTAATCCTTCCTTTGGAAATATTTTTTATATTATTTTTTTTCTCGCTGAATGCATTGATACGTCCTCATGCGAAAGAGGCCATCAAATCCGCCAGAGAACAAGCACTACATTGTGCATTTTTTCCAAGCATCTTATAAATCTGAAACTTTTCCGCGCGCGTCCCTTGGCGATTTGTAACACGCAATTTTTATATGCGCTTTGTGAGTTTTGTGCCTTTTTCATATTCCCGATGTCGGAGCGTTTGCATTTCTGAGTTCTTCGTGGCCTTATGTGTGCATGATTTGGTTAGGTCAGGGTTTCAACGCACTTACGAGGGGCGTTCAATATATTCTCGGTATCGATATGAAGGAAAATGCGATTTCAATTTGAATTATTTTTATTTTTCAATGTAATCTCCCCTAACATCAATGCATTTGTTACATCTTGAAATAAGCTTTTTTTCCTCTTTCTCTGCAAAATACCCATTTATTGCCGACTTGAGTTCTTCATCATCCGAAAATCTTTTTCCACGAAGACATTTTTTCAAATCCGGAAACAGGAAATAATCACTAGGGGCAAGGTCTGGACTATATGGTGGGTGTTGGATTTCTTCGAAACCACAATCTCGCGCAGCAGCCTTGTAAACTCGCGCCGTGTGAACAGGAGCGTTGTCATGAAGAAGCAACACACCCGCTGCGAGTTTACCCCGTCTTTTCTTTTTAATTTCCTCCCGCAAATTATGCAAAGTGGAAGCGTAGGATGTGGCGTTGATGGTTTCACCTTTTTTTTGTACTCAATGAGCAAGATTCCCTTTGAGTCCCAAAAAACTGTGGCCATGAGCTTCCCGGCAGACGGAGTGACTTTGAACTTCTTCGGGGGGTCTGCTCCTTTTTTATGCCACTGCATGGACTCTTGTTTTGCTTTCAGGGTCATAGTGGTGGACCCATGTTTCGTCCCCAGTAACAATTCGATCCATAACACCGTCCGCGTTCTCACTACACATCTCCAAAAGCTCTCTACAGCATGCGATTCTCACTTTTTTCTAAAGCGCTGTGAGCATTCGTGGCACCCACCTTGCACTGACCTTTGAAAGGTTAAGATGGTCATGAAGAATGGTGTGAATGATACCAATTGAAAGCTTGGTGATCTCTGCCATCATTTTCACCTTTATTCGGGCATCCTCAAGAACAAGTTTTTCGACTTCTTTGATGCTTTCTCCCGTACAAGCAGTAGCCGGGGCGCCAGAGCGGGGGTCGTCTTCAATGCTCTCTCTGCCTCTCTTGAACTCACTTGACCACTTTTGCACAGTTGATAATGAAGGTGCGGAACCCTGGTAAACAGCTACCATCTCTTCATGAATAGTTTTTTGACTTTTTCCTTGCTTAGTGAGAAATTTAATTACAGCGCGATGCTCAATTTTCACCATCATCGTCTCAGTTGCCATTATGATTCTGTTTAACTAGAGATAAAACGCGAATTAATAATCACATTTATATGAAATTTTACATGAACGCACTAAAATAATAGTATTACTTGATAAATAAGTCAATTTGTATATACAACCACAGCTTCACCCCGATACCGAGAATATGTTGAACGCCCCTCGTATGTCTTAACAAGACAAGTGGGTTTCTCGCCTCCAACAGAAGAGATCATACCGAGGTCGATGGATTGTGTTTACGTTGTATACATACATACATACATACATACATACATACATACATACATACATACATACATACATACATACATACATACATACATGCATGCATACATACATACATACATACATACATACATTATGCACACAAATAATTCTCTAAACACAAAATCAAATTAGAGTGTTGATTTTTTTTACTTTGCGAACCTATTTCTTTTTACGCTGCATTAACGGAAACTTATCGGTTTGTTAAAATGTTTTGCACGCTCCCAGCGATAGAATCAAACACAGAAGTGTGGAGAAGTTGTTTTGTGTTTTGTTTTTTTTTTTTCTATCCTTGCATCACTCATTAGGTGCTGAAATCAAATGCAGTTGGGGGTTTATATCATAAGTCTTCGCTTCGAAAACTTCATCAAGAATTCTATCCGTAGGAAGATATTCTTTCATTCGCCACTACCGAAACTTTTAAACAATCTCCTTCGTAAGAAAAAATCCTTAGCTCGATTAAATTTCAAAATGAAAACCATTAACCATGGGAAAGATGTCTAGAGCCCGCAGTTCTAATGTCGTTGATTCCCAAGACTATCTTTAAAAGTTTCGAGTGGCATTTTACTTCCGTGAAGTAGACCATTTATAATCTATTTGCATATCTCCTTCTACATTTGATTTTAGTAACGAATTCTCTTTTCTTTTGTTGTAGAAGTTTCATCGTTAACGGAGCTAGCAGCGAAATGCGTCGCTTCGTACATTCCCTTCGAATTGGTAGAGCACGTTTATCCACCGGTTCCAGAACAACTTCAATTGCGTATAGCATTCTGGAGTTTCCCCGATAACGAGGAGGACATTCGTTTGTACTCCTGTTTAGCAAATAGTTCCGCAGATGAATTCCATCGCGGAGATCAGTTATTTAAGAATCGTGCAGTTAAGGATCCATTGCAAATAGGTAAGAGTTTTATAACATTCTATTTAGAATTTACTTTAACCTATCTGATTTTTTTAATTTAAGGTTTTCATTTATCGGCAACTGTGGTTGGACAAAGTCAACTTCGGAGTCACTTTAATGTAGCGGTTACTTTTGATCGACGGCGGATATCATCGTGCAATTGTACATGCACATCGTCTGCCTATTGGTGTTCTCATGTGGTCGCAGTGTGTCTACATCGAATACATTGTGTAAGTAGTAGATCTCAGGCTTATCAAAATCAGAGTCAGAGTGTGAATTTCTTTTTTTTCCCCTTCCATAGCCAAATGAAGTCTGTTTACGAGCGCCAGTCTCAGAATCGCTGACTCGTCTGCAGAGAGATCAGTTGCAAAAATTCGCTCAGTATCTTATAAGTGAGTTACCACAACAGATTTTGCCAACAGCACAGCGTTTGCTTGATGAGTTGTTGAGTGCACAACCGACCGCAATTAACACAGTGTGTGGAGCACCAGATCCAACAGCTGGTGCTTCAGCAAATGATCAAACTAGCTGGTATTTGGATGAGAAAACACTACACGAGAATATCAACCGCATATTGATAAAGTTTTGCCTTCCGGCACCAATTGTATTTAGGTAACAAGAGATGACATTGCTTCCTTCTTAACTCATGCTTATACAATTTATTTTGCTTTCAGTGATGTAAATTATTTAACAAACTCCGCCCCACCGGCTGCTGCCGAATGGAGTTCTTTACTGCGCCCATTGCGCGGGCGAGAACCGGAAGGCATGTGGAATCTATTATCGATCGTGCGAGAGATGTATCGCCGCTGCGATCGTAACGCAGTGCGTCTACTCGAGATCATCACAGAGGAGTGCATGTCTTGTGATCAAATTCTAATTTGGTGGTTTCAAACGAAACTTTCGATGATGATGGGATCTCATGGTTATAACGGCGGCAAGCACAGTAACACGCACAGTAATTCAAATGCATCACAACATGCGTGTTCGTCGTTGTGTGATGAAATTGTTGTTCTATGGCGTTTAGCAGCATTAAATCCTGGGCTGGCCCCAGATGAGCGAGACATGCTGCACGCCCAGTTCACAGCATGGCATTTGAAAATTCTCGATCGAGTAGTCAAATGCCGAATGCTACCTTCATCATATAGTAGCAAACATCAGCAAAATTCTAGGTGAGTGGAGGGGTTTGTAATTTGTTTTTTCGTTTGACTTAGGTGCACACACCTGAACCAGTTTTCTAGTTTCTTTGGTTTTCTGGAATATTATAATAATTATTCACAAAGATCTATTTCACGCAGAACTGATGCCGAGCTTTTTGTTGGATTTAAGCCGGCCATCGAGGCTTGTTACTTGGATTGGGAGGAGTATCCGATACCTGGCATAACACACACTCAGGACACGAATCCAATTTACTACTCACCGTTTACGTGTTTCAAGCACACAGACTCAAAAAACGAACCCTCGTCGAACAGCCACCATTTGAACGCGACACAAGCCGTTATGGCTAACAACAAGCACTACAATTACATAAGCACTTCGTCCGATCATCATGGATTGCATTTGGTTCACAAGAATCGATATGAGCGTCCATTCCGTGATCGTTTTTATATTTCCAGCAGCAACAACTCGAGTAACTCGAGTAGTGAAAGCGTGCCTGTGCGATTACACCATCAGGCGATAATAGTTTCAGGTGGAGGGGTCCTTTCAGGTATTGCTAGTGGAAGTGGTGCTGGTGTTAGTTCATCAATAGGTGCCGTCGGTGTTGTTGGAGTAAAAGTAGGCGATGGGAATCGTTCTAGTGCAAGCAGCGAAGGATTTTGTGAAAATGAAGATTTCGGCGGTGACAGTAGTGGGAACAACGAAGGTGGTCAAACATTACCACCAACTGCCGTACAGAATAAACAGCAGAATAACAGCGAAACAGATTCGCAAAACAGCTTAGAGATATCATCACCATTGGAGGGTTCAAATATGCCTGTATCTGGTGAGGAATTGAAATTTTTGGGAAATTTCGTCGAAAGTGCCAGTGGGAGTGCTGGAACAAGACAAACATCATCACTGTCATCAGCTTCATCATCATCTTCATCGATGTTGGGAACTAAAATAGGTGAAACACCTATACCACCACCTGTAACACCTCAGCCAATTCCAGCCTCAATTGTTGAAGTGGCCATGGTTGGTAATGTAGTGGTGGTTGAACCACGACGAGTGTCAAAAGATGAATCATTCTCCAGCTCAAGTGATGAATTTATAACTCCAGAATGTCAACCAATTAAATCCACTCCACCATCAGTTTTTGCAGCATCTGCAGCTGATACAGATAGCCCTATTGCAGGATGTAGTAAATCTCTACATAACTCGCTGTCCACAGAGAAACCACAAATTTTCTCAAATGTTCGACCGACAGAGGATGCTTGGGACATACTTTTGGCACGAGCAGAAGGTCTTCATGCACATGGGCATGGTAGAGAAGCGTGTATACTGGCAGTTCGTTTAGCTGAAGAAATGTTGGCGAATCCACCAAATTTGATGGTGGAACTACCACCACCACCCAAGCGCAAAGGCAAAAAACATAACATTAATCCGATATCGCATCAATTGAGTGTGCTTGCCTCATCGACACTCTCAAAGTGTGCGTTTCTGTGCACAGTTTTGTCAGAAAATTCAGAGCACTATCATAACGCATTCAGGATTTGTTTGTTTGCATTGGAGATGCCAAGACCACCAGCCAGCACTAAGCCGCTTGAGGTAAAGTTGGCTAATCAAGAAGCTGATCTGTTGGCATTATTGAAGAAAATTCATCTTAACCAACCGAAGTTACGAGTAATACGTGAACGAGCCGAACAGTTAAAGAACGGAACACTAAAGTCAAGAGGCGAAGCCTTGCTTCCCATAAACCTGGCGAGTTTCATCTTTGATGCGCTGGTAATGCCCTCTGTGACGGGCAAAGAGAACCGACACAAGGTGATGAGTATAGCTTACAGGATACCGACAGACGAGAATTTGGGATTTGAGGCAGCTGTAGCTGCTCTTGGACTCAAAGCTAATGTTTCGGAAGCTGAACACCCATTACTCTGTGAAGGTACGCGACGACAAAGGGGTGATTTAGCTCTGACACTTTTGTCCTACTATAAGGATGAACCACGAAAGATTGCAAAGATCATGGACAAACTGTTAGATCGTGATATACATACACTGTTGAAGAGTCCACTACTGCCGGCGTACTATTCAAATAATCCACCTGTACGGACACCAGCGTCACAAGCCCGTCGAGATGAGCAGGAGCAATTTAACGCCCACGTGGCGGCTGCATCTAATTTCGCAGATTCATGTGGATTCCCATCGTCGGATAATAGCCGACCACATAGCAGTACCAGTGCTGAACTAGAAGTAAATTTGGGAGCCCTTAACTTGAGCTCTGGGCAGAGTAATTTGGCTGGTGCATCGCCAAGTCAAGCAGTCGGGGGCAGCAGTAGTGTTGGCGGCAGTGGTGGGCCAGGACCCAGCAGTCGAAATAAAGACCTTCGGTATAAGGGCAAACGTGCCTATCCGTCCATACCGAATCAACCATCAGAGGCAAGCGCACATTTCATGTTTGAATTAGCAAAGAATGTGTTAACCAAGGCAGGTGGAACAAGTTCAACGTCGCTGTTCACACAAGCGACCACCAATCATAATCACCATGGACCGCACCGTGCTCTCCACATGTGTGCCTTCCAGTTGGGCCTGTACGCCCTTGGCCTGCACAATTGCGTCAGTCCCAATTGGCTGTCACGCACATACTCGTCACATGTGTCCTGGATAATAGGACAAGCAATGGAGATCGGTGCGGCAGCGATATCATTTTTAATTGATACTTGGGAGGGACATCTCACACCGCCAGAAGCTGCGGGAATGGCAGATCGTGCATCACGAGGTTGGGACAACAATATGGTGTATCCTGCCGCTGAGTTGGCTTTATCAGTACTACCACATGCAGCTGCGCTTAATCCAAATGAAATTCAGCGAGCGATATTGCAATGCAAAGAACAAAGCGACCAGATGCTGGAACGTGCATGTATAACTGTTGAGAATGCAGCAAAGGGCGGTGGAGTATACCCAGAAGTTCTATTCCAAGTCGCTCACTATTGGTATGAATTATATTCACGAAATACTCCAAATAGCGAGCAGGATCATGATGTCAACGATATTGATCACTCGGTAAGTTTGAGTGCATTGATAGAATCAGAGGCTCAAATGCAACCACCACCCCCGCCACAACCAACACAAAATCAACAAGTAGTGGTGACTACAGCACCTCCACCATTCCAACAAGGAGTGACTACATTGGCTCCGATTGGAATTAGTCCGTATTCGCCTTACAGTTTTTGTCAAGGCATTTATCATCATCACAATTTGTCATACGCTCTTAATCAAATGCAAATGTACATTTCAACGGATCCGTCTGTACCGCCATATCGGACTTATCCACCACAGGCACCACCTCCGCAAACTGGCCCACCACCTACTGCATACGGTGTTCAACCGGGCTCATTTCAGGCAATGCAGCCGCATCCACAGGTACCACCAAATGGAGGTTATCCAGGTGCCCCTGGCGCATCGCAATATGCTGCAGTGCAAATGCCAGTGCAAGTGAACGCTGCAGCTCCTCCACCACCGCAGCAGATGCCACCACAGTACTATGGTCAACCGATGGCGATAGCACAACCACCTCCACAACCATCTCAGCAGGGTAGTGGAATGCGCCAGCAGCAATATCAGTTTGTCCAGCAGGCACAGCCACAACCGCAGCCGCAGCCACCAGTCCGACAGAGGCATCCACATCAATTCAGGTTAGAATGAGCTGAAACTATTTCATATCAACAAAATCTTTATTTAAATATTATTTTTGATTTTTAGTCCGACACAATTGCGTTATCTGTTGGCAGCATACAACGTTGGCATGTTGGCAATGGAAACACTTGCTCGCAGAGTGCATGATGATCGCCCACAGGCTAAGTATGCAAGGAATCCCCCGTACGGTGAAGATGTAAAATGGTTACTGCGGATCTCAAAGAAACTTGGGACACAGTATTTACATCAATTTTGCGTATGTGCCGTAAATTCTATCGTTAGCCCGTTTGTGCTACATGATGTAGCTATAGAATCTGCGCATTACTTGGGTCGCAATAATCATCAATTGGTGATGCAACATTTGCGATCAGCATTGACACCTCTCGTTCAAAAGTGTCAACAAATGTAAGCTTCTGCCATATGGCATTTGATAAAAGTCGATGTAACTGATTTGTTGTTGCAGGTATATCCAATGCATCCACCAGAAGCTGTATCATCTCACACAGGCAGATTACGAAGATTTCGCAAGTATTATATTAGCCGCACGTGCAGCATTCCAAATTACACCTGAAGGTAGTGCACAATTCAAGGATTGGTTGCAGTCTATCAAGAGGTAAGTTCTTATGTATAATATCCAAATTATAAGAGTTCTTAACAGGTGTTTATTTTTCAGATCAAAATCATGTAAAAAAGATCTTTGGACGCAAATAAATGCAGCCCTACAAAGCAATTCTAAATGACAAAGACTGGACTCGGTCAGTTCCGAAGTACATACTCTCAAAAGCAATGCGTCATCTCTCACTTCACTGCTAGCAGAATCGGAAACATCCACACCAACCATTAGCCATGACCGATCATCGTCATCGACGCCGTCCCCTTCGGAATCACCTGCAAGCTCAGTTATGGTAGCTCCAATTATATCTCGAACAATAGCATCGTCTGTATCACCTGTCCTTGTGCCATCATCAGCATCAACTCCGTCGAATAGTTCATTTCACCTGCAACACCATCAAAACCATCACCATCAACAGCAACAGCATACGATGGGATCATCCTTATCAGTCGGTGCCGCTGGTGTAGCGTCCACTTCTTCAGCTAGTAATAGTAGCTTAAGCTCTATTGCCTTACCATCCTCGTTGGCTGGTGCTTCATCTAGTGGCCATCATCACCACCATCATCATCATCATCACCATAATAAACAACAACAACAACAACAAGATCAACAACAACAGCAACAACAACACCGACAGCAAGTATTAACTCCATCACAACACCATCATCAACAAATGACACAACAGTATCACCATCACCATCAGCATCCATCTCTACCCCATCAATTGCCGCATCATCATCACATCCAACAGCCACATCAAGTGCATCATACTACTTTGGAGCTACGGACGCAGCAACCCCCACCGGTTGTTACTTCGCCCTCTCAACAGGCTCACCATGCCATGGCTTCGCAGCATATTCCCCTAAATATACCACCACCCGTCACCACAACCGTGCAGCAGCCACCACCACAGCAGCAACAACAGGTATATCCAGCTGCGATGCTTACAATAGCAGCGACCGGAGGACCAGCTCCTAATCAAAATCTCAACGTAATCGCTGCTGCTCCTATAGTGGTGGATTTCAGTAATTTCACAGTAAATTGCTTGACAACACATCCTCCTCCACAGCCTCCACAACAACAATCTCAACAGCAACAGCATCCAGATCATCATCAGATGATCCATCAGCAACCACGTCATCATCAGCAACATTCACATCCTCACCCACATCCACACCAGCACCAACATCAGCATCAGCATCAGCATCAGCATCAACATCAGCAGCATGTGCATAGCTTAAGTCATTTGAGATCGACTTCACCACCACCTTTGTTCTCCACACAGAAATGATCGTATTGATGGTGGTGAATTAACTGTAGGTGAGGTGAACAACTTGTATTATAGTCAAAAATGTTATCTTTCCTGTTTCCGGATGTGCAGCGCAGATACAGCTTCGAGTAAGTGTGAGAATGTTTCCATAAAAAATATCATTTCGATTTCTTCTTCCCGTCAATTCCCCAAAAACATCCTAATTGTCAAGCTTATTGGCACAGAGTAGGGTGAATTTCAATTTTTTTTATTTAAACTGGAGTGAAGATATTACAAATTTGTTCAGAGTGTGTACAAAATTATTGCGATTATTGTAAATACTAAAATGGGCGTGCTTTTTCAGAGATCTTTTTGTTTTAATTATTTTTCCTTCTTTAGGAAGAGACCTGTTTTGTTTTTGGCTTGAACGAATCTAAAAGATTCCTTTTTTTTGTTTTCTCTTCGTGTTATACTCGTACGAACGCAGACGAGGCTTTAAGCCTGAGTTTAACGATTGGAGAAACAACCAGACACATTGAATCTATTCTTTGTTTTACGTCTTCTTCACATGGGGAAAAAGTCCCATGCGACAGCAAATTGTCTGCTGGAGTACTATGCTCTAATACCTTGTCGGAAACATATGATTTTAATGTCTTGTGGGCACTGGCCTCTTTCGTGTCTTAAGAAATACTTTAAATGTCTTAAGAAATACTTTAAGTGTCTTTTTTTGAGTTATCAGGGAGTTCTCCAAAGTACGAATTATATCTTTGTCTTAAGGTCCTGTTTAAAAATGTCTGGTTCATTGCAGAGTTCGTCGTATAATTTCTCGTACATGAAATAGGACCATCGAATATAAGAAGAAATGTTCCTCAATGGCAGAGATGATAACAGAATTGTTTGTGTTTAAGGCCTTGTCTAAGGCCAAACTTGCGCTTAAAAGGGAGACCTCAGTTACTAAGAACTACAAAATAATTTAGATTGAGTTTTCTTTCAATGACGCTGACTGTTTCAGTGTACTCGGTTAGCGGAGTTGCACAATGGCACAGTGCAAATTATTTATGAAACGTCTTGACTGCATCTCTCAATGCACATTGTTTTCGTTGAGAGATAAGTATAGTCGTATGTATGTAGTGGGGGAGCAATGGCAGTACTAGTTGTGTGAAAGGTTGTTTGAGCAAGATAGGTCGATAGCATAGATTTATCTGATATTGAGCAAGCTCCTTTATGAACTCATTTAATTCCAAAGGAAGTACAAGATAGCACATGTAGGGCATATGTTTTGTTTCGTATAGAAGCCGCTCCTAATATAACTGCAGCATCCCAAAGTGCATTCTACTGGCTGCGCTTCTAAGCTGGCGAAGTTGTAGGTGAAATATCGAAAACGTACAAGCCTAACAATGTGCTGTTCAAAATGTGAATTCTTTCCTACTGGTTTGTATAGCTGTATCGATAATTTAATTTCGTTAAGTTTTCGCTTATATTGTAGTTTGTAACTTTTGCAAATACAACTGGAAAATACTGTCTATCGTGGGAATGCACGAAGTAACTAGAATGCAAACCGCATCATAGGAAGTTAAAACAATCACAAAAAATAAAACTTATGTTGTCTTTAAAAGAGCCAAATAGCAAAATCTGTAAAAACAAAGGCAACCTAATACAACTCCAACTCAGAAAAACCTTGTCTTGTTGTTTTTTTTTTTCTTTTTTTTTTGCTTCTACTTTATTTTTCAACATTTTCTTTAGACTGAATTTAATTTAGTAACATAAAAAAAAAACAAAAAAAAAACGGCAGCTAGAATAAAATATTTTCCATGTTTTTCATGTAAAATCAATTTCTGTTTTAACTCTAAGCTTTTTAATTTTTAAAAAAGAACAAAAAAATAAAAAAAAAGAAGAGAAAGAAAGGAAAATTGTGTTCAGAAATAGAAAAAATATTTTTTGTTTTAGTTTTTTAGTTAACGACAGTGTTTGTGTTTTTTTTTTTTTTGCTTAGGGTAAACAATTTTCAATAATTTAACTTTAGATACGCAACTTTATTTTGTAATAATTTAATCCTTTTTTTTATTCTGATTTAATATAATTAATATAAATTTATTTTCAAGTAGAATTAATTGTAGATTGATTTTATTTTCTTTTTATATTTTATAGAATACAATTTTGAAATATATATATTTTTGTCTTAATTATTGAGTAATAGTTTACAGAAGAAATTTATTATATAATATATATATATATATATATATATATATATATATATATATTTTTTTTTTCATATTTTGTAATGAATATATTATATTTTATTTTACATTGATTATTATATTATTTTTTTCATGTCATTTATACATATACACATTTATACACATGCATAAATACATTTTTATTTTTATTTTTTCATATTTTCATTGTAGTTTTTAAGTAAATAATAAAGCGGTGTAGCAAATGGACTGCACTGGAGGAGATAATTTTGGCTTTTTTTTCGATTTTAGTTTAGTGATTTTTTTTTGTTTACTAATTTTTTTTTCTTCCCTTTTGAAGAGTTATTTTTTTTTTGTGATTAAAATAAAAATGGATATTTTTTGACTTGTTTACACCTAAAGTTTTTGAGTTTTATTTTTTTTTCATATTTTAAAATTCCGAAACATACTTAATTTTGAAATCAAAACTTAACCCCTATCCTGTAATGAAAATTAGCACGTGATATTAACTTTGGAACTATGTAACATGTATAATTATATCGAATACTACATAATACATATTTCTCCCACGTCTTTGCACTGTTACTGCGGGTCTTAGAACTATTGTACACATTGTTTTATTCTGGAGAAAGTTTGATGATGTTTTTTCGTTTTGTTCCAATTATTTTTTTTCAGCCCTTGCTGAAATAATGCTTTTTGAACTGGATTAAGCGATGATAGTCATTGCACATGGAAAAACGCGCTGATTGATAATTATTCACTTTCGGTTTCTTAATGTGGAGACTCGCCAATTCGCGTACATCTTATTAGATCAAGGTAGTACGACTGATTTATGTCAGATTTTCTGTCAACATTTTCGACAAATTATTAATTGCTTTTACTTGTTTTTGCTCTGATTAACTTTACTGCCCCTACAAAAAGAGCTACTACATTAATATATCTATTTGAATTTTACCATCTATCGTTATTTCAAGAGCGTTCCAAATCTGGTTTTCGTCACGACAAAAATATAATAAATCAGGTTATTTTGTTACAGGCATACAATCGATCTAGTGCGTACTGCCAATGTTTGGGATTGATTGTTTTCACATGAAAACTTACTGCCCAAGATAAATTATCTTGAAGTCAGAATTAATTTCTACTCATACCTATTGTCATGAGATACACGTAACGATCGAACGAATCAGATTGCGAATACTAGGTGGGGTGAAAAGTAACCTCCTTGACCGACAGAATGCGCTGTTACTGCAAAAAAGGTTATGATGCCTTGAAGTCCGTTCATATTCAGGCAGATATGCCAAATTTAAGTGCGATACTGTCTTTAGTTTTGTTTTGACAGCTGATTGTTGTTGACGTGTTTGGCATCATGTTGAGTATGGATAAAAACGATTTTTGTTCTCCCATAAAACATTATTTTTCGAGAGGCAAAACGGCGAAGGAAACAAAAGGAAGGTTGGACAAATATTATGGGGCTAATGCTCCGTCAGATTACACCGTCAAATATTGGTTTCGAGAGTTTCGTGGTGGCCGCAACTCCTCTACCGATCAAGTCCGCAGCGGCAGGCCCTCCGATGCGGTTACAGAGGACAATGTCAAAAAAATACATGAAATGGTGTTGGCTGACCGGAAAGTGAAGGTGCGCGATCTAGCAGATACCACAAAGATTAGTACTGAGCGCACACGCCATATTTTTGACAATATTCTGCATATGAAAAAGTTATCCTGCCGCTGGGTGCCGCGCATGCTCACTCCTGGCTAAAAACACGAACGCGAGAGCACTTAGAAAGAGTGTTTGGACTTGCTGATGCGGAATCGGGCGGACTTTTGGCATCGATTTGTAACTGTTGATGAAACTTGGATCCACTATTACACACCAGAGAACAGAATGAGTGCCCGGCAATGGACTGAAGCCGGTACGAGTGCTCTGAAGCGACCGAGGGAGGCTCGATGGGTCGGAAAGGTTATGGAGTCGGTTTTCTGGGCATACTCTTCGTGGACTACCTCGAAAAAGGAAAAACCATCAACAGCGAGTATTACTGTTCATTATTGGAGCGATTTGAGGCTGAAATCGCTGCAAAACGGTCTCACATGAAGCGAACAAAATTTTGTTTTTGCAATACGAGTACAATACGCTGGCGCACAAGAGAATCGCAACCACGGCTAAAATCAATGACTTACGGCTCCAATTGCTATCGTATCCACCGTATTCGCCCGACTTGGCTCCCTCGGACTGTTATTTCTTCCCGAACCTCAAAAGATGGCTCATCAATAACAAATTCAGCTCACGCGAGGAAATCTTCGACGCCACGGAGGAGTATTTTGCAAACCTTCCGGAAAATTACTTTTCGGGCGGGATGAAGAAGTTGTAAAATCGCTGGAATAAGTGTGTCAAGCTAAAGGCGACTATATTGAATAAAATAAAAAAAACATTTAAAAAAAATTTTTTTTTCAATCCCAAGGAGGTTATTTTTCACCCCACCTAGTACAAGCGGCTAGAGTAAATATTATATTGGTGAAATAGCCTGCCTTTTGAGTAGAGTATCAAACACCACAGATCGGCAGTAGGTAGACCCTAGCATGCAACCCTTCTGAATAGTGCTCCAATAATTTAAAAACGGCATCGAAGCATTAGCATCTTATCCCCTAATAATTGTGATATAATAAATAAGCTTTTATTTTATTTATTTTTCAAATGATATGTCATCTTTGACTTGATTTTGATATTTCAATCCATCTCCATAAGGTCCAGTGTTTTGCATTAATATCGTCTTTAGCAATTTCAGCGGTTTCACTTATTTATTTATCATTCTGGGATGCCACATAATAATTTAAATAAAAAAAACTCCAACGAGTGACAGAACTTAAATATAGCCCGAAGAAACGGTCTCGCAATTTCTCATAAATCATTCTCATAAAAAAAAAAAAAAACGATTTTGAAGGTATCAATCATATAGGTTATGTGATGGTGAATGTTATCCTGTGCGCTCTCAACGTTTTTACTCTAACAAGAGTTAAGGAAACACTTTTCTGGTCATCAGCTCCGATTGCAAGTCGGTTGGAAGTCGAGCGTCAGAAAAACGACTATCTTTAATGGCTTGCTAAATTCAATAGTAATTCCAATTCTTCATTTTAACTGGTCTCTAATAAGGCTGTTTTTCTCTTGTGCGGGAACATCTTTTAAGAAGGAATAAAACGCCCTAATTATTTTGTGTGCGCTACAGCTACCTCTTCATCTTTTCGTTTCTTATTTTCGAATTTTGTATTCTAATTCAAAGATTTTTTGATAGTCCGCACCTACCCTTTTCATTTCATAATCCCACCACCAAGTTTCTTTATTAATATGTACATACGAGTAGTTAGCCTTCAAAAAAATCGAGCAGAATTTTGGCACTATTCATTTTTCCTCGATTTAGTTTCACACACCTGGAACTATCTAAAATTTGCCACTGTGATATTTTATTTTTAATGAACAACTTCTTAGTGGTAATTAACATCTATTCAACAACATCGTAGTACGTAATTAGGTGCAAAATTCTCTATGCCACAACCCAGCCCTTAGTGTCAGCTTCAGATGACAGATTATTTACTTTTTAAACTTATACAAACAAAATCCAAATCTTTCCATCTTTCTAGATTATAATCTATTTCCTTGGTTTCTCATTATATGGTAAAAATAGCGAAAAAACACTAATCACTACACATGAAACAAAATAAGAATAAAACATGATATTACAATTCGTATACAACAATAGACCAACATAATTGCTCCCCACAACTGCCCCAACTCGACCAATCATCATAATCAGACACATCCCCATTGCATTGACATTTGTTGGGAAATATTCCATAGCCACTGTACAGACAATTCCAGCAGTACTATTAATGCTAAACAAAACTGTTGTACACAAAATTGTTAAGAAAAAATTATTTGTCCACTGCAAGGCCAAAGCGCTAAGTGCTGATGTAATTATCCAACAAACTGAAATTTTTTGTATTTAACTTAACTTCATCCAATATCGAATTAAAAGAAACTTACACAGCATTTTCTTTTTACCAGTGAATCCAATTACGGACGAAATAACAAAATATGTCACTGTAAACACTGCTCCAATTAATATCAGAACTATAAACAATAATGAATCAATTTGTACATCATCAGATTCTTCTTTCAATATGCTAATAGGTACGGATGTATTTTGAGGCGTTTCCATTACTTCGCAAGTGGTACGGCCGCTACCTTTTAAAGCCACTAGGTTTTTCAATATTGTTGGAAACCTATACAAAAAAAAAGCGCATAGAAAATATTAGTCTAAGTCCATATAATAAAAGTCAAATGTCATTCATATTTTGACATATGCATCTACCGTAACTTACCACATAAATGTCCCTTGTCCAATCCCACAAGAGATAAATACAACGAAACAAATATTTGTCGTATTCAAAAACCGCTCTTTATTAAATAGTGGAGTTGTCTGCGTCCAGACTAGTTTGATAGCATCCCTTAGCCCTGTGATGTTGTTAAGTTTACCACCAGATGCATCAAGGGAAATTCTTTGAACTGGATACTCACTTTCCGATTTGTGAGTATTTTTTGAAAACATCATTCTTAAAGTTTTCAATGTTTTATCATGATTACCCTGCATCAGGACATATTTCGGTGATTCTGGCATAATATAAAGTCCAATAACAGGTATTATCCTTACGGAAGCATTAATTAAAAGTAACAATCGCCAAGATTCAAATTTCATTCCGAATAAATTGGCATCTATTTTCAGGGGCAAAATTGCAAATCCTAACGCTGAAATTAATAAACGATTTGACAGTTATGTACCATATATTTGACAGTTATAGAAATGTCAAAAACGATCTTTTAACAGTGAAGACGTTCACTTTTCTTTTAGAATTTGAGTTCCCTTTTCTACTTACTTGGCATAAGCATAATTGCAAGTGGTACAAACATTGACAACATTGTTATGTATTTTGTTCTGGTGTTTTTGCTGTGAAATTCTCCTACATAACTGTAAATACATGCTTGACAAGCAGATATGATTAATCCAGTCAGTAATCGAAAAACAATGAGCATCCATATATTGACAGAAAATGCAGATATTATGCTTGTTAGGAAACTAAGTGTAAGGGTAGTACGTAACATCTTTGCACGGCCCCATGTATCTGTTAGGAATCCAACAGCGTGTGAGCTAAGTACCACACCTAATGATCCTGATGAGGCTAGAAAGCCCTTTTCAGCTGCAGTTGATGGTATTTCGCGATTTATAAACGGCATTATTATACTAACACCCATGATTTCTAGAGTAGCTGCCATAAGACAGATCCCACTAATTACTTGGAGGAAATAATGAAATGCACCAGTTTCGGTTAATGCGACAGCTTCTTCAAAGGTGTAGAATTTACTTTCATCGACCGTTTGTTGGGTTTCGACATTTTCTTTTGGTGCAGATGTACATTTTTCTGAAAGAATAGTTTAAAAAAAAATAAGTGAAAAGTCGTCCGAATAGCATTATTTTCAATTTTATGTACATATTTTATATCTTTTTGAAATCGAAACATTTAAGTAACTTCAATGCTTCTAAGTGATTTTAATCTTTGATATGTCACTGTGTCATTGACATGTTCAAAATAAACGGTTCTCTTCTGTCACATAATTGAAAATATTAGGTCTGTTCGCGTAAAAAACTACGAAGAACAGTCCAAAATCCGATCGCGTACTCATATTTTTCGTGGTTTTTCGCAGAAGAGAGCCAAATGAGAGAGCATTTCATTTCCCCTCTTTTGGCCGTTTTAGTCCAAGAAATTTGTTCGGTTAATTTTGTAAAAACTGTCCAACTGCTGTTTTTTATTTGAAACTGTCGTTGGGTTTGATTTTATTTTGAAATGGAAAAAATGAAAAAAAAACTAATTGATAATTAAATTTTCACGTGGAAAATTGTTTTCAGAAAGTGTTTACAGACAAAATATATTGTCAAGCACGCAAATGAAATGAAAGTGTCCCCATACACCTTCTGGCATCTACAAATGGCATATAAGTGGACAATACAAAGACAAATTATCGAAAGAACTCATTCAGACGTGTTTAGGCTAAAAGTCTTCGCCCAGAAGTATAAGATTTTGAATAAAAAACTGCTAAATTTATTAAAACTTATTTTTTTAATTCTTTTTAAAAAAAAAAAAAAAAAAATCAAAATAAACACAGTTGACATTTGTCTGTACAAAATAGTCTCAAATCCGTTCGCTTACTTTTTAACAAATTTTGTCTCAGAGAGAATTTTATTCCCACTCCTCCGGATTTGACAGTAGAAAAAGTACGCGAACAGACCTAATACTCGTATGAACCATCGAATAGTGATGTACAATTTGATTACTTTTGAGTAACGAATGATTACTGATTACTTCAAATTCAGTATTCGGTATTTGGTATTCGATACCTAGTACTTGCTCTCCCAGTCAAAATTAATTTTCTGGAACAAGAGTATCAAGTATCATTGCACTTCATTTCATTTCGTCTCATTAAACAAATGGGGAATAAACTTAAAAGAAATTACATTTCTTGTAAAATAATAAAATGAATAAATTCACAGTTAATAATAATATTTATAGAAATACTAGTAATAATAATAATAAATAATTCTTAAGGCCTATTTGGTATGTATTTTGAATTAGCGTTTAAAAATAAATTTTTTTGGACATTTCGAGTCTGCTTCTTTTATCTGAAATTATCAACCCAGTCTTTGAAAAAATCCTTTCGCTAGGAACTGATGTAGCTACAATAACTAAGTATTTTTTAGCTAATTTTGCCAGATTTGGATAAATTATTTCCCTCGATTTCCACCATGCCAATGCGTTCTCTTGTCTAGGAATAATCTGTTCCTCGGTATATTGCCTCATTTCTATTATTCCTGCACACAGTGGAGTATCGCATCATTATCGAAATGTCCCCATAAAAGATGCGGCTCCTTTTCTTGGCCAGAGGATGCATCGACTTGTGTGGTAGCAAGAACATGGTCTTTTTTACGACAGCTGGCAATTGCCTGCAATTGCATGCAATAGCAGTGGAATTATCGAATCTCTTCTTTTTACAACGTGGGTTCAAATACGTTGCCTTTGCTAAAATTTGATTAAACTCCAAGCGTTCAAAAGGGATTCTTTCAATCTAATCGCCATATCGGAATGTAAATCTGTGTTTTTATTTATTGCTCTTCGCAGTGCAATTACCAACGGAATGACTTTCGAAATTGTGACTGCCTTCTCGGCACTTAGTTCTGCAGTCATCAGCTCGAAAGGTTTTAGAATAATGCAGCATTCATTCATTCTTCATTCTTCCTGTTGAAGTGATTCAATAGGGTTGTGTAAAACTCCAAGAGCAGCTTCAATGGATTCCTGAACATTGCAAAATCTTTCAAACATAAAATATGTCGAATTCCATCTTGTCACGACATCATTGATAAGCTTCACCGGTTGTTTATTCCCTCCAATTTGTGTTTGCAGCGATTGCAATTTCTTTTGAATAATTTCAACAACTTTGGACAATAAGATTTAAGGTGTGAACAAAACAAGGTAAATGATGCCATCCTGTTAATCTTACTGCGGCCGTTATATTTGAAGCGTTGTCTGTTATAATGTCGTTTATCTTTTCAGAAATATCCCTACTTGAAACAATTTTAATTATTTCATTTCTTATATTTATTTTCTGCCGTATGAAGCTCTTGAAATGAAAAACAATCAAGTAAGGGCCAATTAATGGTCCACTTTTTGTCAATAAAATGTGCTGTGATAGCCATATAACTTTCTGTTGAAGATGAAGTCCATGTATCCACCGTCAGAGTTATTTCTCATTTCCCTTTTATAAGGCTTTTCACCAACTCCTTTGCCACATCATATGGCTGTTCCAACAAATTTCTGCTAAAATTTGTTCAATTGGGTATTTTATACGATGATTCAAGTTCTGCCAGTAATTCATTAAACCCATCATCTTCAACCATGGAAAAGGGTTGAAGATCCTTAACAATCATATTTTTTTTGGCAATTGATTGATACGGGTCGAGTGGTGTATGAACTTATCTTTGGTTGATTTCGAACGCCGCTAGCCATACGCGATATCAACCTGGCCCTCGCATGCTCTGACGTGGAAGGACCACTTTTATTTTCAACATTGGAGCTGCGACACCGGAAATAACGGGCGTATTCGTCGGGACAAATCCTACTGCAGTTTTTGTCCCATAATTGCTTGAAAAGGAGGAAACAGCATTCTGAAGCGATGATCGCGAAGCAGAGCTTTCTCCTAATATGGTAGGGTGCTTAGTGTTGAGGTGTTTAATCAAATTTGATGTTGCTCCACCTTTGTAAGATATGATACTTTTGCAAATATCACACTTAACTTTCCGTTCTCCTTCCATTGTAAAATGCAACCAGATGCTACTTCTTTTTCCTTTATACATAGCGATTATTTAACTCATTTATTAAATGAATTACGTATTTAAAAAATTTATATCGATATATATCCTCATTAACAATTACAAACCCAATATGGTTTTGATGAAATGGATATTAAGATCTTCTTGTTTAGAAAAAAGCTTTATTTGACTATTAAAAAAATACTTACAACTTCTTAAAATGATTACACTGAAAATAAACTGCTTAGTGCTTCTAGGTCTCCTTGGCCATGCTTCCTGTCCTATAACATAGCAGCCTACATTTTCTTACTCGCAAAAATGTTTAAATTTTGTACCTACATACATATGTACCTATGTACATTTATACTCGTATATTACATCTGACTCAAATCTACTCAAATTTCTACTTGAAATAAGTAAACTCAATAATCAGTAATCATTCAACTTAAAGTATTCAGGAATCAGTTCCTACCTTGTGAATACAATTCACACATAACCCAATGAGTCCTGGTATTCGATACTGACGGTTTAAAAGTTTGAGTGGAGAAAAGTAATCAAATTGGAACTGTATGATATTTGGAACATCGTGCGACTGTGACTTGTTAGACGTTTGATGCGCTGTTACAACAGGGTGCAGGAGAAGAGAAAAATGGAACAGTGTTCAGTGTACAGGGTACGAGTACATATGCATATGCTGTGCAATGTAGAACATAAGGAGCGAAACGAGACGTGCTGCTGCTGTTCGTTTGCTGTGTATTTACATTTTCATATATATATGTGTATTTTATATTGCTTCCTTGGTGTTTATCAGCAAATGAGTATCAGTATTCAGTATCGAATACTTATTTTGAGTAGTATTCGGTACCGATACTTATTTCAAGTATCGAATAGTAAATACCGAATAATTACTTTTTGCACATCAGTACCATCGAATTCACCAGATTACGATTTAGAAGAAATTTCGTCATCAGAAACTCCTCATAACTGTAATGCGAAGCAATTCTTATCAAGATTTTCTGAAAAAGAAAGCACTTGGCCCTTATCAGCCGACAATCCCCCAAGTGGCATTCAATCTTGCGTTATCTCGTACTATAGATAAAGCGTCGCCGGATCAGGCCAGTAATATAAAATAACTTTCATATTTGTGCAAAAGATAAGCATTCTAAGTTGTAATGCGCTGCCGATTTATTTTTCTTAAAGTAATATATGTACGTATCTCTCAGTGATCTGAACCCATTAGCCGAAAATGAAAGTTTTCGTTGAAATGTATAAAACTTGTAATACTACGAGGCCACGAGACCAGGCGACTTAATCTGATAAGCTTAAGCAATAAAACGTAAAGATCAGATCCATTGTCACAATATAAAATTTGAGCCTGAATGACAAGTTTACACCCTTCCTTTCGTTTTAGGGATCTGCGCATTGTATATGCGATAGTATAAACTTATGCTTGTAATACAGATATTATTCATTGGAATAGATTTATCCACTACAATGCTCTCGCTAAGTCTGATACTGATACTGATTATCAAACAATCGGTACGCCATCAAACGTCCAAAGTATATAGCATTCTGGAGCGGAGCCAGTTCTACCGTCATAATATGTATAATAATTGAGATGAGCGGATTACAATAATGACAAGAAACTTAACCGGTACACTGGCTGGCAAGGATAGAACTTCACTTGGAGATGGCGGCGTTGTACTGTTGCTGAAATGTGCTAGGAACTCACGGAATTGAGAAAAATCACAACTTCTGAGTCAATTTTCATATAATCAATTCCGAATATAATTAGTATGTATTTATTCTTTGAATTAAGATTCGTTCAACAATTGTTCGAATGTAATATAAGTTCGTTCACTCGATAAGCAAGTCATTTAAAATTTCAGCCGTTTATTCATTATTCCATTTTGTGATTAAATTACTTATAATTATAATTGTACCAACGAGTACTTATTCGTAGTGTTTCGTTTCGTCTTGTAAATTACCCAATAAATGTGACTCTTCAGCCATATGTTTCAAAGATAGAAACGATCGATTAAAATTTGGGCACTGCACAAATGTGGCTGGAAATAGGCAGGATACGTGTAAATCGCAGTTTGCCTCGTTTGATTTGATCAGAGCACTAAATAGAGTTCACTCACTTCAACACGGTTTACACAAACTTGGGAGTGTTTCTAATTTTAATAATGATACTGTTACTTGAAAATGCAGGCGGAATATGAAATCTGATGAATGGTTATCAGAGAAGGAAAAGAAAATAATCTGAAATGGTGGGACACTTACTATAGAGATTGCTACAGTAAATAAACACGAATTGTTTGGGTATGGCTTATCTGCCGCAGTTAGTAGCAGATTCAGATACCCAGATAGGTAAGAACGAAACCATACGAAAGATAAGAGCTCTGCTCTTAAAAGTTATGTTCGAGTAGTAGACCAGACACTCTGATCTGGTGAATGGTTAAGCAAAAATCATGACAATCTGTAGTATCACAGTATCACAAAATCCAGAGATTATCAAACCTATAATGCTCCTTTAGAAAACTCTTCCTAGTTCCTCGGACTATACTTGTATGACACATGTCGGCCTCTTATTACTCGCAGAACTATACTCAGTGTTTGTGAGATCAATAAAATGAAAAGAAATTCTTCTAATGGCTTGCATTTTCAATAAACTCTTATATATGGTTGTTGTCCAGGATGTGTATATAATTATAATAGATGTCACTGTCTGATCTTAATTAAAAAAATAAATAAATAGCATCTATAATATGATATCGTGATTAGTGGGTTGTAGATGGAGTTACCGTTTGTCTCTTTCAAAAATTATGTATTGATAAAAGTTAGTACCTTTCGAACCGCACTCGAGTTTATGAAGATGAATCAGCATTTCGAAGAAGAGAAGAGAAGTAATGGAATTACTGACAAGGTTAACAAAATTTCATCGAATTGAAGTGCTTAAGTCACAGTTTCCTTAAATTGTAAAGAAGAGCAACGCAGTATAAAATTCTGGCAACCGTACTGGTCATATATTTAGAAGAGGAAGTAGCGAACATTTGCGATAGCTGATCTGTCTATAAAAAAACAAAAATGGGCTAATGGGTGAACGTAACCGAAAATGATATGCAGCAATAAGGGATGATTATAGCTTACTAAATTAACGTGTTATTTAGCTCAGAAGAAAAACAAACATTCTGATAAAGTTGCAGTGTTTGATTTTAGTTTAAATTCAAAACTGTAAACTGCACTAATGATATCTATTGTATGTACAACATCTGTTGGTTGCTTTTTTTGTGAATGACAGATGACAGTTGTGATAAGTATGTGTGTGTGATTTTTAAACAACTATCGAGAACAAGCCTTATTTTTGGTAGTTGAGAATAGCTGTGATAACTACGAAAAACAAAAACGGCTACACGGGTTTTTAACAGTTTTGGGGTGGTTTATGTAGATTTTCATAGTTTTGGATAGTACGCAAACAGACTTTGTGTATTATGGTGACTTGAAGTTGTGGCCATTTTTGAGAAAAGAACAAAAGACGACATAGACTAGAATTTAGGTGTGAACGAATTCAAATTTCGCCAGCCACCAACCGAGGCATTAAGAACTTATAAAATTCGTTCATTTGCCAGATCGAGAGAGAGATATTAAGTGCCATCGCAGGATCTAAAACTTAATCCAAAATGGTACAGTTTTCCCAAAGAGAGTGCCTCTGGAGTAGAATTTCAGTTCCGTACAAAACAATGATGTTGGGATGCGACGTAATCGACGTAATCGACGGAACCACTAAAACCTGGCAAAAGTTACATATCGGATGTCATTCGGCCACAATTTCTCAATGCTAAATATTAAATAAGCATCCTTTCTTCGGTATTTTGCTAGTATTTTTTACATTACTTAACTATCAATCTGCTATACAACCAGACGAACATCTTCCTTTGCTGGGTTTTGTTCGTTTTGAAAAGCTTAGATTAATAAAAGCAACATCAGTTACGCATATGTTATGTGCATACTTGCCACCTGGCCATAAATGATCTATTGGTGGAGTGTCTGCAGACAGTTTTCATGTAAGCAGCGAATTTCTTATGTTTTAATTTTTCTGTAATCCACATAGCTCTGCTAGCGATAGTTTTGTTCCTGTAAAATCCAACTACAAAGTTGGTTTGGGTCCTTTCCTGAGGACCGGATATCCTAATTCAAAGGAGATCCAATGATTGCAGTGTGACCTGAAACCCATACAAAACTTCTTCATCGAATCAACTAGTTTCTGGTAAGTCCTTGGTATAATAGCATCCCACGCAGCCTTAATCAATGTCCATAAACCATTATTACTGGACGTTGTTGCGCTCCTTAATGTTACTTTGACCTATCGCTACAGGTTCTCAATTGGGTTTAAGTCTGGCGATTGAGAAGGACAGTTTAAAACCTTAGGGTTGTTTTTCAAAAACCATTTGTTTTCCTGCTTCGATAAGTGTTTAGGATCATTATCCTGTTGGAACAGATATTGAAGAGGCATATTGCCCTCAATTCTATGATTCTATGTTACCTGCACCCCAGTAGGAAATACATCCCTGTACCAGAATGCAGCCCTCACCAAGCTTCACCGTTTTGGTGGTATATTTATTGCAATATGCCGTATTATGCACTTGTGCACTGCAGCAATTTGAGTTAAATAAATTCATTTTCATCTCATCAGTCCAAAGGATATTGCGCAATTTGGATTCAGGCCAGCCTTTTAACAGCATTCTTCTTTGACAGCTGTGGTACCTTCCTCCATTCTTCTAGCTTTAAGATTATTATCTATAAGCACCCTGCAAATGGTAGAAGTGTCGATGTCAAAGCTAAATCCCTTTTGCATTGCGCGGATGAAGAAAAAGGGTTTTTCTTTAAAGAGGGAGACAATTTAAGTTTTTTTCCGCGAGTTTCTGCCTTACATTGCCACTTTGAAGCGTTTTTCACTATTGTCATTGAGCAGTCAAAAATTTCAGCAATTTGTTAATGTGCTTCCTCTTCCTTTATTAATGTAGAGCTGCAGTGCTGTTTTCGATCCATTTTTAATCACGATTTCTATTAAAATCATAAGTTATATGATTAAGGTTATTCCTATTGGTGTCCCTATTCTTTGGCACATACAAAATTGACCGCACTTCGCAAACTAACGACTAATGTATGACCAATATTTGGGTAAGGAGAACTGCACTTTGTTTAACAAAGAGCAAAGCTTAAGATTGGAAACTTTTAAACCTGTCTTTATTATTTCGCACATCACTGTACGTTTCAGCTTGCTTGAGAAAAGTCTTCCATAAGATTTTCGAGACACGCTCACAGAGTCCATTCTGTGGAGGACGAGCAATGTTGTTTTCGTCTTGGCAAACTAGCAAATGATCATCGATTCACTAAATTCTTGTACCTATATGTACATATACATATAAAGATGTTAATTTTGCAGTAGCTTTAATCTTTTGGAAGTTGTTGGTCAATCATATCGTTCAATAAATTCAAATATAAGAACCTAAATCATCGGTTTATTGTGTACGATTTTATCATTCTTCGATAAGAATCCCCGCGTACTTGATAGGTTCATAACATTCCTCATGAAACAAGTGAAGGACCATGGCCAATTTTAGATGTTTTCATAAGCCCGAGTGCATACAGTTTATGTTGTGACATTCTGGCCTCAATCTGACACCTTCCTAAGAACTTATGTATGTGTTTCTCGCCCACCAGAAGTCTATTTAATATTGATTTAATATAGCAGCAATCATTTTAAAACATTCAATTAAATTAAGCCTATTTTGTACAATAAGAGGTAGACAAGATACGTCGAATAGTGTTAATAATTGTTACAAATAATAAATTCCAAAATAACCGAAGGGTGTGTTGTGTTATAGTGGAGCTACTTTTAACGCGACAGTCGAGTTTTCAAATTACGAGTATGAGCTAGTTTGATGTACACATATTACAACTAGGTCTTAAAACGGGTTACCACTAGTACTCATATCTATAGAATAACCGATGGGTACTATAATTTTAAATAGATGTTAAACCGGCCAGGAAATGGAGCGAAAACATGTAAGTTGCGTAGTGAAATCACGTATACGAGTACCATATGTCCATATCATCACTTGAAAAATAAAAAGTGATTCATAAATGAAGGCTAATTCTCATTTGAACTGCCAAAAACAGCAAAGCATTCGCCGAGAAATACGAGCTAATATCACCATTGTCGTGCTTCTTTAAATATAACCACTTCATCGTTTTATTGTTAGCCGCATGAAATTAAAAAATTTCTTTTCTTCTTTTTTGTATTTTCTTTTCTAATATACTCGTATATGATATTTTTTTATAATTGCACTTTTGATTACTCCTCAAAGTCCACTTTTAAAATACAAACAAACAACACTTTTTCTTAAAAAACAAAAAAAACTCACCGTCAAGTCCGTCGAACTCGGTTTGGTAGGCGATGTTATCCATGTTACCACTTGCGCAAGTAAAAATGGACTGAAAATTAAATAAAGAAAACCGGACCGCGCAATGGGAATTTTTTCCGATTAAAATACCAGTTTGGGAGCAGAGGTATTTTTTGATGTTTTTTTTTTACAAGTCTTATAAATTATAAAATATAATGAAGAATAAGGGACAATTTGTGAACAGATAATATATATTACAGAAGTGAGTAAAACGGTTACATTTTGTTTGGAGTAATTGAGGTTATCAGAAAAATTAAAACAAGTTCAGGTGTAATTATAAGGTACGAGTACAATACAATTCATCTGCAATACTGTCATATAATGGCATTGCTGTTACATTGTGCTATGTACGCATGTCAATGCGTGCATTCTATGCCATAGTTTTTGTATATTAGAAATATAATTTACTAGAAGTTAAGTTTGCTTCGTCTATACGTACTCGTACAAATGTAAGATAATTACAGCTCGATGACGGTTTTCTACTTGAATCTAATTGTTTGCAGCAAGGCAAATTATGTAATCGTGCAAACTTTCAATTGCGAGATTTTTATCAATTAAGAGAGCAATCTTGAAGAGCAAAGACCTGAAGAGTGATAGTGCTACTGAATGTATCAATCATTTGTGCTTACCACGGATTTGTATATACTATAAGACATTCCATTAGTCTCAAATGATTTCATTGAAATAGGTAGAATTTGTATTCTTTAATTCCCTGCCAGCGGCATTCTCCCACTCGATGAGGCTACGGTCTTTCCAGAAGTTATATCACATTCTTTCGAACGAACATAACATACAGAATCATTAGTTTTACTCTAGGACGCTCATGTACACCTGTAGCTGTTTCAACCGATGCAGATGATTACTTGTCCGTCAGCTGATCAAATAACTTCTACTTGCCACTTCCAATTGCCCATTGGCGGATTTTAATTACCTACTCGTATAATGAACGACCTCAACAGAATGCGTTTCAGAATAAATGCTTTAGCATCATCGGACTTCAGAGATACATGCCTCTATTCCTTTAAACATCGATGGAAAGATCACCTAGACTGAGCCCTTGACCGTGGAGGTTAGAAGGAACATTTAGTACTCATGCTGCTGAACACATTCTGCATATCTGTTGTGCCCAACTCGCTGAAAGCTCCAGCGATATCCTGAAGGACCGATGGTATAAAACACTCAATCGACATGCTTTTAGACCTTGTAAATCGCTGTATTGAGTCGGAAGGGGACTATTTTGAATAAAATAAAATGGTTGGTCTTATTTTTAAAAAGTCCTGTTTACTTTGGGATGCGCCTTGTATTGCCAATGTAGAATGCTCTCGGAGTTCCGTGGTCGCTTATGAATTTACGCACACACATTACATATGCATCCGTTTGAAAAAAATAACTCTTCAGCGTGAGTTGAAGTCGAGGTATGAGTATCCAAAATATGAAAATGTTGGTGATACATGTTGTGATAATGACTAATCAGCAAAGACGTTATATGATGACGCCCTCGCAGTATAAAAGACGTTTTTCGAAACACTCGGCAGAGTTGGCATTGTCGATATGTCACCAGTTCATCATCGTCTATGTACAGAGAACATTTATAAAGAATAATCTTCTTCTTTAGTTTTTCATCATTAACTGAGACGGCCATTTCGTCTCCATATATTTTGCACTTAACCAGCCTTACCAACATTGGTTGTAACCTTTTCAGTTCCTCCTCTGGCAGGGTAAATGTGAAATTTACGACTAAGACGACTACTGGTAAGTTTATGCTGAAGTGAAAACGTAGGTTTCAGCTCACCTTTTTCATTACCGTATGTTTTTGGTAAAGTACTAGGTTTCACGTCTTCGAGTTCAATCAGAAATGAGGATATTTTGAACCCTCATTGGTTGCTGTCAAAAGGGAGTATTCTATTCCATTTTGTTCCATTTACGTCCTCGCGACTTATAATCCACTTCTACTCAATGATCTTCGAATTCTCGTACCGCTTTCTGATCTAAAACATTACAAACAGATTGTATTTGCTGGGGTCAGCTATCAGCCATGAAAGAAAAGCGTGTGAGTCCCACAAAAAGCTCTTTCTGTAATTTATATTGAATGGACGCTAACTATAGTCTTAAGCAACCTTAAATCCATTGTTGCGGCTTGCCTTTCCATTCGCGGAATTGATATTTGTCATTGTTGCCATAGTGTATCTGCTTGCATCCAAAAATGCTGGACGAATACACCTTCAACTAGTTCAGTAACATCATGTAATTTCTAAACCCTCTACCAGAAAGGGCCTACGCACGAGATACATCAAAGCCTACAACTACCATCACTAGAACATCTGGTTGATGATTGATCCGTCTGTCTACCATATTCTTTCCAATAGCTTTAACCTCTTCCGAACTAGGGTTGCGATTCAATGTGTTCGAATGAGATTCGACTTTTTTGGCAGACCAACAAACTGAGCGGTTTCGTTTAACAACCTAGAGCCATGACAAACTACCGAACCTTACCAGGTTTATTCGGATTCCTCACGACAACACTCCCTTTGTGTCCAATTTTCTTGCAATGTGTGCATTGGATATCTCAACATCTTCGAAGTTCTAGTACAAAATTCCACTCTTTTTTTCTGATACTCCTAACTCTAACGGAAACAATCATGCAGTTTATCAAGAAGCTCTCTTTCACACGGTACATTGAATGAATGGAAATTTTCCCTGTTCGCACCTTGGAATTCTTCACTTATAAGGCCGCCTAGGCGTGTCTTTACAGTGATCGGTTCAGTAATCCTTCCCTCATACGTCCTAAGCGCAACAAGATACTCGTTTTGTGGACCAACTAAGAGCTATGGTTATGCCCCTCCCTACGATGAAAGTCGAAGCTGTCAATTGCTTAGAGGCACTGGCATCAAAAGATTGCTTCAGTAATTCAAACTTCTGAAATGTTCGACCTCTTCGCAGGACGTATCACTTCGAATCAATGAATCCATACTTCGACAGGCACCACCTTTTGATTACTTTCCAGGTCTTGATTTCCGTAAGAAAATGACTTCAGCTTCCCTTTGGTCACCCATGGTCTTCTCCCCAGGCTTATCGCTGAACGTTGGAAGATTAGGAGTGATTCCTAAAACTTATTAATTATCGATATAAAAGGTACGTTGACTGTTCTGCTAGAATTTGGTATTTAACCCAGCGCCTGGATGGCAACAAAGAACCTCATTTAAGCTGCAACTAGGCTAAAACTTTTCCAATAAAATGATCATTGCTATAGGGCGATTACTGCCAAACACAGGACGCAAAAGCGTATATAGTGTCCCTATTTGTCACCACAAGCGATGACGGATACCAACTACTAATCGAACATTACTTACTTTGTATGACAGTTTACAGACCACGACGGTCTTCGGTCTTAGCCTACATATCTCACCAGCTTGTTCGATCACTAGGTGATTGCTTCAGCTGCGTATGCCGAGTAAGTTGAGGTTCCACACCTTAGGTAAACTCTTCCTCAATTATGTTATTTCACTGAGGTGGATTCCAAGAAACTTCGGCTCCTCCATAGAATCTTTCATCTGCTGTGTATGACCAAGCCTCTGACCGGTATATGAGTAGCGGTTTCTTTGGTGTTTGAGATACTCGTTTAGTTTTCATTGACAGACAGACTCATTTTAGGCGCTTCATAGAGGTCACAGTCTCCATGTTATGCCTCTTAGAACTTGGTACATGTCATTTGTGATGGTTCTTTCTGCAGTTCTCTTTTTGTGGGCCAACTTTGATCTGGTAGGAAATAAGTTGAGAGGATAAGATTGAGAACGGAAACTTTCTATTGTGTGTAGGCACCGCGTTTCCGAACAGGTTGATTTTTAAGGGCTTTGATCAGCCCTAACCAAGTGTTTCTATCACTTGTGCCTTGTGACAGAGAATCTCTACTGACTTAGACAAGCAGAGGGTCTAGTATGCTCATGCATACTCAGCAGTTCCTCAGTTCTATCTGGTCTCAAAGGAACAGAAAATTTGTTACCAGAAAAAGAAGTATCTACTTCTTCTTCGCCCTGTTGTAGACAGTAGAATGGAAAGAGATTTTGTGTTCAGGATATTAATTGGTTTCGGTTGAAGTGACTTCTTACGGCCTTCGTTTATTCACCGTAGCGCTTAAGATAGTGTGGTTCTTAGTTTATGCCTCAAAATGAGCCTGCAGTCTTTTTCGCCTTATTTATGTGGTAACACTTTTGTTATCCATTTCAGTTGTCCTCTTCAATTTACTGAATCACAATTTCAGATGCCACCGCCTGTGAGTTTGAACGAAGAAAATTGGGTGATGATTGGTCAATATAATCAGCACTTTATCGATGAGGGTCTTCGAGACATTTTAAAGGTTTCTTAGCTCAATGAGCGCCAGTCATTATTTTAGTATGAAGAGAACTATTGTAGATAATACACAAATGTTAAAGAATAATTGTGATGTCCGGGTTACAGGACTTTACAAGATGGACAACAAAAAGTCGTCACGTCTCTATGGCATACTAGTTGGTTTTAAAACAATGCCATGCTACTTTTCCGAACCTTTTTTTTAAACAAACCTTTCGTTTGTAATTTTTGTCGTACTTAAATCAGAACATTACAAAGGTTTCGCTTACATAATACATACCTCATCATATGTTGGCCATAGGGCTCGACTTGAACACCCATCGTAGTATAATTTACATGCTGAGTTTTCCTGTAGACAGTGGATCAAAATGTGTGCTTATTTATGCATTGCTAGGGAGTATTGACTTCAAAACTGCTTTTAACAATATTGATCCTGTTTACTTATCGACTACAATTTTTATGCCATTCGAAGGAACATTCAATCTTTTTTAGGTCGGAAATCGGTATACCGCAAGGATGTGTTTTAAGTCCGATCTTATTTCTAAATTCCGCTAATAGTTTACATTTAAACGAGTATCTCTCAGTTTGTGGGAATATGATTTATCTTCTTATTAGGACTTCCATTTTTATTATTCATCTATTCAGTCGTGAAGATTTTCAACTGAGGATCAGTAAAATGCATTAACTGTACGCATGCGCGTTTTTCTATTCAGTAAGTTGCAGGTTCGTACGACCAGTGTGTGCATTTTAATATGTTTTTGTCTAAAATGGGTGTTAAGGTGATAAAAAAAAACTGGTTTCATCGTATGTTGTAAACATAATAGTAATTTATATACTTTGTATGTTATGCCAAGTTTGTCAACGGCATGCTATTGGATTTGATTTGCTTAAGCAAGTTCGTGACAATACAAGCAGAGCTATTTCAATTACCAATCTAAATAAAATGTACTTAGTCGCGTCGGATGCACCATATGATTTAGACATCGAAGTCATAGTATTTACAATAAACATTCATTGTGGGCATAGTTTGGGAAACTTAGTGGCTGTCATTTGTCTACCTGGCTACTAGATCAAGATAGATGACGCTTGTGGCTGATTGTTTTTCCGAGAGAAAAAAAAAGAAAACAAAAGTTCTAGATTAAGAGATCAGAGTTTGGAAAATATTTCATATTTATGTGTTGGCCGAATGTGTATCGCTAGCGAAATTGTAGGTCTCTTACTTTTGTAGATTATGTTCGCAATCTTATTCCGACAGACAGTTCGTCGATCTCATAAATATTTTTGTATGTTTGTAGCAAAGTGGATTGCTGGGTTACTGACCGATATTTCAATTCTTAGATAAAAGCGATTTCCATTAGTCGGAGAAGTGAAGTAAGTTTGTTTTATTACAATTAAATAAGAGCAAGAGATGGTGCATGATAGTATCTTTAATTAAACTACCGGGATGATGTAGTATGCAGGGTATTCTATTGTATTTTCTGAATATGAAATCAGCCGCTTTCAAGGGTTGAACAAATTGTGCTGCAGAGTTCTTCTTCTAATTTTAACCGTGGAAATACCAAACAGGTATGATAACATCTAATGTTATATATGGCAAAACTAGCTGATTGGATCAGCCGGAAATTTGTACTTAAAGAGGAATGGAACTAAAACAATACCTTGTTGCATTTTAACTTCGAATTCTCCGGTTTTGCCCTCTGCGAATTTAACTTTTGTTTTAAGGATATCGCATTTATTGCGTACAATTTGAATATATGTACGTCACGGGTACATTTTGAGATCCTAGCACCATCCAAATAAGTTTTTTGCGAACCCTAATGAGCCAAATCGACGATGGGGATATGCCGATTTTTCTCCATCTCTCCATCATCATCCGTAAACTTTTTATTGCGTCAAGTGTCGACCTGCCTCCCACAAAGCCGCATTGTTTGGCCTTTAATATTGCCTGAAATTCCCTCGCACATAGTATGACACATTTGTTTCAATGATCGGCAGTTGCAATTTCTCGTGTCGCCTTTGCTTTTACATATGCAGTGGAAAAAGAATGATATCCTGCCTTTGGGTATTTAATTTTGTAAAAAGATGTCGAAGAATATAAATCCAAATCTCAGCTTGTTTTCGTTTGACAGGCAAGTTTTTAATTTTGGCTGCTAGAATATAATGGACAGAGTTGAGGCTCATCGGGCTTGCCTTAATTTGGCACAATTTTCTGACAAGATGGATTCAAGCTCCGTATCAAGTTCTCACCTGCTGCCTACTTTAATTCTCTGGGTATATCCTTAGATCCAGGAAACTGGTTCTTTGAAACTTGGGTATGGCTATTCTCACATTTTGTTGGTTGGGTGGAAAGAATTGAGTGATGTCATTATTAATGTTGAGTGGACTAAGAAATCCGCAAAAGTGTTCATTCCAAACTCATACAAATGTATCGACTGTGAATCTAATTCTAGGCTCCCTGCAGATAACGATCTCATACATATATAAATTATTCTTGAGAATGGTACGACTTATGTCTATTTTATCGTTCAGATACTTGAACCCTTCTCTCCCATATTTGTTCTAGGCGCCAAGTCCACTTTCTAATGGCTGTAGTTTCTATTCTGAGAGCAGTTGTCATATTGACTGCTCGATGATTTTTAATGTATTGTTGTCTTCGATCCTGAGTATATGGTAGTCTGTAAAGCCCCTTAACATACCATGTGCTTGTCTTTATCCCTTTACGTTTCTTGAGTCATTCATTTACCTCTATGCGAAAATTGGAAGTTCGCTTTGGAAATATCAGTTGTGATCTAGTTGCTCAATAGAGGGTTTTATTACTCAATTGCCTTCCAAGTCCAAAGAGGCATTTCAGCTCTGGTGTCCTTGTCGGAGTTGATAGCGGAGCCGATTTGGATAAAGTTGCTGCTGCCTAGGCGTCGATGTTGTGTGTCCCAATTTATTGACAGCATTGTTTTTTCTTCATTGACAGCTAAACGCATTTTTGCCGTTTGTGCTTCAATAGTCGTAAACACTTCATTGACAACTCTTTATGTTCTTCTCATTATGACTTTCGAAAGATGATGCCTCTTGAGTTAACTTGTAAATTTCTTAGAATTTTTTCAAGAACGATGCTGACAAAATTAGATGACATATGTGGCGACTTAATATATGATATTATATAGTGTTTAATGCTATGCAATTCAGTGCCATAAGCTTCAGTACATAAAGGAACACCATAGTTTCCAAAGTGAGATATAAGAAACTTTAGGGTCTTTTTTTGGTGTTAAGCACATGATGAAAGTGTGCACGTTTAGACTTAGCTTTTTTTTTTTTTTCTTGGTTGCGCCAATGGATGTGGTAATCTTCATAGATGCGGTAGCCCGTGCCACCAACATGCACGATTCGCAACACCCGAATGTTCGATGCCAGGAGTGCGCCTACGTACTAATCCACACCACTACGTCCTTCAACTACTCTCCCCGCGGGACTGCCGTTAGGTATTACTTCGCAGGGCTGGTTAGCAGATCATGCTATTCTTCTTGTATTTGCTTCTTCAGCTCTTCTAATTTTTTCAATTCTTCTTAGCTCATTTTGCACAATTGTCACAAATGTGCTGATTTCCATCCAATTTTCCTCCGACTGCAACATTTGGTCTATGAGTAGTATTGGACTGGGCAGATTAATTCTCCACTGCGAAAAACGTCGGCAATGAAATATGGCGTGCTCCGTATCTTCCTCCTCGTTTGAGCATTCTGGGCACAAAGGGGAGCTATCGTGTCCGAATCGGTGCAAGTATTTACGATAGCCGCCGTGACCAGATAGGAACTGCGTAAGGTGGTAGTTGTTATCCCCATGTGCTCGTTTTGTCCAGGTCTCGATGTCCGGGATCAACTTGTAGGTCCATCTGCCTTTTGTACTATTATCCCACCTGGCTTGCCAGAGGGCTGCTGAGACCGCTCGCTCTTCTCCTTTTATTCTTGCAATTTCACCTGCATCTTGTCGCCCTGGGGTTCTTCTATTATAAATTCTCAACATCTCGTCCGCGAGAATGTCGATCGGAATCATTCCTGCTATCACGAAGGCTGCTTCATCTGAGATTGTTCGAAATCCAAAGATCGCTCTTAATGCACTGAGCCTGTATGCGGACAACAGATTTCTCTTGTTTGCTTTTATGGCGAGTGCTCCCGCCCAGACCGGAGCAGCGTATAAGAGGACTGAGCTGACTACTCTAGATAGGAGAATCCTCCTGGCATATCCAGGTCCACCAATGTTTGGTAGTATTCTAGAGAGAGCTCCTTGCAGCAGTAAAGCCTTGTTACTGGAGTACTCTATATGTGCTTTGAACTGTAATCTGTTATCAAGTATTACTCCCAGGTATTTGATTGATTCTTTCGATCGGATTATTTGATGTCCCACCCGTATATTGGTGTATTCCACAATTCTTCTACTGGTAATTAAGACGGCTTCCGTTTTATGGTCCGCTAATTCTAGACCGGCGGATACTAGCCAGTCTTTGATGCGAATAATCGCTACATTTGTGGCAGCCACCGTAACGACGGCAATGTCGTCTGCAAATCCGATTACTTGAACTCCTCTCGGCAACATAAGCCTTAGCACTCCGTCATACATAATGTTCCATAGGAGTGGACCGAGTACTGATCCTTGTGGAACCCCAGCTGAAACGCTGTAGTATTTCAACCCTTCGTCAGTTTCATACCTCAGTTTTCTGTTGGTAAAGTAGTTTTCTATTATCCTCAGTAAGTAGTATGGCGTATTCATACTGGCTAGTGATTTTCTGATGAACGCCCAGTTTGCCGAGTTAAAGGCATTTTTGATGTCTAGAGTCACCACTAAGCAATATTTCTTTGTACCATACCGCCATCTTTCTCCTTGTATCGCTTCGGCCGCAATGTCGACCACAGTTTTTATGGCTTGAACAGTAGACCGCGATTTTCTAAACCCAAACTGCAAGTCTGATAGTGCTCCTCTCTCTTCTGCTACCGCGAGCAGTCTAGCATATATTATCCGTTCCAATATCTTTCCCATTGTGTCTAAAAGGCATATTGGACGATACGAGGACGGTTCCCCAGGTGGCTTGTTTCCCTTTGGAAGCAAGACTAGGTGTTGTAGTTTCCAAGCATCAGGGGAAAACTCCTTCTTCAAGACATTTTTGAATTGTTTCCATAAACATGTCTGGGCGCTTATGGATAGCTGCTTTTAGTGCCTTATTTGGTATGCCATCAGGTCCCGGCGCTTTATTGTCGCCTATCTTCCTGCATGCGTTCATGAGTTCATCCGCTGTGACTATTGGAATGTCCTCCGTGTTGGACTCCCTAACGATATGGTACATAGTAGATGTACTTCGGGGGAAAAGGTGTTCTACTATGGAGCTTAGGATTGCTGGACATGTTATTTGCGGCGACCTGCTGCCCTTTATCTTTGTCATGACGATCCTGTATGCTGTACCCCAAGGGTTTATGTCGGCTTCTTCACAAAGTTTTTTAAAACATCTTGTCTTGCTCTCCCTGATTGCCTTTTTTAAGTCGCGTCTTGCTTTTTTAAAGACAATAAGGTGTTCTTCAAAGCGATCTCTTCCCCTAGATCTTTGGACTTTGCGTCGGGCTTTTAAGCACTTTGCTCTAAGCTTTTTTATTTCCTCATTCCACCAGTAGCATGGTGTTCCTCCTCTAGTACCCGTTCTTCTGGGCATTGATGCATCGCACGCAGTAGTGAGAATGCGGACGAGTTGTTGTATACAGGCTTCAGCTGTTCCGCTTTGAATTATGTTTCCGGTATTTATCATTTCTTCGAACGCCTCCAGGTCGAAGTTTGTGTCCTTCCATCTTGGGCCCTTTCGTTTAGCGCGTTGCGCGGTACTCTTCTCCTTCGTTTCAAATATTATTGCTTGATGATCACTGTGCGTGTATTCTTCGCTGACTCGCCATTTTATTTTTCGTAAGAGGGAGTTGCTAACGAGCGTAATGTCGATAATCGAGCCCGTTCCTGCCTTACGATATGTGTTTGCACGACCTTGGTTTGCAATGCCTATGTTAAGGGTTGCAAAACTTTCTAGCAGACTACGGCCTCTGGCGTTTGTAAGTCTGCTACCCCACTCCGTTGCCCATGCATTAAAGTCGCCGCCGATAACCACAGGGGTTCTACCACGAACGTCGGCGGATAGGTTGTCTAGCATTGCCTGGTACTCGTTAATGGTCTAGCTTGGACGTGCATAGCAGCTGTAAAAATATATGCCATTTATTTTGGCCCGTGCAAAGCCCTCCGTAAGTCCGTTAGTTTCTTGAAAGGCATGCCTTCCACATATCCATATAGCAGCGTGCTTTGTCCTATCGCAGATCCATATATTGCTGTCCAGAGTTTTATACGGTTCACTTATCAGAATAACGTCCGCTTTTTCTTCTCTAGCCGTTTGTGTCAGGATATCCTGTGCAATTCTACAGTGATTTAAGTTAATCTGTATTATCTTCATGTTTTCTTGTTGATGATGGCCTTCCTAAAAACCAGACACTTGCTGCTTCCGGCTACATGCTTTGAATCGTTTGGGTGTTCTTTTCGACAGAACATGCATGATGGCTCCTTATCGCAGTTCTTTGCTATGTGGCCTTCCGTTCCACACCTTCTACATAGCTTGGAGCGGTCCTCACTGCTTTTGCAATGTTTGGCTATATGCCCAAATTCAAGACATTTGAAACATTTTTGGAGAAGCGTTCGTTCTCGAATGCGACAAATAACCCATCCAATTTTTACCTTTCCTGCATCTAACAGTTTCTTTGCCAGTCCGACGGGAAGTCCGATTGTTACTGTTTGGGTTCCACCGTACGCTTTTCGCAAGGATAATATGTCTGCTGGTTGTAGTTCCACCCCGAGTTGAGTCCTTATTGCCTCGCAAATGTCCTCCTTTCCGGTAACTTCGTCGACGTCTTTCAGCTCGATGGTAGTGCGATGTGTGAGTGTCCTTACACTCGCTCGCTCTCCTAAAACCTCGCCAATGACACTCTTAAACTCTTCTGTCTTATTTCCGTGTTCCTTGAGCTGTATTAGGAGCTCTCCTTTCTGGGTCCTTCTTATCCTGGATACCTCTTTTCCAATAGCTTCTAGTTTGGGGTCTGCTTTTACGCTACGAAGAATCTCCGCGTAAGATAGTCCTTCACTTGCTTCGATGACGAACGCGTCCGGCTTACTTCTTTTCGCCTCAAGCTTCTTTTTGTTAGTCTCCTTCTTAGTTTTTCTCAACTGTTTGCCATCGTTTGACTTTTGTTTTGTCGGAATGGCGGTGTTCTTCTCCTTGATCCTCGGAGTTATGCCTCCAATATTGTTTTCTTTTTGCTTCGACTCTACCGCCTGGGGTTTTTTATTTCTCTTTGGTTCTGGGGTTTCGCCATTTTTACCCTGCCTTTTCTTGGGTTCTTGTGCGTTTCTCAGCCAGGGAGAGGTTTGTGAGGAGTTGTGTTTCCTTATCACCTCTTTTGCTTTTTCGTCCTACAGTTGAATAGCAGAAAGCTCATATAGGGATCTAATGCTTTCAATTGCGTCTCTCATAGGTTGATGTATTGAACGCCTTTTCCCATCTTCTAACATTTCCACCAGTTGCCGTATCTGCTCACCTAGTTTGTGGAAGGCAGATAGCTGTGAATTTGGTTCAAATGCCGTCTCTCTTGTCACAGAAAGAACACTGTTTTCATTGCTTCTCCCTAAAGGTGCTGGTGCGGTGTCTGGTGACCTTAGCATCCTTGAGCTCCTTTGAAAGGGATTTTCCTCATTACCTTTCTCTTCCACCATTCACCTTGTGGCGGGTACCGCCGGATCTCGCCATTTGCTTCTTGCTGTATCCCTCGTTGCCACCTTGTGGGGTGGGGAGCACTTACTTGTAAGACGGTGCTTGCTCGTCTTGTCACAGAGAGTTCATAGGGGTTCCTTTGACCTTTTCAGCCAAGCCCTCCTTCTCCGCCCTCCGGAGACTCCGTTTAGACTTAGCTACTCCGGCTTTTCTGTGTTATATTGCGTATTAAACTTCGTAAAGTACATACGAGGTGAACTGAGTTGTTTAAAAAGTGACTTAAAAGGTCGTTACTTTCAGATATGTGCATTTTATTTACTGTCAGAGGATCAGACTTTGCTTTCATATTTAAGTCTTTTGAAATAGTTGTTGAAACAAGCTATTAATTAGTATTGAACAGATCCGATTTGTCCAGCTCTTTAGATATGTGTACATACATTCCTCCAAAGTGAATAAAAACAAAATTTATATATACTGCCAAGAAACGAGTGTTTTCTTTTTCCTTGGAGACATTATGAAAGTTCATAATCTCCCAACCCAAATCCAATATGAACGGCACCCATAGATACATGGATACATGTAGGTAAACGATCATCTAAAGCAATAGTATTAAACCAAAAAAACAATATGTAGTTTGTAGTAAAACAATTAAAGCAATGGTTTTCAAATACACATCGTAGGAAGCAGATTCTAAGTACATAAATGGAATTATGTACTTACGAGATAGAGTGTTATGTTTCTATTCTTTTTTTTTTTTTTTTTTTTTAAATTGGATACAGAAACATTATGAAAATATTTGTAAATATATTAAAATAAGAATAAAAAAGAATAAAACAATTATTTTAAGCAAAAAGTATTATAGTAATTATAAATATTAAAGGGAAAAAAAGTAAAAAAAAAAAAAACACAACTCAGCGAATAAAAATGTAGACATATTGTATTTATATATACATACATACGTTCTAAGCATATAAGCACCTTAGAAGACTTACATATATACATGTATATTAAATAAATATTTTTATTTAATTGTTCAATTGAAAAAAAGAAATAAGAAAAACATTTTAACAAAAAATATCTTTGAAAAACTTTACAAAAATTTTAAAGTACGTAAGTACATATATATTTTCTTAATAAAAGATAGCAAAATCATGAATTATTTTTCGATACACGGTAATTCTTGTAAAAAAAAATCAAAATTATTTTTCATTTATGTTTTTTAAATTTAAATTAAAAAAAAAGAAAAAAAAATTAAAAAAAAAATGTAAAAGCGATTTTTAATGTTATTAATAGTAGAATTTTACTCAGCTTGTAGATGTGAATTTGTTGTAAAAAGAAATTGGTAATATAGAATATATAATCTCTTAGAAGATCAGCATAGTTTGTAAGAAGTAAATTAATTACTTATTGTATTTTATTTATAATTAAGATCAGTAGGCCCATCTTATTCGTGTAAGATAAATATTTAGTTAACTTAATGCTTATTGTAGCTATAGTTGCTGTAAATATAAACAAAATGATCTGTGTTTTCTGGTAGTAATTTTCAGGAAATTTCCAAAACAGATTTTCTTGATTCTGTATAAATATATATAAAGCTTATTTTTATTTACATTTAAATTGTAAGACTTTACTATAATTTTATTTGTTGAAAAATTTCAAATCTATTACATCACAGACTTTACAAAATTGCTTGTTCCTCAAAATATATCACAATTAGATTTTGACATAATGTGGAAAGAACACGCTTCATCAAGGAAGTCTTAGTATCACTTACAGTGTTTCTGTAGTCCGTTCTGAGATTGTGATTGGATCATAGAATTTTTACATACCATCTATAACCTGCTACTTATTTACGATTATCATCAATTTTAAATACAAAGCAGTTCATTAGCATTTAATTGCATATTGAGCTTACGTAACCCTTTCTTTCTGTCTAAACACAGCATATAAACGAAGAACTGGTCCATTTTACTCCTTGTATATTCCTTTTACTGGAATTCCTTAGTCTTTCGTGAGTTAAGGCCTTGGTGTTCAAGTGCTGTGGTTCTGAGAAACTCTCTTCTGAGCCTTCTTAAGAAAGTTCATCAGCAATCTAATATCTGAAGATCCCGTTGTGAACTGGGACACAGTGATAAACAGTGAATTCAGCCTTTCAACTGCATACTGTCTCGCAATAGCTTGGAATTAGTAAGAGGGTTTAGCAAGGCCATAAGCTTAGGATTGCGTACATTTTTGCTTGGAATACAGACACAATTTTTTCTAACGAGAACTAAAACCTAAAGCTATCGTCGCCCAAACTGGCACTACCGCTTCATCCTAGTTCGCTTTTGAAGGCATCCATGAAAAACCAACTACCATACATTGCTATCCTGGCTCAGATTCTAATTGAAATCATTCAAATAAATAAAGAAATGTAAGTCAAACCAGTCAGCTTCATCTTTCCCGTACAGAGAGCCACCATAGCTTTGATATAATTGACTGAATGTCCGTTTTTAGTGCACCAATCGTTGAACAAGTCAAGAGCTCCCTCTCTGCTTTAGAGCATAAAGTCGCTAGCCATAATCTAAGAGAGAGTACAGCTAGATGTTAGAACTATATAAGAGGTAAGCAATATATCGACCAAAATTCACCATAACACTGGACACAGGACTTTGCCTTGCGGGCAATCATTGTTTATCTCTGCATCATATATTGACTACAGTCAGAATCTGCTGAATAGGATTCTATACGCCAGTATTGCTTTTATTGTGATTTGTCTATGCCGTGCTTAATTTGTTGAAGTTGCAAAGTCAAACCCTGAGCACTTTGAACCATATGACTATATCCCTTTGATCTTGATAAACAGAGGGCGGTTGTCTTATGGGAAGCTATACTATAGGAAGTCCGATGGAACGTTTATTAGACAAATAAGTTTGCTATATTGTCAAAAGTATTTCGAAGAACTGGACGTTGCAAAAACCACAATGTGGATGGGAAATTTTACTGCTTTAACTCTAGTCCCTAAAAGCCAAAAAGTGGGCATTGATACACAGTTTTTGTTTTAAAACTGTGATTAAGCAGTGACAATTTTTATAGACCTGGCTTGTAGAAAACTAGCTTAAGTGCAAGACATATACTTACTTCGCTATACATCGTTTGAACTTACGCAAAATAGAAAGGTCTAGGCAAAACGTGGTACATCCTCCATTTTTTCAGGGGTCTTAGGAAGTAAATAGTTCTTAATAGGATTAGGTTAGGTAAGAGTGGCTGTTGGAAAAACCAACCCACGTAGGCCTATTGGCCCATTACGATGCCACGTGGATCTGTTATCCTTCTAATCTTCGAGACAACTTGGACTTCTGACGAAGAGTTTTAGCCTGTTAACGTCTATACTGTTTAGTTCGCTTAATGCAGGCTGTAGGATTGTCTCCTCCTCCTCGTCCATGCAGTTTCTGTAGAAGTCATTTGTAGAAACGCTAACCCTTCTTGCATGCTTGCGTATAAGATAATGTGCAGTGATGACACCTATGATAGCGCTGAGATGTTTCCCATTTGAAAAGATCAAACTCTTACAGCGATTCAGATCTAGCTTTGACCAGATTTGTTTGGTCGCTAGATATGTTGACACAATAGTCCACCTAAGATTTGTTCTTTTATTAGCATTCAGCTAAAAGGTACCGGTGCTACCTTTTTCAAGTAGGATAGGCAGAGTGTTTCCAATTTTCTCGAGTTCGTCGGCTCTACAGTTCCCTGGAATGTCTCTATGGCCCAGCACCCAGCAAATGTGAATGTTGAACTGCTCTGTCATCTCCATAATAGGTGATCGGCAGTCAAGGGCGCTTTTAGAATTTTGTGAGACTGAGTCTCGGGCACATATCACGTGTTTCTTCTGCCAGGACAGAATTACTTTAAGCACCAAATTTTCGCCTGGAACACGCTACAGTGATTTGGAACGCGGAAGCTTATCTGCGAAAGTATCGCCATCAGTCCCGCTTTTAGTCTTGGATCCATCCGTATAGGAAACCATGCTTACATGAAAGTCTTTGTCAAAACAATGTAATCGGTGTTCTCTGGAAGGATTCCTATTGTGTATATTAGCGTGGCTAAATAATTTATTTGTCCCCTGTGTAGTCGCCTTAAGGAGAATAGCTGCATTTGCAGCTACTTGCGTGGTGAAAATATCGAGGTGTGTCAAGTGAAACAGGATATCCAGAGCCGCGGAAGGACTAATGTGAATATTAGGTTTCGCGTTTAGATTCTTGTGAAAAATAGGACCCAGATATTTCGTTGTATCGAAAAAGACTCAACTGGTACCATGGTTGGAATTTTCTATTTCCTTGGGGAGAGGACAAGATCAATTTTATGGGGGTTTACTCACTATCCACAGCGATCCGCCCAATAATGGTTGAAACTGTTAAGAATTAGCTGTAGGATTTGTTTAATGGTATTAAGATGCTTATCTGAGGTGCCTATAGCAACGTCACCGTCATCACCCTCTATGTTCAGGAATGCGACCATTGTGTACTCTTTATAATGTACACATCGTTCGATGTGGCTAGTCAATGTGTGTAGAAACTTTTCCACCGACTTTACTTTACAGTAGGCATGTCGAGACGTAGACAAAAGTCGTGGATCAAATTTAGATCGTATAGGGATATCAATCAGTCGTTCTAGAGTTTTCAGAACGAAGGGTGTAGACTTATAGGCTTGAGGTCCTTTGGGACACTATGAGAACATTTTCTGGCTTTGGGAATGAAAACTACAATGAAAACTACGATTGTGGATTATTACTACGCAGCTCCTCATGACATTCTCTAGCGTTGGCAGAATAATATCTGAGGACCTTTGTAGCTCGGAAGATACGAGTATTATATATACAGTCTGGCCCAGCCGACTTGTTTGAGGCTATGCATCGCCTAGAGCAACCTAGGCCTAGTAGTCCTGCTAAGGTTGTTACTGGCCGTGAATTCCTGTAAATACCTGTAAAGTAGGTGTGCATTAGAGAATTCTGTTATATTTCGCAGAATGACTTTCAGAACTGTAGCTTTCTCCTTTTTTATTTATTTTGAGAGATTCCTTGTATGAGTCCAGTCAGTCACTTTTCTTGTACTTTTTGCTTGTTTGAAAAGTTTCCTGCAAACGTTTCTAAGCGGTTCCAGTGCTAATGTGCACCAGTGCACATTTGTCAAGTTCATTGACAATAACACGGAGGACTTAAGAGAGCAGTTCTTCATACTCTTTCATGATATTTTAGATCTTGATTGTTGTGGTAGTTTTAAGGCAGATACTACTCGTATTAAACACAAAAATTTTAAGTCCCACTAATCTCAAAATGACATCAATATTATTTCAGGTTAAAAACAAAATTTATTAAATTTGTAATTATAAAAAATTTCAGCGAAATTAATTCCTCAATATCCAGTATCCAAAATAAACTAACAATAAACATTTTGTACAAAGAAAATACGAGTATTCTCGATAAATATTATAAATGCAAACATAATTAGAATAGATCAAATTAAGACTAAGAATTTGTAAATTTCTTTCTAAAATTGAATCAGTCAGAAGGAGCCCGTAGAATATATGAATCTCAATGATAAAACATTATGTAAATTTTTGTACTAAAAAACCAAAGAAAAAAGTAAAAGATGCAACAAAAATCACTGGAAGCATAAAAATACTCATGAATGTATTGTAAAATAGCAAAACTAAAAAAAAAATATGAATATCATAGAAAAAAAATTTACATAAAATGAATAAAATAAGAATGCAATGTAAATTTTGTACTAAAGTAAATCAAAAAGTAAATAATTTAAAGTTAAATAGTTCCGTTATTAAATTTTAAACTAACTATCAGTAAAAGCCATTCAAAATCCACCATTGTACATTTTGTAAAATCATTACAATTCAATACGGCATCACACTTCTTAGGTTAAGGTACGCTGAGTATGTATTCTCTTACTGAGCGTCGAAATTAGATTAGAAAATATTATATATATATAAAAAAAACTGTGTTGAAAAAAAATGCTAATAAGCACTTGTTAAATAGAAAGACAAAAAGAAATTGTAATATAAATTTTAGACATAGAAATACTGAATTGACATTTAATTAAGTACTCGTAGTCTAAGTAACCTTTAAAAACAAAGTAACTAAACTCACTGTACGATCTAAGATCTTATTTTATTTTCAAGGACACTGCCAGTTTTGATGTCACCTCAGATTTTTATATATCCTTTCTGTGTTTTCGTTTTCGTTTGCATTTCTCATATCTCATAAATTTTTCGTACAATGTATACATATTTTACTTAAATTTCAATCCCAAACTTTTTAATTATTTTGTTAGTTTAACAAATTCTATCGAAAACTATATATATACCATATATAGCTGTATATATGGAAAATCGGGCAGTTATTATACTTTCTGCAACAATTCCTTTATTATACATTCAGTAGATAAATACTATATAATACACATTAATATACAACGCAATCTTTAAACTGAAAACCAGGAATTAAAAATTATAAAAAGGTAAAATCACAATTTATTCAAAAACAGAAAAAACCAAAACAACGGAAGCAAAACCACAGTAGAAGCAATTTTTCGAAAGTGTCAGCACGCTTTGAAACTAAACTAGTATATAATTGCTTTTAATTAATAAATAAAATGAAAAAAAAAATAAAATAAAAATAAAAATGCAAATGCAAAAATTGTAAAAAAAATTCAACTATTCCAACCATTAAATATAAAAATATAAACAAATTATATTAATTCATTTATAAGTACTACAAGCAAACTAAGGTAGGATAAACAAATTCACTAAAGGCAAATGAAACAAAAACATACATACACCACAAACAAATAAAAATTAAATAAAATTATAAGAAGTGTTCTTCAAAATTAAATACAAAACAAAACAAAATTGAGCATATGTATGTTTAGAAGAAAAGAAGAAAGAAACACTCCAAGTACAGAATACTCTCCCCTCTATACACATTATATAAAAAAATATGGAAAAATAAGGAATAGATATATACATTATATATACATATACAAAATACAAATATATTGTTTTTTCGGTGTAACTTTTTCGAATTAAAATAAATATATAAACATAAATTATATATATACATACTAAATATAAATATACATACAAAATTAACGAAAAATAAAAAAAAACGAGAAACTGAAAAATCAACGAGTCTTGTCTTCTCATTTACACAACTCTTTTCTCAATTTGGAAAAATGGAAAGGAGTTATTTTGAAATACACACAGAGTGTTTCCTTTTTTCTTCTTTTTAACATTAACAACAATGAATTCGAATCAAAAATCTTTAATCGATCATGAAGAATCGTCATGGTTTGAACACGACTTCAGGCATGTGAAGAGTATAGGGGAAAATCGGCTTCAGTTCACTTTTTACGGAAAATGGGCTTGGGGTGCCACCTAGTAGCAGTTTATGAGTACTTTAAGATACCGAATCGACAAAATGGTAATAGTGGCTTCAGTCCGTTGAAATACACTAAGAAGATTCACTACACTGAGGAGAAACTGCTTCAGTCCGATTGTTTTGAAGTAGAATGGCGTCCGCCTATATTAGTCACAGCGTTCACCACCATTACATCACGCAACATTATTACTGATAACAGTAGTTTTCTTACCAAAAGTGAGTGCTCACAGTCTAGTGAAGAAGAGTCTTGCCCGTCGAGCAGAGAGACGAAAAAAAGGAAAATCACAGGTAGGTTAGAGAGGTTATGAAAGTGATGCGAGCTACGACCCGTAAAGGAGTCTCTCGTTAAAGATGCGAAATACCCAAGCGACGGTCAAGGAAAACATGGTGTACGATCTTATGAACATACTATTTTTTAAAAGATTCAAGGAAATGTACATAGAACAGAATCCCGATCATGAAATGGCTTATGAATCATTCCGCTGCATATTTGAAAATACTCGTAATTTCAACATATCCACGGAAAGACACCTGCAGCACCTGTGATACTTTTTACGGTGAACTGTCATTGTTGACATCCCTGCTTAGAGAGCCAAGTTTGACAAATCTGTCAAACATTGCTAGTCGATTGTCACAAAAATAAAATCCACCTGGTTTCCGAGCGTGAACAGTTGTGGCAGTTGTGAGGTTAAACCCTTAATATTGAAAGCGGTCAAATAAAACTTAAAATAATTAAATTCTATTATTAATGAACTAAAAGTATGCATTTATAAACATGTATTGCTCCTAAGTTTAATTAATTATGTATTTAACAGGAATTTTGTAACGTACGAGTATGTAGGACTAATAAATGCCTATTGAATTCTTTGCAATTCCTGCATGTGTCTCAACGTACATCGTTACAAAAGCTGAGGCTCGAAATTTTTTGGGACTCGTGCGTCGGACAAAATAAGAATTTCACGGTTATACGATTTGTACATTACATGGTTGTGGAAGAAAAACGATTAGATTCGGTGAAAGTGATATTTCCGATCCGGGGGCATTCCTATTTCGAATGCAATCGGAACATGAGTTTGATTAATCAAAAGACAAAAGAATTTAAAAACTGTAGAATAAAAGCTCTTCAATTCCAAGTAATTGACTGGGGGGAATGATTTTGATTTTCAAAATTGGACTTCCTTTTATTTCTAAAATTTAAAAATGAACAACCTGATAGCGTTTTTCACAAGATTGCATTTTGGGGAATTTATCAACTGTTTCCATTAAAGAAACCTAAGAAACAAAAGCGCTCCGTTTGATTAAAAAAGTTGTACACCAAACAATTACCTATCAAAAAGACCAAATTTGAAGATCTGAAAGCGCTGTCAACATTCCTTGAAAAACTAGAGCCCAAACAATTTTACAAAACGTTGATCTACATCAACCATTCTGAAGAACGTAGTGATGATGAATACCTGGATGATCCACCGATTGATGCCTGATTTCCGGGGAAAAATGACTTGACCAGTGCTTGTTTTATTTGAAAAAAAGTTCAAATGATAATGTAATTTTTTTTAAATCTTATTTTCACTTTTCTAGGAGTAGGAACAATTTAAATTTGATTTTTCTCAAAACTGATTGGAATGGACTAAAGCCATCCTTCCCCTGCACCCTTCATATGGTTTTCTCGGTTTTTTTTTCACGCAACTCATTTTCTCGGTCCAAAAACATACGAGTAGTTGTTTTTTCTATTTAAAGGAAATCCCCGGGGCTATGGAAGTAGTGAATCTTGAGTAGCTATTCCGAGCAAAACAGTGGCGAATTAAAGTAAACGAACCATTTATTAAATGCTTTCTGTAGACCTATCAAAAGAGTATTTTTTTATTTTGGGACACATCAGAGTACATATTAAAATATTTCAGCGATTCATTTCAAGTTAAACAGTGGAGAAAAAAGTAAACGGACCAACAATTTAAATAAAAAAAACTCCGATTTCTTGAAAACTTCCGTTGACATTCAGAGTATTGTGTTTTGAGATCTTTTGCGGAGCTAATGTGCCTTTTTTTAAACTCAACCTAAAGTCTAAAAAGTGCGCCGGTAATAGTGTTTCAAAAAATATTAAATTAAATAGTTTTGAAAAATTTGTAAAAAAAAACTGCGTTAATTTTTTTTTCACAATGCATAATACATTTCACAAATGAACAGGTTTATCATACCAAACGGAAAAGAAATGATTTTTTGAAACCCTTCGCCTAGGTTTTACAATCAATCCGAAAAAAAAAAAATTAAAAAAAAAATTATTTTTAGGTGACCTTAAAAATTACTCAACTTTGACTGGCTCTACCAGCAAAATTTTTGATCTAAAAGAGATCCAGTGAAATTAAAAATTTTGCATTATAGACCCACCCAAAAATTGAATTATGCAAATACTTTTGCCAAAATGAGTCACTGTGCGTCGTCAAACTAACAGTGAAAAAGCCGGCAAATGTCTGATTCTAAAAATTGTTAATTTCCACTGGGAATCTCGATGCCCAAGGAACGGTCCAACTCAAATAATGTCATCGCCAATGAAGGGGACCTACTCCCGTTCATTTCAAAGGAAGAACTCCACGAGATCTTCGACACAATAAGAAGTAAAAAATCAGTGGGAATCGATGGAATACCGAACATTGTGCTTCGACATCTCCCTCTAAAAGCGGTAGACATTTACACCACCCTGTTTAACAATGCATTGAATAATGTACATTATCCAGAGCATTGGAAAACTGCGGTGGTTTATCCCATCCCTAAGAGAGGTAAAGATACATCCAATCCGGCGAATCTCCGGTCGATAAGTCTCCTTCCAAATATCAGTAAGGTGTTCGAAAATGTAATCAATAGAGTCCTGACTAAGTGCGTTGAGGACAAAAATATAGTTCCGGACAATCAATTCGGTTTCAAGGCGGGGCATGATGTCATACATGCCGCGTCTAAGCTGGTGTCAGATATCCAATGGAATAAAAGCAAAAACCAGTGTACTGGGGCCTGTCTGGTTGACTTAGAAAAGGCCTTCGACACCGTATGGTTAGAGGGGCTTTTCTACAGGCTGGCCAGACTGGACATCAGTAAACCACTTTTGTATATTCTTCATAATATGCTCAGCAGCAGACAGTTCATCGTGAAAAATGGCGATGCGACTTCTGTTGGGACATTTCACATTAAAAACGGTCTGCAACAAGGTGCGGTTAATTCGCCGATTTTATTCAACATTTACACAAGCGATTTGATAGGTTCACTTCCCCATAGCATAGCGTATGCAGATGACTTGACAGCGTATAGAACAGGTCCAAAAGTTGAGGTCATTAACATGCTTTTGCAACGCGACTTCGAGCAAATTAGGCGATTTTGCTATGACTGGTAGTTGATTTTCAAGTCTGAAACCATTCTATTTAGAACGCCGTTGTCTGGTGCCTCTAGGGACATCAGAAAGAATTGGCGAAAATTCTCGATCATTGGACAACACGGCCAGCCACTTGCTTGTCGAAATGTAGTCAGATACCTTGGGATCTGGCTAGACCAATATCTATATTTTAACAAGAATGTAGATGCTGCTCTGGCCAGGGCCAAAGGTGCTTTTGTCCTTACAAGGAGGCTGTTTTATAGCAGCCAACTCGATGCGAGGGTGAAAGTTATCTGCTACATGGCCCTCATCCGGCCCATGCTGGTATATGGGTGTCCCGTGTGGTTCAACGTGAGAGCGAGCTTAATGGAAAAGATTCGGGTATTTGAGAGGGTTTGTCTTCACCTTTACAGAACACCAGAATCGGAGTACATAAAATTCTATCCCAATGAGGTTCTATACAACAGGGCGAATCTAATAAGAGTGGACAACTTCGCTATTAAGTTGACTCGAGGGCATATTGCGAGAGCAATGACCTCGTCCAATAACCTGATATCTGGGGCCTACTACCCCAACTACTTATATCATGAGAGTGTGCGCTTGAAAGGCTTCGTGCCCCCTAAAGCGTTCGTCTATTTAAACATGAAAGGGCTGATCCAGGATAGGTTTGCGGTGCCAATTTTCCACGTAGCTCGTGCAGTAGGTGAGGGGCGACTCAACTACAACAGAGACGTCGCACACGGCAGTACTGAACGTCTCAGGTTTAGCAGGGCTGTTTCAAAACGCGATAAAAAAGATGTTGTCTGCAGCACCAAAATATTTGGTGGTTGAATGAAGAAGACCTGATTTCTTCGTCGTTTCCTTCAAGTCCAGGTTAGCCTAGTCAGAAGTCAAAGTGGGCCATATTTCCCTTACTATGTTTAGAAAATGGCCGGCTTACATAGGTTAGGGTAGTTTTAAGGTATGAAGGTTGGCAACCTTGGGTTAGCTAGCTGTTAGGTTAGCAACTTGAAGTTTGCTAACAATTAGGTTAGATTAGATTGTATATTTAGACTAAGTAGTTTAAGGTTTAATATAAGTTAGCAAAAATAGTTAGTTTAAGTAGTTTAAGTATTTATACCTCTAGTATAAGTTTTATGTAAATACAAAAAAATGCTCAGTTACTAAGTTTTTTCTTAATCAATTAATTTTTTCTTAGTTTAACTATAATAGATGTTAACCAACAGTAATTAAGATTGAAAATTGTAAATTAGACGTCGAAAGACATAAAATAAAAATATATTATAGTTTAGCTTAGAGCGCCCGTTTTTTGGACCAGTAAGTTAGAATAAGTTAATTAAGTTATAATAAGCTAGCATTTAAGCATTTTTTCTGTTAGCATGTAAGTTCAGTAAATTTAAGATGAAAAAAATAAAATGCATTAAAAACGAAAACGAAAAACGAACGGAACGGTCCAACTTTACAAAAAGGATTATCTGTATCAGCTGAAATATTCTTGTATGAGAGAAAGGCGATCCGAAACGTAGTAGTCGTATCTGTCACAGATTCAAAGGGGATCATTTCGCCAATGTGATGGATTGGCTATCTCTGTCTCCAGATGGCAATCTCATTGAAAATATCTGGCGTCCTATGAAGCAGATGATAAAAAGAAAAGATATAATGCAAATAAATAAAAGAATTTGAATTTTGTTTCTCTAAGTCAGATGGCTACTGTCAAGAACACTGTTATTTTCAGAAAATTACTTCAGACAAATGGCTTCCGCGGCTAGTGACGAGGAAGCGCATTTTTTTAGCCTAATTTTGAGCTACTCTTTCGAACTTCTGGGACTTTGTATCACCAAGGTGAATTATTAGCATACGCCAGAGGCTTTACATATCAGCCAATAAGTCACGTCAAATCACACGACCTTTATTGGTTTATTATGTATAATGCTATCCTTGGATTGAGTTCTCAATAAGTCGATGGCAGTATGGAACCAAATATAGTCAGGACTAGTCAGGAGCCCCATGCGCCAGATCATGGTCTCTTAATTGAGGAGCTGAAAACCAATTTTCAAAAAAAATTTCAATAATTGGCAAGAAATTTTTCGGGGTATGTCTGTTTTAGTGTCGTCAGCGTAAATGGATTGGAATCATTTTTTAATAATCCTCTCAAGATCGTTTATTGTTAAAATGAAAAGAAGCGGACCTAGATGGCTGTCAGTGAGACAACGGGTTGGTCGAAGTGTCGAAAATATCGGGGTCGTTCAGGAGTCCGTAGCAAACGATCCAAATCAGTCAATTCCACGGCGTTCTCAAGAATTGGGCATCGCTCAGACCACATTATGGCGTATTTTGCGTAAGGATCTTGGTTTACACCCATACAAGATCAAGCTGACTCAAGAACTGAAGCCGATGGACCATTTGAAGCGACGTACGTTCTCCGATTGGGTTCTAGAGAAGATGCGCCAAGATGATGAATTTCATAGCAAAATCATCTTCAGCGACGAAGCTCATTTTTGGCTCAATGGGTTCGTCAATAAGCAAAATATGCGTTATTGGTCGGGTGAAAATCCCCATGTGCTTCATGAATCACCACTTCATCCACAAAAAATAACTGTTTGGTGCGGTTTGCATGCCGGCGGCGTTATTGGGCCATATTTTTTCGTCGACGATAACAATCGTCACGTTACTGTGAATGGTCAGCGTTATCGCGCCATGATCACCGATTATTTTTGGCCCGAATTGGAAGATATAGACTTGAAGGACATGTGGTTTCAACAGGATGATGCCACAAGCCACACAGCACACGCTACAATCGATTTATTGAAGAGTTAGTATGGTGAGCGTGTTATCTCAAGAAATGGCCAGTCGATTGGCCGCCTCGTTCGTGCGATTTAACGCCGCTTGACTATTTTCTGTGGGGCTACGTTAAGTCATTGGTTTATGCCAACACGCCAACGACGTTGGAAGAGCTCAGAGTCAACATTGAACGCGAAATAGCGGCCGTTTCGGCCGAAATGTGTGGCCAGTCGTTGAAAATTGGGTCCAACGAATCGACCGCTGCAAACGTGCCCGCGGTGGCCATATGAACGAAGTCGAGTTCCATTCATAAATGTTTTGATTGTACTTCAAGACGATAATAAAGTTTTTGAAATATCTCAAATGGTTTGCGTTTTATTTAAAAAAAAAGTTGTCAAGTCCTTATTGGAAAACCCTATATATCCATCACGAAGCTCATTGATTTTTTCAAATATAACGTCAAGCATGGACTCGTACTGTTTTGAGAATAGATGATTGTATGTTACAGATTGGCGATGGAGATTGCTTGTGGATGACTGGAGATCAATATCTATGTCTTCGCGGAGAGAGTTGATAGAACTACACGCTTTCTTGTTGGAATCAATCATTGCGGAACTGATAGATATAATTTCACTTAACGCTTTATCGAGGTGGGGTTAGATGTTCCTTTATTTCTCGATCGTGCAAATTAAACGAGCAATTTTTTTCTCGATATTCTGACCAGAGCCTTCCACACATCTTACATTATGTTCGAAGATTAATAGTTTGTCCGTTATCAGTCTGATGAGTGAGTTATGTTTGGATTCATTGGAGTCACTGATGCACTTGATTGCAAGGAGCACATGAGAGAGGGAGATATTAATACACTTATCACAATCACAGAAGAACAGCAGATATTCCGAAAACTCTTTAACGAAGGCCGTATTTCTTTTTTTATGCCAATACAAATAGCATGGAATGTTTTTCCGCAGATCCCTTTACAGGCAACAAAGTCAGCATTGTTGTCGTTAATGGAGCAGTTAGTTAATCCACAAGAAGACATGGCGAAAAGCGAGGAAACTAAGAACAACGCAAAAATAATTGCAGAGAAAGTAAATATAAAAATGTACTAAACGCACTGTCACGAAATTACCAGACTAGTAGGTCAACAATTAAAAGGGCGCGTCAACGATAAACATTTTTGGATGAAAAATTAGGTTATTAGATTAATTAAGATGGAAGAAGTAAAATAAGAATTCGAAATTATGGGGCAAAGTAAGAATGCGACTGAACACCATGGCGGTTTGAACTGAGATAGTCGAAAGTATCAAGGTGTTGCGTGCAACATACCATTAAAAAACATGCACAAACCGGAAGTCTTGAGGATCTTAACACGAGGATCCGCTAATATTCACAATGAGCAAAGAAAGTAGACGAGAAACAGTATCCGAAATATGTGCCAAAATAAATCAAACACTGAATAAATCGATATCTTTGACAACGGTCTAAGGACAATTAATACATGCTGAACTATTTAGGCGAGTTACTGTTCGAAAACTCCTGCTGCGACCAGAAGACAAGCAGAAAAGTTTAAAATGGGCCAAAAAGCATAAAGACTGAACAGAAGAAGACAAACATAAAACAGAGTTTTATGGAGCTATGAATCCAAGTTCGAGGTATTTGACACAAAACGGAGAGTTTTCGCTCGATGCAGTGCTGAACAAAAGATGTTACCAGACGGTGCGGTTATAGTCTGGGGATGTTTCCCTTCAAGTGGAGTGGGAGATCTAGCTTGAGTGATTGGCAAGATGAACAAAGAAGCATTCGAAACAAAATCTGGACTAAGGTTAATTGGCGAAGGATTCATATTTTTGCAGGACAACGACCCTAAAGGCATAGCAAGACTTTGCCAAGACCACCTGAAACAGAGGGTAAATGTGGCTTTTCCGACAAGAAATCAGTTTAACTCTGCACGGATCCAGATTAGTATCAAAAATGACCTTACAGAAAATCTAATGATGCAGTTTTGTCCACCTAAAGCATACTATTCGTAAATTAGAGATCGATAAAAATGAAAAAATAAATAATAATTTATTTGCAAAAAAAAAAAAAATTTACCGTCTGACAGTCTGCTGCACCTAAACAGCGCTCACACATGATGTACTACTCATGGTGTATCGGACAAACAAAATTGCTGCATTTGTTGCAATTGGCCGAACGTTTGTTAGCGGTGAGCAAATACGGACAAATGTTGCATTGACCGCGTTAACGATTGTCATCAGCAGCATTGGTCATTTACTGCACCGAACGAACAAGCGTGCCACCTGCTGTTGAATCCGAAAGTAGATGTGGTCGAACCGCCAGTAGGGCGCTGCAGAAAACTGGCGTGTACAAGTCTTCTAAATTTTGAGCCCATCGATCCAAAACATCACGTATCGAAGCCAGTTTATCTCGTGCATGGCTTTTAACACGGCCAGTTTTATCATTAAATCTTCAAACATTGTGACTTTGAACTTGGATCGGCCTGTATTGTCATACCAAAGCTCTTCGACAAGTTCGCTATACGAACGGAACACTCCAGCGTACAGCAGAAGCCCGAAGTAACCGCGAGGTGTTAATATACGAGTATCTATCGATTCCCATAGACTCTTGTGCCGACGAACTACTTCCAAATTCGACATTTGAAGAACCGTTTCCTGTGTTAGGTCGATAAATAAATCGAAAGCACTAATTGGATCTAGGCACTCTTAAAAAAAAATGGACGTCAAACAAACAAACAAATCGACAGCTGTAATTGCAGAGTACCGCATACCAGCAGGTACATCAATGATATTTGCTGAATTCAAATGGTATTGGATTTTGCCATCTTTCGATATACACATTACTAGGTGGGGTGAAAAGTAACCTCCTTGACCGCCAGAATGCTCTGCTACTGCAAAAAAGGTTATGGTGCCTTGAAGTCCGTTCATATTTAGGCAGACATGTCAAATTTCAGTCCGATACTGTCTTTAGTTTTGCTTTGACAGGTGATTGTTGTTGACTTGTTTGGCATCATGTTAGGTATGGACAAAAACGATTTTCGTTCTCTCATGAAACATTATTTTTTGAGAGGCAAAACGGCGAATGAAATAAAAGAAAAGTTGGATAAATATTATGGGGCTAATGCTCTGTCAGATTACACAGTCAAATATTGGTTTCGAGAGTTTCGTGGCGGCCGCAACTCCTTTACCGATCAAGTCCGCAGCGGCAGGCCCTCCGATGCGGTTACAGAGGACAATGTCAAAAAAATACATGAAATGGTGTTGGCTGACCGGAAAGTGAAGGTACGCGAGCTAACAGATACCACAAAGATTAGTACTGAGCAGAAATGCCATATTTTGGACAATATTCTGCATATGAAAAGGTTATCCTGCCGCTGGGTGCAGCGCATGCTCACTCCTGACCAAAAACACGAACGCGAGAGCACTTCGAAAAAGTGTTTGGACTTGCTGATGCGGAATCGGGCGGACTTTTGGCATCGATTTATAACTGTTGATGAAACTTGGATCAACTATTACACACCAGAGAACAGAATGAGTGCCCGGCAATGGACTAAAGCCGGTACGAGTGCTCCGAAGCGGCCGAGGGAGGCACGATGGGTCGGAAAGGTTATGGCGTCGGTTTTCTGGGCATACTCTTCGTGGACTACCACGAAAAAGGAAAAACCATCAACAGCGAGTATTACTGTGCATTATTGGAGCGATTGAAGGCCGAAATCGCTGCAAAACGGCCTCACATGAAGCGAAAAAAAAGTTTGTTTTTGTAAGACAATGCGCCGACGCACAAGAGCATCGCAACCACGGCTAAAATCAATGATCTACGGCTCCAATTGCTGTCGCATCTACCGTATTCGCTCGATTTCTCTCCCTCGGACTATTATCTCTTCTCAAACCTCAAAAGATAGCTCATCAATAAAAAATTCAGCTCACGCGAGTAAATCATCGACGCCACGGAGGAGTATTTTGCAGACCTGGAGTAAGTGTATCAAGCTAAAAGGGGACTATATTGAATAAAATAAAAAACCATTTAAACAATTTTTTTTTCATTTCCAAGGAGGTTACCCCACCTAGTACAATTGGATCAACAGCAGCAGCCTCGAAAATTGTTTCGTCCAATTCGTCTGCACTTTCTCCACTGCTACTCGAACAGAATTCACTTTCGACGTCAGCGATTTCCGGTGCTGTTCATACAAATACAAATTTTCATCCATATTCAGTGTCAATACACCCACTTCTTCTCTAATTTCGGCCGACGCACACTGGGCCAGAATAGCACAATTGGTGGCAATAAATCATCCAACATAGCTATGAACCTGAAAATTTCAGCAAATGTTGTTACGACTAGGCTATCAATATTTTTAGGATCAAAAATTACCACGCCCACCAAAACTCTCACAAGCATTAATATACCTACCATTTTCATTAGCATAAATAATTTCTTAAAATTGATGACGCCACAATACGCCCATAAGCACCTATAAAGAAGGTTGTTCGAACGTCCTCTGTAATAAATAAGTAAATCTAATTTGTTTTCCCATAAAACAGAACAGCTAAAAATTGTAATTATGAAAATTGTTAAACAAATTTACAGAGTCATCCATTTTGTGGTTCCGAATGTAAATTTAAATAAAACAGATTTGTAACTGTTTTGATCTTGACATTATATATGGAATATAACATCATTTTAATGTTCTTGCAGGACTTGATTCTGACAGGGTAATTTTCGATGGCTTTTCGACACAAATCGGCCATAACCTAACGAAAATTTGTTTCCAAAGCGTCAAGAGTTTGCGGATTTTATTGCATAAACATAGTCTTTGGCATAGCCCCACAAAAAGAAATCTAACGGCAACAAATCACACGACCTTTGTGGCCAGTTCACATTACCAAAGCGCGAAATAACTCGTAATGGAAATTGTTCTTGCAATAAAGCCAAACGGGTCGTGTTGTGTGAGACGTGGCTCCGTCTTGTTGAAACCACATATCTTCCACATCCATATCTTCGATTTGAGGCCAGTAAAATTCGGTTCACATTTGGTTATCGCGATGAGAATTGACGGTGACGCTTACACCTTCCTCAGTCCAAATTGTACACCATACAGTGCCTTTTTGTGGATGCAATGGTCTTTCGACAGTTACATGTGGATTTTCACTGCCCCATATGCGACAATTTTATTTGCTAATTTATCTACCGAGTAAAAAATACTGTGCTTGCCGTGAAATCGATAGATTTGGATCTTCTTCAACACTTTAACTAACGGCAGCCATATTTTCTGTAAAATGTGCATTCCGATGATGGATATGCCTTAAGACATCTGTAACAGAGTCAGTCTCTTCGACTTTTTTTTTACAGCTTTGCCTATAGTACCCTCAGACGGACGATTATAATCTGCTCATAATGCGCGAAATATATCTACTACAGAATCACTATTTTTGTAGTCTTAAGTTTTCACAATTTTAACACGTTTAGGACTGTTAAACGATCCATATGGTAAAATGCAAACCTTAAACTTAACATATACAGTCTCGGATGACAGTTCGATTTGATGTATGTGATTGAAACAAGGATGTCAAATCTTGACTACGAGTTGGATGACCTTATATATACTCGTAATACTATGGAAATATGTAATAGAGTTCTAGACAATTGATAGCGCATATATTGTTAAACTCTATATCAGCCATCGCAGCAATGCATGGCGACATGACGCCGTTCAAAGTTTCAAAGTTGACGGATAACGATGGAGAAACATAGCGACTGTTCGAAAGATTTTTCAATCTGTATATTGTTGCGCGAAAAAATCAGCACAAAAAAAAGAAGCAATATCACTAGACAAGAAAGAAAGTTTTGAAGAAAAAACTAAAACAATTTAAATAGAAAAAGTTTAAACCTCGCGGGAACCAGAAAATTGTTGGCAGTTTTATTTATTAATTAAATTTAATTTATTGTTGATTGCTTCCTTTTTGTAACACTGGTGTCCGGTGAGGGGTGTTTCTGTTATCAGTAGATAGCAAAACACAATCATCAATATGGACATACCTCAAGCGAAGGTAACTGATACTGCGCTTTCTGCAGCTGCCTTCGATTTACCAGAATCTTCGTCGAAGAGAGCAGTGCAACCGTTGGATGATACAGGTTCATGGACGGACTACCAACGGCAATTCGAAATCACTGAAAGTTACGCTAAGTGGACAACAGAAGAGAAGGCAATAGTGTTGGTGATGCAGCAATGCGGGGAAGCATTGTCTATGTTAAATATAGCCCGAAAAAACGGTCGCACAATTTGTCATAAATCATGATCGAAAAATCATTCTCACAAAATAGTCAAATAAAAACGATTTTGTAGGCATCAAGCATCATAGTTATGCGATGAAAGGGCTGATGAAAGTTTGCTTGCCCTCGAGAATGTTATCCTGTTTGCTCTCAACGTTTTTATTTTCCTAAGAGTTATGGAAACACGTTTCTAGTCATCAGCTCCGATTGCAGTCTCTCGCCTTCAAGAATGTTCTTGCAGAATTTTTGGAAGTCGAGCGTCAGCAAAACAACTATTTTTAACGGTTTGATATATTCAATATCAATTCCAATTTTTTCATGTCAACAGGTCTCTAATTAGAAAATAATTGAGATAATCTTTCCAGTGCATGCTTACAAAAATTTAAGAGTGCAATATTGCACCTAGCCTTTTCAAGTTTATTCATTAATATGTATATAGTTAGCCTTAAAAAAATCGAGCAGAATTTTGGCACTATTCATTTTTCCCCGATTTAGTTTCACACACCTGGAACTATCTAAAATTTGCCACTGTGATATTTTATTTTTAATGAACAACTTCTTAGTGGTCCCTTACATCTATTCAACAACATCGTAGTACGTAATTAGGTGCAAAATTCTCTATGCCACATCCCAGCCCTTAGTGTCAGCTTCAGATGACAGATTATTTACTTTTTAAACTTCCAGTACTCATACAAACACAAAATCCAAATCTTTCTATCTTTCTAGATTATAATCTATTTCCTTGGTTCTCATTATATGGTAAAAATAACGAAAAAACACTCATCACTACACATGAAACAAAATAAAAATAAAACATAATATTACAATTCGTATACAACAATAGACTAACATAATTGCTCCCCACAATTGCCCCAACTCGACCAATCATCATAATCAGACACATCCCCATTGCATTGACATTTGTTGGGAAATATTCCATAGCCACTGTAACGAAAATTCCAGCGGTAGTATTGACGCTAATCAAAACTGTTGTACACAAAATTGTTAAGAACAAATTATTTGTCCATTGCAAGGCCAGAGCGCAAAGTGCTGATGTAATTATCCAACAAACTGAAATTTTTTGAATTTAACTTAACTTCATCCAATATCGAATTACAAGAAACTTACACAACATTTTCTTTTTACCAGTGAATCCAATTACGGACGAAATAACAAAATATGTCACTGTAAACACTGCTCCAATTAATATCAGAACTATAAACAATAATGAATCAATTTGTACATCATCAGATTCTTCTTTCAATATGCTAATAGGTACGGATGTATTTTGAGGCGTTTCCATTACTTCGCAAGTGGTACGGCCGCTACCTTTTAAAGCCAGTAGGCTTTTCAATATTGTTGGAAACCTATCCAAAAAAAGCGTATAGAAAATATTAGTCTAAGTCGATATAATAAAAGTCAAATGTCATTCATATTTTGACATATGCATCTACCGTAACTTACCACATAAATGTCCCTTGTCCAATTGCACAAGAGATAAATACAATGAAACAAATATTTGTCGTATTTAAAAACCGCTCTTTATTAAATAGTGGAGTTGTCTGCGTCCAGACTAGTTTGACAGCATCCCTTAGCCCTGTGATGTTGTTAAGTTTACCACCAGATGCATCAAGGGAAATTCTTTGAACTGGATACTCACTTTCCGATTTGTGAGTATTTTTTGAAAACATCATTCTTAAAGTTTTCAATGTTTTATCATGATTACCCTGCATCAGGACATATTTCGGTGATTCTGGCATAATATAAAGTCCAATAACAGGTATTATCCTTACGGAAGCATTAATTAAAAGTAACAATCGCCAAGATTCAAATTTCATTCCGAATAAATTGGCATCTATTTTCAGGGGCAAAATTGCAAATCCTAACGCTGAAATTAATAAACGATTTGACAGTTATGTACCATATACTTGACAGTTATAGAAATGTCAAAAACGATCTTTTAACAGTGAAGATGTTCACTTTTCTTTTAGAGTTCCCTTTTCTACTTACTTGGTATAAGCATAATTGCAAGTAGTACAAACATTGACAACATTGTTACGTATCTTGTTCTGGTGTATTTGCTGTGAAATTCTCCTACATAAGTAAAAATGCATGCGTGACAAGTAGATATGATTAATCCAGTCAAGAATTGAAAAACAATGAACATCCATATATTGACAGAAAATGCAGATATTATGCTTGTTAAGAAACTAAGTGCAAGGGCAGTGCGTAGCATCTTTGCACGACCCCATGTGTCTGTTAGGAATCCAACAGCGTGTGAGCTAAGTACTACACCTAATGATCCTGATGAGGCTAGAAAGCCCTTTTCAGCTGCAGTTGATGGTATTCCGCGATTTATAAACGGCATTATTATACTAACACCCATGATTTCTATATTAGCTGCCATAAGGCAGATCCCACTAATTACTTGGAGGAAATAATGAAATGCACCAGTTTCGGTTAATGCGACAGCTTCTTCAAAGGTGTAGAATTTACTTTCATCCACCGTTTGTTGGGTTTCGACATTTTCTTTTGGTGCAGATGTACATTTTTCTGAAAGAACAGTTTAAAAAAAAAATAAGTGAAAAGTCGTCCGAATAGCATTATTTTACCAACATTTAAGTAACTTCAATTTTACTGTGTCATTGACATGTTCAAAATAAACGGTTCTCTTTTGTCACATAATTGTGCCTGTTTACATTGGCGACGGGATGAAAGTCCTGTGTTTACATTGTCATGGGATTGAAAGACTTTTTGACAAGTGGAACACTTGAATCGGAGCATTTTTAATTTTTGAATTTGAGTAGTTGGCCTGAAACATACCTTTTTTCCTATTCTTCACACTTCCTTTCTAATCAACGAACAAAACTAAAATGAAAAAATACGTCAGAAATGGAACGATATGGAAAAAAACGATGTGTTGCACCCGAGAATCTACTTTGTCCGCTTTCATACGTCGCAAGTTTCGAAAGATTCAAATGAGTGCAAAAGAGAGGGATAATGAAACAAAAAATACCCAATTAACCAAATTCCCACTGCATGTGGGTAGCAATTTCATTGCAAGTTTTTGACATTTCTTTTTCTCCTTCTTCTTTCTTTTTCGCATTTGCTTCATTACTTCTTTCGCTGTGTTACGAGCACAACATTTCAGTATGGCGGATGAACTGAAATGGACTAAAGAATTAACAAGGGGGCTCATTTTCAATTATGAAAGCTCAGTCTTTCCAAAGATGAAATGAAAGAGAACTGTCAAATAACATGCAAACTCAAAGAAGGGGAAAGTCTTCATGTAGAGTTGCGCGCATCACTGAATGACAATTCAAAAGAAAATAACCAGAACATGCGCATTACACACTTGCGGCGTATGAAAGCGGACTTTAGAAATGGATTCTCGGTGGAAGTAACAATTCTTCTTCCCACTTCAAAGACAAGCGTTCCCTCTCTTTCGGACAATCCTGCCCACGCCAATGTGAACAGGCACATTGAAACATTAGGTCTGTTCGCCTACGCTCCCAAAACTATGAATTTTTTTCGAAAATCTACGAAATCCTGTTCGAGTACGCAAAAGTTTCGTAGTTTTTCGTAAAAGAGAGAGTAAGAAATTTCCCCATGCTACGAATTTCTACGCAAGAAATTTCCTTGCACTGCTTTATGAAATCTGTCAAAGCTGTCAAATCCGACAAATCGCTGTCTGCAAATTTATTTATTTTATATTTGTTAATTTGTGAATTTTTTGAAGAAATGGATAAAAGCGAAGATAAATTGGAAGTTGAATACTCTCCGAATACATTTCGCAGACTGCAAACTGGTAAGTATTATACGACAGCATTGAATAGCAGCAATTAATTGAACACCTATTTCGCAGATGAGGATTACAGAAACGAGGTCACGAGGTAGGTACTGGAGTCACAACCATCTGATGACATGGATTTTATTCCGAACATTTTGGTGTCTCTACCGAGGAACATCCACCAACACATCAGTTTGGAGATGATGTGGCGTATGGTATATATAACTTGTATGTACATAATCAATTATAATTTTCCACAAAAGATATTCCAGATTATATACGATTTGAAAAGAAAAACGTGTAGCTCACTCAACTGTCTGATTCGTAGTCCTTTATTTTATTCAAAAAAAATAAAAAAACTGACAATTGTTAAAAATTATTATGGAAGCCTGAACGCAGTCATTCAGGCTTCGAAGGAACATGGTCGTTCAGTCAACCCAAGCGCTAGTTTCACGATCATTTAATAAAGAATACAGTTTACATTCGGCCAATCTGACTTAGATCGACCTCGATCTAGTGTCTCCCTTATTGTCCACATCATGCCCCTCCGAAAAACCACCTCGGGCCCGGACCCAAGGCTTTAGCCTTGCAGCCTCAAGTGTGCAGCTATATGGCATTTGTGTCATTTGACAGTTATCGATGTCCCGGATAATGTAACGGTCATTTGGAAGCACTCGATGAACAACGTAAGGTCCGCGATACTTCGGAATCAATTTCTTGTTCTGGCCGATTGAATTGTCCACATTACGGATTACTACATATCCGCCTTCTTCGTATTTCCGAGGTAAAACACTACGTTTAGCATATTGCGATTCATTTCTTTCTTGGGACTTTTGAATTGCGAGCACCGCCTTGTTCCTTATACCGCTCAAATCGCGAGGTTGGTCCGCAACCCTTTGTTCGTCTAAGTATTCAGTTAACTCGTCGGTCTCAGGGACACGTTGCCTAACACCGAATAGGAGCATACTAGGTGATTGTCGCGTCGAGTTATGTATGGAATTGTTAACAGCGTATTCAACCTTTGATAATAACCGTGACCAGTCAGCTTGACTAACAGGTTCGGTTAATTTGCTTAGCATCCGGCCAAGGACACGATTGACTCGCTCAACTTGACCATTCGCTTGCGGGGAAGCTACAGCGGTTTTAATATGCGAAATATTATTTCTAGCTAGGTATTCAGCGAAATTGCCAGATGTAAAGGCGGTACCACTGTTATAGATAAGTCGCCGAGGGCGACTATAGTACGAAAAGTACTTGTCTAATGCCGCACAAACTTCTTTAGTACTGGTTGTGTTTACCGGGTACATTTTCACATACTTGGTGAATGCATCGATAACTACTAATATATGCTTATTCTTATTAAGAGTATTTGGAAGTGGTCCGAAATGATCAAGGTGAATGGTATCAAATGGAATGGGTTCTTTTGGAATGCTGTGCAATTTTCGTTCATTTATATGGCGCGGAGGATTATGAATGATACATCGGATACAGTTTTCAATATAACTTTGAATCTTGCGACGCATAGATGGGCACCAGTAATGAAGACGAAGCTGTTCGTAGCATTTATCGGTGGCTAAATGTCCCATCTTTTCGTGGATGAATTGTATAACCGGAGTTTCCATCTCGTTCGGGACATATAAGGCGAGATGGCCTTGTTCCATACGGCGATAAACTAAGCCGTTGGACATTTCGAACGGTTCCACTTGCTTTTCCTGTAATTTGTCACGAATACTTGTCAATACGGGATCTCTGGATTGAGTGGCATGTAGGTAAAAATCTATATCGTCATCCTGAACAAAAAGGACGGAATGACCGTTATAGTCTTCCTTGGTCAGTTCATCAAGCGGTGAACGACTTAACGCATCGAAATGACACATACCTTTTCGGTGGCTAATTGTATAGTTATAATTTTCTAGGTCAAGCGCCCAACGAGCGATGCTATATATTATAGCGAGCGTTTCTAACTCAAAACTATGGTATTTCGATTCGGCAGGAGTAGTACGGCGAGAGTAATATGAAACAGGATGCCACTTACCGTCGTCTTGTTTCTGCAAAAGAACTGCTCCAAACCCGTGTGAACTAGCATCAGTGTGCAATTCTGTCTCTCTATTTGAATTATATATAGCTAACACTGGGGCAGAAACAATAGGCTGGTAAAAGCTTTTTGACAATTCTCGTCAAATTCAAAAGGAGTATTTTTCCTTAATAGATTTAGTAATGGCATAGCTATTCGGGAAAACGACGGAACAAATCTTCGAAAATAAGAAAATAATCCCAAACAGGATTGGAGTTCACTAGGTTTTGAAGGCATCGGATACTGGCGGATTGTCTTAATATGGAAATCACTTGGTCTTATTCATCGATTATCGGCTATGTATCCCAAATAGTTAATCGAATTTTGCATAAATTTACATTTGCTTAATTTAATTTCTAGATTATACTCAGCAAGACGACTAAGCAATTTGCGCAGTATTTCAATATGCTGGTCTGCCGTAGCGGTGGCAACTAGAATGTCATCGATGTATATAACGATTTCACGAGATCGAATCATATCATTGAATACTGAGGAAACGAAGCGTTGAAAAACGGATGGCGTGTTTCTGAGGCCGAAGGGCATTCGTAAATATTCAAATTGACCAAATGGGATGACGAACGATGTGTATTGAATGGAATGCTCATCCATAGGGATTTGGTGAAAACCACTCTTCAAGTCAAGCAGACTACAACAAGTTTTACCTTCGAGGTATTCTATGCAATCGTTGATCAAGGGTAAAGGGAAATTATTTCGTACTGTAATTTTATTTACGAGTAAGTCGCGGAAGTCTACGCACATTCTCATCTCACCATTCTTTTTACGAACCAATACAACGGGAGAAGCGTATGGTGAGCTACTCGGTCGGATAGTATTTTGCGCTAACAAGTCCTCAACAATTTTCGAAACTTCCTCCTTTTCGCGGTGTGATAATCTACGAGGAGTATGATAAAATGGCACGTTAGATGTTAAACGAATTTTCATAGTATGCCTAACGGGAGTCTCAACGGATTGTCTTGGGGAAAGATATTCATTTAGTAGTCGGTTACATTCGTTATGATATTTGTTACCAAAAGTGTAACCAATATCGGCAACCTCGGATTTAAATAACTGGCGGTCTACGTTCAGAGCGTACGGTAGTTCATCGAGTTCCTCAAACGACGTTATTACTTGCTTAAAATCATTATGATTAACCGGCCGCAAACCGAATGATAAGTCGACATCAGGGCGTATCAGTGGACAATCAAACAATCCAAACGCACGGTAACACGATTTAAGATTAAATTTTATTGGCTCAGAGGAATTGCATATAGTTAAAATAAGACTGTTATTAAAATTAATGTTTTGAAATTGACACTAATTCTTTATTCGCTGTTTTGTAGTTGAAAATCTCAACACAATATCCCCAACTTCTTCAATAGGTCACGACCAATCAAGATTGGGACTGGTAATATATTATCTGGAACGATAAACAAATCGATTGAACAAGACTGCGATTGAAATCGAATGCAAGAAGTGACTTTACCATAATAATATAACTTCGCGTTTCCTAATCCTTTAAGATGTGTATACTCTAACAGCTTATTTTGCAATTCCTCAGGCACGATGGATCTACGGATGAAACTCACCGGACTACCAGTGTAGTCCCAGCAGTTGAAACAGCTGCCTGGTTGTCGGCGGGGTTTCAAACATTCGATTTGTTGGTGGCCGATTACGCGGCAATTTGAGCATCTGTTCGGGTCTCTCGGTTGGCGGTTTACAAAATTCGGTCGGCGATAAACATCATTCGGCTGGCTCGTTTTCTCTTTACTCACGGTATTTGTATTAGGTGGTGTTGCAGGGTTTGACGAATTATTAAATGATATGCGGCTATGAGTACTAGCTCGGTTGATTAGGGCTTGAGTGCGGCGTCGCTCGTAGTACATAAGCGACTCCTTTAAATCCTTTATATTGCGTGCCGCATAAAGGATAGATCCACTGGGTCCTACGTCACCAAGCCCGTCTAGGATGAATTGAACTAGTTCCATTTCGGTGATGTCGGCATAACTGGCTATTCCTTGCATTTCGATGATGTATTGGTGAATAGATTCCTTTCGATTGATGGGTCGGTTGCCAAGTTCTGCCTACACATCTTGCGGGAACGGTTTTGTTTAAATTCCATAATGAGTTGGTCTTTAAGGGACTTCCAATCTCGAGCTTGTATGGTGATGAGAAATTTGCGTGCAGTTCCTTCCATCATCCGACGAGCAAATTTATCTCGTTCGTCTACTCGACCAGACTCCAGGATTTCTTCGAAATCATCAACCCACTTCTGCACTCCATAGTTATCGTCACCATTAAATTTCTGTAGGGAATACTCGATGTCGCTAAATTCCAGGCGTCGTCTATGGTTTCGGCTTTCCGGATCTGTGTCATCGACTTTTAATGCCCGAAGTTCGGCCGGAGTTTTGCAATTTCTCTCATTCTTCTTAATCGGCTTATTTCAGCGTCCAAATTTTCGATGTTATCAACTGGTAATGGTAAGGGAATATCATCGGTAGATGCTTTCGGTAATGCTGGTGGCGGTGAATGTTCTCGGTTGTTGTGTGGCGGTTGTGGCTGGTCGGTAGGTATGGCTGCTGGTTGGGGCTCTGGTATCGGCGATAAGTCCCAATTAGATTGAAAGTATTCCGTATGAATTGTGCGTAACGCAGCGACTGAGGCTGTTTGGGGAAAATCTATCCCAGCATCCTGCAATGCCTCAGCTATTTCGGCCCGGTTCATTCGGTTCGCCATCTTGTATGAAGGTCACGGGTGTAATTTTGTTCTCCTTTTTTTTTATATAGATTACTGAATTATAAGATATATTTTTTCTTTACTAAAGTTAACTTGGAGGTGAATCGACCCACACCTGAATTATAATTTTCCACAAAAGATGTTCCGGATTTTATACGATTTGAAAACAAAAACGTGTAGCTCACTCAACTGTCTGATTCGTAATCCTTTATTTTATTCAAAAAAAAAAAAAAAAAACAAACAACTGTCAAAAATTATTATGGAGGCCTGAACGCAGTCGTTCAGGCTTCGAAGGAACATGGTCGTTCAGTCAACCCAAGCGCTAGTTTCACGATCATTTAATAAAGAATACAGTTTACACAATATTTTTTTTTATTTACAGTGATGTGGATAAAGTATTGGGAGAAAAGAGAGGCCTTCATCCAGAGTTCGTTCTAGACAGCGATAGTGTTGAAGGCACATCAAGGGAAGTGTTGATGCAGAATGCTTCCCAGGAAAGTATTCCATCAACTTCAGGTTTGTAATATATGACGATCATGTTTTCCTCTTTCTTAATATTTACATTTCTTACAAAATTTCAGAAGAAGGTAACACAGTATCAAAAAGAATGAAAGCTTTCAGAGTCCGGAAAAGACAGGATTCTAAAAAGGATCGATGCGATAGGAAGGGAGAAAGCAGAGTACCACAGCAACATCTTAAAGCGCCTTGATAATAGGGAAGCAATTGAACAGCAAAAAGTTGATCTGCTGAAAACAATTGTCGATAAATTGAACAAATAACAATAAATTTTAATTATTCGTACTAAGTATGTACAGCGTTTATATTTTTATTTTGCTTATTGATAACTTTATAAAAGGTGCATTTAGTTGTATGGATTCAGTTGCAACTCCTGGCAGATTGCATTTCGTACTGAATTTCCCCTTGCAGTTTCTCCATACTGCACATTTTCAGAGCTAGTTTCAGGAATAGGCTCCGGTGAGAATTCTAGGTCGTCTTCATCTGCGATATTATGGAGTACGCAACGATATGCCAACGAAGTGGCATATCTTGTCTATACCTCTTAGAGTGCAATAATACAATTGACGGAATCGTTGCTTCAGGATGCCAAAAGAGTGCTCTATGGCCACCCGAGAGCAGCTCAATTTCACATTGAAATTCTTTTGGGCTCTAGTCAAATGTGCATTATCTCTATATGGCGTCACTAGATGGTTGGTACATTGATACACCGAATCGCCCAACAGGTAGTAGTCTGGAACCAATAATAAGTCGCATATCAGTATCATTACATAAAGAAATTAAAATAAGTAGTACCTCCACAAGCGGTATTTAGCTTTTCATGAATTGGAGAGTTCCGGAACACGCACCTATCATGCGAAGATCCAGGGAATCCAACAAATGTGTTGATGAACTTTTTGTTCTCGTTGCAAATAGCTTGCAAACAAAGGGTTACACTTCCCTTTCGGTTTATGTAGTCAACCGCTCCTCATTTGGCCACTTTATTATATTTGGGCTTAGGCTGCTGATGAACATAGTAGTTCTCTCTATTATTTGTGAGACGGTAGAGGGCGAAAGTTCGAACCGATCGGAGAGATCTCTAAAACTACACGCTTCATGTCCAGCAAACCACAAAAAAAAGCAATGTGTTTGCTAACACTGCATCTTTTATCCGCGCGCAGATTTTCATGAATTTCCGACGAGCCGAACTTTTCGGTGAGGCTTTCAAAAAGCGATTTCTTTATTCTTTATTCTAAAATGTGTCCTGAATTATTTTTCAGAGTATGTTGGAATTATTTCTTCCATGAAACCTCTCACGCAGTTTCTCTTTTCCGTGTTAGCAAGAAGTGCCAACAAAATATCTTCTTCTTTGTCGGAATCCTGCGTTAAAGCAGTAAAAATATCATCATCATTATCAATGGCACAGTCCAACAAAACTTTCAAATCGTCTGTATTAAATTTCTCCATTTTTTACACTTTCAAAATAACTCTTTAAAAATAAATCACAAATTTCTTTCGCGTAGGTACACGTGTATGTAAGGTTTGACGTTTGAGATTTGACGTTTAAAAAGTGGCAACATTTCGTAGATTCCGCGTTCGTATACATTTTCGTAATTTTACCACTCTCTGAGAGAATTTTACCCCCACTCCTTGAAATTCCACAATCTACGAATTTTAGTGCAGAAAGTACGCAAATTTGTACAAATTTGGACAAAATCCTGTTTCCCCGAGAAAAAAAAAATAAGTGAACGCATTTGAGAGAGTAATTCATTTCCCCACCCCTCCAACTCTTTTCCTTTGGGCAGGAATTGTAAATGTCAATTAAATTTGAAAAGAACTGTCAAATTCGTAAAAGTTTAAATTTGTGTGAATTGCGACAATTTTATGCAAATTAACTTAAAAGATGAAAGAAGAGAAAAAAGAGCTTCACATTGAAATGAATTGTTCGCCTAATACAATAGAACTCATAAAATGCATATTACATCAATAAAATAGTAATAATAACCAATCTAAAAGTCTTGCTCCTGGTTTGCAATTTCTTTTTTGTTTCGTTTTTACTTGTTACGAGTACTTTTGACGTTAGAAACACCATTTACCTACAAAAACGCGTTCCCGCGAGAGAGAATCTCATTTACAAATTGTTACAATAACGACCATTCAGTCTTCAGTCTAATGTCATATTGACAGTTAAGTGGTTTTTTAATTCAGTCGTTCATAGACCTTAGTGGCGATAAGACGCATTTTCGTGTTCGGCTTCACAAGTGAAGAAAATAAATAAAGTATACGTTGTAACAAAAAAAGTATCAAGTGGCCGGTAGCCGAAGTGGCAAACACTCGGACGACATCAGACTTGGTGTGGCGATTCGGAGGCCTGGGTTCGATTTCCAACGGGAGACATTGTTTTTTTTTTGTTTTTTTTTTATTTTATTTTTTTTATTTTTTTTATTGAAATAATAAGTGAAGTGTAAAAAACAAAAAAAAAGATCAAATTCACGTGATGGATTGTGGAGAGCGGTCCGCTATGCCAATAGCGGGATCGGCTGAGATAGCAGGTGAGGTTTCGAGTGGTTCGAACCAAACACCAAAGCCAAAGAGGAAGAGGATGCTAAAGTCAACCTCTAACTTGGCAGAACGTCCTACCCTACAAACGACCACTGTAAAGCTTGGTGGAGTGAGGGCAGGAAACAACTTCGCTGCATTGGCAGCAAGCGAATCTGACGACGAAGAGGAAGAATTAAAGTCGATAAGTAGCAGCATAAAAATGCTACAGCAAAGGATACAGGCCATTAAAGAACAGCAAATGGTCAGAAGGAAGAGGGATGAGCATGAGCAATCCCAACAACAGCAGTCGCAGCTTTCTCAAAAGCAGCCCAAACAAAAACAAAAGACAAATACAATACCACAAGTGCACCAACAACGCCAACAAATGCAAAATAAACACCAGCAACAACAACAAGAGCAGCAGCCACAAAAACAGCAGCAGCAGCGACAACAACAACAACAACAACAACAACAACAACAACAACAACAACAACAACAACACCAACAACAGCAGCAGCAGCAGCAGCAGCAGACGAAGAAGAAGGAGAAGGTGCCTCCTATCAACACCTATAAATTGGAGGTGAATGCAACCAAGGACATATGTAAGTTGGTAATTGGTAGTAATTTTAATATCAAGAGATTGGGGAACGATCGCCATGTCATCCACTGTAATACAGTGGAGGGCTACGCGAAAGTGAAAGAGCTCCTAAAGGAAACGACGACGGAGCACTATTCATTTACACCGAAGTGTGAAAAGCGGCAATCAATACTGCTGAAGGGATTGGAACCGTCTTCTGATCCTGAGGAGATCCTTGCACTGCTCAAAGAGAAGGAGTGCGAAGGACTCAAGTTTGTGGGGGTAAAGCCGTTTACCACAGCTAGAGCCAGGCGGGAGAAACGGAGTCTGCCGTTCTTCCTGGTGCAGCTCAGTCCCGAAAGCCGTCTGGATAGTCTAAGGAGTATCAATGTCCTAGACTACCAGGTGGTTCACTGGGAAAAACTAAAAAGGAGCGAAGGCGTTATACAATGCGTTCGCTGCCAGAGGTTCGGGCACGCCGCGTCGAACTGCCAAATGCAGCCACATGCTAGCCATCTTGCTCGCAATCCAAGGGCAGATGGCTCAGCTGCAAAAGCAGGTTCAAGAACAGGCCAAGCGGGTGGACCAGATCTACGCGTTGCTGCCGGGCCTAATGCAACTCATGCCGTAATGGGTACGCACATGGTGGAGCAAACTTTGAAGGTCCTTGCGGTGAATGTTAATTCACTGATTAGGATCGAACGAAGAGCCGCGATGTTTAAATTGCTACAAGACCAAACTCCTGATGTTCTTTTCGCTAGCGAAACCAAGCTAACCGATAAGCACAAACTGGAGTACAATAATTATATTGTTAGAAGAAGAAATCGACCCAGATCCAAACGTGGAGGCGGTGTCGCGATCTTCATTAAAGAAGGTATAAAATTTCACAGAGTGTACAAGAGAGTGTTGCGCAGGTTCCGGATGTTGGAGGCAGTCGTCGTTTACATCCCGCTCCGCAGTGGAAAGCGGCTGTACTTGGCCTCTGTTTATGCACCTGAGGCTTCACAATCCACCCTATTCATTACAGAGCTCGACACGCTTTTTCGACTTCTGAGGCTGGAATCGGGGGAGAATTATTTTATAATCGGCGGGGATTTCAACGCTAGACATAGAGATTGGGGAAATAATTTGCCAAATACTAGAGGGAACCTACTACTCGATTGGTGGGGTCAGCATGATGTCATGTACAGACTCGGTCTTAAAGCGACGGATAACCCGTCGTTTCCCAGAGGCGGGTCTTATTTGGATCTCCTGCTGTACGACGAACGTATACGACTGACAGGTACGAATTTACAAACGCTAAACTGTCTGCGCACATTCGTGTATGACAGCGACCATTGCGGTTTTAGCACCGAAATTACGGTTCCCAACGAAATCGCGGAATTGGAGGAGTTTGTCCAAAGATATACTTACAACTACAGTAAGACTCGATGGACACGCTTCTCTGCAACCTTGACAAGAGCGCTCTCCTCGAACACGCTCCACCCACCGTCCAATAGGAATTTGTCAAACGAGGAGATCGACCATTACCTAAAACAAATGGACGAGACAATTAAACAAACTATGGACACTACAATACCGCGGTATCGACGTACGACTAACGAAGACCTGTTCCGCAATCCTACTATTGACGCACTGCACCGACAGAAAAGTAGACTTCTGACAAGACTCAAAAACTTGTACAGACAGTTAGTTAACTGACAGACAAGACCCGGAGATTAGGACACTGAAGTCGTCGATTAAAAATATTCAAACGCTAATAAAAGAGAATTACAGAATTTCTGTAAGTTTGTATTGGAACAACAAGGTTCGGGCTGTAAACACCAGCAACCCGAATATGTTCCCGCAAATAAATAAACTATTTCGGAGAAAAAATCAAAACGACCTTCAGTGTCTTAAAATAGCCCGGACAACAGACAACGAACGGTTACTGACAATAGCAGGCATTGATCCAAATGAGGCCGCTGATGACGACTTTTTTGTGATCGAAGATCCACAGGATAAGGTTGAGGCCATAGGGGCGACTTTCCAGGAAGTATACAAGGCCATTGATAACATTGGCCCTAATTACGACCTGGACAGTCGCGTCTTGGTGCACGACTTCTGCATTCGAAATGAAATAGGGAACTGGCGATCCGAGGGCTCTGGTTTCACCCGGTTTAGCGACGAAAATATGGCAAATAATGTCATTGCCAGAGAGGGTGACCTACCCCCGTTCATTTCGAAGGAAGAACTCCATGAGATCTTCGACACAATCAGGGCTAAGAAATCGGTCGGGACCGATGGTGTTCCGAACATCGTGCTTCGACATCTTCCTCTAGAAGCGGTGGACATTTACACCACCCTGTTTAATAATGCAATGAATAATGCACATTATCCAGCGCATTGGAAAACGGCGGTGGTTCAACCTATCCCCAAAAAGGGGAAGGATATATCCAATCCGGCGAATCTCCTGTCGATAAGTCTCCTTCCGAATATCAGTAAGGTTTTTGAAAAGGTAATCAATAGAGCTCTGTCTAGGTGGGTTGAAGACAAACATATAGTTCCGGATAATCAATTCGGTTTTAAGGCGGGACATGATATCTCACATGCCGCGTCTAAACTGGTGTCCGATATCCAATGGAACAAAGGCAAGAAACAGTGCACTGGTGCCTGCCTTGTTGACTTGGAGAAGGCCTTCGACACCGTATGGTTAGAGGGTCTTTTCTATAAGCTGACTAGGCTGGGGATCAGTAAACCACTCTTGTACATTCTCTATAATATGCTAACCAACAGGCAGTTCATCGTGAAAAATGGCGATGTGACTTCTGTTGGAATATTTCAAATTAAAAATGGTCTTCAGCAAGGTGCGGTCAATTCGCCGATCCTATTTAACATTTATACAAGCGACTTGATAGGTTCACTTTCCCATACTATTGCGTACGCAGACGATGTGGTAGCGTACAGAACAGGTCCAAAAATCGAGGTCATTAATACTCTCTTGCAGCGTGACTTCGATAAGATAAGACGATTTTGCGATGACTGGAAGTTGAAAATCAACTTTCAGAAGTCGGAAACCATTCTCTTTAGGACGCCGTTGTCTGGAGCCTCTAGGGATACCAGAAAAAATTGGCGAAAGTTCTCAATCATTGGACAGCACGGACAGCCTCTTGCCTGTCGAAATGTAGTCAGATACCTTGGAATCTGGCTAGATCAGTTTCTGTATTTTGGCAAAAATGTAGATGCTGCTCTGGCCAGAGCTAAAGGTGCTTTTGCCCTTACAAAGAGACTGTTTTATAGCAGCCAACTCGATGCGAGGGTAAAGGTAATCTGCTACATGGCCCTTATTAGGCCCATGCTGGTATTTGGTTGTCCCGTGTGGTTCAACGTGAGAGCAAGCTTAATGGAAAAGATTCGGGTGTTTGAGAGGGCTTGTCTTAGGGCTTGTCTTCGCTTGTACAGAACACCAGAGTCGGAGTACAAGAAATTTTATCCTAATGAGGTCCTTTACAACAGGGCGAACCTAATACGAGTGGACAACTTCGTAATTAAGCTGACTCGAAGGCACATTGCAAGAGCAATGACCTCGACGAATAACCTGATATCTGGGGCTTACTACCCCAATTACCTTTACCACGAGAGTGTGCGCTCTGACGGCTTCGTTCCACCGGAAGCATTCCTCTACATGGATCAGATAGGGTTGATCCAGGATAGATCAGCGGTGCCGTTAATCTTCCATGTCGCTCGGACAGCTGGGGACAGGCGACTCAACTACAACAGAGACGTCGCACACGGCAGTGTGGATCGCCTCAGGTTCAGTAGGGCGGTGGGGAATCGCGATAAGAGGGATGTCGTTCGGCAGCACCAGCATTTCTGGTGGTTGAATGATGGAGAAGATGCTTCGTCGTCGTTTCCGTCAATTACGGACCAGCCTTACTAATGAGGGAGAGCTGACCAATCTGTTTTCTCTTGTAAATAGCGATGGCCAGCTTACATAGGTTTAGGTTAGCATCTAAGAAACATATACATATATCAGTATATACAAAGGTGTATACTGACATATGTATATGATTGTGTATACTGTCTATGTGTGTTTATGTGTGTTTTGTGTATTTAGGTTAAGTAGAGTAAGGTTTATTTTAAGTTAGATATTAAGTTTTTATAAAAAATAAAAAATTAGGTCCATATGCTAAGTTTTTTCTTAACGAATATTTTTTCTTAGCCTTAAGTATACAATATAAATAATTCTAAATAAAATGTAAGTAAAGTCGAAAGACATAGATATAAGTATTTAGAGTAGCTTAGAGTGCCTGTGTGGGGCCAGTAAGTTAGTATAAGACTGTTAAGTAATTGTAAGCTAGCATTTAAGCATTTTTTGTTAGTATGTAAGAGTTAATTAGTAAGAAAATAAAATGCATTGAAAACTGAAAACTGAAACTGTGGTTTTTTAATTGAAATTTTGTTGAGAGCTCCGGCATAGGTCCGGTTTTAGCGAACTAGACACGTTAGATGGATGTCCGCCCTAAGATTTAATTTTGAAGAGATAACAAATTACAAATTATAGTTAAAAAGAGATAAGGTTTCTTATTGCTTCATACGTATGTCGTCTATTACGAATACACGTTCTTATGGCGAGCAAAACACTAATAAACAAAAACTGATTGCGAATAATAGGTCTGTTCGCATACTATTCAAAACTACGAATAACTAATATAAGAAAATGTACGAAAAACAGTCCAAAATCCATTCGCGTACTCATATGGTTTTTCGCAGAAGAGAGCGAAATGAGAGAGCAATTCATTTCCCTTCTTTTGACCGTTTTAGTCCAAGGAATTTGTTCGGTCAAGTTTGTAAAAACTGTCTAACTGCTGTTTTTTCGTTTTATGGATCTGCGCATTGTATATGCTATAGTATAGACTTATGCTTGTAATACAGAGATTCTTCATTGGAGTAGATTTATCCACTACAATGATCTCGCTAAGTCATCAGTATTAGACAATCGGAACGTCATCAAACGTTCAAAGTATATAGCACTCTGGAGCGGAGACAGTTCTATCATCATACGAGTAATATAATACTTAAGATGAGCGGATTACAATAATGACAAGAACCTTAGCCTTCAGAGAAAAGCTAATGAAAAATTGGAATTTATAACTCTATGCAACTAATGTTGGATGTTAGAAATAGTCCTGATTTCTGCCTGTTTACTTACGTATATCTCGAAATGTACCTGCTTGCTTCCGTATATCCCAACGTACCCAAATTTTTTTTCCAGGCAATAGGCGTTAATCAACAGTTTTGTCTTGTGACACTCTGCTACGATATATGGCGCGATAACATGAATTACGGATTTTATTTTTTATTATTTACGAGTACACTCCATTTTTTGTTATTTTAATATTTCGAATTTTCTATCACCTAATGTATGCATAGAATTTTGTTGTATTGGTAAATATTGTAATACGGCAAAAGTAACACGCGATTGGAAAACCAAGCATGAACCAACATAATTCCAGAAAATAATTGGTTAAATGATGTTAACCAACGAAAATCGGCTGGTTAGCGATTTCTCTGGTGCAAATTTTGGTGACCAAACACAATAGATGGTTACTACCTGGAATAACTACTGGTTAAAGTTAACCAAGAGTGAACAAACTGGCCTGAACTATTGCAGTATATTGCGCCCATTTTGGCATCCTGATCAGTACCTTGATTGGAACCAGCTAACGTACGTACTTAAAATCGAGTTTTATTTCAACACCATTCAAATGTTAACGGGATCATGATTATACATTATGGAGAGTGACATTCAGGACAAGCCTACTTTGTTGACTCATCACCTTGCGGTATTTGCTTTGACGTTTTCCAGATTTGTTATAGCTTGTTTCACTGCCGGAATTTCTATATAAGTGTGAACTATACTCAAAATAGAGTCTCAGACTAGCCCCTTTTCGTGATTTTAAGAAATGATCTTAGGACGAAAATCCAGGCTCGCAAAATTTCTCTTTCTATCTTCTTATATTATAAATATTGTTACCTGCATTCAACGAAGCATCCTACATAAATATTAGACGGCCTCAATAATAATGACTCAATAATATAAAATTAACTGGGTGACTTTTAAGGACACACATTAAGGGAATTCGGACTTTAATTTAACACCAGAGACCAAAAGATAAACACCAAAGTCTTAAGATAAACTGTATTACCGGCAATATTGTTGTCATTGTTATTGGCAGAAATAATGCCTCATGGCCATGATCGAGACTGACCGGCGAAATCTTTGCCTTATAGGTCAATACACTTCCACTGCGATATGTCTAGCCACAGTAAGGTTGTGGGCTCCATTATTCAGTTGGAAGGTCTAGTTATCGAACTTTGAGGATTGAAAAAAAGGTTGAATGCTCTAGCTCTCCACTTGTTTGTGGCTTGCAAAAGAATGTGAAGCTAGCTCTATTATGTTTGCAACCATTTAAGGCAAATTGGTACTGGGGATGTCACCTGAAAATGGTTAACTCTAAATCAAGCGGCACTCTGGTGGGGAAGGATAGAATTTCACTTGGCGAAGGCGATGTTGTACGTACATACTGTTGTCAGTCAATTTCAATATAATCAATTTCGAATATAATTACTCTGTATTTATTCTCTGAATTGAGATTCGTTCACCAACTGTTCGAATTTAATATAAGTTCTTTGGTTAATGAAACAAATTTGTATATTTTTGCACCCGATAAGCAAGTTATTTAATATTTCAGCCATTTATTCATTTAAATACGAGTATTTTTATACTGATTCCACTTTGCGACTTATAATTGCACTTACCCAATAAATGTGACTCTTCAAACATATTTTTCAACGATAGGAACGATCGATAAAAATTTGAGCACTGCACAAATGAGGCTGGAAATAGGCAGGATACGTGTAAATCGCAGTTTGCCTCGTTTGATTTGAGCAGAACACCACGTTCAGCACGGTTTACACTGATATTACAGAAACTTGGGAGTGTTTCGATAAATTTTTCAAACTCTCATTTCACAATAATAATGATACAGTTACTCGAAAGTGCATGCGGAATATGAAATCTGATGAACGGCTATCAGAGGAGGAAAAGAAAATAATCTGAAATGATGGGACACTTACTATAGAGATTACTGCAGTAAATAAACACCAATTGTTTGGGTATGGCTTACGAGTATTTGCCGCAATTAGTCGCAGATTCGGATGCAGCCATAGAAATCGAAAATAGATTAATAAAGTTATGTTCGACTAGTAGACCATACACTTTGATATGGTGAATTGTTAAGCAAAAATCGAAACAATTTGTAGTGTCTTGGTGGCCTGTATATATCACCAAATACAGAGATAATCAATCCAATAATGCTCCTTTAGAAATCTCTTAGTTCTTCGGAATATGCTTGTATCTTGTATAATACATTGTGGAATCTTATTACCCATAGAAATATGCTCACACATTCTTGAGATCAATAAATTTAAAAGAAGTTCACGTAAATCGAATGGCTTGTCTTTTCAATAAACTCTTATATATGGTTGCTGTCCAGGATGTGAACATAATTACGCGCTTACAACAGATGTCACTGTCTGACCTTAACTAAAAAAAAAAAATCTATGATACCGTGATTCGTGCATTGCAGATGGAGTTATGGTTCAATTTATCTCTTTCAAAAATCACTAGTACATGATTATACATATTTGGTACAACATTACAACTCGAGTTTATGAAGATGGATCGGTATTTCAAAGTAGAGAAGAGTAATAGAATTAATGATAGTAGAATTACTGACAAGGTTAACAAGATTTCATCAAATTGAAGTGCTTATGTCGCAGTTTTCCTTAAAGTGTAAAGAAGAGCAACGCAGTATAAATTGTAGCAACCGTATCTGATGCTGGTCATATACTTGTAGAAGAGGAAGTAGCGTGCATTTGCGATAGCTGATTTGTCTATAAAAAAAAAATTGGCTAATGGGTGAACGTAACCGAAAATGATATGTAGCAATAAGGGATGATTATAGCTTACCAAATTAACGTATTAATCACCTCAGAAGGAAAACACACTTTCCGATAATGTTGCAGTGTTGGATTTAAACTTAAATTCAAAACTGTAAGCCACACTAATGATATCTATGTACAACATTTATCTGATCTGATCAATATTCATACGATCTGTCGGTTGTTTTTTTTTTGTGAATGACAGTTGTTGTGACAAGTATGTATTTTGCACTTTTACGTTCGCTGTAAAATGACGCCCAAAACCTAAGGTGTGATTTTTTAACAACTATCGAGAATTTTTAGCGCCGTACAGTAGGGCAGACAGCAGTCCAAAACTATAATACTAGGAATAACTACGAAAAACAACAATCGGTACACGGGTTTTTGACAGTAGCTTTGGACAGTTCACAGACAGACGGTTTGTATTATGGTGATTTGAAGTTGCGGCCATTTTTGAGAAAAGAACAAAAGACGACACAGCCTAAAATTTCTTTGCTGTGTTTTCTTCGTTTTGAAGAACTTAGATTAATAATAATAACATCAGTTACGCATATGTTATGTGCATACTTGCCACCTGGTCATAAATGATCTAAAATGGATAGCAAACTTTCCAGATTTTGACCCTTCCAATAACCTCTAACCACGTGACTCTGTCTTTGAATACGTGTAAATTGTCAACAGTATCAATTTTTCACATTTTAAGATCGACCTCATCCATATTACACAAACATAAATTTCTGTCATTGTGTCAAATTTAAACCCGCACTGAATCAATCACGTGCGGTTGACAAGCAGTGCACAGACTTAAACTAATGTGAGTGTTTTTTTTTTTACAGTGGATTTGTGAGTGAGGCCAAGAGTTCCAAAGTCATAAGTTTATCATCAATCATATGTTAGTTATGACCGGTCCCTTAAGCCATTAGTGGTGTTTCTGCAGACAGTTTTCATGTAAGATTGTAAGGAGCGAATTTTAGTTTGCGTGCAAGCCACAGAGTTCTGCTAGCGCCTAGCAGATTCTCCAAAGTTGGTTTGGGTCGTTTCATCAGAACCGTATATCCTAGCTCAAAGGAGATCCAATGATTGCAGTGTGACTTGAATCCCTTACTAGACCTTTGTTTCTTGCAAGTGCTCAAAAATAATAAATAAAATAATTATAAAACACAAATACTCCTCTCCTTCAACCTGTTGCTAACAATACAGCAATTCTAGTCTCCTGGCTGGTAGAAGAGCAACCGTAAGGCTGAGAGTTTGACGAGAGCTGTGTAAGAATCTTCGAAGTTTGCTGTTACCACGGAACTAAGGTGGTAAAAGAAATTTTCAAATCTACAATAAGGGTCATAGGATATTCTATAAACCAATGACGTCAAAAATGATATTTAAAAGGGGGAAGATAAGTTTTTTTTTTGATGCCATGCATGCTTGGAGGAAACAGGTTTATCAAGACATCCAGTGGAGTGTTAGGTGTGACAGAAAATGCAGCCACGGCTTTGTGTAATTTCACAAAACTTTAGACAGTGGGTTTAGTAGATATCGACTTGGCGTAATTCGATCAGAGAAGTTTTTATTCTAAATGGCTATTAAAAATTCCAATGCCGTTAGTATTAGTAAATAGATTTCAGTGAGCTTTTTCGTTCTCGTAAAGACAACCAAATCAGTTCTCAGTTCTGACAGAAATTACGACGACATAGTCAGCACAGACTTCTTCTGAAACCAGAAGACCGTCTCTATACGTATATCCTTGTAAAGACATATTTACCAGAATTCACCTTGACCGACTTCCTTCTTTTCATGGGTAGCTAGTTGCTTTTATCAACGAAAACAGTATTTTATTTATTTATTTATTTTAACCTGATGGAATGGCAGGTTGTGTTATATAAAGTACGCTCAGAACGTACTTTCTATTGTTAAGTGCATATGAAATCCCTTCCACAGGAATGCAGTCTTGAAGGATTTTATGGGCATGTTTAAGGAAGGAACTTTGCTTACAGATCCGACACTGTATGTATTTTGCATGAATACCTCTTCAAATGTATAGTTAGAGAGTTCCCGTTTAGGCAGTGTCAAGATGGTCGTGGAAATTCTCTTGAAACTAAGTAATATTGACCTCATACCTTGAAGCTGGATATGTGTTACTCAATCAAAATCTTTTATCTTAGTAATGCTAAAATTAGGCCTTACAATTGAGGCCGAATTTATAATTTTTCAGGTTTAATTGTGACACTATATCTTCACAGAAACGTCGTACATGTTAATTTTTTTAATCTACGAATGAGAGTCTTATATTTTTTTCCGAACAGAGAGGATACTATTCTCCCTTCGAATTTATGTAGCAGAAATTTTCTGTTTTCCTTTTGAATACACTGCAGTTTAAAGCCTCGCTATGGCTAGGGCATAGCCTACAAAGAGTTCGTACCACCGTGCCGAACAGTTAATGCATAATTCTACCTTGGTGTTTTGAAGCGTTTTGTGCATCGTAGCCATCGTATTCGGCCAGAATATGGCGCAGAAGGAAGTTGGAGTTTGTTGCACGATAATGCGCTATCTCATCGATTGACATTTGTGACCGATTTTTTGGCTAAAAATTCCATTTCAACTATCAACCACTGTCCGTATTCGTCTGATTTACGTTTGCCGATGAAGCGTTTTTGGACGTAGAAGTCATCCAAAAGGCTTGTACCGACATCCTGAAAGGCAAACGATCTAAAACACTCATTCGACATTCTTTTAGACCTTGTAAATCGCTACGAGTATATTGAGTCGGAAGGGGACTATTTTGAATACAATAAAATGGTTTGTCTTATTTTTAAAAATCCTGTTTACTTCGGAATGCGCCTTGTATTGTCAGAGTAGAATGCTTTCGGAGTTCCGTGGTCGCTTATGAACTTACGCACACACATTACACATGCATCTGTTTGTAAAAAATAACTCTTCACCGTGCGTTGAAGTCGTGGTATGAATATCCAAAATATGAAAATGTTGGTGATACATGTTGTGATAATGACTAATCAGCAAAGACGTTATATGATGATGCCCTCGCAGTATAAAAGAAAGACTCACTGTTGCCATTGTGTATTTGCTTGCATCCAAAAATGTTGGACGAATACACCTTCAACTAGTTCAGTAACATCATGTAATTTCTAAACCCTCTACCAGAAAGGGCCTACGCACGAGATACATCAAAGCCTACAACTACCATCACTAGAACATCTGGTTGATGATTGATCCGTCTGTCTACCATATTCTTTCCAATAGCTTTGACCTCTTCCGAACTAGGGTTGCGATTCAATGTGTTCGAATGAGATACGACTTTTTTGGCAGACCAACAAACTGAGCGGTTTCGTTTAACAACCTAGAGCCATGACAAACTACCGAACCTTACCAGGTTTATTCGGATTCCTCACGACAACACTCCCTTTGTGTCCAATTTTCTTGCAATGTGTGCATTGGATATCTCAACATCTTCGAAGTTCTAGTACAAAATTCCACTCTTTTTTTCTGATACTCCTAACTCTAACGGAAACAATCATGCAGTTTATCAAGAAGCTCTCTTTCACACGGTACATTGAATGAATGGAAATTTTCCCTGTTCGCACCTTGGAATTCTTCACTTATAAGGCCGCCTAGGCGTGTCTTTACAGTGATCGGTTCAGTAATCCTTCCCTCATACGTCCTAAGCGCAACAAGATACTCGTTTTGTGGACCAACTAAGAGCTATGGTTATGCCCCTCCCTACGATGAAAGTCGAAGCTGTCAATTGCTTAGAGGCACTGGCATCAAAAGATTGCTTCAGTAATTCAAACTTCTGAAATGTTCGACCTCTTCGCAGGACGTATCACTTCGAATCAATGAATCCATACTTCGACAGGCACCACCTTTTGATTACTTTCCAGGTCTTGATTTCCGTAAGAAAATGACTTCAGCTTCCCTTTGGTCACCCATGGTCTTCTCCCCAGGCTTATCGCTGAACGTTGGAAGATTAGGAGTGATTCCTAAAACTTATTAATTATCGATATAAAAGGTACGTTGACTGTTCTGCTAGAATTTGGTATTTAACCCAGCGCCTGGATGGCAACAAAGAACCTCATTTAAGCTGCAACTAGGCTAAAACTTTTCCAATAAAGTGATCATTGCTATAGGGCGATTACTGCCAAACAAAGGACGCAAAAGCGTATATAGTGTCCCTATTTGTCACCACAAGCGATGACGGATACCAACTACTAATCGAACATTACTTATTTTGTATGACAGTTTACAGACAACGACGGTCTTCGGTCTTAGCCTACATATCTCACCAGCTTGTTCGATCACTAGGTGATTGCTTCAGCTGCGTATGCCGAGTAAGTTGAGGTTCCACACCTTAGGTAAACTCTTCCTCAATTATGTTATTTCACTGAGGTGGATTCCAAGAACCTTCGGCTCCTCCATAGAATCTTTCATCAGCTGTGTATGACCAAGCCTCTGACCGGTATATGAGTAGCGGTTTCTTTGGTGTTTGAGATACTCGTTTAGTTTTCATTGACAGACAGACTCATTTTAGGCGCTTCATAGAGGTCACAGTCTCCATGTTTTGCCATGTTTGCCATTTGTGATGGTTCTTTCTGCAGTCCACTTTTTGTGGGCCAACTTTGATCTGGTAGGAAATAAGTTGAGAGGATAAGATTGAGAACGGAAACTTTCTATTGTGTGTAGGCACCGCGTTTCCGAACAGGTTGATTTTTAAGCGCTTTGATCAGCCCTAACCAAGTGTTTCTATCACTTGTGCCTTGTGACAGAGAATCTCTACTGACTTAGACAAGCAGAGGGTCTAGTATGCTCATGCATACTCAGCAGTTCCTCAGTTCTATCTGGTCTCAAAGGAACAGAAAATTTGTTACCAGAAAAAGAAGTATCTACTTCTTCTTCGCCCTGTTGTAGACAGTAAAATGGAAAGAGATTTTGGGTTTAGGATATTAATTGGTTTCGGTTGAAGTGACTTCTTACGGCCTTCGTTTATTCACCGTAGCGCTTAAGATAGTGTGGTTCTTAGTTTATGCCTCAAAATGAGCCTGCAGTCTTTTTCGCCTTATTTATGTGGTAACACTTTTGTTATCCATTTCAGTTGTCCTCTTCAATTTACTGAATCACAATTTCAGATGCCACCGCCTGTGAGTTTGAACGAAGAAAATTGGGTAATGATTGGTCAATATAATCAGCACTTTATCGATGAGGGTCTTCGAGACATTTTAAAGGTTTCTTAGCTCAATGAGCGCCAGTCATTATTTTAGTATGAAGAGAACTATTGTAGATAATACACAAATGTTAAAGAATAATTGTGATGTCCGGGTTACAGGTAAAACTTTACAAGATGGACAACAAAAAGTCGTCACGTCTCTATGGCATACTAGTTGGTTTTAAAACAATGCCATGCTACTTTTCCGAACCTTTGAAGTAAATTTTTTTTTAAACAAACCTTTCGTTTGTAATTTTTGTCATACTTAAATCAGAACATTACAAAGGTTTCGCTTACATAATACATACCTCATCATATGTTGGCCATAGGGCTCGACTTGAACACCCATCGTAGTATAATTTACATGCTGAGTTTCGCTGCAGACAGTGGATCAAAATGTGTGCTTATTTATGTATTGCTAGGGAGTATTGACTTCAAAACTGTTTTTAACAATATTGATCCTGTTTACTTATCGACTACAATTTTTATGCCATTCGAAGGAACATTCAATCTTTTTTAGGTCGGAAATCGGTATACCGCAAGGATGTGTTTTAAGTCCGATCTTATTTCTAAATTCCGCTAATAGTTTACATTTAAACGAGTATCTCTCAGTTTGTGGGAATATGATTTATCTTCTTATTAGGACTTCCATTTTTATTATTCATCTATTCAGTCGTGAAGATTTTCAACTGAGGATCAGTAAAATGCATTAACTGTACGCATGCGCGTTTTTCTATTCAGTAAGTTGCAGGTTCGTACGACCAGTGTGTGCATTTTAATATGTTTTTGTCTAAAATGGGTGTTAAGGTGATTAGAATTAACTGGTTTCATCCCTCCGAAAATTATTTACGTTTAATCAATTAAAAAAAAAAAAACAATATTTTGCATGTTGTTGCAAGTTTGTCAACTGAAGGCTAATGGATTTGATTTGCTTAAGCAAGTTCGTGACAATACAAGCAAAGCTATCTGAATTAAAAATCTAAATAAAATGTACTTAGTCGCGTCGGATGGAAAAAAAAGAAAACAAAAGTTCTAAATTAAGAGATCAGAGTTTGGAAAATATTTCATATTTATGTGTTGGCCGAATATGTAGCTGACTGTTTCGCTAGCGAAATCATAGGTCGTCTGCCTTCGTTAATTATGTTCGCAATCTTACAACTTACTTTGTTATACATAGTTTGAACTTACTCAAAAATGAAAGGTCTAGGCAAAACGTGGTACATCCTCCATTTTTTCAGGGGTCTTAGGAAGTAAATAGTTCTTAATAGGATTAGGTTAGGTAAGAGTGGCTGTTGGAAAAACCAACCGACGTAGGCCCATTGGCACATTGCAATGCCACGTGGATCTGTTATCCTCCTACTCTTCGAGCCAACTTGGACTTCTGACGAAGAGTTTTAGCCTGTTAACGTCTATACTATTTAGTTTGCTTAATGCATGCTGCAGGATTGTCTCCTCCTCCTCGTCCATGCAGTTTCTGTAGAAGTCATTTGTGGAAACGCTAACCCTTGCTTGCGTATAAGACAATGTGCAGTGATGACACCTATGATAGCGCTGAGATATTTCCCATTTGGAAAGATCAAACTCTTACAGCGATTCAGATCTAGCTTTGGCCAGATTTGGTTGGTCGCTGGACATGTTGACACAATAGTCCACCTAAGATTTGTTCTTTTATTAGCATTCAGCTAAAAGGTACCAGTGCTACCTTTTTCAAGTAGGATAGGCAGAGTGTTTCCAATTTTCTCGAGTTCGTCGGCTCTACAGTTCCCTGGAATGTCTCTATGGCCCGGCACCCAGCAAATGTGAATGTTGAACTGCTCTGTCATCTCCATAATAGATGATCGGCAGTCACGGGCGCTTTTAGAATTTTGTGAGACTGAGTCTCGGGCACATATCACGTGTTTCTTCTGCCAGGACAGAATTACTTTAAGCACCAAATTTTCGCCTGGAACACGCTACAGTGATTTGGAACGCGGAAGCTTATCTGCGAAAGTACCGCCATCAGTCCCGCTATTAGTCTTGGATCCATCCGTATAGGAAACCATGCTTACATGAAAGTCTTTGTCAAAACAATGTAATCGGTGTTCTCTGGAAGGATTCCTATTGTGTATATTAGCGTGGCTAAATAATTTATTTGTCTCCTGTGTAGTCGCCTTAAGGAGAATAGCTGCATTTGCAGCTACTTGCGTGCTGAAAATATCGAGGTGTGTCAAGTGGAACAGAATATCCATAGCCGCGGACGGACTAATGTGAATATTAGGTTTCGCGTTTAGATTCTTGTGAAAAATAGGACCCAGATATTTCGTTGTATCGAAAAAGACTCAACTGGTACCGCTGATTGAGGGAGAGTCCATGGTTGGAATTTTCTATTTCCTTGGGAAGAGGACAAGATCAGTTTTATGGGGGTTTACTCACTATCCACAGTGATCCGCCCAATAATGGTTGAAACTGTTAAGAATTAGCTGTAGGATTTGTTTAATGGTATTAAGATACTTACCTGAGGCGGCTATAGCAACGTCACCGTCATCACCCTCTATGTTCAGGAATGCGACCATTGTGTACTCTTTATAATGTACACATCGTTCGATGTGGCTAGTCAATGTGTGTAGAAACTTTTCCACCGACTTTACTTTACAGTAGGCATGTTGAGACGTAGACAAAAGTCGTGAATCAAATTTATGAGAACATTTTCTGACTTTGGGAATGAAAACTACATTAATTTCTCTCCATGACAAGCGATTGTGGATTATTACTACGCAGCTCCTCATGACATTCTCTAACGTTTGAGGAATAATATCTGAGGACCTTTCTAGCTCGGAAGATATTATATATACTGTCCGGCCCAGCCGACTTGTTTGAGGCTATGCATCGCCTAGAGCAACTTGTTTTGGTCGCACCTACAGTAGTCCTGCTAAGGTTGTTACTGGCCGTGAATTCCTGTAAATACCTGTAAAGTAGGTGTGCATTAGAGAATTCTGTATGAGTCCAGTCAGTCACTTTTCTTGTACTTTTTGCTTGGTTGAAAAGTTTCCTGCAAACGTTTCTAAGCGGTTCCAGTGCTAATGTGCACCAGTGCGGCTTTTTCTGAAATTTTTGACTTTATTGTCAAGTTCATTGACAATAACACGGAGGACTTAAGAGATCAGTTCTTCATACTCTTTCATGATATTTTAGATCTTGATTGTTGTGGTAGTTTTAAGCAGATACTATTAAACACAAAAATTTTAAGTCCCACTAATCTCAAAATGACATCAATATTATTTCAGGTTAAAAACAAAATTTATTAAATTTGTAATTATAAAAAATTTCAGCGAAATTAATTCCTCAATATCCAGTATCCAAAATAAACTAACAATAAACATTTTGTACAAAGAAAATACGAGTATTCTCGATAAATATTATAAATGCAAACATAATTAGAATAGATCAAATTAAGACTAAGAATTTGTAAATTTCTTTCTAAAATTGAATCAGTCAGAAGGAGCCCGTAGAATATATGAATCTCAATGATAAAACATTATGTAAATTTTTGTACTAAAAAACCAAAGAAAAAAGTAAAAGATGCAACAAAAATCACTGGAAACATAAAAATACTCATGAATGTATTGTAAAATAGCAAAACTAAAAAAAAAAATATGAATATCATAGAAAAAAAAATTTACATAAAATGAATAAAATAAGAATGCAATGTAAATTTTGTACTAAAGTAAATCAAAAAGTAAATAATTTAAAGTTAAATAGTTCCGTTATTAAATTTTAAACTAACTATCAGTAAAAGCCATTCAAAATCCACCATTGTACATTTTGTAAAATCATTACAATTCAATACGGCATCACACTTCTTAGGTTAAGGTACGCTGAGTATGTATTCTCTTACTGAGCGTCGAAATTAGATTAGAAAATATTATATATATATAAAAAAAACTGTGTTGAAAAAAAATGCTAATAAGCACTTGTTAAATAGAAAGACAAAAAGAAATTGTAATATAAATTTTAGACATAGAAATACTGAATTGACATTTAATTAAGTAGTCTAAGTAACCGTTCTGTTGCATATTTGAGAATAATTTCAACATATCCACGGAAAGACACCTGCAGCACCTGTAATACTTTTTAGGGTGAACTGTCATCTTTAGTCGAGATATCAAAAGCATGTTTGGATGATGATGTCAGAAAGAAAACACTGGAACAAGTACACATTAAAATGCAACAAAAAGAGTTCCACCTCTAAAAGAGATGTTATCGGAAACGCTCTTTGAAATCCAATACCATGAAAACCATCGCAATGAACTACCAAAAAAACCTACCCATACCGAACATCGCTACAAATGATGTTTATTATAAACGTTAGCTCAATTTCATCAATTTCAATATCCATGGTCTATCGAATTCACAATCCATGTTCTATATCTACAATTCATGAATCAGAAGCTAAAAAAGGAGCTGACGCGGTTTGTTCCATAGGTTAGGTTAGGTTAGGTAAGAGTGGCTGTTGGAAATACCAACCCACTTAGGCCTATTGGCCCATTGTGATGCCACGTGGATGTATGATCCTCTAACTTTAAGCTTATAATAAAGCGTAGGGGACTGTTAACGTCTATGTTTTCTAGATCGTTTAGGTCGTTGTTGGGAGAGAGCTGGACATGCACAGAGTAGGTGGAGGATTGTCTCCTCCTCTTCCTCGTTCATGCAGCTTCTACAGAAATCATTTGTAAAAGCGCCAAGCCTTCTTGTGTGCTTGCCTATGAGGCAGGGTCCAGTAATGACACCTATTATGGCGCTGAGATGTTTCCTATTTAAAAGGATCAGACATTTAGAGCGATTCAGATCCAGCTTTGGTCGCTAGACATATTTGCCCAGCAGTCCACCTAAGGTATGTACTTTTATTGGCATCCAGCTTTAGTGTTAGTTTGCACGTAGTGATTGGTATACCTATATTACCTTTTACCGGTAGGATAGGTAGAGTGGTTCCAGTTTTGCGAGTTCATCGGCTCTGTAGTTCCCTGGAATGTCTTTATGCACCCAACGAAGGTGAATGTTGAACTGCTCTGCCATCTATATGAGAGATGATCAGCATTAAGTCCCAGCCCAGGGACTTGATGGCGGCGTGACGCTACAGTGATCTGGAAGACGGAAAGAGAGGCTTAGATTTAGCTTCTCTGAGAAAACACCGACACCAACTCCGCTATTGGTTTTAGATCCATCTGTGTAGAGATGGATTGACTTGTCCTCCATGAAAGCATCTTCCTCCCAGAATGATCTAGAGGAGAAGCTTACATGGAAGTTTTTGTCAAACCAAAGTTCAAGTATGGTGTAATCGATGTTCTCTGTGAGGATTCCTAATGTATTAAGAATGTTGGCGTGGCGAAATTAATTATTTGTCCACTGTTTAGTCGCTTTAAGGCGAATAGCTGCAGTCGCAGCTACTTGCCTGCTAAAAATGTCGAGGGGAGTAAAGTGAAACAGAATATTTAATGTCGCAGAGGGGGTAGACCGCAAGGCTACGCTTGTGCATAGACATGCTGTTCTTTGGACTCTGCTTAGTTTAATGCGGTTGACTGCATTTTCCAAGGCCGTCGACCAGACAACCACCCCGTAAGTAAGTATTATTCTTATGACCAAGATGTATAGCTAGTGGGTTATGCGAGGTTGAAGGCTCCATTTGTTCCCAATGGGTTTTTTGCAAGAGAAAAAAAGCTATTATAGCTTTATTGACTCTTTCTTGAATGTTATGTCTCCAGTTTAGTTTCCTGTCAAAAATGAGACCCAGATATTTTGCTGTATCGGAATAAACTAAACTGGTACAATTTATTGAAGGAGGGTCTATAATTGGTCTATATTTCCTGGAAAAGAAGACAAGATACGCCTTGCCGCGTGCCTCTGCTGACACATCTTTTAGCAGAAGTCTCATCCAGTTTGGAGTTGATTATCGTGCTTTTTAGCATTAAACCGATCAACTCCCCAAGTGAGTCGTCTACCTGCAGAGTTGACAGCGCAGACGTGATTGCGGATGTATTGCCGTTGTTAAAGGCACCTTCTGTATCTAGGAAAGCAACCATTGTGTACTCCTTATATTGTAGGGATCGTTCGATGTGGCTATTCAGAGAGTGCAAAGCCATTTCCACCGACTTTCCTTTACAGTAGGCATGTCGAGCCGTTGACAGAAGTCTTGGATCAACTTTAGCTCGAATATGGATATCAATCAGTCGTTCTAGAGTTTTCAGAAGGAAAGATGATAGATTTATAGGTCTGAGGTCCTTTGGGACAACATAAGAACATTTTCCGGCTTTGGCAATGAGGTTTGTTCCATAATGCACCACTATTTTCGTCACGTTTTAGCAGAGGAAGTGAGGGAGCTTGCAATTTTTTTGTGACTCGTGCGCCGGATAAAATAAGAATTTCACGGTTATACGATTTGTACATTATATGGTTGTGGAAGAAAAACGTTTAGATTCGGTGAAAGGGATATTTCCGATCCGAGGGCATTCCTATCTCGAATGCTATCGGAACATGAGTTTTATTAATCAAAAGACAAAAGAATTTAAAAACTGTAGAATAAAAGCCCTTCAATTCCAAGTAATTGACTGTGGGAACGATTTTGATTTTCAAAATTGGACTTTTATTTCTGAAATTCGAAAATGAACAACCTAATAGGGGTTTGCACAAGATTGAATCTTGGGGAATTTACCAACAGTCTCCATTAAAGAAACCTAAGAAGCAAGAGCGTGCTGTTTCATTTAAAAAGTTGTAGTTACAAAAAACAATTACTTATCAAAAAGGCCAAATTTGAAGATTTCAAAGCGCTTTCAAGATTTCTGGAAAAACCAGAGGTCAAACATTTTTACAAAGGCTTGGCCTACATCAAACATCCTGAAGAATGTAGTGATGATGAATACCGGTGAAAAATGACTTGACCAGTGCTTGTTTTATTTGAAAAAAAGTTCAAATGATAATGTAATTTTTTTTAAAATTTATTTTCAATTTTCTAGGAGTAGGGAAAATTTAAATTTGATTTTTCTCAAAACTAATTTGAATGGACTAAAGCCATCCTTCCAATGCACCCTTCATATGGTTTTCTCGGTTGTTTTTCACGCAACTCATTTTCTCGGTCCAAAAAATAGTTTGTTTTTCTACTTAAAGGAAATCCCCAGGGCTATGGAAGTAGTGAATATTGAGAAGCTATTCCGAGCAAAACAGTGGCGAATTAAAGTAAACGAACCATTTATTAAATGCTTTCTGTAGACCTATCAAAAGAGTATTTTTTTTATTTTGTGTGAGTGCGAGTAAGTGCGGAAAAATGTTGCATTGATCACGTTAACGTGATTTTGCTTTAACTGACCGTACACTTACACTACGCAAAGTATTTAATCATTCAATCAGCATTGGTCATTTGCTGTACCGAACTATTTTTTTTTTAGAAAGACTCGACGTTCTTGAACAAATTTGTTTTTCGTGTATATCTGTTGAAAACGCTTGCAATAAATAATGCGTTCAGTGCAGATATCTCCAACATGTACGAAAATAATGCGACTGGCTACCGTTTGCATGTATGTGTGGTCATCGGCATGACGCAAGTATCAACACTGCCTTTTGTAGCATTGTAATCCAATATCATTTGAGGCTTCTTATGGCTTTCGGTACACAACTCGTGCGATATAAAAGAACAATCGCAAGTGACTGTTCTGACTGTTTTGATTCTTGATATCTGGTCCAGTTTCGAGCTTTTCGTACATACGGTTGCGCTCAACATGCTTACGTATTCTCAGAGTCGCAGCAAGTCGAAATCTTCAAGTCATAACTACTTGGTTTGATTGGTATGTATTGAGTGAATGGTGTTCGTCCCGAAAACTGATAAGTTGCTCTTCGACTATAATAGATGGACCTGGCGTATACACTTTCAGTTCTTCTAAATTTCGATCCCAACGATTCCAAACATCATGTATCCCATGCACGGCGTTGTTCAATATAGGAACGCAATACTCCAGCGTACAGCAAAAGCCCAAAGTATCCGCGAAGTGTTAATATATCTATCGATTCCCATAGACTCTTGTGTCGACGAACTCCTTCCATACTGTTGGCTTATAGGTTTTTAACTCGTATCATGGTTTCTTCCGTTTTCGCTAAAGATGGTTGACCCGGTCCCCAATTCAATTTAGTTAGGACCTAGATAATCGAGGTCGATAGTTGATTGAAGTAAAGGTTCAACCTACACATTTCCTTTATTGTAACTCAAAGGAAATCGGCCGATTTTTGTTTGAATTGAATTTCGATGACGAATCAGAGATAATATTTTAACATATCAGGGTTAAGAACTACTCGTATGTACCTATTAACCAGGATCTGAACGCTACGAATCCTAAAACTGCACAATACAAACCATTTTTGGTATGTGTATTATATGGTTGCTAATTTTTCATAAAAAAAATATATTATTTCAAAATATTTAACAGCGCTTGTAAAGTAAATATGTAATTATGGAAATATTTTTGTTACTCAATATTAAATTTTTATTACACGCGAGTTGTTCATATTATCTGTAAAATAAAAAAAAAAACAATACAATTTTAGACTGTTCTAAATTGTGTCCATAATCTGTGTACCAATTATTCGAAAATATTTTACAGAATTTGCAATTACACAAGTGTCAGAAACCCTTAAACGATGTTTGTTTAATTCGATTTTAATAAGTGATTGTTCGACTATTTATACGTACATATGTACTCGTATAATACTTATGTTTTGGTTTTGAACACGTGGCTAAAGATCTTGGAAACTTTTCACTACATTGTGTCCCTTTTCTGCGCATATTTTTTTTCCGAAATTGCATCTTTGTGGGCAGGTAATTATTTTTGGCAATTGTTTCCTCCATGTTTTTATGGTACCTATGAAGATAGGTTCGTTGTTCGAAAATTCTATGGAAGTATCAATAATCGGTATAATTAGGGAGACTTATAATAGGTATGTTATGAGTGCACTAGTATGGAATTGTTTGAAATACTACTCACCGCCCGGGTATTATCTTACTAAGACATTTTATATCTTCATTTGACAACGAGGATGCCATAAAACTTAATGTCTGGGCCGTTCTTGCTTTTTAAGAATATATTGCAATTATATGCCACTTAACAGGGGTTGTTTGATTGAAAACAATAGTTACCATGATTGTGGTGGAAATGAACTACCAATTCCGAGAAAATAATATTTCAAGGAAGCGATTATGAGACGGAATCGAATGCCAAATGAGATATCGATTGTCGTCGAGAGTGGAAATTTACAAAGGCGTTCTAGACAGACAGAAGTGGAATATAATTAAGTTCCAGGGTATTTGATGCGAATTTTTTTTGCAGAAAAATCTACTTACAAAATGTTTAACAGTCTATGGATTGCAATGCATCGAAGGATCTGCATTTATATCGTTCTAAAGCAATCTTCTAACAGAGGTTGCATTTGTAGGGGAATAGAAACTAGGACTCAAGCCGTCGTACCTGACATTAAAGAAGCTTTGCGGTGAATCTGGGGAGGTTTTTCCTCTTCCGGCGTGGACAGCACTTTTGTAAGCAGCAACATAACAATCCTACAAAATGCATTCATTAAGTAAAGCAAAATGCTAGAAGTCAACAAACAAGACCAAATATCTGCATTCATTTTTCTGAGCCGATAAGGTTATCCCAAGGCATCTATTTGGAACTTGTTCTGGTTCTGGGGATCAGTAGTAGGTATTGCCCATCTGTCTAAAAATGAGGGACAGTAGGAATATCGCTTGCATCTCATCATAAAATCAAAAGTTTTTCACACAAGAAACTCAATTGTCAATAGAAGACCAAGTTGGAGACAAAGGCAACCTCCGCAGCCATTGACACCATCCACATATTCTTCAAAATATAAAGGACTGTCGGTGCTCAAGGCATTCAAACTGCAGTAGAAATTGCACCAATGATCTTTCGCTAGGATCTTCTCCGATCAATTGAACTACAGCTGTGTTTTTCAGGCTGAAATATCTGGGTTTGTTATATTACTCACAGGCCACAATCTTCTGGGTGCGCTTGCTGTGCCCTACGGACGACGACGTCTCCAGAGGCTGTGGGACGGGAAAAATCGGGAGGATATATCGCACTTTCTATCCCACTGTCCAAGTCACAATAATTTAAAACAAAAAAACTTTAGGAACTTACTACTTACTAAAGCAATGTTATATGAGACAAGGATTGCACCAACGCTATCAGAAGAAAAACTGTGGAAGAACCTAAGTCAACTTGGTATTGGGAAACAAGAAACCACTTGTTCCTGACGACATTGACTGTGACTGAGTCGTTCACAGACCGTCGTTCAGTGAAAAAGTGTTTCGGATTTTCTCGTGTAAAAAAGAAATATACCATATTACGTGAAAACCCGTATTTGACAACGTTTTGTAAAGGGTCAATCAGCCCAGTGGAAGTGGTGTTTGAACGATCAGTCGTTCATTGATTTCCGTTAAATATAGACGTGTTTCGGCTTGTGTTTGACTTAGTGATTCCAGCAAAAGAGACATTTGACAAATTTCATATAGGGCTCCAATTAGCCCAGTGGTAGTGCGTCCGCTCAGTCGTACATAGACCTCCACGGGATCACACGTGTTTTTTGTTTCGGCTTTAAAAGTGCGGAAATAATAAGTATACTTTTAGGCAATAGTTCTTGCAAGTGTTCGGTAGCAAATCTCGAGGTTGAGAGGCCGATTCCCAGCCTCTGCAAAAGTTTTTTTTTTTTTGTTAAATTTTATTAATAGACAAATAGTCAAAACACAAAGTGATAACAAAAAACAAGTTCCATGAGTGGAAGTAAGCAATCCGCTATCCAAATAGCGGGATCAGCAGATGGCATGATGTCGTCTGAAGATCAAGCCGTTAAGCCAAACCACTTAAAAGCAACAACAACAGCAACAAGAAAAATAATAGACATGGCCATAAAGAGGAGGAGAAAGCTGAAGCCGACTCCGAATCTTGTTAAGCGCACTCTTTCAGCTTCTTTGGAAATGCTGCATGGTAGAGTGAAGGAGAGAGTTGCGATGATATCAGCTAGCGCATCAGCAAATAAAAGTAGGCAAGAGTCGGATACTAACGACTGTCCGTATGTGCCCGACGGAGATGAAGGCCACTACATTGGGGCAGACAACTGCTTCGCTACCCTCGCTGCATCGGAGTCAGATGACGAAGAGGACGAGGTCGAATCCCTGAACAGTACCATCAAGCAGCTAGAAAAACAAGTACTTGACCTCTCAGACCTCTGCAACAGCAAAATAGAAACGTGGAGGTGCCACAACAACAAAAACAGAAACAACAGCTACAAAAACAAAAAATTCCGAAACAACAACAAAAATTAACAACAGCAGATACACAAACACATCAAAAACATAAACAACAACAATCGCAGCAGAATAAGCAGCAACAACAGCTGCAGCAACAACAACAACATCATCAAAACCAACAGCAGCAGAGACAACAACAACAGCAAGAGCAGAAATCAATCAAGTAGAAGGTGCTACCAATCAATACCTATTGGAAAAATTGGAGTTAAAGGACACAATCGAACTAAATCGGCCAACTCTCTTGTGCTTTATGTAGGAACACGGGGCACACCGCAAATTATCGGGGTTATCCCAAATTCCAGTACCTCAAAAGAATAAATCTGACCCGGCAGCAGAAAGTGGAAGTGAAACACCCGTGCATTTGCAAACTCCAGCCGTTACTCCCCATATTACCTACGGCCAAATGGCGGCAGGTAGGGGAAATACGGTACAGCAAGTGAAGGTTGCTTCTCAGGCCCCAGCGCCCAGCGCCCAGAGCACCGGAACCAGTACCTGACATGCTAGCTATCTTGCTCTCTATCCAGGGGCAGATGGCTCAGCTTCAACGTCATCTAACTGAACAGACCGCGCGGGTGGGTCAAGTATACGCGCTGCTGCCTGGCCTAACGCACCTTTTGCCGTAATGGGTACGTACGTGGCGGAGCAAACCCTGAAGGTCCTTGCTGTGAATATGAATTCACTGATAAGGTTCGAACGACGAGCCGCACTATTTAAGTTGCTTAAAGACCAAGCCCCTGATGTGCTTGGTCACAGAAGATACAAAATAGTACGAAGAAACCGACCCAACTCCATTCAGGGAGGTGGCGTTGCGATATTCGTACGAAAAGGTATACGTTTTAAAAGAGTATACAGTCGTGTAGTACGTAGGTTCCAGGTGCTGGAAGCATGCATCGTGTATATCCCTCTCCGTAGTGGAAAGCGGTTGTACATGGTGTCTGTTTATGCACCGAAGGCTACTCAATCCACTTTATTCATCTCAGAGCTCGAGACGCTTTTTCGATTTCTGAGGCTGGAATTGGAAGACAACTATTTTATTATCGGCGAGGATTTCAACGCCAAACATACTGATTGGGGAAATAATACACCAAATACCAGAGGGAACCTACTATACAATTGGTGGGGTCAGCACAGTGTGATGTATCTCACTCTAGCCTAAGGCGACGGATAGTCCGTCGTTTCCCAGATACGTGTCCTATTTGGATCTTCAGCTGTTCGACTCACGAATAGAACTGACATGCACTAACCAACAAACTACAAACTGTCTACGCATTTTCGTGTATGACAGTGACAATTCCGGTCTCAGCACCGAAATAACTGTTCCCAACGAAATTGCGGAATTGGATGAATTTGTTCAAAGGCATTCCTACAATTATAGTAGGGTGCGTTGGACACACTTCACCAGAACACTGACTAGAGCACTCTCCTCGAATTCGCTCTACCCACCGTCCAACAGAAATCTATCAAACGAGGAGATTGACAGGTATCTGAGACTAATGGACGAGACAATCAAACGAACAATGGACAAAACGGTACCAACGCACTGACGAAGAAGACTTATTCCGCAACGCAACTATTGACGCACTGCACCGACATAAAAGTAGACTGCTGTCAAGACTAAAAACCTTGTACAGACAGTTTACTGACAGACATAACCCGGAGATCATGACACTGAAGTCGTCGATTAAAAACCTCCAAACATTAATAAGGGAAAGTTACAGAGCATCTGTAAGTTTGTATTGGAACAACAAAATTCGGGCTGTAAACACCAGCAACCCGAATATGTTCCCGCAAATAAATAAAATATTTCGGAGAAATAATCAGAACGAACTTAAAATCCATGTCCATGTCTTAAAATCGCCCGAACGACGAAGAACGAACAAATACTGGTAGCAGCAGGCATAGATCAAATGAGGCTGTTGATAATGACAACTTCTTTGTGATCGAGGATCCGCAGGAGCAGGTAGAGGCTATAGGAGCAACTTTCCAGGAAGTGTACAAGGCGAATGTTATCATTGGCCCGAACCACTATCTGGAGAATCAAGTCCTTGTGCACAATTTCTACCTCCGGAATGAAATTGTGAATTGGCGATTCGAAAGCTCGCTAGTTTAGTGACGAGAATAAGGCAAATAATGTTATCACCAACGAAAGGGAACCACCACCGGTCATTTCGAAGGAAGAGCTCCAAACGATCTTCGAATCACTTAGAAGTAAGAAATAAGTGGGAACCGATGAAATACCGAACATTGCGCTTCGACATCTCCCTCTAGAAGCGGTGGACATTTATACCAACCTGTTTATTAATGCAATGAATAATGCACATTGTCCATCCCCAAAAGGGATAAAGATACTTCCAATCCGGCGAATCTCCGCTCGATCAGTCTTCTTCCAAACATCAGTAAGGTTTTCGAGAAGGTGATCAATAGAGTCCTGACTAAATGGGTTGAGGACAAAAATATATTGTAGTTCTGGATAATCAATTCGGTTTCAAGACGGGGCATGCTGCGTCTAAACTAGTTTCTGATATCCAATGGAACAAAGGCAAGATCCAGTGCAGGTTGCCTGCTTGATTGACTTGGAGAAGGCTTCGATACCGTATGGTTAGAAGAACTCTTTTTCAAGCTGGACAGGTTGGGCATTATTAAACCACTGCTGTATATTCTTTTTGATATGCTCTCCAGTAGACAGTTCATCGTGAAGAATGGCGATGTGACTTCTGCTGGAACATTTAACATCAAAAACGGTCTGCCACAAGGTGCGGTAAATTCGCCGATCCTGTTCAACATTTACACGAGTGATCTGATATACCCCACTGCAAGCCAGGAAATTATCGACGAAATGGCAAAAGATGCATTTATCAGGGGAATTGCAGATTCGAAGCTAAAGTCAGCAGTAAGGATGGCCGGGAAAAGAACCCTTGCTGAAGCACTTGCCTTCGCTCTGGCGATGGAAGCAGCCAATCAGGCTTCCAGGGGAACACATTTCGTCAGAGAAGTAGCATCTATCGTATGCTCCAGCACAAGAATTAGTGTCGAGGAACGAGATACTCGACAGGATAGACGAATAATGCGCTGCTGGAATTGCAATAAAATAGGACACCTTCAAAGGCAGTGTAAAGAACCATCAGTCGGGAAATGCTTAAGCACCAACTTCGCGGGGCAGAAGTTGGTAGCAGGAGTCGACGGCCCCAGGACCATCATCCAAGTCTCGCTGGCAAAACGATGCAACGAAAGTCTTCTAGTAGAAGTAGTCAATGGAAAAGAAAAATGGATGGCAACAATAGACACCGGTGCCACGGCCTCAATCATCAGGAAGAATTTTGTGCAGAAGTTTTGGCTGCATAACACTAGCAGTTGCAGCTTGCGAACAGCTACAGGAGCAACGATTAAGGTATATGGTGAAGTGGGCATACAAATCCAATTGGCCGGAATAACATTCACTCACGCGTTTCTGGTAGCTGACATATGTGACGAGTGCATCATTGGTACAGACTTCATGAGAGAACATGGACTTGTAGTCGACTTGGGGGCACAAACCCTGAAATACGGAAACATGGAGATACCAATGATATACGGAAACGTCAATACCTCAGTCTCAAATGTCGTCATCTGCAGCAATCAGCGTCTAGAGCCTTCGTCCGAAGCAATTTTTGGGCAAAAGTGGAAGGTGGTCCTGGTAGCCACCGATTCTATTTGATGGAGCCAGAAAAGAGAAGACACTTCATGGTGGTAAAGACCTTAGTGGAGCCAAAGAACAACATGGTCGCTGTAAGGATTCTAAATCCAAAGACATTCAGTGTAAAGGTGAAAAAGGGGGAGATAGTGGGAAAATGCGAACCTGTTGAGGCTATATCGACCACAACGGAAAAAAAGAACAAAATTCTCAGCCTCTGTAATCTGGACGAAGATCAGCGAATCCTGGCAGAAAAACTAGTCGGTGAGCACGCTGATATATTTGCTACACAAGACGGAGAATATGGACATATTGTTCAACACCACATTGACACCGGAGACGCTCGACCGATTCGTCAACTTGCAAGGCGTCTTCCATTGGCAAAGCAAACAGAAGTAGCCGAAATGATGTGTAAGGTGAAAGCTGAGGGAGTGATTGAAGAATCGCAAAGTCCGTGGGCATTGCCAGTGATCGTCGTGAAGAAGAAAGATGGCAGCACGAGATTTTGTGTAGACTACCGACGTCTCAATGATGTCACTAAAAAGGACAGCTACCCACTTCGGAAAAATGTGGTGGCGAATGGTTTTCAACACTTGACTTGAACAGCGGTTACTGGCAGGTAGAGAAAAATCGTACGGATCGTGAGAAAACTGCCTTCACAACAGGAAGCGGTCTTTGGCAGTTTGCAGTGATGCTGTTTGGACTGTGCAACCCTCCGGCCACTTTCGAGCGACTAATGGAACGACCATTGCAAGGACTCACCTGGAAGACCTGCCTAGTATATTTTTACGACGTTATCGTCATAGGTATGACGTTCGAGGAGCACCGCGAAAATCTAAAAGAAGTGTTTGAGAGGCTGCGAAGTGCTCATTTAAAGCTCAACCCAGAAAAGTGTGCCTTGCTCCGTCCGAAAGTAAAATATCTGGGTCACATTATATCAGCGGAAGGAGTAAGAATGGATCCTGACAAAATCGAAGCCGTGAAAAGTTGGCCCTCTCCAAAAAATAAACACCAACTGAGAACAGAAGGTTCGTAAAGGATTTTGCTGGCATTGCAAAGAGCCTGCATCAACTTACGGAAAAAGGCCGACAGTTCAGGTGGTCTGGAGAATGCGAAAAAGCATTTCAAGAACTGAAGCGACAGCTGTGCAATGCACCCATCTTGGGTTACCCGACGCCCGGAAAAATGTTCATCGTGGACGCAGACGCTAGCAATGTTGGGGTCTGAGCTGTGATCTCCCAAGTTCATGACGGTCAAGAGAAAGTGGTCGCATATTACAGCAAAGTACTCTCCAGACCTGAACGGAACTACTGTGTAACCCGGCGCGAGCTTCTGGTTTTAATTCTGGCTACGAAGCATTTCCATAAGTACCTCTACGGATAAAAGTTCATTCTTCGGATAGACCACGCAGCTCAGAAATGGCTACTCCATTTTAAGAACCCTGAAGGCCAAATTGCAAGATGGATCGAGCAGTTGCAGGGCTACGACTTTGAAGTGCAACACCGCAAGGGAACACTCCACTCAAATGCTGATGCTCTCTCTCGTCGACCGTGCGGAGTAAAATGCGAACACTGCAACCGTAAAGAAGCGAAAGAACAGGCAACTATCCAAATGATCAGGACTGAAACAATAGAGGGTTGGAGTATAGACGAAATCCGTTCCTCCCAACAGGCAGACAATAACATCGAACCAATATTGGCCTGGAAGGAACACGAGGAAAGACCAAGCTAGCAGCAGATATCAGATTGGAGCCAAACTCTGAAGGCATACTGGGCACAGTGGGACTCGCTTTTTGTGCAAGATGGATTGCTGAGGAGAACATGGGAGAGTGCAGATGGGACAACATCTCGTATGCAGCTAATAGTGCCACAGTCCAGAGTCAGCCAAGTAAACCATGAAATACATGATGGAATCTCAGGAGGCCATTTGGGAATAAACAAGACGTTGGAAAAGGTAAGGGAACGTTTCTATTGGCTAAGCGCTAAACAAGATGTCGAGAATTGGTGCAAAAAGTGCATAAGGTCCAAAAGGCTACCAAGGGTCCAAAAGTAAAGCCACATGGACAAATGCAACAATACAATGTCGGAGCATCTTTCGAACGAATAGCCATCGACATCGCTGGGCCGTTTCGCGAAACCTTTAATGGTAACCGATATACCCTTGTGGTCATGGATTACTTCAGTAAGTGGCCGGAAGTGTTTGCCATCCCAAATCAAGAGGCTAAGATCGTAGCCGAACAGATAGTCAACAACTGGGTGAGCAGATTTGGGGTCCCAATGGAGCTACATTCTGATCAAGGGCGAAACTTTGAATCAAAAGTCTTCCAGGAAATATGTCAATATTTGGGAATAAGAAAGACAAGGACAACGCCACTACACCCTCAATCTGATGGAATGGTCGAGCGATTCAATCGGACCTTGAATGAGCATCTATCTAAGGTTGTCAGCAACTGCCAGCGGGATTGGGATCGACACATACCCCTCTTCTTAATGGCCTACCGAAACGCGGTCCATAGCTCAACTGGGCACACACCATCCGAGATCTTATTTGGTCAAACAATTCGGTTGCCAAGTGAAGCAAAATTCGGATCCCCACCGATGGAACCCAAAGAGGTGAACGACTTGCGCAGCAGGATTCGTAAATTGCATGAATACACCAGAGAAAAGATGAAGCTAGCAAGCAGCCGCATGAAGACTAGGTACGATATCAAGGCGAAATTTTCCGGTTTAAACGAAGGAGATCTGGTCTGGCTGTATAATCCTCAGCGTAAGAAAGGCAAATCACCAAAATTGCAACAGGACTAGGAAGGTCCATACAAGGTGATAACCCGCATTAATTACGTTGTCTACCGCATCCAGCGTGGGGATCGAGGAAAATTGAAAGTGGTCCATTTGGATAGAATGTGTCATTTCAACGGGATGCTGAATGACAAAGTTATTCGGGACGAACAACTGTAGGGAGGGAGCAATGTGATAACCACTTAAATGTGAGCAGCGACATCTAGATTTACAGAGCAGAAGATGTCGATACTCGAAGACCATACGATTTCGATACTTGAATAATAAAGTCTCGACCATTGATGACTGGAGAGTGGAATCGAATTTTCTAGCAAATTGGAAATGGTATGGGACGCTGGATGGCGAGGATTATTCTCGAAGTATGTCATTCGAGTATAAATACCAGCATCCCCAAGGTATGCAAGCAGTTCTAGAGTGAAATTTGAAGTGTTAATTAGGAGTAGTGATTAAGTGGTTTAAGTAAAAGATAAGAAAAGTATAAGCGGTTGAGAAATTGGATTGTACTGAGCTAAACAATTAAATATTGAATTGTAACTGTACTGAATAAAGGGATTTGTATTGAAAAGAATAAGTTCTATAATTTGTACCCACACAAACATTTTACAATATGTTTTTTCTGATTCGTGAGACCTAAAATTAAGGTTATCTAATATGACTTAGTGTGTTTTTCAGTACATAGTACATTTAAATCTAAAAATCTTAAAAATAGGACTTAGTGCCTTTGGCTTGTAAGCCAACGAAATTATGTGGATACTGCACTGAATTTTTATAACTTATGAGGCACCAACTGATTTAGTCAGAGAATATATGCATATGTAAGTTTGTTCAAATATTGTGCAGCATTTACCCTATGAAAAATGTTTCCATGTGGCTCGTTAACAAAAAGCTCTTTATACTCGTATGAAACAAATCAATTACTCATAAAGCTCCTGATTAGATTACCTCTAGAACGTTTTCTTATCAGAAATCAAAAACAGTACGGCCGAACGGCGGAACGGAGGCACGGATAGCAACATGAAAAATCACCGACTGGCAACAGAATAGCATCACGGCGCTAAAAGCTTTTCCTCTACAAATTTACCCCCTAACGCCAAGCAGTCCATCCCTTCCGGCTCGGCGCGGGTAGAAAAATGTCAATCGTCTCTGGTTGTATGTGTGTGTAGTGCAACACATACGAGGAGACAGAAAGTCGAAAATGAGTGGTGTGTATCGTAATAAAAAGCAAATTACACTTGAAACAGTTCAACATTTCTAAAGTGTTTTCCATCCTAGAATCATTCTTTTGGTGATTGAACAAGTAACAACACAACACTGCCTTTGTGTACTAAAACAGGTCCTCATCTAACTCTAAACATCTGCTGCAAAAAGTACTTGTCACCGTGCATTACGAGAACACTTGCATTGTACAGCTCTTTCAGTTTGCTTTGGCATCTCTAACCTACAAGTTGTGTTTTCGAACATCGAAAGTGTTTTGAATTTTGCCTTTTTAAACGTATTTATAAGTTAGACGTTGTAGTAACAGTAAACAATTTTAGTATTTTATATTTTTTAAAATGCCATACGCTCGTGAGCTGTTAGAAAACGCTGCCACCGAGCAGTTGTGTAAATCCGACACCATCAAATTACGAAACAAACACATTGGGTGAGTACAGATCCGATTTTCACAAGAAGGGGTAGAGTTTTCATCCTTGCTATTTGAGTATCTCTGGTGGGATTGGGGTGGTTTTATTAATTTTATTTTAATTTTTATACTTGCTTTGAACTTTTTCTCAATTCAAGGGCGAACTTTCTCTGCCAAGGTCAGTTTGGCAGGCCTTGAATATTTTTCACTTGAGTGTTTATCAGCCGGAAGAAGCTTTTTTGTTGTTGTTTTTGTTTTGTTTCTTCGATGTGAGATTTTCGACGTCTTCTTTTATTTCTTGACCTGGCAGATAGTTTTGTTTAGATTTTCACAAATTCAGTTGTCCGTGAAGGAACAACGAGGCCAATATGGGACGATAGAGAGGTTGTTTGAAAAGCGGTCGAGAAGAAAAAAAAATATCGTTGAATATTTAATTTAGAAATTAATTAAAAAAGTATCTTTTTTGGCGGCAAATTTTCCTGTTCTTTTGTGATTTTGTGTATATGTATATTTTGAGTACTTCGAATTACTTTTTAAATTAAGAAGATCGTTGAGATCGATGGCCCAAAGATTATAGAATTTTTAGGTTAATTTCTGACCAAATGGCCAAATTTCTATTTCAATAGTTGGATTGATTCAGCCTTAGTTTAGAACGTATCACCAATCCATACAATAAGTTGTTTTTATACGCATTGGGTTTACATGGAGATTACAGTTTGCAGGAGATCTCTTGAGAGTTATTCGGCAAAAGACGTTAATGTCAGATTTGAAACGTTTTGCCGACAGCTAAAAAATAGACTAAGTTGTTCCTTCATCCATGTTTGAAAGCAAATAGACTAGACAGACACAGTTTTCCGGAGGACGGAATCCATCTAAATTTGCACTGAGGGTTTGCATCAATTTAATGGTGTTCAAGAGGAAATTATTGGCAATCTAATACACTTTTTTTACTAGGGATGACTGCATATGGACAGATAACGAAACCGTTTTAAAATTCAGGATCTCAGTTATGACGATGTTAAAGGTATCTACATCTGCCGGGTGCCTGGATACTAAGATATTCGGGACAACTAGGTCTCTAAAGATATACGAGTAGGACCATCACTAGCTACCAAGTGTTATGCAAATGTTTTTTCCAGTTTTTTTGGTAAAACAAAAAACGTAATTTTCCTGGGGAGATTGCTTTTTTTTTATTCAAAATATTGGCCATCGGCTTCTACACATTTCGCCCATCTTTTAAGAATTTATGAATAGCATGGCAGAATTGCGGTAAACCATTCGTTGAGCCATTTTCAAACTTCCTCGAAATCGCTGAAGTGCTGCTCTGCGAGCGTGTGTCCCATTGAGGCGAAGAGGTGATAGTCAGATGGCGCCAAGTCTGGGGAATAGGTGGGCGGGTGCAGAAAAATAAATAAAAAATAAATCCATTTTTCGTTACCCGTCGCAATTCGATGCAAAAGTGATTTCCTTTTGTGGCGTTGAAGCAACATTTCACAAGTGACTTTGCGATTTTCCATTTGATGTTAATTCAAATCGTGTGGGACCCATTTACTGAGTTTATTGATCTTTCCCATTGCTCGTAAACGTCTGCTGATTGACACATGTAATGCTGCTGCTAATTGCCGTTAATTTTACGTTGAGTCATCATCCAATAACTCCTGCAATTGCTCGTCTTCACATTTTTGTGGTCTACCAGAGCGCTCACTGCCTTTCACATTGAAATCATCACTTTTAAATTGTCGAAACAATATCTTACATTTTCTAATTGATGGAACGTGTTCACCATATGTTTCTACCAGCAAGCAATGACTTTCAACAGCCTTTTTCTTTTGATTAAATAAAAAAAGCAATACGTGCCACAAATGTTCTTTTTCAGCCACAAAACTCGACATGATCACTGAATGATAAAACAAAGACGTTAGTTTTTGGCGGACTCAACTTGTGTGTGATTGTAGTTAAATGTTAGACGAACAAAATGACGTATGTGTCAAATTAATACGCTGCGTACCTTTCTCTGGCGCCATCTTTTAGTTAAACCGTGACCAGAGAACACAATCTGTCATTTGATCAGCTGAATCTAGCCTAAGCTGGATCAGGGGCATACAAAAAGTACAGTCGCCTCCCTCTAAGTCGAATTTTCATGGGATATCAAAATTAGTTTGAGTTAGAGGGAGTTTTGGAAAAATTCGAGGGATTAATATTTTGTTTTTGTTTAAAAGCCTTTATTGTGTATAAAAATAAGGTTACAAAAATTAAATAAATAAACTAAATAAATAAAGAGAAGCTTCTTGCTCTTATTGCTCATGAATTCATAAATATTTCATCAAAATATTGTTTAAATATTTAAATTACTTAAAAAAATTGGTAATTCTTGACTGTGTAATTACAGTAGTTCGAGTGCTCGCCTGTTTAAAAAACGATTTTATTTCAAAAAGGCAGCCTTTTTCCTCATCCGGTACATCATCTGTCATTTCAATTGCAGATTGCAATATTCCAATTGAGTTTTTAATGTTATCCTTTTCCAGTATTTCAATATTAATTTTTCATTAATTCATCATCTTCTTCTTCACCTCCTGTCATCGATAGCATCAGCAGCATGTGCTATTGCTTCCAAAATTGAGTCGTGATCAGGTACTTCTGTGGCTACAATACCGTCATCGACTTCAACATTATAATCAAATTCTGTAATACTGTTTCAGATCACTTCGATTTCATTGTTATCTTCGTTTAAACATCTGAGTAAGTTAAGCGGAATATCATTTTCATCGTCCCATGTCTCGGCCTTAAATCCGGTCTTTTTGTAACAATTCTCAATTGTCAACGGAGTTACATCCTGTAGCCATGCCATTGAAATTTCTCGTACACAGCCGAGCAGTGATATCTTGTAGTAGTCCCTCTTTTTTGGTTTCCCAAATCCTTAAGATCTTGGTAAGTACACGGCGCTTATTTTTTGATTTTTGGTTTTTTTTTATCAGAAATATCTGAATAAAATATCAAAACTCTCAACAAAAGTGCGTAAGATCCTAATTTACCATTTGTCTAATACGTGGAAAATTTTGTATGACGATCTTGACTAATAAGATTCAGCTGAAGCGGGAATTAAAGCCACAAGCTCATTGTTTCAGTTGGTGTGCCATTTTTGGCCGATTAATAAGAAAAGTTGTCATATCTATAGTGAGCTTGTTTAATAATTGACTATATTATTATTGACTACCCACACGTATTCAAGTCACACGATTTAAGGTAATCTGTAGACAGCAATTTTTCTATCGTATATTAGTTTATTCTTGGTCAAAGGCATGGCGAAGTATGTCAATCTTCCAAAGAAATATATAGTCCATTGTACTTTTTGTAAATTGCTTTAACTGGAATTTCTCAGTCTTTCGAAGAAAGCTGAATAAGCGCTTTATTGATGAAGTGCCTACTGTAACAGCATCCACCACGTCAGCTCCTGATGCGAGCGTAGGCTGGACATTCAGAGAGGTAATCCTCTGCGGTGTCGTTGCGTTGCAGGATGTTGTATCACTTATGGCTTGTTAATTGTATCACTTAAGCACTTAGCACACGTAAAGCATTCGTTTGGTCTGCCGGGAACCTGTATCTGTATCAGTTGTCTTCATATGAGACTCAACTGCCAATGGATGCCTTAGTCGTGGACACAAGTAGAGCTAGCGTAGGTTCGGGTCCTGAAAACTCTAATCATTGGCGATTTCATTTCCCATGATCCCATTGTGCCCTGGGACAAAGACAAAACTCACTGAATTCCTTCCTATTCAGAAAGCTGGCGTTTTGTAAACTATTGCATTCTTGAACTGGTTTGGGTTCGCAAGGCTCTAAGCGCAGCTTGGCTGTCACTACAGATGCAAATGTTACACCGATTCTTTCCAATATAGTTCATTGCCATCAGGATTGCGTATACCTCCGTTTGGAAAGCAGTTTTCCGATCGAGAAGTGAAATGTAACGTTGACTTTCTCCAGATAATCCAAAGAGATAAGACAACAGCGCCGCATTCTAAATTGGTTTTGGAAGACTCAACTATATTCCTTTCCTGGGTCAGATTCTAAACCCATTCCTGGGCACAGGGAAAGTCGATTTTGTATTTTTGTCAGCAGCAACAGTTCTGGTGTGATTGCACCAGTTGCTGGGCAAGGTTATCAGGGGTGGTGTCATGTAAAGTAGTCGTTTCAAAATCAAATCGGTGTCAGGTATCATCTTCGACAAACGCCAACGTCATCTGACAGTTGGTAAGCTGAAATCTATAGAAAAAACCATTTACAGCAAAGTCAAAAACCTTTAAAAGAATTTTTGTTATGTCGTTTTCGATTGGTTTCTATCCGGAAGTTGGGCAATTTGGACTCCAATGGAATACTAAAAACTTCATTTGACTTTGAAGCCTCCTCATTTTCTGACCTCCGGAGTGCAAAAAGAAGGCTTCTGTCGGCCCATCAAAACGCCATTATGTAAGGAAAAAAAACTTTCCGATCGGATTTCGTTTGACGACTGTCAAAACAAAGTTACATGACTTCAATTTCGAAAATGGCCGAAAATTTCTGGTCGTTTCAAAATATATGACTCCTACCCGGAGATCCAGTGCTTGTTGTTCCGAAGACCACTTCTCCTTAAACAGAAGACTAGTGTATCACGGCGTAGTATTATGCGCTTTACGTCACAATGACAACAAGGTATTTTTTCTTAGGTTTGTTCAAAATGTAAATCAGTCTACCCGCTATGCAACTAGAAACGCATCATCTGTCATTATAATTCGCTATTTACCTAATTTTTAGAGTTTGCTTAAGCGATCCAGGGCCGCAAGAGATTCGTTTCAGATTGCTTGAAACTCAGTTCAGCTTCAGTGTAAATCAGTTGCTAATCATCATATATATAATGACCACTGATGTGGTACATGTAGAAAAGTGCAAAAGGATGTATCTGTATGTCCTTGTGCAAGAATGTCTCGAACGAAAATAGTTTACAATATCAGGTACTGGAACTTCACAAAAATGTAGTCCATACCCCGATATGTTGAATGTGAATATTGATCACATTTCATTTTCAAGTTATCAGTAATTATTAACCAAGTAGAAATTGAGTTAAGGGTATGCAGAGGATGATGCATCTTCAGAAGTTGACCCCTGCAGATCCCGAATCAACCGAAGTAGAAACCCTTGGTACTATCCATTGTTTCTTTAGGTTATAATAAACTATAACTTTTATTGCGTTTTGATTACAAAGGCCAAATAATTAATTACGTATCATGACTTACACTTTATCACCTAAATTTGTTTCGTTAAAACATTTGGCCAAACTTTTATTTGTATCATTCCAGCAAGTCGTGTCCACTTTTCTATCGTTCGAATCCCCTTAAGATCGTCCGTGGCCAAGGTCAGTATATGTACGATGAACAGGGTACACGCTACTTGGATTGCATCAACAATGTCGCTCATGGTAAGTACTCGTAAAAGTTAGCTAATCTTTTTAAAAATAAATTTTGAAATCAATATTAAATTATTGTACAATGGAAAGACCCCCACTGATAGCCCAGTTTAGAACACCCAATGTCTATTTTCGAAAAATCATCATAATTTATTTGTGGTACGTCGCGCAGGTTATGGCCTATTGTTAATCTCTTGACTTAAAATTTAGAATTTGTTAATAAATTTGTCTAATAAAAAGATTGTTGAATAAAAGATAAGCAAACAATGAAACAAAGACGCTGGGCGTACGAGTAGGTGTTTCATTAATAGATATTGGGGGAAGTGGATTCCCTGAAATAAACCCTGAATGTGAATATTTAGTACAAAAGCGGGTCCTATTCATAGAGACGAAATATTATCTTAAATGAAGGGTTCTTTGACCTGCAGCAAGTTAGAAGCGGTTTAAGGTTGATTATGCGTGAAAAATTATTATAAATATTGAATAGCGGGCAGATAGAGCCGCTTTTCGCAGTACTGATATACAAAAGATGCTTGAAAGTATGCCCAGAGACGTCTGATATGGCTGATAATGGGCAGACGGGAGTAATGTAATGATTAATGAACGATGAAAAATGGCAAATTGTGGACTTGTTTGACGTCTTTAATCTGGTACATCACGTGGCATACGTAGTATCATCCATAATTTCCTGTTGTTATTGACTAAAATTAGTTCAGGTCTGTTAAGACGCCCAATAAATTTAAATAAGGGTCTGACGCAGTGTTGATAAGCAGTGTTTTTGCGCCACACATCTACTTTTATTATTCCGTATTATCCGTAATTCTCTGTTGTTTTTGACTAAAATTAGTTCAGGACCATTAAGCCCCCTAGTTTGACGCCATGTTGATAAGTGGTGTTTTTGCGTCGCAAATCTACTTTAACTATTTCGTATCAGTGTAATCCAAAAGACAGATAATGAAGTTTTTGCATTTGAATTGACGCACTGAGCTTTCACCTCAAATCTTTCCTTTGATAGCCCAGATAGGCTTGCCAATTCATGCAATCCAACCTCACGTGGTAACAGATTGACATGGTAACATTGCTCGTCATTAAAAGTTAGTTGGTTGTCAATCTGTCGCAATCAAGTAGGAAGTGTCACAATCCCCATCCACTATTTTCGATGGCTCAATCACAGTAGGACTGTTAAAGAAATGAAATGTTTTTCTTATACCACAATCAGTGTTTTTTTTTTCTGATAATCGAACTTGTAACTAAAGGCCCTTCAAAGGAAGGTCTTATCCATAACTGGACAAACAGTCAGCAGTCACCAATGACGATGACCGACTTGAAAATCATTTTAACCTCTCGTGAGCTTCACGTGATTCCAATTATAATTATTGAAAACAACCATGAATAAATCGGAAAGAAAAATAACAAATGCCATGCCCCTCAAGCAAACGATATGAAACGGAATAAACAACCACTTGTCGTTGTGCACTGTGTAATGAGTCAACATAAAGCTGATAACACACTCAAGACCGTTCAACTACGTATACCCGTTGTGTATTGGCGTTGGATGCCGCTGAAGTGTTCTTCTATCTAGTCAAAACTAGGGCATATAAAGTGGAAAAAAACGTGCACGCCAAGCATGCGTTTACGTTCACGTGAACAACAACATCGAGTTAAAAGTTTCAGTCGCTCCGATTATTTTAGTTGAAGATTCTTATCTGTCAACTTTAGAAATGTCAAATGAGGGTGTTTTGCACGAAGTTATGTAAATGGCTTAGAGTATTAGTTATTCGGAGGTTGTTTTCTTTTTTTCTAATTGGAAAATCGTTGCTTAGTCAGTTTTTGATTGGTTGGGCGTTAAGTAGCCTATCTGTCACTTGTTATCTGTCAAATGAACAACTTTATATTGCAATCACGTGTTGCATTCGTTAATACTCGTAGAATGAGCTGGTAAAGTAATGGATTTCGGGTTGCAGTTAATGTGAGATAGTTTTTCATATTACTATGGTTCACATATTTGGTGAAATTGTTTACATGTGAATTATCACTACTGTTTGTTGAGATAGGAGTTGATAATTGAAAACAGAGTGTGAGGTTACATTCTGTGGCGAGTGCATGTGACCTTGTGTACACTGTCGCACAATTTACAAAGAACACTTTGGGCTTTCACAAGTGCACGGTTATTTAACTACAAAAAATATAAATTCTATTCCTACCTGGATACTATGATACCTTGTCATCCGGACGACGTAGTTTAGTTTAGTCTTTTATGACCTTAATGTGGGAAAGTGTTCGGTTCAGCTTCATTGAGATGGGGTTTGAAGAACCTTCAAGCCGGAAGAGTGTACCAGCCATCTAAGGTGATGAATCCAGGTCCTCCTGCCAAGGTTAATATCGCTGTATAGCGCAAACAGTTCGTTGTTTCAAACAAAAATCACTTGACGAATTTTTGCCTCAGAACAACTAGCGTGCTCTAATAACATAGTTGTACAGATTTGTGAAATATTGAGCCTCTGACTTTGCACAAACGACCGAATTCGGTAGGGATGCCAAGACTACTGATACTTCTCTATATAGTCGTCATTTCCATGTCAACGCTGTCACATGCGGCCTTAAGTGAATATCTGGTCGATTGTGGACTTACCAGGCCTAAAATAATGCTGACGAGAATCTATCAGAATCTTCGCCGAACCCGTATCCCAAAATTGTTCAACAGCTCCTATGTTGTCACCATCAAGTACCGAAGACCAGTGGCAACGCTGCCAATGTGCCGTCAGAGACGCCGCAACTGATGTGCTGGGTTTCACCTGACCACCATGAAGAAATCTCTGATTTGATGGAGAATGCCAGCAAGCACATGCAGCTGAACAAAAAGCCTACAAAGCGGCTCCGCAACGATGGACGAGCTTCTCGTGAGCTCTACGAGCAGAAGAGACGGGAAGAATATCGGCTTTTCCGAAAAAAAAGCACGAGTAGTGCGTTATCAAAGGTATTAAGAGGTTGTACTCCAGGAATAACGTACGTATAACGTACCAACAGATAGAAAGGACTTGTACAGAAATCTGTAGATAAGAAGAAGGAAACCTTGTAGTGGTCATGTTACTTCTTTAACATCATACTTTAAAGAATAGTGCGAACACAAGCGAACACTGTAGGCGCAATTTTTCAAAAATCAGTACAATTACTAATGTGAGGCGATGATTTCCACATAAATGGGAGAACTCAGCCGGCTGTCAACGGAGCGTTCGATAGTATTGAGCTACCAAAATGTGTTTAACGGTAAATGAGGCAAAACCAAGTATATGTATGCTATCAACAAGAAAAGATACATAACATAGTCGAATTGGACACACAGAGCGTCACAATCGATAAGTATATAGTAGTTTCGAGGTAGTACGGGACTTTTTCTACCTTTGCCAACAACACCTCAGCAGAAATGAACGGGGAATCACTCTTACGTTGTTTCTAAGGCCCTATCCCGAAAAATTAAGGAAATTCTATATAAGACCTTGATCATCCCAGTCATACTTTATGTCGCTGAAGCATGGAAATCAAAAGCGGATGAGGATATCGAGAAAAAGGTCCTTCGAAAAATATTCGATCCCGTTTATGTTGGCGGTCTTTGGCGGAAAACATTCAACAACGAACTAATTACACGTCCTATAACGCGACATCGACTTGGTCAGAAAACTGCGCATCAGTCGCCTGAGATGGCTGGGATATGTAAGACAATAGTGTTCTGGGCCGCAGAGTCTTCAAATCTAACTCGTAGTGACAACGCAGTAGAGGAAGGCCTCACCTTAGATGACGCGCACGAGTAGTAGGACATCTCAACCGACTTGGAGTGCACAACTGGAGGCAGTTGAGACCGGACTGACTGGAGAGGTTTGTTACTGGAGGCGCAGGTTCACCCCGAACTGTAGCGCCACCTAAGTGTGTAAGTAAATGCCTATCAAATTTTTACGGTCTCGCGTACGATGTTAAATAGAACAGTATATATATTTTTGAGTATATATGGTAATTGGCGCCTTTCTTAAGAATCAGGAAAACCATACTGATATTCAATCCGCCCTGTATACTCGAGACGTGAGACGGGGAATAAATATGAAAAGCGGAGAGAACTGTAGTCAGCGAAGGAATATAAGTATTGGATTAGAAGTAGCTGACAAAATATCATTGATGAAAATTAAAAAGAGTCTCGGAGACAGAACGGAGCCCTGTGGCACACCAGCATTTATTTTGTGGATATCTGACTTGAAATCATCCAAAACAACTTGAATTCAACTTTCCGGAAGGTATTTTTTAATCCCATATGCACGCATTTTCGACAAAAGAGCCTGTTTCCAAACTCTGCCAAATGCATTTGTAAGGTTTGGTTCCATTTTTTGGTGAGACATGCTATCAAATCACCAGTGGACCAGTTGCTACGAAAACCGTCATTGAGAAGTTTTCGTGTGTAGAGATATTTCATGCGCTGACGGTTTATCAACGTTTCCATGACCTTGAAAAGAAGGGACATAATTTCAATGGGTCTTTAGGAGGAGAGAGAAGAAGATTCGCTTTTTTTTTAGGGACGGGCTGGATATCTGCTTAGAAAGAGTCGTAAAGAGTAGCCTCTAACCTCGAGTCATACCAGGCCTTTTCTTGTGGTTTGATACTCTTGATCCAATGAGGGATAAAGGATCTAATTCCAAAGAGAATGGTGTCTGTGATCATATCAGCAGCGGCATCTACATCGTTATCGAGGAAACATAACAACCAGTTAAAATTCCTAAAAAAGCTGTTAAGTCCTCTCCAATTGGCTTACTTGTATTGCCATACGTTTCTTTTAGGATTATTTTCTCCAACTTTGTAGTCAGCATACGAGAAATTAGCTGGTATAACCCGGTGGTGTATAGACTAGAGGGGAGATCACATTGACTTTATACTTTTCAGGGTGAGAAGTTGAGAAACAAGTCAAAGGCTGTTGGCGGTATTCGCGTGGGTTTATTTACAAGCTGGTTGTAATGTTAAGTTGTTTTCCACATCAAAGACCTCAACATTCCGTCCTTCGGCTGTGGCCTGTCCAGAATTTGGTAGCCACCCAGAATTGTGTATTTTGAAATTGCCCGTATGAGGATTTCGTAGTAGCCTAGCCTGATAGGCTACCACAGCAACCCTGGGTATATGAGCACTGCTTACTAAACGTCGGAATATCCGAGATATACGTTGCTTCTCGGTTTCGTGAAGGTCGTGGAAATTTAAGATTCTTTGGTTATGCATGCTGCTCCTTTAAAATTACTCAATCGTTTTTAAGCCTAAGACAGAATTGTAAAATATTTTTCAAATACCGCAACAGTTATTTTAAACAATGTCATATGCGGGATATACATAGTGGACCTTTTAGAATTTGTTCCAAGCATTCAGAATGTATCTTAAGGAAGTCTTGCTTTCGACGATTTCCAGAAAATTGCAATATCTTGCATGCAACACGAATAATGTGATTTCATCAAACAAGTTTTGACTTATTTCTAAAACATATTCATTATCTAACGTAACATAATGTAGCCGAAGTCTCATTGTGTTTTGCCCATGTAACATTGATTGACAACGGACATAGCGCTTTTAGTTCAGAGTGGATGCATTAGGGCTGACAGTGAACAAATACTTCACGTTACCCTTTGTAAAAAAAAGGCTATCGTTTTAAGAGTTTTGTAGTACCGAAATGCACAACCAGGTTTTCGTCTGCCAGTGTCCTCTGCTTCGTTCGCCATAGAAATGCCAATTTCTTGTAAACGGCTCCATATTTCAGCGTTTTAGACCAGCTGTTGCTTCCCAACAAAATCAACGGCGCGCTGGAAGAATAGGAGATTGTGTGTTTGCAGGAAGCTAATTAATCGCGTGAAATAAAAATTGAAAACATCGCGAATAATTAGCTTTAATGCACACAACACAAATAATAAAAATAAACACAAACCAACGAATTGAACACAAACTTAGCCGCACCACAAAACGATTTGACTCGGGACAAACTCACAAAAATCAAACTGTCAAACATATCTGTCAAGAACATATCGATCTCGCTTTGACGAATTTCAACGCCACTTGAAGAATATGGTCATAATCTCTGACCAAAGGCAACGAAATTCCAAGATGGCCGAATTGCATGTGAGTGAGATGCACTGCAAAACAATGCACTCTAACACCTACTCCGAAAATATGGGGGCATTGTTGGTGTGTTGTTCACATATTACACTAAGGTAAATAACCCAGGGTGATTGACCTTAGAAGAAACAGCTGAGTGGTATATAAGCCATCAGCAGCTTCGAGGGAAGAAGAAATGCATATGTTAAATCACTCTTCAGCCAACAGTCAACAAATAAAGTTTAGAGTTAGAAATCAAAGGTCACGAGTTTTATTTAATTACATTTATTTTACTGGCTTCAGTTCATCTAACTGAAGAAGTTATCGGTTTTTTTTTTCTTCTTCTCTTCAGTTCATCTAACTGAAAGGGTAGCCACCGCTTGTGAATCATCTATTCCAAGCCAACTTTTAAATCCCGCTCAACTCAGTTAGGGACACCAGCCCTTGACTAAGTTATGTTATATGCTCAGATGCGAAGTATGTCTTTTTGGCGTCTTTGAAATTCCTCGTTCTGAGAGGAATGCTAACCGTGAATTCCTTAGAATGGAATGAATTCGGTTGGCAATTCGAGGAGGATGGACTGACTCATGACTAATTTCTTCTGTCAGATTTCTTGCCGTAGTTTGTTGCGCAGAAGTCTGAGAAAAACTTTTAGTCATTTACTCTCTCAGGATCAGAGAGCTTGGGCGGGGCCTTGAACTTTGTCTCTCATAATCTCTTCCTTGTTGTTAGAACGCGGTATTCACGTTTTTTAGTTTCATACAGCGTGATTAGTTGAAACCTCGTCGGCTTTTCTGAGTAATCGTGATAAGTGCAGTTTGGCTATAGCCCAGTTAGAACACCTGTCGGTTGCCCAGATGAACGATTTTCTCCCTGTCGGAGTCCAATTCTTTTTCGCCTTCTTGCTTAGATGGGTCAGGATGCCAGTGCACGACATAATTGTCTTGGGTTCCTTCGTCGTTTTGAAGTTTTAGCTGCTGATCTGCGCTTTTATTTTCTCTAGCTATGACGAGCAGACGTTGCTAGTGTCGCTAAGGCTGAGGTTGAGCAAATCCTTTTCAACTTTAAAGTTCTGTTCTGGTCTTTTCTTTGTTGAGATTTTTGTATTTAAGGGTGAAATTTTGTTCCCCATCGGACGCAACTGAACCATTTTAAAATTGGATTCTCAACCAACCAGATCCTCAACACGATCTGGATGCATAGGAAAACAATGATGGGAACAGAAGTAGGGTGATTACCTCTTAGTTTTCGATGACCAGAGTTAAGAATCTGTTCTATAATACTTAAGTTTCAATATCGCGGGTAGGTGACATTACGAGTAGGATGATTTAAGTTCTACACATGGTCTTAACAGTTATTTAATACTCAGACAGGGTACAAAACTGGAGAAGTTTGGCGTTATTCCTTTAAATCTTTTATTAAAAAAAGTCACATAACAGCTTGTGACTTTGTCTTAATTTTTTCGAATGTCAAAAGTGTCAGAAGGCCGTTACCGATCTTGATGTAGCGGTGATCATACCGAACAATTTGACAGGAAAATCAAAAGAATGAACACGTGGCTCGGTAAATATCTCTCGCTTTTTGAATTTAGTGATTTTGAGATCATATTGTTCCTCGTCTCACGAAGTCATACGTAAAATGACGAATCTTCATTTGGCTCGTTTGATCCCATATAGTGGTTTATCTCAATTTCATCAATTTGCGGATGACCAGCAGTGATAGGTATCTAGATTCTAGGTATCTAAAGAACTTTGCTGTTCACTCGGTATGGGTCTTACATTCCGAACACTATTTTGGCGCCAATAAATGTCATTTATTCTTTATTCACTTACTCAGGTTGAAAGTTCGCTGTCATATTCGTATTCTGCTGAACCTTTGGGAAATCTAAACGTGACCTGGAGAAGTGCGCTTTTCAAAAGAAACCTACAAAACATTAACATAGACGACTACTATGCACATGGTATACAAGAACAGATGACAATTAAAAAAAAAAAAACATCTGACAGTTGTCTGTAAAGTAAGTTGTGCTATGATCGATCAAAAATGCGTTCAGATATTGAGACAACAATCACAAGGTTTTTATCTGCAGTTCTGCTACGTATTTCAAAATTAAGAACATTGGATTAAAAAAATAATCGTGAACTGCTATCACTAGGACTTCCTCCCTTCCAAGACTGATCAAAATCACTATCTTTTCTGAGTTATTCAAATTTGTCATTCAAACAGCTTTAAGCCCATAACTGAGGTCATCTTTCTGAGTGCACGTAACTATCATATTATTATCTAGTACAATCCATGCACGGTATCACAATAAGCCGGACGTGTATATTTGTTTAATTTTGCTCGTTTGCCTCTACTCGTAGTGATGCAGCTTGTTGTTGTGGTCGTCTGGATTAACTCAATTTATGTTCAAACCCCTTGTCAATGTGACAAATTGCAATAAGCAAATAACACTTCAAAGTAACGACTGTCATTACCCCCCTTTGAACGGGGAAAACACGATCATCCACGACAAAGTAAATAGCGCACCTACCAGCTGCAGTTTACTCGTATTTGGATTGGTCTCTTCAGATACGAGCAGAAGCGGGAGCTCTCCAAAAAGTTTTCCACTATTTAGATTTGATAACCATATGACAGCCTTGATACGGTATATGGTATGTGCTATTAGTGGCCGGTGCTACATGTGAACATCACATGTACAGACTTTGGGTGTCTGACTGATAAGTTTACGTCAGTCTTTACGACTTTGAACGATCAATTGTAGACTAAATTCAAATAATAAAAAACGTTTTTTTTTTCTACTTTTACAGTGGGTCATTGCCATCCAAAGGTTGTTAAAGCTGGATGTCTTCAAATGGCATCGTTGTCAACTAATTGCCGTTTTTTGCACGATGAGTTGGCCCAGTGCGGAAAGAATTTAACAAGTCGTATGCCATCGGAGCTGTCGGTGTGCTATTTAGTGAATTCAGGGTCGGAAGCTAATGATTTGGCCTTGAGATTGGCAAGGAATCATACTAAGCGACAAGATGTCATAACGTTAGACCAGTAAGTTTGAAAGTTACTTACGAATATCAAATAGGTATCTGATTTGATTTTGTTTTCTTTACAGTGCGTACCATGGTCACCTTCAATCGGTGATGGAGATCTCACCGTACAAGTTTAACCAACCAGGTGGTGACAAGAAGGCCGATTTTGTTCATATCGCTGCTTGCCCGGATACCTATGGTGGGAAGTATATTGTGAAGGATCATCCAAATGAAGACATGGCATCACTGTATGCCAAGGAAGTTGATGACATTATTGACGATTTAAGGGCTAAGGGTAAAGGTGTCGCTGCTTTTATTGCTGAGAGTTTGCAGAGTTGTGGTGGACAAATAATTCCTCCCGAAGGTTATTTCAAGAAGGTGTTTAAGGCTGTTAGGGATGCAGGCGGTGTCTGTATTGCTGATGAGGTTCAAGTTGGATTTGGAAGAGTTGGCTCACATTATTGGGCGTTTGAACTGCAGGATGTTGTTCCAGATATTGTTACAGTGGCCAAACCAATGGGTAATGGACATCCTGTTGGAGCTGTCGTTACAACTCAAGAGATTGCTGATTCGTTTGCAGCCACTGGTGTGGGTTACTTCAATACTTATGGAGGCAATCCTGTATCATGTGCCATCGCCAATGCTGTCATGAGTGTCATTGATGAAGAAAAATTACAAGAAAATGCCTTAAAGGTTGGCCAATATTTGCTTAAACAATGTGATGAATTGAAATATGAATTCGATTGCATTGGAGATGTTCGGGGCACTGGTCTTTTTATTGGTATTGAGCTGGTAAAGAACAAAGGTAGTCGAGAAGCTGCAACAGATGCTGCTCATTGGGTTGTTAATCGTATGAAGGACGTTCATAACATTCTGGTTAGCTCTGATGGGCCACGGGATAATGTTATTAAGCTAAAGCCTCCAATGGTGTTTAATACTGAGAACGCTGACGAGTTCTTGCTGGGCTTCAGAGAGTGCCTTTCTGAGTTAGAAAAGGATCGGAGGATGGCAAATGCTGCTCCATCAACTTGCAGTATATCGAATAATAAGATCCATGCAAAGCGTGATCATTTGATCAAGTCTGTGTAAGATCAACTGAAGTAGTTTTAACTTTTTTATTTAAGACGTATTGTTAGTGATAGAATGTAGAATTTTAGTTTAATAAAGTCTAAGGTGCCCAAGATTGTGGAGTCTGAAAGATGGTTCTAATTGAAATAATCGATTAAAATGTTACATAGCTTTAAATAAGATTGCTCGGATATTTTTTAATATTTTTAATTAAATTTAATTTTAATTAAAAAAAAAAAAATAATAATAATAGAACATACAAATATTCTGTAAATAAAGTTTTGATTTATTGTAAATTGGTTACCGTCGTGTTTAATCGTAGACGTGGATCATCCTTCCAATATTCTACCTCATGTATCTTCATGGGTGCGGCTAGTGGGAATCGTCGCCTTCACCTACCGTTTTACAGAAAGGAGTCTTGAACCATCGAACGAAACTGCGCATCAACTTCGACCTAAAGAAATTTATAACGCTAAGAGTAATCTGATCAAATGGCTACATAATGTTTGCCTTTTTAGATCCTTATTTACTTACTTACAGTCCTGGGTGAACCTTGGCTTCAAGCAACAAGCGCCTCCAGTCAGCTCGGTCTTTAGCTAGCTGCCTTCAGTTTCGCACGCCAAGTTGGCTGAGGTCTACTTCCACTTGCGTGCGCCACCTGAGTCGCGCTCTTTCTCTACTGCGCTGTTCAACGGGGGCGAATTCAAAGTCTTTTTGGACTGGAACATTGACCTCCACATAACCATTCTTCTGGCTAAGTCGATGTCGCTGTACAGAGCGTGGTTATACTCGTATCTCTTCCTCCACTCACCGTCTATGCAGACGGGACCGAAAGTCACGCGAAGAATTTTCCTCTCATAGCAGCCAAGAGGACCCTCATCCATTTTTAATAAAGTCCATGCCTCTGCGCCTTGAGCTTTTGTTGTTCGAAAAACGGCTTTGCTAGTTAATTGCCGCCTTAGCCCAAAAAAGCAGCGATTGGCAGGAGTTATTCTTCGATTATGTCAATATCATCGGCGTATGCGAGTAATTGGACGGACTTTTGAAAGATTTTACTTGTGTTGGTGCTTCAGTTTTGCACTATTCTTTGAAGAATGATGATAAAGAAATCGCATCGCATCGCCTTGTCTAAATATTTTTTTGACATCACAGGGTGGGTAGCCATGGATCAAGTGATAGTGTATTGACTTCCCACTCGGACGGTTCAGGGTTCAATACCAGACGAGCCCGAAGGACAGTCAACTAAAATCTCTTGAGAAGAATAGTTGCTTAAAATACAACAACAAGACAATATACACTAATAATTTAGTCTCCCCATTAAATGCTGGATGTCACCCATGGAGCGAAATAACAACTGAGCCCAAACAGTTTTCTCTCTCTCTCTCCCTATACTGAATTTTCCGAAAAACTTAACACATGCTCCAGCATTTTAAGAGTACTAATACCCTTTTCAGTGTTAAGTTCTTTAACAACAAAATAAGGGTATCAGCGAATTCTTTATCGATCTTGATCGAGCAGCGTGCATTCTCCATCGTCTGACGAGTGTGGCAGGAATGCCAAAACTCGACATTGCTCTGTATAGCTCGTTTCTATACGAGTAGATGCCGCTATACGCGACCTTAAGATCGATGAATAGTTGGTGTGTATCGATTTGGATCTTGTGGTTTTTTCCCAAGATTTGCCGTAGTGTGAATATTTCGATCGACGGTGGATTTTGCTGGCCTAAACCCACACTGTTTTGAACCAATCAGGTTGTTGAGGAACGGCTTGATAGATATTATCTTGTGGGCGATGTTAAGAAGACTGTAGTTCGTGCGTTCAGAAGGGTCTCCTTTCTTGAGGATCGGACAAAACATGCTGAAGTTCTCATTGGGCATACTTTCATCTGATCATATTTCACAGAATTTGAAGAGCTCGGGAATGAAGCTGCCCGCTCCAGCAGCTTTGTTGAACTTAAGTTTAGATATGGCTATCTCCAATTCGTCCAGGTCAGGTGGACGGTATTGGTTTACACAGTCCAGGTTGAAAGGTGCATTCTGCCTGACAGTGGGATTTGGTTCATCATCGCTGTTATATAGTCTGCAGAAATGCTCTTTCCAAATCCTCAGCATCGACTGTGACTTTACTAGTATGTTCCCTGTTCGTCCGATGTTTGTGTCCCTGGCATGATTTCTTACCTTTTCGTAAAACTTTCGAACCTCATTCCTGGAGTGCTTCTCATGCTCCTTCTTTTTCCTCTTGGGAAGCCAGTATTCGTATCTCATATTCTGCTCGTGGAGCTCGTGAGCCGTTCTAGCCTTTCTATGCTGCCACTGGTCTTAAATACTTCATGCTAGCAACACAAGTGTAAAAATAAAACAATCAAGCCTTTTTGATTGTACAATTAAAAACTCTTTATTACTTTAGAGCAACGTGCTCGTGTTTTAGAGGTTAACAAAAACAAAAAAACAAACCAAAAACCGGTAGAAGCAATACAACAGCAAACAATAGGACCTCGTAGAGATTAAGGAAGACTCAATGGAAAAAGGATTTGGCGATTTATTGCGATTGTAGCCGTCCGACGACAAACTTTCTCACAGTATTACCTTACCGTTGCGAAGTTCTTGATATCCACAACCGAACCTTGGGTACGTCAAGGTAATGGTCTGAGGTAATCCATAATACTGGAGGAGAGCCTTGCGTCCATCGAAATATGGTCAATTTGGTTGACGGAGTACTCAGGAGGATCAGGAGTTCTCCAAGTCCCCTTATGGGAGGTGTGGTAGCCTTGTACTGCTTACGACATCGTTTCGGACACAACAAAATCGATTAGCCTGAAGCCGTTATCGGAGGTAGTGTCGTACAGGTTATACTTTCCCACTGTACTACAAAAGATGAGCTCTATTTCTAGCCTTGTATTGAAGTCGTCAAGAACAATTTTAATATCATAGCTGGATGCTTTTAATAAGACTATAGTATAATTGGCGTAGCTAAGAGGGCCTCGTGTCTCTTGGGGTCGGCCAAATGGTGATAAAATTCCAAAGTTCCGTTTTTCAGGCATACTTTCTGCTGAACAAATCTTGGAAATAAGTCTGTGCATAGTACTCTACCAAGTCATCTCCCGCTGCCTTAAATAGCTCGGCAGGTAGGCCGACCGGTTTTACAGACTTGTTGTACTTAAGTTTGAACGTTGTTAACTTCACTTCATTTTGGTAGGGTAGACGGATCTCTTGACTTTCACCGTCCAGTTTGAATAGTTCATTCTGACAGCGGAATTTGGGTTGTCCTCACCGTTTAACAGTCTGAAGAAGTATCCACTGTGACTCTACTACTATGCTTCCTTGTTCAGGTCTATAGGTTTATGTTTAGGTCTTGTTGGCTTTTGACTTTTTGATTAAACATCAGAACATTGCTCCTGGAGTTTCAGTTTTCTATTTCTTCTATGGCGTGCTTCTAACTTTCCATCTCTTCCTTCCGCCCTCGTTCTTCTACTTAGTGCCGTTTTGTAGGTTCGTGCTTCATCAAACCATGGGTTTCGTAGAGATGGTCGGGTGAAACTCAGCACATCAGTTGCGGATTTTCTGATGGCTTCTTGGCATTGATGCCGTTGGCCCTCAGCACTTGATGTTGATGTTGATAGAACATGTCCAGATGTTGAGGGCTTGTTGCAATTGCAATCATTCAACGTTATATCTCCTCACTGCCTAAGTCTCACTTCTTGCCTAAGTCTTTAGCTTACAATAAATCCGCACCCAAATAGACGCTGTTTGCTTTCTCTATAGCAATCACAGACCAAGATTCGAAGATTCCGTGTACACATGTGAACTTCATATCCCTTTTTTAGCTTTGTAGTGTCGCCAACAGCAGATCCGTCCTTACCTGAAACTTTTGATTGCTGCGAAACAGTGGGCTTTAAACGTGGCCGGATAGTTAATCCCACACTCAACTCCAAACCTGGAGCCCCAAGCTCTTTTATGACCCTTGATCGAAAGGGGCCAGATATTCCGTAGTCAGTAACACCCTTGGAGAGTATACGAGCTCTCTCTATTTATATCTGTCTCTATCTCAGCACCCTGATAAGTCCTGAAAATCCTAACTTACCCCGGCTCCAAATGCGTTGCAGTAGCTCATATAAGTTGTTGGTTTACACAGCTAAAAATTAATTTGAAAAAGAGATAAATTATTATTTTAGATTGCGACCTGGTACAAGAAGAAAGTCAGACTCTGGCTATGTTTGAGTAGGCATTGAACAATGTTAGTAAACATGTTCGAGAATTTCTATCACATCGAATACGTATAACCTTGCAGAGACCTTGGGATTCAGTTATGCAAGCGGTAGAGGTTTTGCCAATTTTTTTTCCGAATTTTAAGGAGGCAACAATTGCAACATTACTACATTCCTATAAAATCTAAGCCCAGAACCATTTTATAGCAACTGCTGAGAGTCCATATCCAGACAGACCATATCCATAATTGCATGATCACTCTAGTTGCGTACGGCAAAATCCGTTAAGCCTACTCGTAAGCCTTGGGAAATTCTTTCTTCCAAAGTGGTATGTTGTCAACAAAGGAAGGTACTCTCTGACCAGACTCCCATTTGGGTAGACTTTCTCACGGGAATTGAACCGTTTATGGTAGAGATGATCTTTCTATAGATTCGTGAACAGTTTCAGCTCGGCTTGCCAACAGGCCGTTTGCTCTTTTTTCAATTTGTTCGTCGTTTTTTTTTCTTCGTTAGTTCGGTGATTTTTCGTTTTTTTTTTTTTAAATATATTTGTTAGAGCGTTTCATCGCTCAATATAGATTTTTTGTGTGACCAGGAATATTGATTTGGTTAGATAAGAGGTCCTTCCAAAAAATGTAAGTTGGTGAACTATTCCCACTTGAACCTGTACCACGTGTTTTCTGTTACAAATTCTAGGGTTAAGGTCCACATTTTGGTGGTGCTCATCGTGGTAAGTTCTGGAATCTCACTAGTGAGTGCGATAAAGTTTTGTGATGGCAATCATTATGAGTGCAAGGATGGCACATGTATTCCGGAGGAGAAAGTCTGTGACTCAAGAAAGGATTGCCCAGATAACTCTGATGAAAAGGATTGTGGTAAGCACATGGACCCTTGGTAATTTCAATGCTATCGCAAATGATAGAACATTCCGCTCTTCTGGACCTTCTAGATGTAAAACTTTGTAGAAAGCCCAAATGGCATATGTGTTCGGACAGCAACACCTGTATATCATCCGACCTGGTGTGCAATAAGGTCGACAATTGCCCTGATGGAGATGATGAGTTAGATTGTGATGGCCGGACGATACGGAACTGCACCGATAGTGAGTACATGTGTGAGGATAAGACCTGTGTTCCATTGGATTTTGTGTGCGATGGGAAGAATGACTGTCATGATCGATCGGATGAGGAGGCTGGATGTCTTAAAGCTGAAAATGAATGCACGGGATTTTTCTGTAAAAACCGAAAATGTCTGGAGAGTCATATGTGGGTCTGTGATGGAGAGGATGACTGTGGAGATGCCAGTGATGAACAGGGATGTGGTAAGTGTAAGTAAAAGATTTGTTTAGCAAAATGTTTTGTTAAGATTACGACATCGCTAAGTGTAGGCACATTTATTGACTGACGTTTTTATTGTTCTTCATCAAAACTTGGCAATATCCGTTCTTGCTCTTATACTCGTATGTAAGGCAAATATCAATTTGTAGCTTTCGATTGATAGTGTTGGTTACCTTCAAAGAACTACAACCACATAAATGTACTGATTTAACTTAACTGTTTTTTTTTTTTCCTGAAAACTTTGCTGTTTCTGATCTTATTATGGCGTGTAATTCTGTCCATCATCAGCTGAGAATTTTCTCGATAGATTTTTAAGACTTTCAAGTTTATCACACTCAACGAACTTCTTTTCTAACTTTAAAGTGGTTATCATCCTACATAATATGATGTCTTTCATACTCGCATGTCTTTCATATCTATGCTCATACAAAGTCCTGAACTTGGAGATGAGTTTCACGAGACATACAAATTCAGTTCATCCAAAGTACACCAGTCTCAGCTGAACCTTGTACGTGGGGAAAGCCACCACCTGGGCTGTTCCTCAAGGAGGATTTGGCCGGACATTGTGCGAGGGAAAATCCATCGACAGAGGAGGCGACAGAACTTTTTCCTCTTCGCACTGTTCAAACCAGATTTCTTTAGAGTTTTGGGTGAACGCCTGTGGTGTTCACTTAAATTCACTGAATGGTCATACAGTTCCACCCTTAGCTTGAGTTGATGCCGATCTTAAAGTCACGACACCCAGTACTTTTTGCAACTCTAGATAGGGTCAAAACCAATTTGAAGACCATTCCTGCGATTTAGGTTTAAACCACACCTCAACAAGTCAGGCCCTGACTTCCACGGTACCATGTCTTAAGTCCTGGTGTGGACTGTCGTGGACTGCCACTCAACAGGACCTATGACCCGCAGCTTGTAACTGGTCAATTCATCAAATCATCTCGATTTTTATTAGACAAATTCAATAATGGAAGAAGCCTTGATAATTGGGCGTAGAAAAGGAAGCAGTTTCAATTCCGAGAGCTTGATCAGTTTCAATGGGTATCACTTCCCTTGATATTTTTCTCTTCTTTGTCGGCACTGGAGGAATGCACTCACGCCTACGACAGCACTTAACGTACATCGTCTTCATTTCATTTTCAACTGTCCCTTATATGGGACTGAGTGTGTCTTTTCTGGAGCCCGTTCGACCTTTTCGGTTTGTCGGGATAAGTTGTCAAGAACAGCACACTGACCAACCAATTGTTTATTTTGATAGAGTTTAACCGTAACAGGTCGAACCTCCCAGGTAATTTCTTTCTTTCTTCATCGTTTTAATCCAAAATGTATCGTAGATAGTTGTCGGAGCCGAAAGGTCTAGTAACTCCTAGGTTAGCAGTAAATTGGCTGGGGGCTTATTTAGAATTGTGGGGCTTCCAGAATCAGTGTTCCGACCCCCGGGCGAAAAGACAACGGTGTTCTTTCCGTCTCTTTTGCTCGTAGAGTTCAAGGAAGGCTCTGGTTCTTTGTACACTTCTTGTTTAGTTGCATGTGCCTACCGGATTCTTCATCAAACCAGAGTTTTCTTGATTGGGTTTGAATGAAGTTGAAGCACATTTGTTGCCGGCGTTGCTACAGGTCATGAATGGGAAATCCGCAGTCATGCCTTGGCTGCAACAATGCAGTGATCTCAGTTTTATGTGAACACCTGTCGAGAAAAACTAAATCCGTTACCAGACGTGGTGTCATGTAGGCTCTGCTTACCAACTGTCCTACCTACCATTCATATCTTGGCAGTAAGATCGCATAGTACGATTTTAATGTAATACTTGGGACATTGCCAATACGTCGTGTTCAGGAGTTCATAGAAACATTCCTTGGTGTAGCCGTCTTTGCCTTCCGTGGGGGCATGAACGCATATTTGGCTTAACGCTCGCTCATGTGTCGGAAGTTCAAGAGTTCTTTTCTAAATCGCACTTCCTAGGTGGCAGTGATAACTGCTGTACGTGGCCTGTTAAAGGTCCAAACATTCCACTTGCAGATCCGAAGGCCATTGTCCTTGTTTCGTTTGCTGGGGTTGTCAGAAACGTTTTTGTGACATGGTAATCCACTTCGAGGATGCAAGGCTTCTCCGTTACCATCACATGAACAACTGTAAACTAACCTCCCATTTGAAAAGAACTATCATCAAGTCCCTTGTATTGAGTTCTCAGTAAGTCTTGTGTTCCCACCATTCAGACCAAGGCCCTTACCCTTAATACTTCAGGATTTCTGAATACAATCAAGTGATATCATCTTTGGCTCAGCGTTAGTACAATTAAGAATTGTGTGATTTGTATTGTTGCCATTCCTCATCAGGATAGTGGTTCAAAGAGCGGGGTTTGCTGCGCGAACTATTGTACATTGCTACATTGTTTTTTTTAATGGAGAAGGTTATTTGAAAATTAGTTTCATCAGCGGCTTTAAGCAATGCCCAATTGTGGCAAAAAGTGTGTGAATGTTATTTCTTTCCCCTGGTTCTATCAAAAGTCTTGGACAGGTAGTTTTGCCACCCAGAGACGCGAGAATCTTCCCTATAACCAAACAAATCGCAAGCCTTTGGTATGATATGTAGTCTAAGAAAGGAATCCTATTACTTAGCCATTTTGCAGTGGCCTAATCGATACAAGCGAGTTCAAATTGTCGATCACCGAATCGTGTACGTACAATCAACTCAGGTGTGACTTTGGAATTTTTGTAGGTGGTAAGGTTGTTAAGTTATCTTGCTTTGAAGCTTTGACTCTTAGTTCAATGTATAAAACTGATTACAACCACTTGTTTGTGGCATCCACAGTATCGGTCATGTTACTTGATTACGCAAAGAGCTCATTTTACAAAGTCATTAGTTTATTATCGCACAAAGCATGTGAGTCTAATTCTAATGCAATTGGCCAAGGTATCTTTGGTCCTGCCTTGAAGCAAGTTTTCGTCCTTAGAATTTGATTGACGGAGTCGTTGCTCTAGTTCGAATTTGCTTTGACTCCAGTGAGTAGTCTACAGAAAAAAGTTCACCAACTGAGCTGATCCTGTTTCAGTGAAAGCAAGGCGTAGTTTGCGTAGATACTTTCAAAACCCCGTGCTTCATTTGAAAGAGTTTGCTCCTGGAGCACAAATCTTAATTTTGTATACTTATCTTTTTTAATTCAATGAAATTCCATTTTTTCCAGCCTGGAATTGTAAGCTCGATCAGAAGAAATTTCTCTGCAAGGACAACGACACCTGCATAGCATTAGAAAAAGTCTGCAATGGTCAGTCTGATTGCCGTGATCATAGTGATGAGGGCGAGAAGTGTGATGATTCGCAGAAGAATTGTAAATCGAAACAGTGCCCCAAGGACAGCACTTGTTATTCCCTACCAACCGGAGCAGAGTGTCTATGCTCTAAAGGCTTCAAGTACAACAGTGAGAAAAATGACTGCGAGGACGTAAATGAGTGCAATACGTACGGCATTTGTAGTCAAGGTTGCATTAACACCATTGGGTCTTATAGATGCACTTGCGGTGACAAATACATACTTAAAACTGACAACAAGACGTGTGCTGTAAAAAGTGGCGAAGCCCTTCTCCTGTACTCTACTCAAAAGACCGTAGTCGGAGTGTATTTGAAGTCAAGGCACGTCTTTACAGTTGCCGATAATCTGACATTGGTAATTGGAGTGGCATACGATGGACAGAATGTCTACTGGACCAACATTTTCCACGAGTCTGAGAGCATTGTAAAGGCGCGAGAAGATGGTACAAAGCAGGAGGTTCTACTGACCTCTGGTATAGATGCACCAGAAGATCTGGCAGTGGATTGGCTAACCGGCAATATATATTTCTCTGACAATGTCCTTAGGCACATAGCCGTTTGCACTAACAACGGTCACTACTGCACACCACTTGTTGTCCTAGATGTTCATCAGCCACGTGGCATTGCTCTTTGGCCACAAATGGGCTTAATGTACTGGTCAGATTGGGGCGTCAGACCGATGATCGCAAGAGCCTCTATGGATGGAGCTGATCCAGTGGCTATTGTAAAGGCCGACATCCACTGGCCGAATGGAGTTACTTTGGACACTCACAATGAGCGATTGTATTGGGTCGATGCCAAGTTGATGACTATCGAAAGCACTCGCATGGATGGCACCGATCGCAGAGTGATCTTGGCCGACATTCTAAAACATCCCTATGGCATTGCGGTATTTGAAGACAACTTGTATTGGTCCGATTGGGGCACGCAAAGTGTTCACACATGCCATAAGTTCTCCGGCAAGGGTCATGAAGTGATTGCTAGGGATACTCGCATATACGCCGTGCACATCTACCATTCAGCTAATCAGCCCAGGATTGAACATGCTTGTACGAATCGACGTTGCACACATATGTGCCTGTTGGCAGCTAAAAACTCCTCGACCTGCGCATGTCCCGATGGAATGTCCCTGGCGGTCGATCATATACGTTGCGTCAAGTCGATCAAGAAGCAAAAGTTATATCTGGGAATAACGAACACGATCCTCGAAATGGAGCATACGAACTTTGGTAGGCACAGAATTTTACAGCAATACTCTCTGCCGATGTTTGTCCACCAGATGGCGTACAATACCGTGAACAGCACCATACTGATCGCAGATAACATTCAGAAAGTGATCGCGGAATACGATCCAATGAATAAAGAGGTGAAGACATTGGTTCGAGGAAACTTGGGCAACGTGACAGGAATGGCTTTCGGTAAGTTAGAAAGGCAGGGCGTTAACATTGAGACGAGGATTATGAAGTCTTGTTTTTTTAGATTATCTAGGGCAGAATCTTTACTGGAGCGATTCCGAGAGACATGTTGTGGAAGTGTTTTCTATGAGAACTAGTCAACGAGCGATCGTGCATTTTTTCGCTGGTATCGATGAACCCATCGGCATTGGTCTGCTACCAGAGGATGGGTGAGTTGCACATTTTGAGAAATCCTTCCATTATTACGGGTATATGATCATGATGAAAACGTTGTTACAGGAAAATGTTCATTGCGTTGCGATCGGCGTTAAGCGTTCACATTGATTCGAACACTCTTGGGGGTCATGATGATCACATTCATGTCTTTGAGGACATTGCTGGCATGGGAGGTATACAAATAATGACAGACTATGGTACTCATACTTTGTACTGGGTGGACACTGAAGGCAACCGGATTGAGTTCTCATTGTTCGATGATTTGCACAATTATCCATTGAGGACTCGCCTCGCAAAGCCCGTCTCTATGGCTCTGGTGGATGAAGATATCTTTTGGACTGCTTTGAACTCCCCGTATATTTACTGGACTCATAAAAGTAACTTAGGCTCAGTAAAGAAGACTGAATTGGAGGTTCCAAACTTGAAAATGACCGAGAAAATTTTGTTATTGTCAAGTCGTCAGCAGGCGGTGCTAGATCATCCATGTTCACACAGTAATGGCGGTTGCTCTCATGTGTGCGTCGCATCGACTAAACATTCGGCCGCTTGTCTCTGTCCTTCAGGGATGGTATTTAAAGATGCAAACAATCGGACATGTATTGAAGCTTTGGATTGTGAGTTCCGTTGCACATCGGGAGAGTGTTTGACGAACTCAAGACGTTGTAACAATCGCAAAGATTGCCCAGACGGTTCGGATGAGCTATTCTGTGACTCCAAGATGAAGAAAACTAAGGTGATGTGCAATTTTGATCAGTTTACGTGTCACGACTCGACTCAATGTATTCTGAATGAGCTTCGCTGTAACAAAAAGAAGGACTGCAAGGATGGAAGCGATGAGGAAAATTGTGAGACTTTTGGTAAGTTAGACTTGAATGGGTTTAGGAGAATGGTGTTTTTGAATTAATTTCGCTGCAGATGAAACAAAAAAATGTCACATACATCAGCATGCATGCGACAATGGTCGCTGTATAGATCTGAATTCGATGTGTGACGGCTTCGATGACTGCGGTGATGAATCGGATGAGAAGAGTTGCGGCAAGAACGGTGACGGTACTAAGCCATCTTGCGGGAAGGATATGTTCCAATGTAATACAGGGTCATGCATCGCCAAGAGCTGGGAGTGCGACGGTCATGTAGACTGCACTGATGGCTCAGATGAGCATGACAAATGTGGTAAGTACAGATTAACTGAAGTTTGGGATTCGTATTCATCAATAATTTTTTGCTTCTTTAGTTCCAAAGGAGTGTCAAAAAGGAATGCACAAATGCAAGCTGGGTCAATGCATCGATGAACGTCTCGTGTGTGACGGCCACAACGATTGCGGCGATAATTCGGATGAACTCAACTGTGCAGAGGATAAGCGAAAAATTGTTTGCGGTGGGGGTGATGATGAGATTGACGATTTCGGGAAACCGAAAAAGTTCCAATGCCCATCGGAGCCAACAATTTGCTTAGACTGGAAGGCCAAGTGCAATGGAACGGCTGAATGTCCACGAGGAGAGGATGAAGTCGACTGTCACGGTTGCAGTGTGTATGAGTTTCAGTGTAAGGCGCCACCTAAGGAGTGTATACGCATCGAGTTCCGTTGTGATGGTCAGAAAGACTGTCCGGACGGAAGTGATGAGATAAACTGTGATAGCTACAACACGAGTACACACTCCCAATTCGCCAAGGCCTGTGAGCCAGGGATGTTTGATTGCAAAGATGGAACATGCATCGATGAGTCCCGGACCTGTGATGGAATGTTGGATTGTGAGAATGGCAAGGACGAGACACAGATATGTAAAACTGCATGCCAGATTAAAAACACATGTGAGCACAGGTGTCGCGCGACTCCAAATGGTGCGAAATGCAGCTGCTTTGATGGTTACAGGCTAGAGGTTGACCAGAAGAAGTGCGTAGATATAAACGAATGTCAGGATGTACTTAACCCATGTGCGCAAATGTGTGAGAATACAAATGGAGGTTACCGCTGTAGTTGTTTTGGTGGTTTTATGCTTAGAACCGATAAGGCTAGCTGCAAGTCCCTTGAGAGTGAACACTCCTTCATCTTCACCACGCACAATGAAATCCGAAGTCTCAGTGAGTCTCCTATAACTGTGAAGGTACTTTGGTCGGTAAATGATACGAGAATAGCCGGTTTGGATATAGATATTCGTCGGAAGAAATTGTATTACACAACAGAAGACAACAATGGGCTGTTTGAATGGAACATTGAAACTGGTAAAGTAAGCGGAGGTCTTGTTGTGGAGAGTCCTAGTAAAGTTGCAGTCGATTGGATAACAGGGAACGTGTATGTCATAAGCCGGGCCCGTAACTACCTCATAAAGGCATGCAACTTTGAGCAGAAAATCTGCGCCAGTATCCTTAAGCTGACACCGACAGAGGTTATGAGAACTATAGCTATGGATGCCATAAATCGAAAGTTATTCTATGCCGCTGTCATAGCCAATGGTTTCGATACTCCAACAACTCACGTCTGCATTGCAGGATTGGATGGCTCTAAACATGGCGTTCTAACTACAAGGCATGCTCTGGTCACTGCTCTGGAGGCGGACACCTATAAGAAGATGTTGTACTTTGTCGACGCTCATTCGAGGACTCTGCAGTCTGTCAGCTATCGGATGAAAGGAGATCGTACCGTGAAGACTATCGTCCGAAAGGAAAATGCTATCATCCACCCCTCATCTATAAGCATCCACGAGAATGTGGCATTTATTGTGAATACAGGTTCTAAGGAAGCTGTTCGATGTCGCCTCTACGGGGATGCCGTTTGCCAAGCTATCTACCTGAACGTCTATAACGCTGAAGACATCATAGTCAACAGTACATCACGTCAGAAAATCGTCCCCAATATCTGCGATCACAAAAAGTGCTCTGGTATTTGTGTACAAGGTGCCTTCAATTATGAGTGCATGTGTCACGATGGCTCTGTCGTCGATGAATTCTATAAATGTCCCAAGCCAGCGACTAATGAAATCGCCTCCGGTCTTGTATCCAACGAAAATGAAGAAGAAGATGGGTCCATTTCGACAGCAGCTACAGTTTGGTACACTCTGTTGGGAATCCTTGTTGTCTTTGGAATTGTTGGGTACTTTTTTGCACGCAGCAAGAAAGGACATCGCAATTTCAATATTAACCTGCAATTCCAGAATCCTTTGTCACGTTTTCAAGGTTCATCGACGGCGATGGGTGCGTCAACTGGCTACAACGTCGACGAGGAGAAACTTCAATTTGGCTTACCACGTCCGAAATTATTACGAGGCTCGAAGGGATCCGAACTCATCCTCGAAACGGAAAGACAGGTGCGTTACGAGAGGTTGACGGGTCGATGGGTTACCATTCAAGTTTGTTTTTCTTGGATTTTATTCTTTTTAGACGAAGGGAATCAAGTCGCTTGGGAGTGTCGATAGAAGATCACCAGGTATTCTATTGGAAGAGCCCGATGTTACTAGTGCCGGAGGTTTGGCAAATTTCGACGATGATCAAAGGACACGTTTAGTAGCGTGAGATAAAAATTGTAAAGTTGCACTTAAGTGAGAGTGAGTTAGAAATGTTTGAATGTCTTGTTTAATCGCTGAGCGATATCAGAATGTAGATTTTCGTTTTATGTACCGAGCACCGCTAAATAAAAGTTATTTTCGATTTATCAGTTTAAGTACGCTGATTGGTTTATTAAGAAAAATAAGACAATGCTATTGAAAGTACTCGGATTCCCTGATTTGGGAGTATCAGTTGACAAAGGAGTTTTATAGATAGCAATACCATCATCAATTCTTGCCGTAAGGTTCGGCCCAGGTCGATTTGGTTGCATATCATTAGATAATGTGAATTAGATGGCTGCAATTCGTGACAGCTATATCGTTTGTTCCTTGATTAGTCTTCGGAATCTTTTTGGAGTCCTTTAGTCGGCCAATATTGATAGTACATATCATTAGATGGTGGTCCCTTGCTATCCTTGTTTCTCATTGGCATCCGCTTCACAAGCTCATAAGGCAATTTCTGAAAAGACAATTCATAGCGCTGTGATCGACCTTTCACAAATACAAAACTGACTGTGTTACAGCTGGGAAAGGAAGTAATTCTGGTGGACGGAAGTCGGTCTTGTGCGTAGTTCTGGTGGACTAAATTTGAATGTCGGGAGGAAATACACCGCATTGTATACAAGAATGCCTCTAGCACCTAACTGACACTTCGAATTGGGAAGGCCAATAATGACAACAGCTGTTTGCTACATGTCCAAACCAAGATTCCAATGTGTTCCGACGTTCGTCTTCATTAACTGGCCAACTTCGCTCCATTCTTCCTCTGAGAGGGTCATTTCGCTAATAATAACGCTTGAATTTGAAAAGTTGTTGCCTGGTTTTTTGAAGCATGGGCAGTGGAAAATTGCGTGATCTGCATCCTCCTCTTGGCTCGGATAGGATGGGCAGATTGGTGAGGAGTCATGTCCGTATTTGTGCAGATATGTTCTGGACATACCATGCCCGGATACAAAACTGTGCTTCTTTTCACCCAAGGTTCTATGTTTGATTGGTATGTCCTTTTTCTTTTGGTGGTGATATTATTCCATCGATTCTAGCACTTTCGAACTGAGACATCCATTTCCTCCTAATGGATCCCGCCAATTGATATGTTGGGTGTTGGTGTATACGGTTGGGTACATTTAGGCCATTATGTCAATGCAATGCAATGAAACGGTCCGGAATCGGCAGATATCTTTCTCCTAGATTCTTTTATTTCCAGTGCGTCCGCCCATATTGGAGACGTGTACAGCATAACTGAGCTAACTACTTTTGACAGGAATAATCTGCGTCTGCATCTGGGTCCTCCGATGTTTGGCATTAATCTCGTCAGCGAGGATTGGGTGATAATCGTGGATGCTCTTGGCCATGGATACGATGGCCATATCGTCCGCAGAGCCTATTATCTTCACATTTGGGGGCTTTGGGAGCCTGAGGACACCATCAAACATAACATTCCACACAAAGGGGCATATTACGGATCCTTGTGGCACACCTGTTGTAACGATGTTGTTGTGCTTGGCACCCATATCGGTGTCGCTTTGATATATGGTAATAATCGTGTCGATCACTCAAGTGCAAAAACATCGGCGGAACCTTGGCCTCACTACCCAGGTTATCCAGGGCAGTCCGTAGAATGGTTTTGAGGTCAGCAAGTGGCGCAGTAGCAATGCAGATACATTGGTGAAATATGTAGCATTAGACAAAATTCCACACGTTCCATATTTCAACGGTTAATAAAAGAAGAAGTGGAATGGACTTGAGTGTTAATTTAACAGCTTACACCATCTTCATAGTTTTGTTTAGTAAACCATATGCTACGTCACGTCCTCTGTAAAAATTAAATGATAACTTATGTACTCGTACATTTCTGGCTGGAGAGAAGGTTTTGCGACTCTGCCGTATGCTTTAACCACAGATAATAAACTTTATTATCTGTGATTTATCTTTCCTTACTTTTCGTTTTTAACTGTACTTGCGAGGATGGGATTTAACATCTAGTGCAGCAACCAATTGTCATTTGTAGGGTTTTGATGGGAATCTTAGCTAGAAAATAGCTGTGATTTTTTTTCAAACATATTTTTTAGAGTTCATTTCCAAAGCGTTCTAGATAGTACCGAAGCGATTATAAGCATGTTCCCGCGGCAAAGCTTTTTAATCGAGCTCCGAATCGTGAAGGCCAACAATGACAAGAGTCTGAACTTAACACAATGCAGCGACTACGGAGTTCGACTGTAGTGTAGAGTGCTTACAGCTGCAACCACTTGAAAAGCAAAGCAAGAAAAACTGCGTCGGAAATGGGAAGTAAAATTTGTAAAATTTCAGGCTTCTATATCTACTTAATTCCATCCATGATTCATCTCTGGTTAGAAAATCTCCTATGTTGGCGAAACATACGACATATGACAGGATAGCATAGATCAAAGCGGCCCGTTTCCGTAGCAAACCGCATGTCTTGGCAAAAGCTCTCTTACATTGCCCGAAAGCGCCATGTTTAGTCAAAACAAATTTGCTATTCAGGATGACACTTAGATACATAGCACAAGATGGGTTAAATCAGCTTCTTCCTTCTCATAAATAGAATAACCGCAGTTTTGAGAGGATTACTTGAGAGCCCATTCTAATTTATTTGAATCTAGGGTAAAAAGTCCGTGGGTTTGATCCGAGAGATAGTACAGCTACATCAGCTGCATGTGTCTGCGCGTATATGTTAACCAGAAAGTCAACTAACATGCACCATAGCAGTTGAGACAGGACGACCCCAGTTCACCCCTCCATTGCATGTTGACCACCGTCAACATCCATAACCAAGGTTCTGATCACTATAATTCACAAAAAAATTGATTCTTCTACGCCAAATTGTCTGGTCACGTCACGCATGCTGTTGAAAGTAGCATTTTCGAAGGCACCTTCCATGTCGATATGTGTGTATGACGAACATGTAGTTCTAGTCTAGCACACATTTAAGTCTGATTTTGTGGCACAGTCTCATGAAATCTTTTGCGTTGGTTGTTGCATCTTAGACAGAAGGTATATTCGCAAACAATTCCATGCTCTTGAACAGGAAGGAAGTCTGACTAAGTCTAAGTAAGTCTGAAGTTCTTGGCGACTGACATAGGTGTCCCGTATGTATATCAGCGCCAGCTAAACTTTCTTACAGCATAACTGGAAATATACAATTGGAACAAGACGAATTCAAAAGACGCAACAGAGTACATAGTACAATGGCCTTATCCGTCACCAAAACCTACATATGGCAGAAACAAGTTGGTTGTGGCTCTGGCTCTGATCTGATTACCTGAGTAGTGAGGTTCGATTATGACACTGAAAGTCTCTGGATTTTAGTCAGTGTAGGTGCCATTGCATAGTTCCCGCCTAGCCAATTTGTTCTTTTTGGACTTTGGACTTCGACTAGCTAGCTGTGGGTCTTCAAAATCCGAACAATACTCCTTCGCTCTTTTTGCTTAGATCTATAGAGACCCAGTCCTCTCTCGGGCTTTAAGCGGGCTGTTTACAAGCATTCTGGAAACACTATGGAAAGAATGGTTTTCAGGGCACGTCGTCTTAAAAAAAATTAGAAATTCTCTGCTCAGATCCTGAACAGGCTCCTATATCTTTTATGTCATGTTTTGAGTTAATACGGAGTTTTGATGGGCTTGCCAAGCTCTTCCATAAAGTCTTGGTTTTCTCAGATTCCTCTTCTTCAACAAAATTGTTTTAGAATTCGATGTAAGCATAGCTTGACATCGAGACCTCTGATTGTGGGTGGTTGGGTGTTTTTTTGCATTGAGCTACCAAGCTTAATTTATATTCAATACAGTTTGCCATTTCATCATGGAATGATTGACGCCACAACACCAATTTGTTCCCAAAATCGAAACTCTGTTCGCGAAATTTATAGAGCACTTTGTGAAATTTACAGTACACACCATCGGCCACCTGAAAGTGCTATTTACCGAACTACATATCTAAAAGTTTCGCGCCCAATTGGAGGAAAGAAAGAAAGTATTGATGAACGTTGGTTCTAAATGTTTGAAGGTTATAACTTCTAGGAAATAAAGAGCTATGCAGGGCATTCCATAATCGATTTGTACGGCTTAGGAACGAATCACGATATTTTAGAGTACGTCCGAAAGTGGGCTTGAGGGTGTAATGATGAGCATTGATAGCGTGGTGTTACGGTTAAAAGTTTGAAGGGGCGGAATGCTACTGGCAAATTCTATGGAGCACTGATGGTGGAAATAGCGATAAAACAGAGGAGACAGGAGACATTACGTCGGTATTCGTGTGTCTGAGTGATGTGGATTTACAACCAATTTGAATTATTACTGTAAAACACTGAAATACTGAAATACTGTGTGCGTGTTTCACGTATTTACCATTGTATGACATCAAAAGGAAATAATACTCTTTACTTGTTTTTTGTCATCCGACACGTGAAGGGATCTTTTTCTTCTAACTCTTATAGGTGGACATATGCCCAAAACTATTTTCAAACATTGAATAGCATGAAATAATCTTTCCAATAAATTTAATAAATCGTCATCAGGTTAATTTCTTTGTGTTTTATTTAAAAAAACAAGTCTGAATCGCTTAAAAAAAACCCTCTACTTTCCAGCTGGTAGTTTCCGTAACGTACTCATAAGCCAATCACTTTGTGGCTGAGAGCCAATATTGTTGCTAACCAAGTACTTACTCGACATACGTATACGTACTTGCTACCGCCTCGAAAA